>JALGPY010000033.1:0-600000 GCA_023055425.1 Linanthus parryae | reverse complement strand
TAGATTCATAATTGAACTTAATTATGCGGGATGTCACATAAAGCACTAGGTTCAATTTGTTCTTACTGCTGTTTCATGTCTACACCAACATTTTTATCTAAGTTTAGGTTTTCCTTATGTGATAAAGAATTATATTAGATTAATGGTATTAAGATTATTAGCAGTCTTTGCACATTGCTTTTGGGTAGGTGGTGATCTAATAGAACCTTCTTACAAGCAAATCGTGAAAAATTGAATGTCTCCTTTTACTTGGAAGCGAATTAGGGTAAAAAGTTACAAGATAAATACTCGACTGCCAAAGTAGAAATCCTAGCTACCATCCCGTCAACGAGACTTAAGGAACTTGATATGGCTTTGTTAATTTTGGCCCACGACTTATTTTGGTTGACTTATTTATTTTATATATCAATTCAAATGAAAATATTAGTACTATCATATTGGATTGGTTTTTTATGATATTTTCCGCGTAGTTTAATTTCAAAAGATTGATGCAGGTTCAAAACAACAACATCCAGGAAGCGCTTGCAGGGAATTGCCGATCGAATGTTGGTGACCTGGAAAACAGTGATGAGTTTGTAGAGGAGTAATTTCATGCATTTTGCTCAGTTGATGATTGTCTGGAAAGTTAGATAGGTTGACAAGTTGCCTTTTATTTTGTGGTATCTTAGGCACGTTAGCGATACCTTGCTACGCATTAGATTTTTTTTTTAGAATTTTTGTCCCTTGGTACATTGGGAGGGTAATATTTCAAAAAAGTTTGTGGAAGTCTGTTGCTTTTGCTAGTGTCTACTGTTACTTTCAGACCAGGAAAACTTTTTTGATGGCAATGTGATCATTATAGATTGATGTTCAATTTGATATAGTTTCCGTCGTAAATATGATGGGTTTAACATTTGTAAATTGTCTTATATGATACGAAATTACACTTTTTCAAACGAACGAGTTCTCGCAAAAAAAAAATTGGGACGATCACTGTTATCTTGTGAGGACCAAGTGTTGTTGAAAATATATAATTGTAACGAATTGGTAGTTATTGCTTCGAAATATAGCCATTGTGAATAGGTTTTATGCTTTAACATCTTTTGGAATGAAATGTGACCCTCGCAAAACCACCTTTTGCAACTGTGAGGAGCTTTTAGAACGAACTTTGGTCTTCATAATTTATGTTTTTGCAATGGTTAAGTCTTTTTTGGACGGTCTACACAAAATGCAATTGGAATATTTGCTACAACATGTAACTTTCTTGCAATTACTCGTAACTCTTGCAATTGACTATTTGCAACCAAAATCATTTACTTGTAATGCATATATGATCTCGTAAAATGGTCATTTGTGACGACCTTTTTTTGTGACTGTCTACGTTATTCATGAATTATCATTTTAGGATGTTTTGTACCCTTTTGTAATGGTAAAATGTGGTCGCAAATACGAGAATTGGGATGGTTTGTTGCAAGTAGGTCGTTTGTGACTAGGGCTATTGCGACGATCTGCGACAGGATGTAGACGTTGCAAAAAACAATTTGCGATGGTAAAGTACTTTTGCGACATGATATAACCGTCGTATGTGCTTTTTTATTGTAGTGTGTCTTGAATGGATAATTTATGTTTTGTTCCACTGTGTATCCGTCATCAAAACCCTACAGTGGTATCAGAGCTACAGGTCGTAGAGCATAACGTAGTTTATGTGTTACGATTTTTGTTGTTTTACACCTTAAATTGATGTTTATCGTGTAAAACGGACAAATCAAGTATATTGATGCAATTAGTCAATAATTCAATCAAATAAGATAAATATTACATGGGATGTAAGGGTTAGTGAATTTGAATCACATGGGATGTGAAATTTTGGATATTGAAGGCTAGGATTTGGGCACATGCTTGAAAAAGAGGTTTTTCAAACATGGAAACAACTAAACTTGGGCAACAAGGATTAGGAGTTGTTTTGCAAACAACTCCCACAAGGAGGATCGGCCCCAATTGGGACCGTCACCCTTCCTTGCTGCCCAAGACGCCACACGGCCTAGGTGCGCGCGGGTCGACTGTGCGGCCTCGAGCTGGCCGGCCCCTAGGGATTGTGGCGGTCCTTTAGGGCTTTGGCCAAGCTTGGGGAGCCCTATTGGACTGTTTTGACCCTAGTATGTCCAAAAATCAATTAAAAATTGACCAAGCGCGTTAAAATTAGATTTTACTATTTATGTGCTTTTGCATGGTGATTGGATATGGCCTTAAGTTGTGGTTTGTTGTGGGTGTTTATTTTGTGGTTTGTCTTACGGTATGCGAGTTGATCAAATTAATGTAATAGTTAATTAGGTTTTACGGTATGCGAACATATATTTTTTTCTCAAATTGTGAGATCTTTTTATTTATTCTAGATGCTAGCTAGAATTAAATAAATAATAGTCAAGACATGGAGAAAAGAAGCTTAAAGAAACGAAGGACCACAAGAAGGCGACAATCCACAAGAGCTATGGAGCATGGACCAAAAGATGGAGGCACATGGAGATGATCTTGCTATTTTTTTAGGGTTCATAGATATTCTCATTGGCTTGAGAATATCTTAGTTTAGAGGCACTATCCATATCACGTTAGTTTTTCTTTTGTGGTTGTTTAATTTATTGTCTTATTATTTATTGTTGGTGTATGGTTGATGCATGCAAAATTGATAATAAGATAACTAACAACCCGTATCTTTTATTTGTGAGTAATTATCCCAACTCAAAATAAGTAGATCAGTTGATATGGATCAACAAAACAATTTAAAATAGAAAAGGAAAAATTCTTCAATTAAAATATTGCGTTTTTTGCCTTCTCGTTATTCAAACACTCATCATAGTCATGATGTCTCAAACTCGTGTGTGCCAAAGCAGAGCGACTTGATTCATCATGATATGGTGCGATGGCACAACCTAGTAATTTGCAATTGTTCGAGTAAGATGTTGAACGTAACTAGGTGATTTTAATAGGATTAAAAGCCTAAAAGCAACCAATTGGGATTATCCATTGACAGCGTAAACCTATCTGCTTTTTCGCAAGTGTATGATCAAGTAATATAGAGTATGTATTTATGACTCTGATTGTCGAACCCACGAGAACAGTTTAAGTTTTACTTATCAGAATTAGAAATAAATACAAAGCTGTAAAAATGAGGAAAGTTGGGATGTGATTATACTCAACTAATTTGCAGTAAATAAAGCAACACTTAGAAAAGCTTATTTTATTTTTTTAGTAATTTTTTGGGAATTGTTGTAGTTGTAAAAGTTGATGATTTTAATAATCTAGGTCCCAGGATCCCCTAGGGTTACTTTTCAGCTTGCCTGGTTTACTTAATTTCAGAAACACACAGCAGTCTTGTTTATGCCAGCATACCATTAATACAATCTCCTCTCGGTCTCATGTACCTGTCACTCTCCTACAGCTTTTGGGTCCTCTCAGTCCACCTAAATCTGCAGGTTTGTTCTAAGTCTGTTAAGGTTACAGGTTCTCCTCTCGGTCTCCCCTAAACGTCTAGCCGTTAGTCTAATGCTTCTGGGCTAACACCCTGGTTCTTTTCACCTCTCGATCCATCAAGATAGGGTATTAAATCCTGTCTTTTCTTCCTAACTCTCACTGGCCACTCTCGCGCACCAGATCCTGTCTATAACACTCCTTGGTGATCAAGCCATTCATGTATGTATATAAAATCAAATACAAGACAATAAACAATCCAACTCTGTATTAAGACTTCAAACTAGTCATGCATCTGAAAATCAAACAAACCAGACTGCTGAATTCATAAACCCTAGGTTCACCAAGAACCGAGGTAAAAGGTTTAGCTAGCTTGCATTATTGAAAGACAATGTTTCATAAAAGAAAGAAGAAAGATCAAACGAGTTTATGGCTGAATACTAAAAAACTGCTCCAATCCTGCTCTGCTCCAATCCTGACGGCTCTGATACTAGTTGCTGTGATGATGATTGTGTATGCGTAACCCTAATTCTGTGCTGGGACACCTCCTTTTATACTGCCACAGTCTCTAAAACTGATGCCCGAAATTCCTGTTCTACCCTTGCAAAAACCCGTCCTGGAAGCTTCTGGAAACCCCTCCTGCGTTCGAACGCAGCTTCCCTGCGTTTAAACGCAGTGCGTCTGAACGCATGTTTCCTGCGTTTGAACGCAGGCCTTAGCCGATTTTCTCCTTCTTCCTTCTGGCTTCTCGGACTTGTGCATCTGAACGCAGCTTCCCTGCGTCTGAACGCACCCCTTGGTCTTCACAGTTCTGGAGTCAAGTCCTGCGTCTGAACGCAGGTCTGTGCGTTTGAACGCACAGACTTAACCTTTCTTCTGCCCTTCTTCCTCTGCTGCCATGTTGTGCGTCTGAACGCAGGTCCTGCGTCTGAACGCACATACTTAAACTTTTCTGCATCTTTTCTGCTCAGCTTCCTTGATACGCTGCCTCCAAATCCAAGTCAATCTCATGCACATATCTCGGCACATGTTACCTGCACATAATAACATGTACCCGCGATCATATCCAACAAACACAATTATGCAAGAAATTACCCGAATCTACCGATCATGTCCTAAAAGTCTCTGCCTCGTATCAAGTGGAAAATAGGATGAAAATGGGCAAACTCAACTCTCGCAGGGTTAGAACCAATGGTAAAAAGATGTCCCAAACTAATCCCATTTTCAAGCTATCATCCATGGGATGGATAAATAAGTACTTATTTGCCCAATTGAGCCAAGAGTTACATAAGGATGCAATTTGATTTGTTCCTACCTAAATAGCTAATTTTGGGTGATTTGTCAAAGCAAGCTCAAAAGAAGTGAAATATAGATCATGACCCACTAGAAAATATAATGATATTTTCTGCATTAATATGGAGGGTTATTAATCCGAGAAAAATAGTGGGAGCTTTGTTTAATAATTAAAGTCCTTATTAAATATAGTACAACGTCACAATAGTTTGCATAATCCTTTTGTGTTGAAAGCCCATGACATTAAACAAACAAAACGCGACTTTATGTCCTTGAGAAGGACAAGCTGTCTGGAACCTATTTTTTAGACTGGTATAAAAAGAGAATTGTTCTCAAATAAAAGAAAAATTATTGTACATCGTAAAACATAAATTTCTCTTCCCACCAGCTACCAAAACACACTAAAACCTAATGGAAAGAACATCAAAGAGTGGTTCTTTGGATGTAACTTGCCTCGTGTTAGCTACCATGAACTCTAAGCTTTGGAAGCAAGATGAGATATGGGGAGTTGTATGATATGATCATACATTAAAAGAAGCTCTTTCAAGGAGCGAGCTAGACATGAAAGGTTTGAAGTGTCGCTCCATTTTGCGTTTTACCATCTCTTGCTTAGCACTTGTCATAATTGAGATGTAATGAAGTTCGGGCTTTCCAAAGCAAGGCTACTTGATTCATCAAGATATGACACGACGGCAGAAGCTAGTAATGTGTGACTGCTAAAGCAAGAGGTCATATGCAACTAAGCTAATTCAATATGATTGAAATGGGTGTTATTTATGAGATAGATAAAGAATAAAAATTATTCGCCCAAGTGGACCAAGAATTGCATTGGATGCGATTATAGTTTGTTCAAAGGTGATTTACTCAATATGATTGAGAATCACTAAACAGAGCACTCATAAAGGACTAAAGGAAAAACATGTTAACGGTTAACATCATGGGTAAGGGTAGACGGTTTGCACCGACCCCGTGGGTATAAAGCAAACTTGTTGCTAAAACCAAGTTGCCTTAAAGTCACATAGGTGTTGTAGAGGAAGAGAGACTCCCCAACTTACCTGGAAGGAAATAATAAAGGAATTTCGAATTCCAATTTAGGTATTTCTGTTATAGAAGTCAATGTGTATATCGCATCATCAAGAGTATATGATACTAGATGAGAATCTCACATTTATAGAAATGTGATGGATATCAAGAGATGTGGACAATTGGATAAGGAAGAAATAAACATACATGTGGGGAAATGAAGCAAGGCGTTGCTTAATTAGTCGTAGGGAAGTATCTCTACCTTTCTGAAATAGTTCATGAACTAGCTTTAAGCCCGTGCGATGTACGACGGACTTCGAATTTAAAAAACAAATTATTTTCAAGAAAAGAAATAATTTGTGTCCCCAATCAAAACTGAAATTTATTGAAGATGGTATAAAGATATAATAAGTACGACAAATTGTGGTTCCAATGTTAGTTATCCAGCATTATAAGTACATAGTATATTATTTAATAAGCACTACTCAGATTTCTTACAGTTGTGCTAAATCTTCCAAAGAAAACATACATTCCTCAAACCACCTGTAACAAAGAAGATGAAAAAAATAATGTTTGTTATTTTCACACCAGCAGAAGGGTGCAACAACAATAAATTTTATTCCTAATTCGATTTAATCCATGTATTTTCTATGACACTAATTTTATAAATACATTTTATTGGATTGTTTACTCGTTTAGCTGGCTTTACTGTGTTGTGATTGATAAATATTCTTATCAACAACCACTGCTGCAGAAGCGGACGGTCTCTTTCTTCTCATCTTTCACCACATCCTTGGGAGTTCCGCTGCAACAGAAATTTCAGCTTCTTTCTTCGAACCCTCATCCTTGACAATCTCTTCTTTCTTACAGGATGGTACTGCCCCCTTTGGCGTTGTCGATTATGAAATCTTACCAGAACAGCTCCAAGACTCCAACCTGACAACTCATCGTCCTCTTGATACAAAGTTGAAGAAACTGTGGAGAGAAGAATATGATGCAGTGCCTAGAACTACAACACCCAATGCTATTTATAGGACACCCCTACCTCATGTGGCTGGTTAATGGTCATATTGATCTTCTTCAATTTTTTTTTTTTCCTACAGTTATAATATAAATGATATTACTTTTAATTTGATTGATGAGAATAGTCATGTGTTTGACCGGATTATGTCAAAACAAAACAAATATTTCATTCTCAAATTCTAAATTCCCCTTTTCTTGTATATCTCTACGCACTATCCTAAGGATCACAGTCAAATGTGATTAATGAGAATGGTTGTGTTTGAACGAATTATGTCAAAACAAATATTTTATTTCTAATTAAATTTATGTTAATATATATATATATATATATCTTATATATATATTTGGGAAAGAAATTAATTATTAGTTGACTCCATGTGGCAGTCTCTCATTCAAATTCTAAAAACCCATTCTCAAATAGTGTATATATATATGTATATATATATATATATATATATATATATACATATATATATATATATATATTAGACAAAATTGATTATGTCCCTGCTATGTGTAGGTGCATTATCATAGTTTCTTGTTTGGACAAGAAAGGCTCTCTGTCATAATAAAGGACAAATGTTGTTCCATTTATTCTGATATGCATTATTATAATGCAATTTTGTCTAATGGATTGTATATCCTTTATCATGGATATTTCATCTATAACAATAAAACCAAGAATTTAGCATATAATGATATGAACCTCACTTATATTTGGCATTATCGTTTAGGCCACATGAGTATGAGACACATATTTAGAACTCCATAGGGATGGATTTCTGAACTCGTTTAGTTATGAATCATATGATACATGTAAGACTTATTTATTGGGCAAAGATATGATATTTTTGGGAATCATACATATTGATGTATGGAGGCCGCTAAGCACAAATGCTACAGGAGGTTTTCAGTACTTCATCATATTTACTGATGGCATCAGAGAAATATAGATTTGTGTATCTTGTGAAGAAAAGAAATCAGAATCCTTTGAGTTGTTCAAAGAATTCAAGAATGAACTATAAATCTAGCTTGGCAAAAGTATTAAGGCTCTACGATCGGATCGTGGAGGAGAATACTTAAGCCTAGAGTCTGACAAGCACATGTGGGAGTGTTGGATATGATCCAAACTCGCTTAACCTAGAACGCCACATGGTAATGGCGTGTCTGAGAGGAGAGATCGAACCTTGTTAGGACACAGGTTCGATCCATGATGCGTCAAAACAGAGCTTCCAGTTTACTTTAGGGCAATGTTCTAATTATAGCAAAATTCACCTTTAACCTTGTTCCATCAATATCAGTTGTGAATAACACCATATAAGATATGGACTAGGAAGTGTCCTAGAATGTCATTCATAAAGAATTTGGGTCATGAGGTTTATGTAAATAGTTTACAGATAAACTTGAACCCGAATCGGATAAATGTGCTGTGTGGAATATCCCGAGGAAACGAAGGATATTATCTCTACAATCCAATCGAGAACAAACTGTTTGTTACTTGAACTGGTGTGTTTCTAGTAAGAGATTGTCTCTAAAAGAAACAGTAGGGAGGACAGTAGAACTTGAAGGAGTTCAAGAACCACAACAAAATATTGATCATTTTGATGGAACATGAGCAGGATCACAAGGTGTTGTGGAGCAACCTACTAATATAACACAAGAACCTCGTAGGTTAAGTAGGATATGTAAAAGGGATAGAGAAATATGGATTTCTCATAGACCCGATGATATATAGCTCATCAAGATGAGCCTACAGCCTATAAGGAAGGCCACGAGTGGGCCAGACTCTCAGAAATGGCTTGAGGCCATAAGATCTGAAATGGAATCCATGTATACCAACAAAGTATGGACTTTGGTGGAACCACCTGAAAGGGAACCCATAGGGTGCAAGTGGGTTATGAGGAAACCAACATGGATGGGAATGAGATTACTTTTAAGGCACAATTGGTTTGAAAAAGGGTTTCCTGTGAGTTCATAGTATAGACTATGACGAAATATTTTCCCCAATCGTATCTTGCTTAAATTCATTCGTATCTTCGATTAATGATGAAATCAAATGGTTTGATTTCATCAAGAAAGAAATGAAGCTTGTGTTTACAAGAAGGTTAGTGGGAGCACAATTATATTTCTGGACTTGTATGTGGAGACATACTAATCATTGGGAATAATGTCTCTACCCCGCAATCTATTAAAGTTTGGATAGAGAATTGATTTTCAATGATAGACTTAGGAGAAACAACCTAAAAAGATCTATGGGGATAGATCAAGAAAGTTCTTTAGCTTGAGTCAAAATACATATATTGACAAAAGGTGTTGAAATTTGTCAACATGAAAAGAATATGGATTCTTACCCATGTCACATGGAATTGGACCTTGGAAGACTAATTGTCTTTCCAATTAGATTGAGAAAGTACCGTATGAATGAGATTTATGAGATACGCCATGATATGTACTAGCTCAGAACTGTCATATGAGCATGACACCGAGATACAAGTCAAATCCGGGTGAGTCGGATAATTATCAACATTGTCATTAAGAACTTAAGAAGAACTAAAGGATGAATTCTTGATATATGGAGTATAGAAAGATTTTACTGTAAGGGGTTACACTGATGCGAACTTCCAATCTAACAAAGAAAATCTTAGACTATAGTCAAGTTTTATGTTTTGCACTAGTGGGAGGGACTGTGAGCTGGAGAGGTTCTAGGAAAGATTCGTTATTCGATTCTAACACGGAGGACTGAGTGTATTGGTGCATTAGATGCACATACTCAGAATATTCAATCTCAATCGATTGTCGATAGAGGATATGTGAATTTATGAAAAGTACCAGCAAGGTGTCTCGCCTTCCATGCTCCTTGCGCAGTGAAAGAATGAGGGCCGCGCTAGATCAATAAGCATATGATGCAGGAGATTGACTCTAGTGCAAGTGGGAGACTGTTGGAAATATGCCCTAGAGGCAATCTATTTCTTGTGACATTTATGGATTTACGATTCATTATGTTATCGATATTGAGATATTTTAACATGAATGAAGTCCTTAAAATATAAATGTTATATTCTTAAATATCCCTATTAGATTATGTTGATTAACATGACGATCAACTATAAACTAGTATGGGGTTGGATTAATATGGAGATATCACGATCCAACACATGGGTATGCATTAGGAGTAATAGCATACTTGATTGACCCATAACGAGAAGGCTACATACAAGTTATGTAAAGTCACAAGTGCTTCTTTTAGTGACAACGGTACTGTCATCCTTAGACTTGAAGTCACTAGATCCTCTAGTTGTGGATTGTTGTATTTTGACATGGTCAAACGCTACACCATAACTGGGTGGTAATAAAGGCGTTCGTCGGATACAATAATGAAGCAAGCTTAGAGATGGTAGTGACGTAGATAGAATTTTTCCCTTCCACATAACGGGAGCAAATATCCACGGCCACTCGAGGGATGGTGGTTTGGCCAGACTTAGATAAAATAATATAGGATATTGATGTTATCTGCATGGATAAGACTATTCCTGGGATCGAGAAACTATGGATTGGATATACGACTGTGACTTGTATGTCTCGTGTCCAATCCGGATATAGAGACAAAGGGATGAGACAATACTCGCACAAGGATTGTCGGATGATTATTTCTATTAGTTGGGTAGCGTGGGTCTTGCTAGAGGCCGCTCCATTTTAGTAATAGTTACTACCAACTAAGTAGAAACCTATGGGGTCACACTCCCTATGGATTAGACCGGACTTGGGAAGTAATTAATATGATTAATTAAATATAAAGACCAAAACTCAACCACTTGCAAACTTAGTAGGACTAATTTGCAAGGTGGACTAATCCATGTATAGACATGATTGATTTTCCAAGAGAACTAATCCATGTATTGACATGATTAGGATTTGCAACGGGAACTAATCCATGTAAGGACATGATTAGGAGAGGGACTAATACTTAGTTAACAAGGAGTTGTTGGACTATATATATGAGCACTCCTAGATTATTCTCCATAAGAGTGTCATAATTTTTATAACACTAGGTGAGTAAAAAAATGAGAGAGAGAAAATCCAAAGGAGGGCCGAACCCCCCTTGGGACCGCCCCCTACCCGTCGGCCACAAGAGACGCCCACCTCTTTGCTCCGTTTTACGTGTTCGTGATCTTCTTCCTCTTCTTCCTTCAATCCTAGCTAGCACAAAGGCTTGAAGGATCCGGATTAAATACTAGGAGTGGACTAGCCATAGAGACGTGAACACAATTTCACGTGTGAAGTTATCACATGAGAACCCAAAGGTATGAAGATACAAAAATCCTTTACTATCGTTATGTAGTCTCTTCCTGTGATCCTTGGAGGGCCTTGAACGGATAATTTATGTTTTGTTCCGCTGCGTATCCGTCATCAAAACCCTACATTAGTAGCACCACAAGTAGGTAGAAATTATAGCATACTTTTATGGCACAAGAATAGGATTATGATTTATTATTTAAATATGTTATTTAGGTTAGTTTTATGTGTTGATTCAAAGACCCTTGAATGTGTTTTGGTTGGTAATTGTTTTGAGTGATGAAAGACAAAGACAAAGAAATAAGCAGCAAGGCATTTTAGAGCTCCAAGGCCTTGAGATATTGACAGAGCTTCAAAGCCTTGAGAGTTATTTTATTCTGCTATATGTTCTAACAGTTCTGTGTTGCATATTCGATATCTGATTATACAGATCATGGTTTTACTGCATATACTTATAATTTATACTATTTACATATCTATCACAACTGCATATGATCAGAACAAATAAGAATCAAAGTTATCTGGGTTTAACTTTGAATATCTGTGAATCAGGTTCAGAGCTCCAAGGCCTTGAGATGTGCCTTGAGCTGCTGACAGTTCTTATAGAACTTAGTTGATTCTTTCTTGCAGGTTGTGATTCTTATTATTGTGATTATTTACTGACTTCTAAGAATCTTAAACTTGTTTTTCATAATTTATGTGTATTAGAAGTTATACAGGTTACTGTTCTAATCTGTTAACCAGTTTTTATCATAAACTGGACAACCAAACAGTCATAGCACTGTTATCTTTTTGGATTTTGTTGTTGCTGTGTTTCAATGCTGTTGCAGGGTTGATAAACGTGCAAGAGAAATCTCAACAAACTCCAACGGATATCCACTTAGAGCTGTTTGAATTTCAGTTGAAAACAGAAAGAGGATATTTAGGAACTGAGATCCTAAAATCTCTCAATCAGTTGCAGCTGTGGATAAAAGAAACTGGTTTGAATTTTGAAGATTAAGAGGCTTGCAAAATACTCAGAAAGGTGTGACAAATTCGTGGGAGATCATTCATTCAAATAAACAAGGATTCAAGCTTCAATCCAGATTCCAGAAGATCAAATCACTCCAGTTTCCAGAAGAACACATCCATGCTTCAACAGCTTATCTCTTCTACTGTGTTCTTCACTTGTACTTTAATCTGTGTATCTTTAAATTATCTTAAACCTGACTTAACCTAGTGGTTGGTTGTTCAAGTGAACAACAAGAGGTTCTTGTTAGCTCAACAGTTAGTAGCTGGAACTAGATAGGTTTGGAACCACAAGCTGTATAGGTGTAAGGGAAATCACTTAGGCTTGAAGATCTAGGGCTGTTTCTGTGTGAGTAATAAGAAGTGTTTGCCCAATTCTGGTGGGATTAGATCCCTCAGGCAGAGATTAGGTCCATTGGGACTGAACTCTGTAAATTGCTTTGTGTTCTTTACTTTACAGTTTGACTATTATCTGCTGCATTCAACTCAAATCAAACTAGGCTTCATAAGCTGTTTAGAATTGATTATAGTTCAAGGCCTTGAAGCTATCTATTTTGCCTTTGAAAGTTTCAGACAGGTGACTAAAATCTCAAGGCCTTGAGATTTGAGTTTCACACAAAGTTATAATGTTAAACTTTGAGTTTTGCAAAACGTTTCCATACTCAATTCAACCCCCCCCCCCTTCTAGAGTATTTAGGTCCTATTTTAGTCTACATTACACACTTTCAATTGGTATCAGAGCTTGTGTCACTGTTTTAGATCTAACATCTGGTGACTACGAGTAATGTAGGAGATGGTGGATTCTCACAAGGAAGGGAAGCCAACAGACCTCCATTATTCTGTGGTGATAACTTCATGCACTAGAAGGCATTAATGAAGATGTTCATCATAGATCAAGACATGGAACTGTGGTCAATAGTTCAGAATGGTCCTCATGAATACTATACTACAATTGATGGAGTCAGGTGTATCAAGTCTGAGGAAAATCTTTCAGTTACTGAACTGGAAAAGGTACAAAAAAATTACAAGGCTATGAATCTGGTATATTGTGCTCTTAATGCAGATGAGTTCAACAGAGTGTCAAATTTCAAGAGTGCCAAAGAAGTATGGGATAAACTGGTGGTGACTTATGAAGGAACTAGCCAGGTTAAGCAGACCGAAATCAACATACTTCTGAGGCAATATGAGTTATTTAAGATGAACTTAGATGAGACCATCAAGGAGATGTTCAAAAGATTTACTGTGTGGTGAACAATCTGCAGTCATTGGGAAAGAAGTTCCCAAATGAGGAGAAGGTCAGAAAGATTCTGAGAAGCTTGCCAAAGGCCAAGTGGGAGCCAAAGACAACAGCCATTGAGGAAGCTCAGGATTTAAGTCTTCTTCAGCTAGATGATCTACAAGGAAAGCTGCTCACTCATGAAATGTCTATGAAGGATGTGGAAGGTGATTTGAGTGAAAACATCAGGAACCTAGCACTTAAGGCAAAAGACAGTGAAAAGTATCAAAGCCTTGAGACTGAAGATGAACCTGATGATGAAGAGGCTTTAGCATTGATCTCCAAGGCCTTGGCCAGGATCCTCAAAAAGAAAAGAAACTCTGGTAACAGGGATTACAACAGAGAGAGATCAAGACCCTCAGGCAGCAAGGACTACAAAGATAATTTAGTAAGGGACTGTCCACAAAAGAAGAAGAATAGGAACTTTCAGAAGAAAGACAGTGACAACAGAAGGAAGAAAGCCATGATGGCTTCTTGGAGTGATTCTGATTCATCAAGTGACTCAGACACAGAAGAAGATCAAGCAAACTTATGCTTCATGGCAAAGCATGATGAGGAAAATTCATCAGACAGACATATTGAAGATATGGTAAAAAATCTACTTGCTAGTCCTTCTGATGTACTTCCTGAAATTCTCAAAAGTATGTTTTTAAATGAGGAAAGTTATAGAAATGAAATTTATGCTTTAAAGATTAAGATTCATGAGCAGGTAAAAGAAAACCTGGACCTAGTTTTTTCAAACAAAACTGTTGAAGTTTCTAAGACAAAGCTTGAAAAGGACTTCAAGGCCTTGGACAGCAGGTTCAAACCCTTGAAGGCACAGATAAAAGAGGTTGTTGATCAAAACGCTCTTTTCACTGAAAGATATGTTGATCTAAAGACTCATTCTGAGAATTTAGAGCAGCAGATCTATTCTTTGACTGAGAAACTTCAAGAGTCCAAGAAGGTCCTAGCCAGTTTTACAAGCTCATAACATAATCTGAATCTCATTCTTAGAGGAAGTCTGAAATCAATGCATAAAAGTGGGATTGGCTATAATCCAAATTTTCCAAAGAAAGGCCAAACTACTTTTGTCAAATCTGGTAGCAGACAGTCTCCAAAATGTCATTACTGTGGAAAAATTGGTCATGTCAGATTAACTTGTCCCTTCAGAAGATCAGAACCTCACATTATGAGGAATACTTATCCTTATCAGCTTAAGGGACAGGTTAGGCAGATTTGGATTCCAAAAGGAATTAGGCCACCAAACATGGCTGATTCTGAGTATGACTCAAAGTTCTGCACTTGGTCTAACAGCCTGTTGAGGCAATGATTTGTTTTTTTGCAGGATGTCACCAAGGCCTTGAAAGATCAGTAATGGATATTAGACAGTGGATGTTCCAGACATATGAGTGGAAAGAAATCTCTCTTCACTGAACTTACAGAAAAATATGGAGGAACAATCACACTTGGTGACAAAGCAAAATGCAATATCATTGGTACAGGTAGTATTGGTAATGGTTCTACTAATTCTATATCTGATGTTTATCACGTAGATGAACTTAAGTATAATCTGCTTAGTATCTCTCAGTTATGTGATAAAGGTTATAAGGCTATATTTGACAAGGAGAAATGTGTGGTGCAAGATGAGAAATCTGGTGATTGCATACTCACTGCTCCTAGATCATATAATCCATATGCTATGAATACTAACAATGTTGCAGGTGACAAGCTAAAATGCCTCAAGGCCTTGAAGGAAGATTCAAGGCTTTGGCACAGAAAGCTTGGGCATATTAGTATACATACCTTGAATAAAATCATCTCAAAGACTTGGTAAGAAGTTTACCATCACAGAAATTTTCAGATGATGAGGTTTGCAAGGCATGTGTACAAGGTAAACAAACCAGAAGCTCATTCAAGCCAAAGAATTTTGTAAGTACTTCTAGACCCTTAGAATTGCTGCATATGGACTTGTGTGGTCCTATGAGAGTTCAGACCCCAAAAGGTAAGAGGTATATGCTTGTTATAATTGATGATTATTCTAGATTTACTTGGGTGATGTTTATTAGAGACAAAACTGAAGCTTTATCTGAATTTTCTAGCTTGTGCAAAGAGCTTCAAACTATGAAAATTTTACCTGTTGCATCAATTAGAAGTGATCATGGTAGGGAGTTTGATCAACTTGACTTTGACTTGTTTTGTGCAAAGCATGGCATTTCACACAACTTTTCTGCACCTAGAAATTCCACAGCAAAATGGAGTAGTTGAAAGGAAAAATAGGACACTTGAGGATATGTCCAGAACCATGCTTCTTGAAAGTAATTTTCCAAAGTTCTTATGGGAAGAAGTTGTAAACACTGCCAATTATGTGCTGAATAGATGCTTGATTAGACCCATTTTAAAAAAGACCCCCAATGAACTGTTGAAAGGTATAAAGCCTATTGTTTCTTATTTCAAACCTTTTGGTTGTATCTGTTTTGTTCATAATAATGGTAGAGACAATCTTGGTAAGTTTGATGCTAGAAGTGATGAAGGTGTATTTCTTGGATATTCTCAAACTAGCAAAGCTTATAGAGTTTATAATAGAAAAACCAAGATTGTGGAAGAGAGCATTCATGTAATCTTTGATGAAAGTACTAAGGATTCTCTCAGTGAAAGTTTTGCAGATCTAGATTTGAAAAAGCATGAATCAGATGATGATGTTGTGAAAGAAGACAAAGGCAAAACTAATGTGCAGAATCAATCAGCAGAATCTCAAGGCCTTGAACCTCCTGCTGAACCAAAATCTCAAAGCCTTGAGACTGAAGCTGAAACTATCTATGATGCTCCGTCTACTGTTTCAAGGACTCAAAGCCTTGAAGGATAATACTCCTGGGTACCAAGAAAGAAGTTTAAGTACCTTGCAGACCATCCAGCTGATAACATTATATCAGATCCATCAACTGGAACTCAGACAAGAGGACAGTTGAAGAACTTGTGTGCTTTTAGTGCATTTGTATCTTTGATTGAGCCTAAAAATACCAAGGAGGCACTAGAAGATGCAGAATGGATCATTGCAATTTAGAGTGAGCTAAATGAGTTTGAAACAAACAAGGTATGGAATCTGGTTCCCAGACCTAAAGAGAAATCAGTTATTGGAACCAGATGGGTATTCAGAAACAAGATTGATGAGAATGGCAAAGTGGTAAGAAATAAAGCCTGACTGGTAGCTCAAGGATATAATCAGGAAGAAGGTATAGATTATGAGGAGACTTTTTCTCCTGTTGCCAGGTTAGAAGTTATTATAATACTTCTTGCATTTGCATCTCACAATCACATAAAGCTTTATCAAATGGATGTTAAATGTGCTTTTCTGAATGGATATTTACAAGAAGATGTTTTTGTAGCACAACCACCTATTTTTGAAGATGAAAACTTTCCTGATCAAGTTTATAAACTGGAAAAAGCTCTTTATGGGTTAAAACATGCTCCAAGGGCTTGGTATGACAGACTTTCAACATTTCTACTTGAAAATAATTTCAAAAGAGGCCTAGTTTGAAAAAACTCTTTTCACTAAACATCATCAAAGTGATTTGTTAGTAGTTCAGATTTATGTAGATGATATTTTATTTGGTGCTACTAATGATGCTCTTTCAAAAGAGTTTTCTAGTCTGATGTGCAGGGAGTTTGAGATGAGCTTAATGGGTGAACTGAATTTCTTTCTTGGACTTCATATCTTACAAATGAAGAAAGGAACTTTTGTGCATCAAGGAAAGTATACCAAGGACTTATTGAATAAGTACAATATGTCACAGTCCAAGGTGCTTAAGACCCCTATGAGTTCATCACCCTCTTTAGACAAAGATTCAAATGGTAAGAGTGTGAATCAAAAGGAATACAGAGGTATGATTGGATCACTATTGTATTTAACTGATAGTGGACCTGATATTATGTTCAGTGTCTGTTTGTGTGCTAGATTCCAAGCAGATCCTAAGTAAAGTCATTTAACTGCAGTCAAAAGGATTTTTAGATATTTGAATGGAACCAGAGACTTAGGGCTTTGGTATCCAAGAAGATCTAATTTTATGTTGAGTGGCTATTCAGATGCAGATTTTGCAGGATATAAAGTAGAGATGAAAAGTACTTCTGGATGCTGTCAATTTCTTGGATCTTCATTGATCAGTTGGCATTCCAAAAAGCAAAATTATGTAGCATTATCAACTGCAGAAGCTGAATATATTGCAGCTGGTGCTTGCTGTTCACAAGTGTTATGGATTGCTCAGCAACTTAGAGATCTTGGCTAAAATTTCAGAAATGTGTCTATTCATTGTGACAACACAAGTGCTATTTCAATCTCTAAGAATCCAGTCCAGCACTCAAGGACCAAGCACATAGATGTGAGACATCACTTCCTTAGAGATCATGCAGAACAAGGTGATGTTGTTTTAAATTTTATTTCTACTTCAATGCAGATTGCTGATATTTTCACTAAACCTTTGCCACATGATAGGTTTTCATCTCTAAGGCTTGAACTGGGGATGTTAAACAAGGATGCATTGGTTTAGGGGAAGTATTAGTACTTATATGTGATTATGTGCTGAAATCTCAAAGATTATACTTTCTGAAGCCTTGAAAGTATAGCTCAAAGCTTTGAAGTTTCTTAAACTACAGAACATCTCAAGGCCTTGAGATTGTTCTCCAGGTCTTGATAATATCTGTAATTTTTAAAAAAAAAATGGATCACCAAATATTATATCTTATCTTTTTAGATAACTGTATAATATTTGAATTACTCAGAGAATTTTCTAAAATATCCAAAAATATTTTTCAAGATTCTATTTTGCATGTTGATATAGCAGAGTCCTTTTATGACTCATCCTTTTCAACCTACTTAAGCTGAAAGTCAGGGCTTTTTCTTCTCATTCTTTATCAATTCTCTACGACTCTACTCTCTCTCTCTCTCAGTTTCTCTCAATCACATTCTCCTCTCAAAACCCTAAACCCCAAAATGGAGCGCAAATCAGCCAGAATTCAGCAACAGGGTGGTGATCAACCTAGGTCAGAGAAGAAGAAAGGGGGAGAAAATAAAAAGACTGGTGAAGAGGAAAAGGGGAAATCTGCTCAAGAAAGCAAGAAGAAACCATCTAAAGGATAACAAGAAAAGACCAAACCCTCAAAGAAGAAAACTAGGGTTAAGCAGGTTGCTGCTGCAACTAAGAAAAGATATCAAGGTAAGAATGTACTTCCTACAGACTGGTTTGTTAGTTCTGAGGTTAGAACTGTGTGGATGCAAGGTATGCTTCACCTAAGGTAGCTTTCTGTAGTATGGTTTCTGAATAATTATTGGATAAATTGGATATAGACTGTATGAGAAAGTAAAGAGAAACTGCTGTTTGGAAGGTGCTAAATCCTAGTTCAAAGGCCTATCCTAGGTTAACTAGGTTGTTTTATCTGAATCTGATTTCTGAAGGTGATGATAAAATGGTGTTAACTTCAAAAGTGGCTGGAGTGGATTTGTGGTTAGATCATAGGAATTTTGCCAAAGTCTTGGGCATTCCTAGGAAATATAATGTTGGAGATTACCCAGATAGGAAGGAGTGTCTGGATAAGGAAAAGGAGTTGTTTTTCATTAATGGTGTACCCTCTGGTCCAAAGCAGTTGACACACTATGTGCTCAACTGTGAAGCCAAAATCTTGTTTACAATTCTGATGAGAAGTGTAGTTCCTAGGGAGAACTCAAGGGAGTTAATGACTGATAAGGTTCTGATTTTGATGTATCTGATATCGCAAGGGTATGAGATAGACTTGCCAACAGTTGTTATGGAGCATATGATTTATTGTGCAACCATGACTATAAACCATCCTCTTCCATATGGCAACATGTTACCTCTTTTATTTGAATAATTTGATGTACCTGTGAAAGGAGAGGAAAAGATTACTGGAGGTTTTGGGTTGATTGATGAGACTGCACTTCAGAGGATTGGGGTAGTTCAAACTGGGAAAGGACATTGGAAGTTTTATTCAGATTTGTCTAAGGAGGAACTTGCAGAGAAGGAGTTTGTGAAGCCTAAGGGGACTACATCAGGGAAAGGACAAGCCAATGAGGATTACTCTTTGTTGGTTGAGAAGTTAGAAGATCAGCAGGTTGAGATTGAAGATCTCAGACAAAGGTTATTTGACCTGTCAACTGAATTCAACCAGTTCAAGGGCTTGATGAATGTTATGAATGGAAAGCTGGATGTTGTCATCAAGGGTTTGAACTTGGAAAAGATACCTTCTACTACTATTCATGACACCAGTGTAGACTCAGATGAAAGGCTGGGAGATATTCTGAAGAAGAAAAAGAAGCCAATTCCAGTGGTGCTTACTTCAAGAGATTTGTATGAACAAACTGATGAAGAAGATGCTAGTGAAGACACAGGTGTTGATGCAGCTACAGATGGGGATTCAGTACAGGTTAAGAAGAAAGTGGATGAAATAATTTGAGAAGTTGTTGCAGAAGTGGAAGCTGAACAAGAAGGTAATCAGTCTGCTGTAGATGCTGCAAGTGAAGAAGTTGGAGAAGCCTCAGAGAAAGGCCAGACATCAAAGAAGAAGTGAAGATCAGAGATTGCCAAAGCCTTCACCTTCTATTTCATTCTCTTCTTTCTTTTCTGTTCTCAAGGCCTTGACTTTATAGCAATAATTTTGTTTAAAGTTTTCTTTAGACTCTGATTAATGATCCAACATTTCTTCATCCTTGTTTGATGAAAGTCAAAAAGGGGGAGAAATTATGTGGTTTTTGTGTTTTGCACTATTTGAATAATAATAATACTTAGTTTTTTTGTGGTTTAATAATCAGTTGTGTTTATATTACTGTGATTATATGTAATTTTTTGCTGATTATCTGTGGTATACTGGTTATCTATCTAGTATTGTTTTCTATTGTATATGTATTTTGTGGTTATGTGGTTATCTAATTTTCTAATGAGTGGCAGGAAAATCTATACAAGACTATAGGTTTTGTCTTTCATCAAGGGGGAGATTGTTGATTCAAAGACCCTTGAATGTGTTTTGGTTGGTAATTGTTTTGAGTGATAAAAGACAAAGACAAAGACATAAGAAGCAAGGCATTTCAGAGCTCCAAGGCCTTGAGATATTGACAGAGCTTCAAATCCTTGAGAGTTATTTTATTCTGCTATATGTTCTAACAGTTCTGTGTTGCAGATTGGATATCTGATTATACAGATCATGGTTTTACTGCATATACTTATAGAGTATACTATTTACATATCTAACACAATTTCAGATGATCAGAACAAGAAGAATCAAAGTTATCTGGGTTTAACTTTGAATATCTGTGAATCAAGTTCAGAGCTCCAAGGCCTTGAGATGTGCCTTGAGCTGCTGACAGTTTTTATAGAACTTAGTTGATTCTTTCTTGCAGGTTGTGATTCTTATTATTGTGATTATTTACTGAATTCTAAGAATCTTAAACTTGTTTTACATAATTTATATGTATTAGAAGTTATACAGGTTACTGTTCTAATCTGTTAACCAGTTTTATCAGAAACTGGATAACCAAACAGTCATAGCACTGTTATCTTTTTGGATTTTGTTGTTGCTGTGTTTCAATGCTGTTGCAGGGTTGTTAAACGTGCAAGAGCAATCTCAACAAACTCCAACGAATATCCACTTAGAGTTGTTTGAATTTCAGTTGAAAACAGAAAGAGGATTTGTAGGAACTGAGATCCTAAAATCTCTCAATAAGTTGCAGTTGTGGGTAAAAGAGACTGGTTTGAATTTTGAAGAGTGAGAGGCTTGAAGTATACTCAGAAAGGTGTGATAAATTCGTGGGAGATCATTCATTCAAACACACAAGGATTCAAGCTTCAATCCAGATTCCAGAAGATCAAATCAATCCAGTTTCCAGAAGAACACATCCAAGCTTCAACAGCTTATCTCTTCTACTGTGTTCTTCACTTGTACTTTCATCTGTGTATCTTTAAATTATCTTAATTCTCACTTAACCTAGTGGTTGGTTGTTCAAGTGAACAACAAGAGGTTCTTGTTAGCTCAACAGTTAGTAGCTGGAACAAGATAGGTTTGGAACCACAAGCTGTATAGGTGTGAGGAAAATCACTTAGGCTTGAAGATCTAGGGCTGTTTCTGTGTGAGTAATAAGAAGTGTTTGCCCAATCCTGGTGGGATTAGATCCCTCAGGCAGAGATTAGGTCCATTGGGACTAAGCTCTGTAAATTGCTTTGTGTTCTTTAGTTTACAGTTTGATTATTATCTGCTGCATTCAACTCAAATCAAACTAGGGTTCATAAGCTGTTTAGAATTGATTATAGTTCAAGGCCTTGAAGCTCTCTATTTTGACTTTGAAAGTTTCAGACAGTTTACTAAAATCTCAAGGCCTTGAGATTTGAGTTTCACACAAAGTTATACTGTTAAACTTTGAGTTTTGAAAAAAGTTTTCATACTCTATTCAACCCCCCCCCCCTCTAGAGTATTTAGGTCCTGTTTTAGTCTACATTACACACTTTCATTATCTAATCTAATTATAATAAAATTTTAACTTATAATATAAAAAATAAAAATTTATACACGAGTCTACCACTTAAATTACGAATTTGAAAATTTACCAGTTATTTCTAGTAATTCATAACCTAACTTTAGTGTGTCAAATTTTCGACTTACCCCTAGTATAAAAATGGGGTATTACATCCTCCCTCCCCCCTCCCCCTTTTGGACTAAGCTTAATCCTCGAAGCTTGGAGGGTTACTAACGTATCAACGGGTTTTTTTAAATGGGATGCACAGAGATTATAGTTAGAATACTTACTTTCCTTGTTGTTTATCGCTCGTGCCTCTTGTTCACTCATCACAAAGATTTGGCCAGGTGGCTTTTGGTTGTTGCCCTGTGCTGCATTCCTTCCATTCATGTTCCATTTTTTCCAGCTCCATTGTTTTTTTTCATTTGTGTTCCTATTTTGCCCTCCATTTCCATTTCTGCAGTAGTTTCCTTGCTTTCCTGTTGCGCCATTCCTAAAGTTGTTATTGTTGCGAAGCTGATTCCCTCCATTCTGATTCTGATTCGGAAGATGCCCTTGATCGTAGAACCCTTGGTCATTTTCGGCTGCCATCCTCCTTCTACAGTCATCAAATATGTGGCCCTTGAAAAAACCTACAAGTTAGGGCGGCGCCTTCACTAGTGTTATCACGATGGTTGCGGTCACACCATTTGCAATTAAGGTTACAAGCATCTCCCGTTATCTGCTGGTTCCTGTTTTCACCATTTCCCCAGTTTTGATTTCCTCCACCATTACCAGTCTTGAATCGCTTGTCCGATCCCTGATTATTGTTTCTTCCTTGGCTAGAGTTGCCAGTTTCTTGGCCTTCCACCTTTCTTTTTCACAGTTGTAGAGTTGGTGCCTGATCAACTCTCCAGATATTTGCAGCTATCCCATAGGCTTCTAACAAGGTATTATAGCTTCTGGTGAGCATGGTCCTCTTAATTTCAGGATTCAGCCCACCTATTAAGCGAGTGACCATGCGCCCTTCAGTAGGCACTGTGTTCTCCGCAAACCGGGCTAGCTCAACAAATTTCATAATAGTCAGTCATAGTGTCATTGCCCTGCCTCAGTGCGATGAATTCCTCATACTTCTTCTCCTTGACATGCTCTGGATAGAAGTTGGCTCTCAAAGCAGCCTTCATTGCCTCCCAATCGAAACCATCTTGAGCGCTGAGTCTTGCTCGATTGGTCATCCACCAATTATCATCCTTTTCCTTTAGGTAGAAAGTCGTCTCCTTAATCTTGCGGGCTTCTGGGCTTTCCATGGCTTGAAAGATCTTGTCGAAGTCCCTGATCCAGTTCTCGAGCAATACTGGATCCTCTTTTCCATAGAAGTTGTCTGGTTTTTGCTGAGCTATCTTCTTAGCCCAATCGGGTTCCCTTACATTGGAAGCATTGTTGTTCATGAATTGAGTCATTTGGGCCATTTTGGCGAAGAACTGCTCCATGTTGTTGTTTTGAGCCATTTGTTCCTGTTGAACCCTCCTAGTGAAGTATCGCAGGGGTCTATCAGTCATATTCCTATGCTATCACCTATTGTATCATTTCTTATTCTCACACGGGATGACGAAGTAGAACGACTAGTATCATGAAATGCACACATGTCTCTTCATATAGCACAATTGTTACTCGTAAGATGTTCTCTAACACATAGAGGTCGAAGCATGCATCATTTAGATGCTAATACATATAATTCACCTTCATAGCTCAACTCAAGTTCTTGGCTCCTCTTAATTATCAATTCTTAAAACCTTGTCTCCGTCGTGAGAGTAATATTAGTCTAAAAGCCAATCTCATATGGAAATATCCAATAAAGTGTCTCATAGTCAAATCGGTCAAATCAGATCACAAAATATCTCTAGCAAGTAAAAGAAATGTCAAAAGTGGGTGGGACTCAGTAAGGCTTATACTACCCCTAACCCAATTGGCTTGTCCAATTTTAGATTTTCTTACCCTAAATTCATTTTAAATTACCCTAAAAGTTTTAATTCCTTTTTGGATTGCCTGCTCTGATACCACATGTGACACGCCCACATTTCTCGGAGGAGAAATACGGAAAAGTCACTCCGCACCCGAGATCGCTCTCGGATGCAAGGAACAATGGTAATAAAAAACAAACACCAACATAGTTATATATTAGAATGGTCATAATTGTCTCAAACCAAGTCTGTCATACTACATTAGAGAAGATGAAATTAAACTAAGTTCTCGACTAAACAAAAGACGTTAACATAACTAGTAGCATTTGCGATCCCTCCTACATCGAGTTCCGTCCACATATACATGTCGGGGAAAGAAAGAAAGACCGCAGTTTTTCTAAAGTCAGCAAGAAATGCTGAGTGATATGCACCTTAGCATGTAAGAACAGGAAAAGTTAAGAAAGATTGCAGGGTCACGTTTCAAATAAAATAAGAGTGACAGAGTATAAGTAAAACATCTGATTTCACGAACAAGCAACATGTTATCAAATAATAATTGTTTCTCACGTAACAATCCGTTTACCAAGATGTTTCTTGAAATTTAGGTACGTCAAAAATATACAATTAAAATCTCTCATAAATGACATGTATGTTCACACACGGCTCACGAATAACTGTTTCCACACAGATTAATCGATTATCATTTAGTTCGTTCACAGTACCCGGGTAGACCAGTGACCACATCGTACATTCTAAAACCTGAAGTGTTGCAACACCCTCCTAAGAGCGTCAATCAAAGGAGTGGTATCTAGAAGCAGTACTCCAGCCTACGACAAAAGGAGTCGGCGTGCACGTAGTGCCATATCTTTAGGGACCAAAGCACAGGGAATCATCACCCGTAATGATTTTAAGGACCGGTGCCCAGGGGATTAAACCCGATATAACTGGTTCCGGTACATGCGGTTCGTTTCACTATACTCCGGGGATCTAACCCAAATATATATTTAGGGACAAAGCCCAGGGAATCATCACCAAATATAAGTAATATAACTGGTTCGTACTACGTTATCACTGATTTTTATCAAGTGTGACAAGTATTCGAAGTTCGATTCATAATTTCAAGATTTGAAAAACGAGTAAACCACATTTATCAAGTAGGGGATGAAATACGGCAACTATTTTTCAATTAAGAAATTAGTGGACACGAAAGAAGCTAGCACGCAAGGCTAAGCACGTAACTCACCTCAATTCGATATAACAGTTAGTACGAAGGGGCGTCGACTAAACCTATGTCCACGAATCTGTCGCCTACATATTATCAATTATTTAGTCACACCGATAATACTAGTAAACAAATTCACTAACCTTATATGATTGTTTGGCTATGATGAAAGACCGAACCTAATCTTTGTGACCCCGAAAATGATTATTGTAATAAGACATATGTTTTTAATTAAATATGACTTTAACTCATTTACTAATAAAAGATTAGTATCTCATTTACAAGGATATAATCATCTAAGAAATCGCTAATTATTTATTTAGAAATATATTAAATCAAATATACCCCTTCAATATGTAACTCCCAATGAAATAGTATCCGAACGTGTTTTACTTGAGTTTATATTACTAAAATAATTACTTAAAGAATAATCACTTAGAAACTAAGTTAATCTCGACAAATATATTTTCATCCATTATAGCCAAAAGAACAATTTTTTCTTAATCTCAAAATATTTAAGGGTAAAAGACATTGACCACCCCTGATTTTAGGGATAATTCCATCCCACTACCCTGTGTTTTTGATAAAGACACTTCGCACCTTTTTTTGGATGGAGGCTAACAGTTGACTAACTTCACACAAAAAAGACATTTTTACCCCTGACATGTTCTAAAATTACCCCCTATATATAACCCTACCCTCTCTCTCTACCTCATTCAGAAACTTTTCTCCTCTCCTCTCCTCTCCTCTCCTCCTTCAAGCTTAACCCTAGCCGCCTCTCATTACCCCCTCCTTCACGCTTAACCTCGTTCTAGCCTATCTCCCTATCGACCCACTCGATCCCGTAGGCGTCAAGGAACTTCCCTGAGGCTTTGGCTTTGGTGGACGTCGACGGCCTATTTTCACCCGAGAAGAAGTCGCCGGAGCATCTGGGTTGTCCTCGTCGGATGGAGAATCGGCCGAAGGGAGGTTGTAGTAGCCGTTGATGGCCGTCGAGATCTGTCCGGCGAGCTTCATTTATTTCAGGTGGTGAAACAACAATGTATGGTGAGCCGTCGACGGCAATTGGGCGAAGCTTGACTCGATGTATCTCCCTATCGACCGTTCGAACGGCCGACGATGGGTCTCCTACCCAAGTCATTCTTCACATCTTCTGTCCAGATCTTCCCGTACATGTATGAGATCTTCAATCTCTGGCGTGGGTTCGGCCAAAGGAAAGAGCAGCGGCGTCGATTTGGTCCACGCGGCGTCGATTTGGTCCAGACGATGGTCAATTTGGTCTGATCTTTCTTTTTTTAATTTTGATGAACCTTCTTTCTTCTTTGTCGTCTTCATCTTCTTCTTCTCCTACTGTCGTAGATTCATCTATTGGTGAACTGAAAATTATCACAATATTTTTCTTTTAATGCAAATTATTATTAGTACTGATTTGTTCTTGGTGGTAAAGTGTTATTCTTGGGGTTGTGTTCTTGTTTGATGGTGTTGTTCTTGATGATAAACATGACAAAAAAAATGTCATATTTATTGAGAAATCTTGGTGTTTTTGTTGTTCTTAGTGTTCTTGATTTGATGATAAACATGGCAAAAAAATGTTAGATTTATTGAGAAATTAATGGTGTTCTTGGCAAAAAAATGCTCTTTGGGTGTTCTTGGCTTGATGTTCTTGGCTTGAGTTGTTAACGAAATTGAAATTTTTGGTGTTCATATCTTCGTAGAATTCAATAAGATTAAACAATCAAAAAGTCTAAAGAAATACACAGGGGTAAAAGTTCAATCTAGTATTATGATTTATTGAGAAATTTTTGGTGTTCTTGATGTTCTTGGCTTGATGTTCATGGTGTTCTTGATGATACACAGGGGCAATATGGTCCGAAAAAATTCAATCAACCACATTTCTAACGAAACCTAACAGAAGGGTGCTAACTGTCCATGGAATATTTCTTCAATTGGGTGCGGATGTCTTTATCCAAAATACAGGGTAGCGGGGTGGAATTATCCCTAAATTCAGGGGTGGTCAGTGTCTTTTACCCAATATTTAATATTAAATTCTAATTATACTACTTCATAAAATCATTCTATGCTATTTAATCATGACCAACCTAATTTTACAAATAAACTATTTTAATTTATCAAATAGTTATATTTTCCAAAAATCTCTTCTACATGTATTTCGGTTCATAATCTTGTAAATATGATAACATAGCCAAGCATAAATACTCTCTTATCAAATTATGTAACAAGAGTATTTATTATGAGATAGAAATTCTTGAAATTCAATTTTAGACTATTTAACCAGTATATAAATAATTTCAGATTGTATATATAGCATTGGATCCCCTAAAATTTCCAGATACTTCAATTAGTTACCCCACTATTCATTAATGGTTTCTGACTCATCACATAACACCCTAAAGTTTCTGTTAAATACATAATTACCCTAATTCATCATCTTCCTCAAACCTCATCAGCAACCCAATCACCAATCTGATTATTCTTCGTTACCCATACAATTTTGATGGTATAAAACTCAAGTTCAAGTCAAGACAATACCATTCAAGCCAAAAATCATCAAAATAGAATACCGAATCGATGAGAACTCAAGAGGCGGCGCTGGGCAGAAGTTTTTGCGAGACATTGCAGAGCACCGGTAGTTGGGTGGCTGGTTTTCGGATCCTCCTGGGTTCGGTCGGACCACTAGCACGATGGGGAAGTCGCCGGAATGGGAGAAGAGGGACGTTGGGTCAGCCTTCGGGTCTGCTTCGGCTGGGGCTTCTTGCCGCCGCTGCTACTGCTACTGTTGCGATCGGACATAGGGAAATAAGAGAGGGGGAGAGAGAGTACGAAGGAAGAGTGAGAGAGAGAGAGAAGGAAGTGGCGGTGGTGGTGGTGCCGCTGCTGTTGTCGCTGCTCTGTTTTTCACCAGAGAAAAATGAGAAGAGAGATTGGGACAGAGAGAGATCGAGAGGGAGAAAGGGGAGGCAGAGAGAGAGAGAGAGGGGAAGAGGGTGAGAGACGGTGGTGGAGGTGGTGGCGTCGATGGAGGTGTTGGCATTGGTGGTAGTGGTGGTGTTAGGTGATTTGTTTTCCCTGATGTGTATTGGGGAAGAGAAGAGTTGGAGGGGATTAAATTGAGTAAAAATAATAGGGTCAAGTTAGTACTAGGTCCAAGTAGTTAGGTCTTTGGTCAAGTCAAGTGGCCAATAAGTAAAGAGTCTTGGTCAATTGGCCAATGAGTGAGGTTGACTGAAAATTATATGGTGCTTTGGGTATACATCTAGTTAGGTAAAAATATTAGGTGCATTAGCAGCACCACAAGTAGGTAGAAATTATAGTATACTTTTATAGCACGAGAATAGGATTATGATTTATTATTTAAATATGTTATTTAAGTTAGTTTTATGTAATCTAATTATAATTAACTTTTAACTTATAATAAAAAAAATAAAAATTATACACATGTCTACCACTTAAATTACGAATTTGAAAATTTACCAGTTATTTCTAGTAATTCCTAACCGAACTTTAGTGTGTCAAATTTCTGACTTACCCCTAGTATAAAAACGGGGTATTACACATTTGCTCAAAGTTTCAAAAGGCTAGTTATTGAGAAAAAGTTTTTATAGTCTATTCACCCCCCCCCCCCCTCAAGATTATTAGATCATGTTTATAAAATTTCAATTGGTATCAGAGCTTGGGTCGCTACTTAAAGATCTAACAATCTTGTGACAATGAGTAATGTAGGTGATGGAGCTCTCACATGGAAGAGCAGCCAACAGAACTCCATTGTTCTATGGTGATAACATTGTGCACCGCAAGGCACTGATGAAAATGTTCATCATAGATCAAGATATGGAGCTGTGGTCTATTGTTGTTAACGGTCCCAACATGTTATATACTACCTCTAATAGAATCAGGACTGTCAACCCAGAAGAAGATCTCTCAGTTACTGATTTGAAAAAGGAATCAAAGAATTACAACGCTTTGAACTTACTATATTGTGCTCTTAGTGCATATGGGTTCAATAGAATATCATACTGCAAGAGTGCAAAGGAGATCTGGGACAAATTGAGTGTTACTTACGAATGAACTAGCCAAGTCAATCAGACCAAAAATAATATCTTTCTGAGGCAGTATGAACTTTTCAAGATGAATCCCGATGGATCCATCAAGGACATGTTCAAGAGGTTTACTGATATAGTGAATAACTTGGAATCCTTGGGAAAGGATTTCTCAAATGAAAAAAAAGTCAGAAAGATTCTAAGAAGCTTGCTAAAAGCCAAATGGGAGCATAAGACAACTGTAATTGAGTAAGCTCAAGACTTGAGTATCTTAGAGCTAGATGATCTGCAAGGCAAACTGCTCACTCATGAGATTTCAATGAAGGAAGTGAAAGGTGACATGAGTGAAAACATAAAGAACCTGGCACTCAAGGCAAAGGACAATGAGAAATCTCAAAGACTTGAACAGGAGGATGATGATGATGAAGAAGAAACCTTAGCCTTGATCCCCAAAGCCTTGGTCAGAATTTTGAAGAAGAAAAAGAGCTTTGGAAACAAGGACTACAACAACAAAAAATTCAAATCCTCAAGTAGCAAGGATCAAAATGGTAAATCTTCTTCACATTCATATAAACCCAAAATAATGAATTTCTATGAATGTGGAGATGTAAATCACTTGGTAAGATATTGTCCACAAAAGAATAAAAGCAGGCATTTTCCCAAAAAGGAAAATGACAACGGGAGGAAGAAAACAATGTTTTCTTCATGGAGTGATTCAGATTCTTTAACGGAATCAGATTCTAATGAAGAACAGACAAATCTTTGCTTAGTGGCTGAACATGATGAAGAAAAAGACTCAGACAAACATATTGAAGAAATGGTAAAGAATCTTCTTGCTAGTCCTTTTGATGTTTAACCTGAAATCCTCAAAAGTATGTTTTTGAATGAGGAAAGTTATAGGAATGAGATTGATTCTTTGAAAGTAAAGGTTCATGTGCAGGAAAAGGAAAATTTAGACTTGATTTTCCAAAGTAAATGTATTGAAGCTACTAAGTTGAAAATTGATAGTTACTTCAAAGCCTTGGACAACAGATTCAAAGCTTTGAATGCACAAGTCAAAGAAGTTGTTGATCAAAATTCTCTTTTAACTGATAAGTATGTTGACCTAAAGAATCATGCAGATGATTTAGAGCAATAGAAACCCTTATTGACTGAGAAGCTTCAAGAATCTAAGAAAATGTTATCAACCTTTGCTGGCTCATAATACAAACTCAATCTTATGCTTGGAGAAGTATGCATTCTGTTTAAAAAAGTTGAATTGGTTATAATCCAAATTTTCCAAAAAGAAACCAAGCCACATTTGTAAAACAGGAAGCAGACATTCTCCAAAATGTCATTTATGTGGATAAAATTGGACATGTTAAGTTGACTTGCCCCTTTAGAAGGACAGAACCTCACATATTGAGGAACACCTATCATTATCAACTTAAGGGACAAGTGAGATAGATTTGGGTTCAAAAGGGAATTAGACCACCCAACATGGTTGATTCTGAGTATGAATCCAAATTCTACATTTTGTCTAATAGCCTGTTAAGGCATTGATTGAATTTTGCAGGCTGTCACCAAGGCTTTTAAGGATCAGAAATGGTTTCTGGATAGTGGTTGCTCCAGGCATATGAGCTGAAAGAATTCTCTGTTTTTAGAACTCAAAGAATATTCAGGAGCAACAATCACACTTGGTGACAAAGCAAAATGGAATATTATTGGTATAGGTAGTAATGGTAATGATTCTGCAAGTTCAATTTCAGATGTTTATTCGGTTGAAGGTTTAAAGTATAATCTGCTTAGTATATCTCAGTTATGTGATAGAGGTAACAGAGTGATTTTTGACAAGGAGAAATGTGTTGTTCAAGATGAGAAATCTGGTAATTGCATGCTCACTTATCCTATGTCACACAATGTTTATGCTTTTAGTACTAAAAAAGTTGCCGGTGAAAGTCCGAAAAGTCTCAAAGCTTTAAAGGAAGACTCAAAGCTTTGGCATAGAAAGCTTGGGCATATTCGCATGCATACAATGAACAAGCTCATCTCAAAAAACTTGGTAAGAGGTTTACCAACCCTGAAATTCAAAGATGATGAGATTTGCAAGGCATGTACCCAAGGTAAACAGACCAAAAGTTCATTCAAGCCAAAGAACTTTGTAAGTACCTCTATACTCTTAGAATTTACGCATATGGACTTGTGTGGTCCTATGAGGGTTCAGAAACCCAAAGGTAAGATATATATGTGAAATTGTGAGTATGCAGATGTATAAGCAACTAAGATACTCTAGAAGGGGGGGTGAATAGAGTATGCCAACTTTTTGCAAAATTAGCTAACAAGTAGAAAAACTAGTGTAGACAATGAAGTTCAAGGCCTTGAACAGAGATTCAAGCCTTTGAAAAGTAGCAGAAAGTTTTAAAAAAAGTAAGCCTTTTTCAAGGCCTTGAAAACAAGTTCAAACCCTTGAAAAATAAACAGTTTTTGTATGCTGCAAAAGCTTTGAAAGTAGATGAATTGAAAATGCACAAGACAAATGATTTATAGAGTTCAGTCCAGTTGGACCTACGTCTCTACCTCAGGGATTAGATCCCTGTAGGATTTTCAACTCAATTCTTATTAATCAAAAGCTAGTCCCTATAACTCAAGCACAGAGAGTTCCCTTACTCTATTATAGCTTGTGGTTTTCCCTAACCTGTCTAGTACCTGCTCTAGCTAACCGATTAACTAAGAATTCTCTATTGTTCACCTTGAAAAATCCTTCAGAATGAATGTAGAAAAAATACATAAATGATCTACCAATATAGCTCTATACAGAAGATCACTTAAGAGTAGAAAACTGCATTGAAATGCAGTGAACTTCTGTGTATGGATTGGGAGAGATGAAGAACTTCTTTGATGCTTTTCAATCCAGAATGCTTTCTCTGTATTTTCCTGTTGAGTATTGTGTTCTTGTTGCTTCCAATTTGAGCTCTTTAAATACTTCAAACAGATCTGCAAACCTCTCCAGATTTTCAGCAACAACATTCCTACTTTGTAGGTAACAAAGTTTGACTATGTTGAGATCTTCTACAACGGTTGAATGATTGTAATCTTCTGAGATATTGTTGTAATCCTTCATTTAACCTTCACGAGAATCTGTCAAACACATGTGATTGATCACAGGATAAAGTCTTCAAGTATTTCCAAATCTGCAGAAATCCAGTTTAGGAAACAATCCTGCAAACTTAGAAACAAATATTTCATGCATTATCTTGGTCAAACAGTTGATATAGTACGATTCAAAACATGTTTAACAATTTTTCTTTCATCATCTAACAACAGATAATTAAACATATGCAAGAGAGATGATAAATTAGATCAGAGAGTTAATAGAAAAACTCCCCCTGAGAATATGCTTTCAGGTTTAACAGTTTTAAGGCTTTGAATCCAGTTTCAAGGAACACTATTTTCAAGCCTCTGAAGCTGATTCAAGGCTTTGAAAGCTGTTTAAAGGCCTTGAAATAGTCAAGCTCTTTCACGCCTTGAACAACCTGAGCTTTCAATCTCCCCCTTGATGAAAGACAAAACCAAATTCTGTTTGATCCTTAGTCTCTGCAAAATAAACTGATTAGTCTTCAATTTAAAGACACAGTTATTCCAAAAAGATCCAACTTATTCAGATACCAACAAAAACACCTAAAAATTTCAGCAGATAACATCAAATAAACCTAAGATCCTAAACTGAGAAACTATAATTTTCTCCCCCTTTTTGACTTTCACCAAATAGATAGAAGATGTTGGATCAAGTGTCTGGAAAATTTTGAAAACTTAAAGAAATAAAGCAGAGAAAATATGGAATAAAGAATAGGCAAGATTAAGGGTTTTGATCTTCATCTTCCTCCTGGTCTCCTTCCTCTTTCTCATTGTCTTCTTCATCAGTCTTGTCTTGCTCCTCCTGTTCCTCTGCAACGTCTTCTGCAGTAGCTGTCTCACCAGTCTTGTCCTTTTCAGCTGCCTTTGGAGATTTCGTCTTTTTCTTCAAAGTGATCAGCAGCTCATCTGAATTTGGACTATCAGCTTCATCTTCTTCCTGTTCTGCTGACTGCTTTCACATATCTACGAGTGGAGTAGCTTCTTCCTGTTCTGAATGCTCACTAGGCAATACCTTGTCTGATTCTCCTTTCGTTGTTCCTTCATGCTCCCCAGGAACATCAAGCAAGGTCATACTTCTGAAGATACTTTCCACCATATACTTGACTTGTCCCATATCACTTTCTAGTCCAAAAATAGTAGCTCTGACATCCTCCATGTCCCGTTCAAAACCCTCAAGTCTTTGATTGTCTGTAGTCTGAGAGGTCTGGCTTGAAGTGGGAGTCAAGTTCTTGGGCTTAGAAAACTTTTGTGCACCTAGTTCTGCTTCAATAAGATCTGATTAAAGTTTCCAAACTTTCTCCTTGATTTTCACAACTCCAATTTTCTCAAAGGCTTTCTCATTGAGTTCCCCAAAACCAGATGTGACTGATTCATCTCCAGTAAAAGGGATCTCAAAGTGCTCAAAGAACATGGTAAGAAGGTTTGCATATGGCAGAGGGTGAACTCTCTTACTGGTTAAGCTGAAGAGCATGTGTTCAATGACCAGTTTTGGGAGATCAATCTCATAGCCATGCATAATCAGGTACATGATGTGCAGCATTCTCTCAGTCACCAACTCTCTTGAGTGCTCTCTAGGAAAGACACATCTCACCAGAATAGTATGAAGAACTTTGGCTTCAACATTTAACACAGAGTGTGTTAATTGTTTGGCTGTGGTTGAGACATTCGGAAGAAACAATTCTTCTTTGGCTAGCTTCAAAGTTTCTGACTTTGGAGTATGGTTACTAGTGTCATACCTCTTTGGACAACTTAATACATTGGCAAACTCAGAGTGATCAAGTTCAATTATTATCCCAGCAACTTTAGATGTGATCACTAGGTGTGCAGATCTCTTTACTAGGGTGAGGTTCAGATAGAAGAGTCTGGTGAGTCTTGGGTAGGCAATATCCCTAGGATTTAGCATACACCACAAAGAGCTCTTCTTTAACATAGAGATGCACTTGAGTTTCATGTGTTCCAATACATACTTATTAACCAAACTGCAGAAACCAATAGACCTTGAAGCAAAACCATCCAACCACTTACCTTTAGAGATGTTTGAGACAAACCATGTCTCATCTGGGGCTGTTTTCTTTGTTGAGACTTGAGAATAGATCTGCAAATACTTCTTCAATTGACCTTCTGGTTGTGCTTCAGTCACTTTCACTTTCCCTTTTTCTGCCTGAGTTGCCTTCTTCTTCATCTTCTTTGAACTGGTAGGATCTTTTTCTGGTTGCTTTTCTGTAATGGCCTTCTGCTTCTTCTGCTTTTCTGAAGAGGAGGTTGTAGCCTTCTTGATCTTCTTCTTTGGTGGAGGAGGATCTGGAACTGCTTCTGCACTAGGAGTTCTGGAGCTAGAGTCTCCACTGACTTCCTGAACCTCTTCCACTGCTGCTTTTCACATCTTCTCTGAGACTGTTTTTGAACCACCAGCCATCTTGATTCGATCTGAGGCTCTTATTATGCTCATTAGGGTTAGGGAGAAGAAAAGAAAGAGATGGAATGATGCGGAATGAAGGAGAAGAGAAGAGCATGAATACTGAAAGAGTTTGAGTTTCAAAAGGAAACTAGTATTTCTCTGATTCTAAAAAGATTCGCGAAGATCAGAAAAATTTCAAACTATTATGCCGTTGAAAAAAGAATATACTAATACTATTTTGGCTAAAACAATTTTTTGAAAAAGGTAGGGGCTATATTAGGCAAATATCTACAGAGATATCACCCAGTATAGAATGATCTTAGTTTATTGACTATTAGTGTAACATATTCATTTTCAAGGCTTTGAAAGGGCTTTCAAGGCCTTGAAATACTGTAACACTGCAACAGATAAACGATCAAAGCTTTGAACTGATTTTCAAGGCTTTGAAATCAATTCAAACATTTGTAAACACAAATAACTTACCTTTCTTACCTTAAGCTCCCCCTAAACCAATGCAGTCTTATTTAGCATTCCCAATTCCAATCTTAGAGCTGAGAATCTCTCATCTGCTAATGGTTTGGTGAAGATATCTGCAATTTGCATATTAGTAGCAACACATTCAAGAACAATATCACCTTTCTCAGCATGATCTCTGATGAAGTGGTGTCTGACATCAATGTGCTTGGTTCTTGAGTGTTGTAATGGATTCTTTGTAATCGAAATTGCACTACTGTTGTCACACTTAATAGATATGCCTCTGAAGTCAAATCCAAGGTCTCTTAGCTGTTGAGAAATCCATAGTACTTGTGAGAAACATGCTCCTGCAACTATATATTCATCTTCAGCTGTTGATAGAGCAACTTAATTCTGCTTCTTGGATTGCCAGCTAATCAAAGATGATCCAATTAATTGACAGGTTCCAGAAGTGCTTTTTCTATCAAGTTTGTAGCCTACAAAGTCAGCATCTGAAAAACCACTTAAAGAAAAGTTATAATATCTTGGATTCCAAAGACCTAAGTCTTTGGTACCATTGAGATATATGAATATTCTCTTCACAGCAGTTAAGTGTGATTCTTTTGGATCAGCTTGAAACCTAGCACACATGCATACACTAAACATGATATCTGGTTTGCTTGCTGTCAGATAGAGTAATGATCCAATCATGCCTCTATACTCTTTAACATTGACACTCTTACCAGATTCATCCTTGTCTAAGGATAGAGTGGAGCTCATTCGGGTCTTAGCTTCCTTACATTGAGCCATGTTGTATTTATTCAACAAGTCTCTTGTATACTTGTGTTGATTCAAAAAAATACCCTTCTTCAATTGATGTATTTGAAATCCTAGGAAGAAGGTAAATTCTCCCATCATGCTCATTTCAAACTCCCTGATCATAAGACTTGAGACTTCTCTGCACAATATATCATTAGTAGCTCCAAACAGTATATCATCAACATATAATTGGACTACAAGTAAATCTTTCTCATGAGTCTTTATGAAAAGAGTCTTGTCTACTAAACCCCTTTTGAAATCAATTTCAAGTAGAAACTTTGACAGTCTTTCATACCAAGCCCTTGGAGCTTGTTTCAAACCATAAAGAGCTTTATCAAGTTTGTAAACATGATCTGGAAATTTGTCATGTTCAAAACCAGGAGGTTGTGCAGAATAAACTACTTCTTGTAAGTAACCATTCAAGAAATCACATTTTACTTCCATTTGAAAGAGTTTCATGTTCTTGTAGGATGCAAATGCAAGTAAAATTATAATTGCTTCAAACCTGGAAACTGGAGCAAAGGTTTCTTCATAATCTATACCTTCCTCTTGATTGTAACCTTGAGCAACTAACCTTGCTTTGTTTCTGATTACATTGCCACTGTCATCCAACTTGTTTCTGAATACCCATATGGTACCAATGACAGACTGGTTTGTTGGTGCAGAAACCAGGTTCCAAACCTTATTCCTCTCAAACTAATTGAGCTCACTTTGCATAGCAATAATCCAGTCTGCTTCTTGCAAAGCTTCCTTCACAGTTTTTGGTTCTACAAGAGAAATAAAAGCATTAAAAGCACATAAGCTCTTCAACTGTGATCTAGTCTGTGTACCACTGGTTGGATCTAATATGATATTGTCAGCTAAATGAGATGAGAGATATTTAAATCTCTTCCTTGGAGACCATGGTTCAAGATCACCATAGATCTTCTCTGGTCTTGAAGTAGTAGCTTTGTCACTTGAATCCTTATGATCATCTTTTTCAAGGCTTTGAGCTGTATTTTCAAGGACTTGAGAACTTTTTTCAAGGTCTTGAAGATTTTTTCTATTTTCTTCTGAGCCTTTCTTGAATCCAAGTGGATTCTCTGTCTCTTCCTCTGATTCATGCTTGTTCAAATTCAAATCTGCAAAACTTTCACTGAAAGAACCATCATAGCTTTCATAAAAAATAACTTGAATGCTCTCTTCAACCAGTTTGGTTCTTTTATTGTACACTCTATAAGCTTTGCTATTCATAGAGTAACCAAGAAATATACCTTCATCACTTCTTGCATCAAACTTACCAAGATTGTCTTTTCCATTAAAATGGATAAAGCAAGTGCATCCAAAGGGTCTGAAGTAAGAGATATTTAGCTTCCTCCATTTGAATAACTCATATGGGGTCTTATTTAGAATGGGTCTGATCAAGCACCTGTTCAAAATATAGTTTGTTGTATTCACAGCTTCTGCCCAGTAGTGTTTTGGCAACTTGTTCTCAGTAAGCATTGTCCTTGACATATCTGTTGGAATAGATGCCCTAGAGGCAATCTAGTTTAGTATGAATTTGTAATTGGCTAGAAATTCATTTATTATTTATTGGATATTTAATATAATGAAGTCCTTAGATTTACAATTGTGTTGTTTATCTTAAATATCCCTAGTCAAGTATAATGATTAAATGGGACAATCATCTATAGACTAGTATGGGGTTGGATTGATATGGAGATATCACGATCCAACACATAGGTGTGCATTACGGAATGTTGCACTGGATTGACCCATCACCGAGAAGGCTACATACACGTTATGTTGAGTCACAAGTGCTTCTCGGGTACAATGGTATTGTCATCCTTAGACTTGAAGTCACTAGATATTCTAGTTGTGGATCATTGTGATCTTGGTAGCGTTAAACGCTACACCGTAACTGGGTAGTTATAAAGGCGTGTACTGGATACAATGAGAAGCAAGCTTAGAGATCGTAGTGGACGTAGAGAGGATTTGCCCCTCCCACATAACGGGAGCAAATATCCAAGGCCACTCGAGGATAGTGCTTATAGAATGTCTGGCCAGACTCAAATAAATCAATATATGAGATATTGATGTTATTTGCACGAATAAGGCTATTCCATGGATCGAGAAACTAGGGATTGGATATACGAGTGTGACTTGTATGTCTCGTGTCCAATCCGGATATGGAGGCAAAGGGATGAGACAATTACTTGTACAAGGTTGTCTAGATGACTATTCTATTAGTTGGCTAGAATGGATGTTTTGCTAGAAACCGCTCCATATTAGCAAAGAGTTGCTACCAACTAGATAGAACCTATGGGGTCACACGCTATATAGAGTTGTACTAGATTATGGAATTAATTAATTGGATTAATTAATTAGAAGGATCACTTTGCAAACCCTTGCAAACTTAGTAGGGACTAATTTGCAAGGAAGGGACTAAATTGAATTCTAGTAGGACTAGAATAAGTCCTTTAGGTAGTTAACAAGGAGTTGTTGGACTATATAAAGGACCCTCCTCCTTCCTTCCCTACACACACTTATGCTCTAGAGAGAACATAACAAGAGTAGGAGAGAACAAAGGAGAGAGAGAGCAAGCCACAAAGAGGGACGCCGCCCCCTTTGCCGCCGCCCCTTGTCCCCGACGCCACAAAGGGACGAGACCCTTTTGGTGCCTCGTTTTGCGTGATTTCTTCACCCTCCTTTCAATCTGGGCTAGCACCAAGGTGATTGGAGATCTAGGAACAACTCTAGGCGTGGATCAACTATAGAGAACGTGACACTATTCGCGTTTGAAGTCATCAAGGAGAACCCAAAGGTGTGTTTATGATTTCTTACCTTCACTATCGTTATGCATCTAGACTTGTGATCCTTGGAGGGTTTTGCATGGTTGTTTGTTTGATTATGCTTCCGTTTGCGCGATCCATGAATCAAAACCCTACAGTGGTATCAGAGCCACAGGTCATAGAGCATAAACGTAGTTTATGTGTTACATTCTTGTTGTTTTACACCTTAATTTGTTGTTTATCGCGTAAAACAAGACAAATCAAGCATTGGATGCAATTTGTCAAAGAATTAATCATAACAAGACCCAATTATTGCATTGGATGCATGAATTGGTGAGTTTGAGAAATTTTAGGATCTTAGATCTAGGGTTTGGGCATCCTTGGGGAAGAAGGAGTTCTCCCACAACAAGGAAACAACCAAACTTGGGCTCCAAGCAAGGAGGTTGTTTTGGAAACAACCTCCACAAGGAAGGTTCGGCCCCTAGGGAGCCGCCCCCCCTTGCTTGCCGCCCAAGCTTGGCGCCCTAAGGGGGCGGGCGGCCATAACCCGCGGGCCTAGCTTGCGGGTTTTGGGCCGGGCCGGCCCTAGGGCTTTATGGTTCACTTATTTGGGCCCGGGCAATTGGATTGTTGGGCCCATGGACCGTTTTAACCCTAGAAATCCTAAAATCAATTAAAATTGACCAAGCGCGTTAAAATTGGATTTTAACTGTTTATGTGCAAATCGCATGGTGATTGGATATGGCCTTAGGATGTGGTTTGATGTGGATGTTTAATTTTGTGGTTTGGTTTTACGGCCTGCGAGCTGATCAATTAATTGTAATAATTAATTAGGGTTTTATGGCCTGCGTGCCATTTTTTTCTCAACTTGTGAGATTTATTTTATTTAGTATAGATATTAGATAGTGCTAGATAAAGTAGATTGTTAGCCAAGATTGAAGAAAAGAAGCCCAAAGCCTAAGGAGCCACAAAAGATGGAGCATGGAGCATGGAGCACACCACATGACTATGAAGGATGGACCAAAAGATCAAGACGCATGGAGATGTGTTTGTTTAGGGATCATAGATAATTCCATTGGCTTGGAATTATCTTAGTCTAGAAAAGGCCATATCCACATCACGTTTAATTTCTGTTTTGTGGTTGTTTATTTATTGTCTTATTATTTGTGTGGTTGGTGTATGGATGATGCATGCAATTAGGATAATAAGATAATTAGACAACCCGGATCTATTATTTGGAGTTGTGCCCAAACTCAAATAGATAGATTAGTTGATATTGATCAACAAAATAATTAAAAATTGAATTGAAAATCCCTCAAATTTTAAAATATTGTGTTCTTGCCTTCTCGTTATTTAAACACTCATTATCATCATTATTTATCAAGTTCGTGCGTGCCAAAGCATGGCGACTTGGTTCATAATGATGGAATGCGATGGCACGTAACAATGTGCAATTGTTTAGGTAAGAGGTTGAGCACAACTAGGCTATTAATTTGATTAAGAAACCTAGAGGCAATCAATTGGGATTATCCATATGGATGGATAAATAAGGAGTTATTTGCCCGATTGAACCAAGAGTTGCATATGGGATGCAATTGGAATTGTTCCTACCTAAGAAGTAATCGAATTATGGGTGACTTGCCAAAGCAAGCTCATAAGGAGATGAAAAAGATGGATCTTGGCCCACTAGAAAATATAAGGATATTTTCCGCATTAATATCTTGAGGGTTATTAATCCGTAGTAAAATAGTGGGAGCTATATTTAATAAACTAGCCATTATTAAATATAGTCAAAAAAATTCACAAATACTAAAACTTACGTATTTTCCTTTTTGTAGAATTCCAAATGGCAAACAACTCATCGAGTTCACAACATTCCCTACGATCTGTCCTTGAGAAGGACAAGCTCTCAGGAACCAACTTTCTCGATTGGTACAGAAACTTGAGAATTGTTCTCAAGCAAGAGAAGAATCTGTACGCAATAGAGGAGCAAGTTCCAGAAGGTCCAGAGAATCAGACACCTGCTGCCTTAAAGGCGTATCAAAAGCGTGTTGATGACGCTAATGATGCGGCCTGCCTAATGCTTTGCACCATGACCTCTGAGCTTCAGAAGCAACATGAGAACATGAATGCTGTCGATATGATCGAACATCTAAAGCAGCTCTTCCAAGAGCAGGCGAGGGTAGAGAGGTATGAGGTCTCAAAGGCACTGTTCAAATGTCATCTGGCAGAAGGGAACCCGGTGGGACCCCATGTACTCCGAATGATCGGGTACTTGGAGAATCTCGCCCGGCTTGGGTTCCCGGTCGGCCAAGAGTTGGCAACCGATCTCGTGTTGCAATCGTTGCCCGAGAGTTATGGACAGTTCATTATGAACTATAACATGAACGAGATCGTTAAACCACTGCCAGATTTGCTCAACATGTTGAGGACGGCTGAACAGAGCATCAATAAGGGTAAGGGCAAAGCCATTATGATGGTGCATAAAGGAAAGGGTAAAAAGTTTGCCTCTTCCTCCAAGGGCAAAGGCAAGTCAGTTGCCAAGTCCAAGGAACAAGCCCTTAAGCCTGTTGGTGCTATTGCCAAGGTCGTGACTAAGGGTGAATGTCACTACTGTAGTCAACCTGGACACTGGAGGAGGAACTGCCCAAAATATCTGGAGGACAAGCGGCTTGGAATAGTGATTCCACCACCACCAGGTATTTTCGTTGTAGATGTCAATTTAACTGTCTCTACATCATGGGTATTAGATACTGGATGTGGATGTCATATTTGTCGAAATATGCAGGATCTAAAGAGAAGTAAAAGATTGGCTAAAGGGGAGGTAGATCTGCGCGTTGGGAATGGAGCAAAGGTTGCTGCGTTGGCCATAGGCGTTTGCGAGCTATCTCTGCCTTCAGGATTAGTTTTAGAATTAAATAATTGCTATTTTGTGCCTGCTATGAGCAGAAACATTATTTCTATTTCTTGTTTGGACAAGGAAGGTTTTATTATTTCAATAAAGAACAATTGTTGTTCCTTTTATTTGAATAATATTCACTATTTTAGTGCGACATTATTTAATGGACTTTATGTCCTTGATCTAAGTAATCCTGTCTACAACATTAATACCAAGCGGATTAAAATAAATGATTTAAATCCTGCTTATTTATGGCATTGTCGTTTAGGCCACATAAATGAGAAACGTGTATCTAGACTCCATAAGGATGGATTGCTAGACTCATTTGATTTTGAATCATATGAGACATGTGAAGCTTGTTTATTGGGAAAAATGACAAAGTCCCCTTTCAATAAGAAAGGTGAAAGGACTAGTGAGCAATTGGCGCTCATACATACCGATGTGTGTGGGCCATTTGCCACGCCTGCCAGGGGTGGTTACGTCTACTTCATTACGTTTACTGATGATTACAGTAGATATGGATTTGTGTACCTTATGAGGGCAAAATCCGAATCCTTTGAAGTGTTCAAGGAATTCAAGAATGAAGTAGAGAAGCAACTTGGCAAAAGTATCAAGGCTCTACGATCGGATCGTGGAGGAGAATACTTGAGCCAAGAGTTTGACGACTATCTTAGAGAGTGTGGGATCGTGTCCCAACTCACTCCACCCGGAACACCACAATGGAATGGCGTGTCCGAGAGGAGGAATCGAACCCTATTGGATATGGTTCGGTCTATGATGTGTCAAACCGATCTTCCATTATCATTTTGGGGCTACGCTCTATTAAGTGCAGCTTTTACCATTAACCGTGTTCCATCTAAATCAGTCATGAAGACACCATATGAGATGTGGAGTGGGAGGCGTCCCACACTGTCGTTCATGAGGATTTGGGGCTGCGATGTCTATGTAAAACGTTTACAATCAGACAAGCTAGGGCCTAAATCGGATAAGTGTAAATTTGTGGGGTACCCTAAGGAAACTAAGGGATACTATTTCTACAATCCAACCGAGAACAAAGTGTTTGTTGCTCGGACCGGCGTGTTTCTAGAAAGAGAGTTTGTCTCTAAAGAAGCAAGTGGGAGGAATGTAGAACTTGAAGAAGTTCAAGAACCACAAATCACAGAACCGATTATGGAACATGAACAGGAATCACAAGCAGTTGTGGATCCACCTGTTCAGGTAACACAAGAGCTTCGTAGATCTAGTAGAGTGCGCCAGGAACCCGAGAGGTACGGACTTCTCGTAACTGATTCCGGTGACACGATGCTCATAGATGATGAGCCTACTACCTATGAGGAGGCCATGAATGGCCCAGACTCGCAGAAGTGGCTTGAAGCCATGAGATCCGAGATGGAATCCATGTATGCCAACAAAGTATGGACTTTGGTGGAACCACCTGATGGGGCGCGGCCCATAGGGTGCAAGTGGGTCTTCAAGAAGAAGATCGACATGGATGGTAATGTGATTACCTATAAGGGCCGATTGGTGGCTAAAGGATTCAGACAGATTCATGGTATTGACTATGATGAAACCTTTTCACCAGTCGCAATGACCAAATCCATCCGAATCCTACTTGCAATTGCAGCATACTACGACTATGAGATTTGGCAGATGGATGTCAAAACAGCATTCCTTTATGGGAATCTCCTCGAGGACGTGTATATGATACAGCCGGAGGGTTTTGAAGATCCAAAGCAAGCCAACAAAGTGTGTAAGCTGCAACGATCCATTTATGGATTGAAGCAAGCTTCTAGGAGTTGGAATCGACGTTTTGATGAAGTGGTCAAAGAGTTTGGCTTCATCAGAAACGAAGATGAGTCTTGTGTCTACAAGAAGATTAGTGGGAGCTCTGTAGCTTTTCTGGTCTTGTATGTGGATGACATACTGCTCATTGGAAACGACATTCCCATGCTGCAATCTGTGAAAGATTGGCTAGGAAAGTGTTTCTCAATGAAGGACTTAGGGGAAGCAGCCTATATACTCGGTATAAAGATCTATAGAGATAGATCTAAGAGGTTGCTAGGCCTAAGTCAAAGTACATATATTGACAAGGTGTTGAAACGGTTCAACATGCAAGATTCCAAGAAGGGATTCTTGCCCATGTCACATGGAATCACTCTTTCGAAGAGTGGTTGTCCTTCCAATGAGATTGAGAAGGAACGCATGAGTAGGATTCCCTATGCCTCGGCCATAGGATCCATCATGTACGCCATGTTATGTACTAGACCAGATGTGTCATATGCCTTGAGTATGACAAGCAGATACCAATCCAATCCGGGTGAGAGTCACTGGATTGCTGTCAAGAACATCCTAAAGTACTTGAGAAGAACTAAGGATGCTTTCTTGATGTTTGGCGGTGAGGAAGAGTTGCGTGTAAGGGGTTACACTGATGCAAGCTTCCAAAACCGATAGAGATGACTTTAGATCACAGTCGGGATATGTGTTTTGCCTGAATGGAGCAGCGGTGAGCTGGAAGAGTTCCAAGCAAGAGACGGTAGCTGATTCTACAACAGAGGCTGAGTACATTGCTGCAAATGGCGCAGCAAAGGAGGCTGTTTGGATCAGAAAGTTTGTTTCTGAACTTGGTGTGGTCCCTAGCATTGCGGATCCAGTGGAGTTGTTCTGTGACAACACTGGGGCGATCGCGCAATCAAAGGAACCCAGGTCGCACCAGAAGTCCAAGCACGTGCTCAGGAAGTTCCATCTGATTCGAGATATTATCGATAGAGGAGACGTTCGGATATGCAAGATTCCTACAGATGATAATCTGTCAGACCCGCTTACAAAGCCTCTCACGCAGTGGAAGCATGAAGGGCACACTAGGAGTATGGGCATACGAGATGCGCCAGATTGGCTCTAGTGCAAGTGGGAGACTGTTGGAATAGATGCCCTAGAGGCAATCTAGTTTAGTATGAATTTGTAATTGGCTAGAAATTCATTTATTATTTATTGGATATTTAATATAATGAAGTCCTTAGATTTACAATTGTGTTGTTTATCTTAAATATCCCTAGTCAAGTATAATGATTAAATGGGACAATCATCTATAGACTAGTATGGGGTTGGATTGATATGGAGATATCACGATCCAACACATAGGTGTGCATTACAGAATGTTGCACTGGATTGACCCATCACCGAGAAGGCTACATACACGTTATGTTGAGTCACAAGTGCTTCTCGGGTACAATGGTATTGTCATCCTTAGACTTGAAGTCACTAGATATTCTAGTTGTGGATCATTGTGATCTTGGTAGCGTTAAACGCTACACCGTAACTGGGTAGTTATAAAGGCGTGTACTGGATACAATGAGAAGCAAGCTTAGAGATCGTAGTGGACGTAGAGAGGATTTGCCCCTCCCACATAACGGGAGCAAATATCCAAGGCCACTCGAGGATAGTGCTTATAGAATGTCTGGCCAGACTCAAATAAATCAATATATGAGATATTGATGTTATTTGCACGAATAAGGCTATTCCATGGATCGAGAAACTAGGGATTGGATATACGAGTGTGACTTGTATGTCTCGTGTCCAATCCGGATATGGAGGCAAAGGGATGAGACAATTACTTGTACAAGGTTGTCTAGATGACTATTCTATTAGTTGGCTAGAATGGATGTTTTGCTAGAAACCGCTCCATATTAGCAAAGAGTTGCTACCAACTAGATAGAACCTATGGGGTCACACGCTATATAGAGTTGTACTAGATTATGGAATTAATTAATTGGATTAATTAATTAGAAGGATCACTTTGCAAACCCTTGCAAACTTAGTAGAGACTAATTTGCAAGGAAGGGACTAAATTGAATTCTAGTAGGACTAGAATAAGTCCTTTAGGTAGTTAACAAGGAGTTGTTGGACTATATAAAGGACCCTCCTCCTTCCTTCCCTACACACACTTATGCTCTAGAGAGAACATAACAAGAGTAGGAGAGAACAAAGGAGAGAGAGAGCAAGCCACAAAGAGGGACGCCGCCCCCTTTGCCGCCGCCCCTTGTCCCCGACGCCACAAAGGGACGAGACCCTTTTGGTGCCTCGTTTTGCGTGATTTCTTCACCCTCCTTTCAATCCGGGCTAGCACCAAGGTGATTGGAGATCTAGGAACAACTCTAGGCGTGGATCAACTATAGAGAACGTGACACTATTCGCGTTTGAAGTCATCAAGGAGAACCCAAAGGTGTGTTTATGATTTCTTACCTTCACTATCGTTATGCATCTAGACTTGTGATCCTTGGAGGGTTTTGCATGGTTGTTTGTTTGATTATGCTTCCGTTTGCGCGATCCATGAATCAAAACCCTACAATATCTTCCAGAGTCCTGTTCTCTCTTTCAAAAACACCATTTTGTTGAGGATTTCTTGGAGCAGAAAAGTTATGAGAAATACCATGCTTATCACAGAATAAATCAAACTCTAACTGACCAATTCTCTACCATGATCACTTCTAATTGAAGCTACACGTAGGTTTTTCAAGTTTTGAAGTTCTCTGCAAAGCTTTGAAAATTCAGAGAGAGCTTCAGAGTTTTCTTTGAGAAACATAACCCAAGTGTATCTAGAGAAATCTTCTACAAAAACTAGCATATACCTTTTACCTTTTGGAGTAGGAGTCCTCATAGGACCACAGAGATCCATATGAAGTAATTCAATAGGTCTAGTTGTACTTACAAACTTCTTTGGCTTGAAGGAACTTCTGGTCTGCTTTCCATGTGCACAGACTTTTCATAAATCATCTTCTTTGAACTTGGAGGATGGCAATCCTCTTACCAAGTCTTTGGAAATCAATTTGTTCAGAGTATGCAAACTGGTATGACCAAGTTTCCTATGCAAAAGCTTTGAATCTTCTTTCAAGGCCTTGAGACACTTTAAACTTTCACCTGCAACTTTGTTAGTCTGTAAAGTATAAACATTGTTTGATCTAGAGGTTGTGAGAATGCAATTTCATGATTTCTCATTTTGCACCACACACTTCTCTTTATCAAAGATAACTTTGTTCCCGTTATCACAAAGCTGAGATACACTAAGTAAATTAAACTTCAAACCTTCAACCAGTTAAACATCAGAAATAGAGTTTTCAGAATTTGTACCAACTTTTCGAATACCAAGAATATTGCACTTTCCTTTATCACCAAGTGTTATTGATCCTTCTGATTGCTCTTTTAATATTGAGAATAGAGATCTCTTTCCACTCATATGTCTTGAGCAACCACTGTCCATGAACCACTTATGTTCCTTGGTGACAACCTGCAAGCACCAATCACTGCCTTACCCAGCTGTTAGACCAAGTGTGGAATTTGGATTCATATTCAGGATCAACCATGTTAGGTGGTCTAACCCCTTTAGGAACCCAAATCTGTTTAACCTGTCCTTTAAGTTGGAAGGGAAAAGTGTTCCTCATTATGTGAGGGTCTCTTCTTCTAAAAGGACAAGTCATTTTAACATGACCAGTTTTACAGCAGTAATGACAAGTAGGAGAGGACTTGTTTCCAGCTTTCACAAATCTGGTATTGTTTCTTCTTGGAAAGTTTAGATTGAATCCAATACCAGCTTTGTGAACAGACTGTGAACTTCCTCCAAGAATCAAGTTCAACTTCTGTTCTGATACAGCAAGCTTGATTTTGACTAGTTCAGATTCTTGAAGTTTCTCAGTAAGAGTAGTCTTTTGTCTTTCTAAGTCAACAACATGATGTCTTAGATTAATAAGGTTGTCATTCATAGAGGAGTTTCCAGTGACTACTTCCTTGACTTGTGTTTTCAAGGCTTTGAAACTGGTTTTCAAGGCCTTGAAATCACTGTCAGTTTTCTTCTAAGAGATTTCAAAATTCTGATTTACGCAAACAAGTTGTAAATTTTCTTTTGCTTGCTCATGAACTTTCTCTTTCAAAAGTCTGATCTCTTTCAGATAATCTTCCTCATTTAAAAGCATAGTTTTGAGATATTCTGAAAGGAATTCTTTTGTCTTTTAAATTAAACAGTTAACCATTACCTCAATGTTCTTTTCAGAACTATCATCATGCTTGGCCATGAAGCAAATATTGGCATGTTCTTCTTCAGATTCAGATTCACTGGAGCTGTCTGAATCACTCCATGAGGCAATCATGGCTTTCTTTCTTCTGTCATGATCTTTCTTCTGAAAGTTCTTGCTCTTTTTGTATGGACAATCTCTTATCAAGTGTCCTTCATCACCACACTCAAATCAGTTCATAACCTTTGACTTGCTTTGTGAAGAGGACTTACCTTTGTAGTCCTTGCTGCTGGATGGTCTATGCCTTTCTCTGTTGTACTCTTTGTTTCCAAAGTTTCTCTTCATTTTGACGATCCTTGTCAAGGCTTTGGAAATCAAGGCAATTGGATCTTCATCATCACCATCATAAGTTTCAAGGCTTTGAATTCTCTCATTCTCTTTGGCTTTGAGGGCTAGATTTTTTACACCTTCTGAAAGTTCTCCATCAACTTCATTCATGGATATCTCATGTGTTAGGAGCTTCCCTTGGATGTCATCAAGTTGTAAAGTTGAGAGATTCTAAGATTCTTCAATAGCTGTGGTTTTTGTTTCCCACTTTGCCTTTGGAAGACTTCTAAGATCTTCCTCACCTTTTCCTCATTGGAAAAGTGTTTTCCCAGTGAGTCAAGGTTGTTGACAATATTAGTGAATATCTTGAACATATCTCTGATGGATTCATTTTCATTCATTTTGAACAGCTCATACTGTCTGAGATAAATGTTGATCTTGGTCTGTTTGACTTGGCTGGTTCCTTCAAAGGTAACCACAAGTTTATCCCAGATTTCTTTAGCAGTTGTGCATCCAGAGATCCTGTTGAATTCATTTGTACTCAAAGAACAATACAAAATGTTAATAGCCTTGTAATTCTTAGAAACTTGCTCTAATTCAGAAGAGGAGAGTGAGTCTTCTGCTTTAGGAGTTCTGATCCCATCTTTCTCTGTATAGAAGGTATGAGGTCCATTTTGAATAATGGTCCAAATATCTAGATCTTGATCAATGATAAACATTTTCATGAGAGCTTTCCAGTGAGCAAAATTTTCTCCACAGAATAGAGGAGGTCTGTTAGCAGCTCTTCCGTGTGAGAAGCCACCATCACCTGCAGTACTCATGATCACCAGATGGTTAAATCTTATACAGTGATACAAGCTCTTATACCAATTGAAAGTGTGAGTATACAGACATATAAGCAACTAAGATACTCTAGAAGGGGGGTTAAATAGAGTAAGCCATTTTTTTGCAAAACTAGCTAACAAGTGGAAAACTAGTGTAGACAATGAAGTTCAAGGCCTTGAACACAGATTCAAGCCTTTGAAAAGTAGCATAAAGTTTTAGAACAAGTAAGCCTTTTTCAAGGCCTTGAAAACAAGTTCAAACCCTTGAAAAATAAACAGTTTTTGTATGCTGCAAAAGCTTTGAAAGTAGATGAACTGAAAATGCACAAGACAAATGATTTATAGAGTTTAGTCCACTTCGACCTACGTCTTTACCTCAGGGATTAGATCCCTGCAGGATTTTCAACTCAATTCTTATTAATCAAAATCTAAGCCCTAGAACTCAAGCACAGAGAGTTCTCTTACTCTGTTACAGCTTGTGGTTTTCCCTAACCTGTCTAGTACCTGCTCTAGCTAGCTGATTAACTAAGAATTCTCTATTGTTCACCTTGAACAATCCATGAGAATGAATGTAGAAATAATACAGAAATGATCTAACTATATAGCTCTACACAGAAGATCACTTAAGAGTAGAAAACTGCAGTGAAATGCAATGAACTTCTGTGTATGGATTGGGAGAGATGAAGAACTTCTTTGATTCTTTTCAATTCAGAATGCTTTCTCTGTATTTTCCCGTTGAGAATTGTGTTCTTGTTGCTTCCAATTTGAGCTCTTTAAATACTTCAAACAGCTCGGCAAATCTCTCCAGATTTTCAGCATCAACCTTCCTACTTTGTAGGTAACAAAGTTTGACTATGTTGAGATCTTCTCCAACGGTTGAATGAATGTAATATTTTGAGATATTGTTGTAATCCTTCATTTAACCTTCACGAGAAGCTGTCAAACACATCTGATTGATCACAGAATCAAAGTCTTCAAGTATTTCCAAATCTGCAGCAATCCAGTTTAGGAAACAATCCCGCAAACTTAGAAATAAATATTTCCTGCATTATCATGGTCAAATAGGTTATATAGTACGATTCAAAACATGTTTAACAATTTGTATTTCATCATCTAACAACAGATAATCAAACATATGCAAGAGAGATGATAAATTAGATCAAAGAGTTAATTGAAAAACTCCCCCTGAGAATAGGCTTTCAGGTTTAACAGTTTCAATGCTTTGAATCCAGTTTCAAGGCCTTGAAAATAGCTAACACTATTTTCAAGTCTCTGAAGTTGATTCAAGGCTTTGAAAGCTGTTTCAAGGCCTTGAAATAGTCAAGCTCTTTCAAGCCTTGAACAACCTGAGCTTTCAATATGCTTGTTTTGGTAGATGATTACTCTAGATTTAAATGGGTTATGTTCATTAGAGACAAGTCTGAAGCATCATATGAATTCTCAAAGCTTTGTAAGGAGCTTCAAACTTTGAAAAACTTACATGTTGCATCAATTAGAAGTGATCATGTTAGAGAATTTGATCATCTTGATTTTGATATATTTTGTGCAAAGCATGGCATCTCACAAAATTTTATGCACCTAGAACTCCTCAACAGAATGTCGTAGTTGAGAGGAAAAATATGACACTTGAAGATATGTCTAGAACCATGCTACTTGAAAGTAATTTGCCAAAATATTTGTGGGTAGAAGTTGTTGACACTGCCAATTATGTGCTGAATAGATGTTTGATTAGACCTAGTTTGAAGAAAACTCCTTATGAACTGTTCAAAGGTAGAAAGCCAAGTGTTTCTTATTTAAAGCCTTTTGGTTGTACCTTTTATGTTCATAATAATGGCAATGATAATCTTGGTAAATTTGATGCTAGAAGTGATGAAGGTGTATTTCTTGGTTATTCTCAAACTAGCAAAGCATGTAGAGTTTTCAATAAGAGAACGAAGATTGTAGAGGAGTGTATTCATGTGATTTTTGATGAAAGTATTGATGTTTCCTTGAGTGAAAGTTTTGCAGATCTCAACTTGAACAAGTATGATGCAGACGATGATTATGAGAAAGATAAAAGAAGCAAAACTATCTTGCAGGAACAATTAGAAGAATCTCAAGGCCTTGAACATACTCTTGAGCCACAATCTCAAAGCCTTGAGACTGAGAATGATAGAACACAAGATGCTCTATATACTGTATCAAGATCTCAAAGCCTTGAAGGACCATATACATGGAAATCAAGGAAGAAGTTCAAGTATTTATCAGATATCCTGCAGACAACATCATTTCAAGTCCAACAACTGGAACAAAGACAAGAGGCCAGCTAAAGAATCTATGTTCCTTTGTATCACTTAATGATCCTAAAAATGCAAAGGAGGCATTAGAAGATGCAGATTGGATCATTGCAATGCAGAGTGAACTGAATGAGTTTGAAAGGAACAAGGCATGGAACTTGGTTCCTAGGCCAAAGACACAATCATGAATTGGAACTAGATGGGTGTTCAGAAATAAACTTGATGAAAATGGTAAGGTTGTGAGAAACAAAGCCAGACTTGTGGCACATGGGTATAATCAAGAGGAAGAAATTGATTATGAGGAGACATTTTCTCCTGTTGCCAGGTTAGAAGCTATTCGAATATTTCTTGCATTTTCATCCCATAAACATATAAAGCTTTTTCAGATGGATGTTAAATGTGCTTTTCTAAATGGTAATTTACAAGAAGAAATATATTTTGCTCAACCACCTGGATTTTAAGATTACAAATTCATGATCATGTTTACGAATTAGACAAATCTCTTTATAGCCTTAAGCAAGCTCCAAGGGCTTGGTATGACAGACTCTCAAAGTTTTTACTGGACAATGGTTTTAAGAGAGGACCGGTTGACAAAACTTTTTTTATTAAGAACCATGAAAAATATTAGTTAGTAGTACATATTTATGTTGATGATATACTCTTCGGTGCTACTAATGATGATCTTTCAAAAGAGTTTTCAAGTCTAATGTGCAGGGAATTTGAAATGAGCTTAATGGGAGAACTTAATTTCTTTGTTGGACTTCATGTTCATAAAATGAAGAAAGGAGTATTTGTACATCAAGTTTAATATACCAAAGACTTGTTAAACAAGTACAACATGTCTCAGTCCAAGGTAGCAAATACTCCTATCAGTTCATTTTTATACTTAGACAATGATCCAAGTGGTAAGACTGTGAATCAAAAGGATTACAGAGGTATGATTGGTTCACTTATGTATCTAACTGCTAGTAGACCATATATTATGTTTAGTGTATGTACGTGTGCAAGGTTTCAAGCATATCCTAAGGAAAGTCATTTGATTGCTGTTAAGAGAATTTTCAGATATTTGAATGGAACCAAAGACTTGGGGCTTTGGCATCCAATAAGAACTAATTTTATGTTGAGTGGTTATTCAGATGTAGACTTTGCAGGTTACAAAGTAAATAGAAAAAGTACTTCATGGTGTTTTCAATTTCTTGGTGCATCACTGATTACTTGGCATTCGAAGAAGCAAAACTCTGTAGCCATGTCAACTGCAGAAGCTGAATACATTGCAACTGGTGCTTGTTGCTCACAAGTACTATGGATTGCTCAACAATTAAGAGATCTTGGATATGAATTCAGGAATGTCCTATCAAATGTGACAATACTAGTGCCATTTCAATATCAAAGAATCCAATGCAACATTCATGAACTAAGCATATAGATTTGAGACATCATTTCATTAGACATCATGCTGAAAAAGGTGATGTATCTTTAACTTTTATTTCAACTATTATGCAGATAGTTGATATTTTCACTAAACCTTTGCCAGGTGAGAGGTTTGCATCCCTGAGACTTGAATTGTGTATGTTAAACAAGGATGCATTGGTTTAGGGGAAGTATTAGTTCTTACTTGTGTTATGTGTGAAAATCTCAAATCCTTGAGATCATACTTTCTTAGCCTTGAAAGTATGCTTCAAGCTTTGAAGTTTTCTGACAGCCTTGAATTTCTCAAAGCTTTGGGCCACTGTTTCAAAGCTGTGATTAATTTGCTGTGTAATTTTATTTAAAATTTTTATCATGGAATATTTTTGTGTTATCTTTTAGATAATTACTGAATATTCTATATGTTCATAGGATTTGGTTAAAATATCCCAAAATATCTCAAGAATATCTTTTAAAATCTGATTTGCATGCAATACTATTTTCAGTCAAACTCTTCTACCTGCTTAAGCCAACTTCAGGGCTTATTTCTCTCATTCTCAATCTCTTTATCTCCGTCTCTATCTCTCTCTCTCTCAATTTCTTTCTCAACTCTCTAAAACTCTAAACCTAATGGAGCGCAAATCAGAGATAATCAAGCAGCAAGGACAGAGTTCTTCTAAGCGGATAAAGAGAAAGGCTAACAGAAATATCACCATTCATGGATCAGATTCAAAGGAAACAACCAGCATTCAAGAGACGTCTCCACATTCAAAGAATATCAAGAAGGAAAAGGAAATTCAAGAAGAGGTTCAAGATGATGGGTTTGAATCTGAGTCTAGAATAGAGGAAGTGGTGAAAGCTAAGCAGCAGGGGAGTAAAGATCAAGGAGATCAGTCAAGCAAGAAGAAGAAATAGGTTATTGCAGAGAAGAAGGAAAATGAGAAGAAGAGTGCTCCATCTCCCAAAGAAAATAAGTAAGAGGATAAGAAGACTGATCAATCAACATAGAAGAAGAGGGTTAAGCATTGTGCCATGAAAACCAAGAAATCTTCTGAGTTTGGTAAGCACATTCTACCTGAATCTTGGTTTATAAACCCTAAGGTTAAAGATGTTTGGATGGATGGTTATGCATCTTCTAAGGTAGTCTTTTGTAGTCTTCTAAGTGATGAACTGTTAGAGAAATTGGACATAGACTACATTAGGAAGTTAAGAGATTCTTCTGTTGGAAAATGTTTTAATCCACCTCCTGAGGCTTATCCTAGGCTAACTAGGTTGTTTTATTTGAATCTAGTACAAGAGATGGATGATAGTGATAGTTTTATCCTTACTTCTAAGGTGGTTGGTGTGGACATAAGGTTGGACCACAAAGTGTTTGCCAAAGTTTTGGTATTGCCTAGGAAGTATAAGGTACATGAGCATCCAGATAGGAGAGAGTGCTTGGAGATAGAAAAATCCATGTTTTTTCTTGGAGGGAACCCCTACTGGACCCAAACAGTTAACACATTCTGTGTTTAACTGTGAAGCCAAAATTCTTTTCTCAATTATCATGAGATATGTAGTTCCCAGGGAGCATTCCAAAGAGTTGGTGACAGACAGGGTGTTGGTACTGATTTACTTGATTTGCCAAGGCTTTGAGATTGATTTTCCTATTGTGATCATGGAGAATATGGTGTACTGTGGTACTAGAACTAGGATGCACTCTCTGCCTTATGCAAATATGTTTCCATTGTTTTTTAAAACATTGGAGTATCCATTAAGGATGAGGAGAAGATTACCAGTGGTTTTGGGTTAGTTGATGAAGCTTCACTTCAAAGGACTGGAGTAGTTCATACTAGTAAAGGGAAGTGGAAGTTTTATTCTGAATTGACTGCCAAAGAGTTGAAGGAGAAGGAATATATCAAACCCAAAGCAGCTACAACATCAAAGTCTTCTAGTAACTTGGATTTTTCTCAGGTTCTTGACAGAGTTGAAGTCTTGGAGGATGGTATTGAGGATCTTAGACAAGGACCATTTGATTTATCTACGAACTTGGTGAAGTTCAAAGGTTTGGTAGATTCAATTATGGACGTGATCATCAAGGGTTTGGACTTGGAGAAGATACCATTTGCTGAAAGAAAAGATACCAACATTGATCCTGATGAGGTTCTTGGAGAGGTGTTGAAGAAACAGAAGAAGAAGAAGAAGAAGAAGAAGAAGAAGAAGAAGAAGAAGAAGGTTCCAAAATTTCTTGCTTCAAAGGATTTATTTGAACAGTCTGATGAGGAAGCTGGTGGTGAGGAGACTGATGAAGGAGGAACTAAGAAGAATACTGCTACAGTTGAAGAGGTGATATCTAAAATGGTTGCTGATGTTGAGGCTGAGAATGTGGAAGCACATGATGAATATGTTGATGAACAAGCTGAGGCTGCAGAAGAGTCAGATGATGAAACATCTGAGGAAGAACAGTTGGAGACTGAGGACAAAGGCAATGGCAAAGCTGAAAGTGGGAAGAAGACTGCCAAGAAAAGTGCTGGAGCTGGAAATTAGCCTTGAAGCCTTTTCTTTCTGGACCTTTCTTTCTTTCTTTCTTCCTAAGTCCTGAAGTCTTTTTTTTTTTCTTTTAAAAACCTCTGAACATGATCCTACATTTCTTCTATTTCTTTGATGAAAGTCAAAAAGGGGGAGAAGTTTTATTTGCTTATTTGCTAGGTTTCTGAAGCTTTTGCAATAATTTTGGATACTGTAGGATGTTGGTTGATGGTTTTATTTATGCAATTAATTGGTTTAAATATATATGTGTTTGTTCTGATGTGTTTGTGATATGATTTTATCCAGTTAAGTTTTAATGGTGACTTTGAGTTGCAGGAAGTCTTGGAAAACAATAATATTTGTTTTGTTTTTCATCAAGGGGGAGATTGTTAGTTCAAAGCTCTTGAGTTTGAATTAATTTACAAACTCAGGGGGAGTTTGTTCCTTGATGATGAAAGCCAGAAGATCAGAGACACTTAGTTTCAAAGCTTCAAAGCTTTGAGATACTGTAGTGCTCCTGTATTTATATTGTGTCTAACAGTCTTGTAATTTTAGGCTTGGACAATGGATTGGGGGGATGATTTAATCATTCACTAATGTATCTTACAAATATTATTGTATCTTTGTTTGAATTGTACAAGTCTCATAGATTGCAGGATTCAGTTTCAAGCTAACACTATGAACTGGCAGTGAAAGCTCCAAATCTTTGAGATTTTCTTATGCCTATATACTGCTGAGTATGCTTAACTGATATGTGATTGCTTGAAGAGTTATATGGATTCTAAGTTGGATAAAGAGTTATTCTAACATCTTATCGTATGATCTATAATGTTTTACAGTTATATTTATACATGTGAATATAGGTACTGAATTTTATCTAAGGCAAAATAGCTAGGATTCTAACGTGAACTATCTGTATTTTACAGATCAAATTCTGTTGATATTTTTCTAGATGTTGTTTGATATTTATTGCTGAGTGTGTGCAGGTTTGTTGGTCGTGCAAACGTCCATAAAAAAACTTGATAGCTATCCAAACATAGATAGTGAAGGAAGCATATCAGGGGAGATGATTTGTAGGAATTCAGTTCCTAAAATCTCTCAAGTGGTTGCTGACTGTTGATAAAAAACTGGAGTTTGGAATTCAAAGTAACATACATTGAGACAGGCTGCTCAACATGAAATAATAGTGTTTTACATTCGTGTGAGATCATACAAACAACTCTTCAATCAATCAAGCTTTCACCATTGCAGGAGAAGAAGGTCAATCATCCAGGAATCTGAAGAACACTTCTAAGATTTACTGCTTATTCCTTCTTCAATTTGTACTTAATATGTGTTACTGTTCTGATTTCTTAAACCTCACAAACTTAGAACTTTAGTTGTTCAAGTGAACAACAAGAGGTTCTTATTGTTTCAACAGGTTGTAGCTGTAACTAGATAGGTTGGGAACCACAAGCTGTATAAGTGTAAGGTAGTTCACTTAGGCTTGAGATGTAGGGCTAAATCTGGGTGATTAATAAGAAGTGTGTTGAAATCCTGGAGGGATCATATCCCTCAGGAAGAGACTAGGTCCAATTGTGACTGAACTCTGTAAAAATCCTTGTGTCCTTGTGCTATATTTTGTTGCTTATCATCACTGTTAACAGTTCAAAACAAGTAGCTCCAAAGCTTTGGAGAATTCCCAATCTTAAAGCTTTGAAGCTCCTGTATACTGCAGTTACATCTCTATCTTCTCAAACCTTTTCCAAAGCTTTGAGATTTCAACTGCACATTTGTTCAAAGTTTCAAAAGGCTAGTTATTGAGCAAAAGTTTCCATACTCTATTCACCCCCCCCCCCCTTCTAGAGTATTAGATCCTGTTTATTTACTTGCATTACAAACTTTCAATATTGATCTCCTTATTACAAAATTTTACTTTATTTAATACAAGATATGTATGTGTATATATAAGTTGATTATAATAATAGTTATACATATAATTCAACCACACAATTATCGCTTGGATCCCTAAAATCAAACAGGTGCACAAACCTAGTGATCTTCGTCCTATTAGCATTTGCTCTGTGATTTACAAGATTATTTTTGAAGTTATTGCAACTAAAATGAAGACGGTATTGCCGTTTTATTACCTGAGAATAATAAAGTGCTTTTGTTCCTGGTAGACGTATCACTGATAATATTCTGATTGTGTTTGAACTATTACACACCATGTGTATAAGAAAGAAATGCAAGATTTGATATATGGATGTTGTAGATAGTTCTTTCCAGACAGACAGATCACAGCCACGTGGCAGCTATCCAGCACACCTAGCTGTGCTCCACATGCACAGGATCACCACCCGCGCTGATCCATGTGGGGGCTGCGAGACATGGCCCTCGCACACCACAACACGGGACTTTTAGGGACTTAGTGGTTAAGAGGCTAGAGTAAGTCCTGTCGCGCGCGAGCGACAACCAAGCCCGCGCGCGACCTTTAGTAACTGCTTTGAGAGATTTATGGCCACGAGCTCCATAAAATTGGTCAACCTCATAACGGTTCCGGTATACGCGGACGAAGTGCGTAACGGTCCCTATATATGCGGACGAACGTGCCGTTGTGGTTAAGGTAATTAAGCCGCCATTAGTGGGCACATTAACCCACTACAACGCTCATATTCTCCACTATATATAGGATCGTTAACCCTTCCTTACATAACACTAATCACCTGAACTACGCGGAAGCTCTGCCAAAACTCTGTCTCTCTCTCGTACAGTTGCTATCGTCTTACTCTCTCCCTACTCACTACCCTATACCTCCTGTGTTTATCATTCTCTGTTCTTGGTGTACGTTTGAATCTTCCTCAAAGGATTCTCCCGTACACATTTGGTGAACCTGACGTGAACTTACCCTTGCTAGCAGCCATGTATCATGATGAAGATGTCAGCAACAGATCTCCCTCAACCGAGACGACCTCAGGGGAGGAAACTCGCCACAATTCTACGGCAGCCAGTGGTAATCCAACCTTGGAGACTTTGAATGCCACTCTCCAGAGCCAAGCGAAAGCCCTCCAGGCTCAATATGCACAGATGGCCCAAATAATGTCCTTTTTGGGATCTCGTACCCAGAATCCGGCACCGGGAACTACTGTCTCTCAAGGAGCTGGAACCCCTGTCTCCCAAGGAACAGAGGTAACGCCTATACCACCTAATCCTAACTTGCAAAGCCCACCAGCAATGGTTCAGCCACCTCCTACTCAGGGACAAACTGCTCAGCCGTCCCTTATCACACCAGCTTCCCAACTCCCAGGTATTCTCTTCAATGTCCAATCACAATATCCCTTGCTTTCCCCACCTGCAACCGTAACCAATGTAGCTTACACCCCCAATCCAACTGCTGCGTATGTGTCTCCACCAGCTGCAACCCTTCCTCCTGATGTGGGAGGGAGTGTATCAACAAGCATGACGGCTTTGGAGCAGCGTATAGATAACTTTCTAGCCAATCATTGTTTTACAGACACCATCATCCCAAAGGTTAACAACGCACCTCCAATCTCGCGTGAGATCTATTTGATGCCCAACCCTGCAGGGTACAAGGCCCCTAAGTGGGAAAATTTTGACGGTGTTAATGGAAATGCCCAAGAGCATGTCATGCGTTTCATTGATGTGATGGGGCCACATGGAGTTGACCCCAACCTGTTGATGCGTGAGTTCCTTAAGTCTTTGGGAAACTTTGCATATAAATGGTATAGGACGCTGGAAGCTGGCTCCATAAAGACATGGGATGACATGGTCAAGAAGTTTTATACCAAGTTCTTTGAGATGGAGGAGAAGGTTACGATGATCCACTTGTCGCGTATGTACCCGAAGCGTGACGAGAGTGGAATTACATTCATCAAAAAGTTCAGAGCAAAGTCGTTGGAGTGCAGAGATGAAGTACTCGAAAGCCGGCTCGTAGAGATATGTCTCCAAGGGATGCGAGACGAATACAAGGGTATGTCGATTAACCTGCAACTGCCTACTTTTTCGAAGTTAATCAAATGTACAAGAATATAGAGCCCATAGTCGAGAGGCAAAAGAAGAAACATGCTCCTGGGCGATCTCCAGGAGGACCGACTTTCAAGATTGGGAGGTTTAGCTACAAGAGGGGACGTGAAGCTAAAGTCAACACAGTTTCGCCACACAAGCAGCACAAGGTTTCGACCTCAGATGCCCCGCCTCTGCCATGCTCCCTTGAGGAGGTGATCGACCTATGCAAGCAGTGGCGTAAAGATGGGGTCCTACCTCCACTTTAAAGGACACCCTCCAGGGAAATGGTAAGAGACCCGAAGTGGTGTGAGTGCCACGGAAAAGTTATGCACCCAACAACAGACTGCAAGAATCTCAGGCACCTTGTGAGCAGAAAGATAAAGGAAGGAGAGCTGATTTTTAGCGACCAAAGGCAAGACGTGCGCAATAATCCACTCCCGGCCCATGCAGAGCAAGAACCAAAAGACAAGAAGGTAGCTATGACCACAATCATGGACCTCGAAGAGATTGCAGAAGATGGGCTGCCTGTCATAGCTGAAGTCCATGATGAGGAGGATTACAACATGGACATTGAGAACTCGCGTGCCGACAGGATGAAAGGGTCGCACGGCTTCAAAAAGTTCTTTGACGATATGAGTTTTTCTGAGAAGTGCCGGAAGGAAATGACAAAGGCAATCCTCAGAGTAACAGAGGACTTCGAGGAAGACATCTTCATCTCCAACGGAAGAGTTGTCAGCAGCCGTGAATGTGGTCTCGCTCAACACCCTGAAATTTGCAGGGATTTCGGAGAACAAGATTGTCAGGCGCCCATCCTCGTTGATGGGATTCAGAAGCGACTCCAGAATGACAGTGGGTTGGATCCGCCTAGGTCTCCAGATAGGAAAGATAAAGTGCTCCACCAAGTTATACGTCATTAATGCGAACACTACGTATCAATGATCATAGGCCGGGTTGTTTGGTTTTGACGTAGGCAACGCAGCAAAATAACAAAAATTAATCCTACTTCAAAGCCCACCATGGATCGTCAGGAGGAGATATCATAACATGATAAGAGACATAGTATTGTGTACCTTTTGATTTGTGAGATCACACGAAGAATGATGTCCTCGTCTCTACGGTTGATCCACGTCTAGAGGTGAGATCTAGATTCTTCCTACAAACAAGTGCTAGCTTGAACCCGGAGGAAGAGGGAAGAGGATCAAAGAAACAAGGACAAGAGGAGGTTTTGGCCTCCTCTTGGTGCCGACGGAAAGGGGGGCGGACGGGCCTAGGGCGTCGGCCTTAGGCTTGTCTTGCTCTCTCTCTTTTGTTCTCTCCCACTCTCTTTGTGTTGTGTCAATAACAAATCACAATTAGTGGGAAGGAAGCTAGAGCCTCCTTTATATACTCCAACAACTCCTTGTTGTTTCCATAAAGGAGTTTCCTAATTCTACACGAACTAGAATTATTCCCTTCCTTGCAAATTAGTCATACTAAGTTTGTAAGGTGTTGCACAATGATCCTCCTTATTAATTAATCACATTAATTAATCGCAAATCTAGCTCTACTCTATTTGACGTGTGACCCCATATGTTTCTATATAGTTGGTAGTAACTTTTACCAACATGGAGCGGTGTCTAGCAACACATCCATGCTACCCAACTAACAGAAATAGTCAGTGATCCCGGCAAACCTCTTGTGCCCAATATCTTATATTGAACTTTCCCTATGTCTCCAGATCCGGATTGGACACGAGACATAAATAGTCACACTCGTATATCCAATCCATAGTTCCTCGATCTTGGAAATATACTTATGCTTGCAGATAACATCAATATCTCCATATTGATTTATCTGAGTCTGGCCAGACATTCAATAAGCCTCATCCCTCAAGTGGTCGTGGATATTTACTCCCATTATGTGGGAGAGACAAATCCTATCTACATCACTACGATGTCTAAGCTTGCTTCCTATCATGCCTGATAGCCATCTTTATGATTACCCAATTACGATGTAACGTTTGATAACATCAATTATATTAGCACTACGAGAAGCGATTGTGACTTGACATAATCTAATGTATCCTTCTCGTTGTGGGTCAATCCAGTATGCCATTTCTCCTAATGCATTCCTATGTATTAGACTTGATACCTCCATATCAATCTACCCACATACTAGTCTATATTTGATCGCCCTATTAATCAATATAGTGGACTAGGGAAATTGAAAATAAACAACACATTTTATCTAAGGACTTCATTATATTAAATATCACAATATATAATAAAATGAATATTCTAGCCAAAACAATGTTCATACTAAATATAAGATTGCCTCTAGGGCATCTATTCCAACAGTCTCCCACTTGCACTAGAGCCAATCTGGCGCATCTCGTATGCCTATAGATCTGGCGTGCACTTCATGCTTTCGCTGCGCAAGAGGTTTGTGAGCGGATCTGAAACAATTTCATCCGTTTGAATCTTGCACATCTTCACATCTCCTCGATCGATCATATCACGAATAAGATGAAATCTCCTAAGTACATGCTTTGCTTTCTGGTGTGATCTTGGTTCCTTGGCTTGTGCGATTGCCCCAGAGTTGTCACAGTACAACTCTATGGGATCCACGATGCTAGGGACGACACCGAGCTCAGTGATAAACTTCTTTATCCAAAATGCCTCTTTTGCTGCTTCCGCAGCAGCAATGTACTCAGCTTCTGTTGTAGAATCAGCAATTGTCCCTTGCTTGGAACTCTTCCAGCTCACAGCTCCTCCACTCAGGCAAAACACATATCCAGACTGCTATCTGTAGTCATCTTTGTTGGTTTGGAAGCTTGCATCAGTGTAACCCTTTACACTCAGCTCTTCCTTACCTCCAAATATCAAGAACACATCCTTAGTCCTTCTTAAGTACTTTAGGATGTTCTTGACATCAATCCCGTGACTCTCACCCGGATTGGACTGGTATCTGCTCACCATACTCAACGAGTATGATACGTCTGGTCTAGTACATAACATGACATACATGATGGATCCTATGGCTGAAGCATAGGGTATCCTACTCATGCGGTCCTTCTCAATCTCATTAATCTCATTGGAGGGACAGTCATTCTTAGAAAGAGTGACTCCATGCGACATGGGAAAGAATCCCTTCTTGGAATCTTGCATGTTGAACCTCTTCACACCTTATCAATATATGTACTTTGACATAGGCCGAGCAACCTTTTTGATCTATCCCTATAGATCTTTATACCAAGTATGTAGGCTGCATCTCCTAAGTCCTTCATTGCAAAGCACTTTCCTAGCCAATCTTTAACAGATTGCAAGGTAGGAATGTCGTTGACAATGATTAGTATGTCATCCACATACAAGACCAGAAATACTACAGAGCTCCCACTAACCTTCTTGTAAACACAAGGCTCATCTTCGTTCTTGATGAAGCCAAACTCTTTGACCGCGTCATCAAAACGTCGATTCCAGCCCCTAGAAGCTTGCTTTAATCCATAAATGGATCTTTGCAGCTTACAGACTTTATTGGCATTCTATGGATCCTCAAAACCCTCTGGTTGTGTCATGTACACATCCTCAAGGAGGTTCCCATAAAGGAACGCTGTTTTGACATCCATCTGCCAAATCTCATAGTCGTAGTATGCTGCAATAGCAAGTAGAATTCGAATGGATTTAGTCATGGCGACTAGTGAAAAGGTCTCATCATAGTCAATACCATGAATCTTTCTATACCCTTTGGCTACCAATCGCCCCTTATAGGAAACTACCTTGCCATCCATGTCGTCTTCTTCTTGAAGACCCACTTGCACCCTATGGGCCGTGCCCCTTCGGGTGGTTCCACCAAAGTCCATACTTTTTTGGTGTACATGGAATCCATTTCGGATCTCATGGCTTCTAGCCACTTCTTAGAGTCTGGGCCTTTCATGGCCTCTCCGTAGGTTGCATGCTCATCATCTATGAGTGGTACGTCATCTGGCTCAGTCACGAGAAGTCCATACCTCTCTGGCTCATGACGCACCCTTCTTGATCTACGGAGTTCCTGTGTCACCTGAACAAGTTCTTCCACAACTACTTGCGGTTCCTGTTCATGTTCCATCATCGGTTTAGTGATTTGTGGTTCTTGAATCTCTTCAAGTTCTACAGCCCTCCCACTTGCTTCTTTAGAGACAAACTCTCTTTCTAGAAATACGCCGGTCGGAGCCACAAACACTTTGTTCTCGATGGGATTGTAGAAATAATATCCTTTAGTTTCCTTAGGATATCCCACAAATTTACACTTATCCCCCTTGGCTCTCAATAATCTTTGATTCTTCCTCTTCTTGACTCATGATTGAAGCAGAACTAGACACCTTGCAAAGAAGGAACGGAAACTTGCTTGAAACAAGACTTTCTCTCTCTAGACTGCTAGAGAGGCTTACTATAATCATGCTTTTTTTAGAATTACATCAAGCCGGATTTGAATCCGTGACCTCATACAAGAGCTTCAAGTGACTATCACACTCATTTTTTTTTTGAAATAGACTGTCGCACTCATTTTTTTCTCATTTTTTTTTTAGAAAAATACAATCGAGAATTTACTGCAGCGGTACTTTTAGGAGTACTTTATTACTGCGGCGGTACACACTAGTGCGGCCCACCTGATTCTGACCTCTAAAAAACCAATCTATGATTCTTTTCCATGTAGGTCAGTTTTTGCTGTAACAAAAATACCCCTTCTCATCGAACTCTCGTCTCTCTCCATATCTCTCGCTTCCTCTTTTCTATCTCGCAGTATCATCATGGTTGCAGACTGCCTGTGAACCATACAAAACCCTAATTTGCCCACTCTTGCGCACTCTACAGGTATACTTCTAAACCATCTTTAGCTTCAATTAACTGCTACCCTTTTCGCTGTTCTTAGATGTTTTAACTTATTAGGAATACCCAATTCGAAGTTCTATTATGTTGTTTGATATTTTGCTGATTTCTGGCATGATCGGCGGATCTGGGTTTTGTGCAGTGAACACAAACAGATAATTGGAGGGACTCTTGGATTAGATATATGTCCTTCAATCAATCAAGGGGTGAGAGGACCGAGTCGGCACAGTACAGGAAATCGGGTCGACCTGGAAGCTCTGGGAATCAGAGGAATTTCTCCGGCAAGGGCGGAGGGTCCGGCCCTCCACCCGTCAATCAGCCTTCTTTGAACTCCAATCGGAGGTGGGTATTCTGAATTTGGCGGTTATGGTTTACTGGGTATAGACAGATTGTGAATCGAAGTAAGGGTTTGTTATGAATTTATCCTTATTTCAATCATTCTTTTTTGTTGTTGTTGTTTGGATTGTGATAGTTTTAAGAAGTCTAATAATGCTCAAGGAGGACAATCTAGGGATAGCGGTGCTAGTATGAATCCAAATCCCAACAATGCTCCAGTTGACCGGACTCAACAGAATGGTTCCAATTTACAACCTGGTGGTATGTTTATGAATTTGATCTTTTCTCTTGCTATATAGCATATTTTTCTTTGTTTCGTGAGCTTGGTCCGCAAGTTTTCTTAGTATTGCAACTCTGAAGCAACAATTTTATACGAAATAATTGTTTTTCGTTGCAACTTTTTTGGTAACTTGTTTCTGTTGTTGACTAGCTGTGATTATAAGTGGTCTAGTGATAGTTATTAAAGAATTTTCTGCTGATTCTGCATGATTCTTTTAATAGTTCTTTTGGGGTTTGCTTATTCTTGTTATACATGATCTGCTCTTATCCTTTCTGCAGGAGCCTCGTCAAAACCTGGTATGGCAACTCAGGAGCATGTGCGTGCTGTTGGAAGCCCTTTATCTTCTCATCCTGCCGGTGCTAGTGCTGATACTGCAGCTCCTGCTACACCTGCCAAGGGTATACTGTCTACTGCTTGCTTATATACATTAGGACATTGCTAAAAATTGTGTCGATTGAGAATGCGCCGACTTATATGTTATCATTCTCAAAAAGTTGAATTCCTACTGAAAATATGACCTCACTGTTTCTACTTTTAACTGCATTCGTAGCTTATATTTTTTGTTTTCTGATGGCTTAGCTCAAGGAGACTCGTCTAAGTCATTCCCTCTCCAGTTTGGTTCAATAAGTCCTGGTTTCATGAACGGGATGCAGGTAAATGTTGGCTCTTCACATCATTTGCGTTTTTTTGCTCTCCTATTTTAGATTAGTTCATCACAGATAAACATCATTTCCTGTAGTCAAACACATTTGCATCATCTCGCGGAAAAGGTAGAACGATCTGTCTTTTTCTGCCATTATTTGATAGGATGATCGTCTTGTACCAATTTTTTGTAGGTACCTGCTAGAACAAACTCAGCACCGCCAAATTTGGACGAGCAGAAACGAGCGCAGGTTAGTTTGTTATTTCCCTCTTATGTTTAAAAGCGTATAAATTAGTGATAGTTTATTAGAAATATTTTAGTTCCATGCCCCTACACTTTATTCTTTGCGGAATGCTGGTACTTTTTACTATATAATAATGAGTTCAAAGTTCTTGAGAGTACATTGTGAATCGAACGGATTACCCAGTTCTTTTATTCAAAGGTTCATATTTAATGTGATGTCAGCTTGAGCGAGTTATTGAAGCGGTATTACTGTCATATTTGTTGTGTCGACGATGCTTAATCTGATGTATCTGGTTGTTGTTTTTCCATTCCTTTATTTCCAGGTGCACCATGATTCTTTAAGAGCAGTACCTACATTTCCTGTGCCATCTATCCCCAGGCAGCAAATGCCAAGGAAGAATATAGGTGGTAGTGACCATCCGAATATGGGTGAGCCGCCTCAAATTTCCAAGGTCAAACGAGATATGCAATTGCCTGTTCCTCCTGTGACCCAAAACCCAAAAGCTTCTGGCCATCCCATCCCTGGGCTTTCCATGCCAATGCCATTTCACCAGCCTCACACCCCCGTTCAATTTGGTGGCCCTAACTCACAGATCCAGTCTCAGGGCATGACAATAACCTCAGTACCAATGGCCATCGGTAATGCTTCTCCATTGCAGCAGCATCTGTTTTTTCCAGATTTTCAACACCTTCCAATGCCACCTCAGGGTTTAATGCATCAAGGTCCGAGCTTGAATTTTACACCTCAAATTGGTCCACATCCGCCTCCTCAGTTAGGAAATGCAGGAATTAGTGGCAACCCCCAATTTGCACAACAATCACCTGCAAAATTTGGCAGTTCCCGGAAACCGGTCAAGATTACTCATCCAGATACGCACGAAGAGTTAAGGCTAGGCAGTAGGATTGATACGATTGCGGATTCGGCGTCCTCAGGGGTGATGTCAAATCCAAGTACTCTGCAATCCCAGCCTATTACATCTGGCCCTCCTCCTTATCCTATCAACTACTACAATAATTACAACCTTAATCCTGGATTTTATTCTGGGCCAGGTTCTGTTCATTTAAATAATAACCAGGTTAATCCGAGTTCTCAGGCACCAAAGTTGACCTATCCAGTAAGCCAGGGACCACCAACTATATCTTATCCAAAGACATCTGCCAACAACTCTGCCAAGAACAGCACTGACATGCGCGGGGAATTAAAAAATTTGGATGCATCTCATGATACACGTAATGTGGCATCCATCGGACCATCAGCATCGGTACGGGTGACTATTAAGCCAGCTGTTGGATCACATGCAGGCAAGATTGCTGAATCATCAGTCCCCACCAGCTTGCCTTCTGCTGAAACAAATGGATTGCCGGTGTCTCTACAGAAACCACAAGAAACCGCCCCTGTTCATGTTCAAAAGGATCAGAAGACTTCTACTGACAGTTCCTCACATCAGCTGAAAACCAGTCCAGAGCCGATGTCAACCTCATTGCCCGAGGCAGAGTTTTCTGTAGCACCCCAACTATCAGTCTCCACTTCATCCTCTTCCCTGTCTGCTGGTCTTGAGGAGTCCATCCCAGCTGATAAGACAAATGCAGATGAAGGGAAAAGAAGAGAAGCAATTAGTAAACCCAGCTCCATTAAAGATCCTGAGAATCTGCTTATCAAGAAAGGACATCAGGTATTCTCTTGACCTTATTTAGATCAAAAGCTTTTTGCACTTATTTAGTTATTATTGTGCATATAATGAGACGTGGATAAGTTTTGTATTTCTGTGCAGGCTTTTGGAAAACTTAGCTCTACTTCTCAGTCTTCAGGCAATACAAGTTCTCTTCTCTGTGAAACAGCGGAGAGTACCAATGCAAAACTTACCACTGCTTTGTCAACTTCCTCTGGGAATACAGCACTGCCAACTGATGGTGCGATTGATGCTCATGCATCAAAGACTAAAAGCCATGCACAAGGATCTAACATTGAACAGGAAGCGTCCAATGCTGTACAGGAGCAAGGGTCCAAGAGTGAACAAGACTCCAATACCCGACGAAGCCCCAGCAGTGAAGAAATTGAACCCACAGACAGTACAGAAGAGAATTTGGAAAGGCCTACTGTGGATTATTGCAAAACTGATGATTTGGCTACTAGTGGTATAGTTTTGTCAACTTCACAGATTCTGGATGCTACAAAAGATAACATAGCCTCCTCAAGTCTTACTTTATCTACTAGTTCTGCTGTACCGAGTGGAAGTGATAGTTTGGGTGGCAGTGAATCGGTTGTTTTAAATGTAGTTCAATCCGCTGAGGAGGCAACTCCTTTGTCAAGCACTGAATCTACTTCTGAGCCAACTCCAGAGTATGACAGGGAAGTCATCGGGGATGCAAACAGTGACTTGGAGTCTCTTCCAGTTGCAGGTTTGAAGGATAAACCTGTTGTGGAACTCGGTAGGTCAAAGAGTGCTGTAACCAGAGGGAAGAAGAAAATGAAAGAAATTCTTCAAAAAGCAGATGCTGCCGGAACTACCTCTGATCTGTACATGGCATATAAAGACAGAGAGGTTGAAAAAGGTAGTGTTTCCCTTCCAGAGGGCGTTGATAGCACATCAGACACTACTTTGAAGCAGGGGCCAGAAGCTGTGCAGGATGTTGTTCCATCAAACAGAAAAGGTGGGCAAAGTAAACCAGAGCTGGAAGATTGGGAAGATGCTGCTGATATCTCTAGTCCAAAACTTGGAACTGTTGATAACGGGACGCAAATTCAGGGGGGTTTGAACGGTCTTGGTGATAATGGAAGTGTGACGGACAGAAAGTACTCCCGAGATTTCCTATTGAAGTTCGCTGAGCAATGTATTGATCTTCCACGGGATTTTGAGACTAAAGCTGACATAGCAGACGCCTTGATAGTTTCAAATATTGGTGCTTCTCGTGAATCATACCCTAGTCCTGGAAGAAGTATTGAAAGGACACCAGGGGGACCCCGATTAGACCGTCGTGGGAGTGGCATAGGTGATGAAGACAGATGGAACAAATTCCCAGGCCCCCATACTTCTGGGCGCGATCCCCGGGTTGATACACATGGTGGAAATTCAAGACCTGGTCAAGGTGGTGTCCTAAGGAACCCACGCGGACAGGCACCTGCTTATGGTATACTGTCTGGGCCACAGCAGAATTCGGGTTCTCAGGGGGGCAATCAACGCAACACACCTGATTCTGATAGGTGGCAGCGTGCAACCGCTTTTCAGAGGGGATTGATTCCTTCTCCTCAAACTCCTGCACAGATAATGCACAAAGCTGAGAAGAAATATGAAGTGGGTAAAGTAGCAGACGAGGAGCAGGCCAAACAGAGGCAGTTGAAAGCTATACTGAATAAGCTAACACCACAGAACTTCGAGAGACTTTTTGAGCAAGTCAAAGCCGTTAACATTGACAATGCTGTTGCGCTGACTGGTGTGATATCACAGATCTTTGATAAGGCTCTCATGGAGCCAACTTTCTGTGAAATGTATGCCGACTTCTGTTTCCATCTTTCTAGAGAGCTGCCTGATTTCACTGAAGACAATGAAAAGATTACCTTCAAAAGGTTACTTCTGAACAAGTGCCAAGAGGAGTTTGAACGAGGTGAAAGAGAGCAAGAAGAAGCTGATAGAGCTGACCAAGAAGGTGAGGCTAATCTGTCCAGCCAGGAAAGAGAGGAGAAGAGAATTCAGGTAAGGAGAAGGATGCTGGGTAACATTAGGTTGATCGGTGAGTTGTACAAAAAGAGAATGCTTACAGAGAGGATTATGCACGAGTGTATAAAGAAATTGTTGGGTCAGTATCAGAATCCCGACGAGGAAAATATTGAAGCTTTGTGCAAATTAATGAGCACAATTGGAGAGATGATTGACCATCCCAAGGCCAAGGAACACATGGATGTATATTTTGATATGATGGGAAAGTTGTCAAATAACATGAATTTGTCGTCTAGGGTAAGGTTCATGTTGAGAGATGCAATTGATTTGAGAAAGAACAAATGGCAGCAGAGGAGAAAAGTTGATGGGCCAAAAAAGATTGAAGATGTACACAGGGATGCTGCTCAAGAAAGGCAAGGGCAAGCACAAGCTAGTCGGATGGCTCGCGGTCCAAGCATGAACTCTGCAGTTAAGAATCGTCAACCAATGGATTTTGGTCCTAGAGGTTCAAATATGCTATCATCTCCGAATGCTAATTCAGGTGGCTTTCGTGGGATGCAAACACAGACGCGCGGGTTTGGTGCCCAGGATTACCGGGCAGAAGATAGACATTCTTTCGAGAATAGGCCTCTCTCAGTGCCATTGAGATCCATGGGCGAAGACTCCTTAACCCTTGGCCCCCAAGGTGGTCTTGCTAGGGGAATGTCAGCTAGAGGACAGCCATCAATTCCCAGCATTTCTCTAGCTGATGTACCAAGTCCTGGGGACTCCAGAAGAAACACTTCCACTCTGAATGGTTACGGTTCTACAAGAGAGGGTCTCATCCAAAGAAACATCCCTGAGAGGTTTGTCCCTACATACGAACAATCAAGTAATCAAAATCAAGGTGGTAACCATGGAAACAGGGACCGGACGAGTGCAGATCTCCAGGTGGATAGATCTCTGCCTGCCTCACCAATCTTAAGTGGTCTGGGACAAAGTTCCACCCAGAATGTTCCTGCAGAAAACACACCGCCGGAAGACCGCTTGCGGGACATGTCGATGACAACAATCAAAGAATTCTACAGGTATACAACCAGTCTTCTGAATCTATAATATTTTCCATATGTTCCAGATGCGTTTTCTTTCAGCCCCTATCCCACATATCTTGTTTATTAGTTAGTAAAATATAACTTATAAGTAGATGTGTTGGAAGATAATTTTATAGGAAGGGGCACTGAGGGGATTTCTAATTGAGAAGTGTAAAGAGGAGCTACATTTTTCATATTGCTCTAGAAAGGGGCACTGAGGGAATTTCTAATTAAAAGTTTAACGAGGAGCTACATTTTTCATATTTCTTTTTCCAACATTATCCAAAGACATTCATATGGCCATTTGACCTTACGGGCATTTATTTCTCCTACATGTTTCAGTGGAAGTTCAAGAATCTCTTGCATTAGCTGGAGTGAACCTTGGGTTGGGGTTATTTCTTATTGTCCCTGGTAGGTTGTTAGTAGTCCTATAAGGGGCATATTGGGGTCCTCCAACTTCTTCTATTGAAATGATCTATTCTTTCGTGAGAGTGAGACAAACAAAAAAGAGCTGAAGATGTGTATGTGATAGAGCCTTAGTGTGTAATATCATCGCCATTGCCAATTTTGGCATAGGCCAATTACCGATCATTTTTTTGGCATAGGCCAATATTTCCGGCTATAATTTAATGAGTATTGTTGCTGTTTATGGAGGCCATTGGTAAGATGTAGTCTGTACATGGTCGATCTTTCAGAGATACTTATTTGTTCTCGTGTGTTACTAAATCTGCAATCTCAAAACGGCTGTTATGGTATAAACAAATGGATTGCTTGGTATTCAGTACTGATGTAGATGACATAGGGGTTTATGCATAGTTAATTCGTCTTTTATCAGTAACTTCTAGGCCTGGCAAAGGGTGGTTTTCCCTTTGGATTTGTCCATCAAACCCACATATTAAATGGGTCCAGTCCAACCTTTTAATAAATGGTCTTTGTTGGACTATCCATCTAACCTATATACTTAAATTTTCGGATACTCACTTAGAAATAGGTAATAAAGAAAAAACCCCACTCTACTTTATACTAAATAGGTACTCCCTCTGTTTCACCAGGTTCTTCAAAAAGTCATTCGGGTATTATTTGGGCTTGACGATTTGGTTAGCAAACAAAATAAGAATTTGATAACTTTTTTGTGGTATTGTAGAGCAAAGTTTACTCTACAATACTATGAAAAGATTGCCAAATTCTAAATCGTTTTGCTATCGAAATTGCTAGGCCCAAATAATACCCAAATAAGTTTTTGAAGAATCTGGCGAAACGGAGGGAGTACTTTACTATATTACCCTCATTTAGACATTTCTATCACCATGAGTAAAAGACAGCTGCTATAAATTTCATCAAATAAATCAGAAGGAAAACAGAAGTGGGATAATACTTCGTCCAGATCTGAAAGTGGAAAGACGTTAACGAGAAAATCTCCGCCGCCAAGGGATGACAGAAACAGACCATCAGACCGCGCTTCTTCTTCTTGCTGCTGTTTATTGAGTTGGGATTTTATTCTGAACGATTATTCTTCTAAACTGTTCTTCCAGATCTGACTGCGGAAATCAGACTTTCCGTTGATGGTGGAAATCAGACACCGGTCAGTTCCCTCCTTGTATGTTTAGATCTAGATATATGCAGTGGAAGGCAGGCAGGATGGGGAGATATCTCACTTCTTTCTTTATCTGTGTTTTTCTTGGGGACGGGTGGTGTTGGCCAGCAATGGTGACGATTGTGGTGGTGCTGTGGTGGTGGCTCGATTTTTATCTGAGTCATCATTAGTCTCTTCCTATCTGGTTCCATGGTCGTTTCTGTGTTTTCTGTCGGAGGGGACAGGGAAGACGTTGCCTGCAAAAGGTGGGTGCGGCAACATAGGTGGCCTCCATTTTTTTTTTTTTTTTTGGTTGTGGTGGGGGGGGGGGGGTTGATGTATGAGAACAATATTGGTACGTTATTTAAGTTACACGGATGATTTATTATATTCTACTATGTAAGTTGGGCAGGTCTGTGGTATAGAAGTATAGTAGCAATTTTACAAGGTTATAAAAGCCTCAAAAGATCATAAACTTATTTAACTGAAATCGGGTTAATGAGTTATTACTTATGAAATAGTAAGTGGACTACTTGGATTACCCATTTATCATCTGGACACTTAAATCCAACCCAAATCCTTTCTAATGCTCTTGCCATGATGACTTGATCAAATATGTCAGGCTGAGGCTTGGTTTTGTTGAAACATGATGATTTAGAAAAGCTTGGTCAGTGTTATATGCACAGTATTGTCTTATACTGAAAAAAGCATAACATAAAAACATGATAGTGTTACGGAATGGCCGCATCCTTGTTTTATAGAAACCATGATGCACACGAGGTGCCTAATTTACTAGGGATGGCTGTTCGGCTACCAATTTCAGGTCTGCCCCGGTTCAAACCAGAAAGAATGATCTGTCTGAACGAGTTTTGGGAGAAAATACCCAGTACCTGTACGGGTATGCTGTCTATCATAATCCTGTTGGTATCCGTCATAAGCACAACACATGAATAAGTACCCCACTTTTCCAATTTAGTCACGGGGGGTACCCGTGTTTTTTTTTGTTGCTACGATGGATCCATAGATACTAAAATAACCGTGTTGCCCCTGAAATTCTCTCCCACTCTCCCTATACTATATTTTACCCTAGGTACCTGGACTCTGGTGCGGTGTCACATCCGGTATGTATCCGGAGGTCGGATTTGCACATTCCTTCAAAATTAGGATCTGGGGATTCGGCATGTAAGTATCCAAAATCTGGACACGGGTACGAGGATAAGGTATATATAATTTAAAAGAAATATATTGTAAGTCCCACTTTCTGAAGAAGTTTGTAAAAACAAGTACACTTTTGGATGTTTTGTAAAAGTAATTCAGTTGAATAGTTTGACTTACACTTCCTTACACAGATTGTATGTATTTGTTGGAGAAAAAGTACGTATTCTAAATTAGTTAATTGAGTGGCAGTGTCAACAGTCAAGAAGTAAGCTGTACACCACTTGATCTTATCTCAATTCTGATAAATCTAATATCCAACGGTCCAGATTTGTTTCGATAAAACAAAACAATTTATCTGATTTAGAAATAAATATTTATACGTCTATAGAGAGAGATATGTATAGAGAGATTTATAACATATATATAAGATAATATATATATATATATGTATATATATATATATATATATAGAGAGAGAGAGAGAGAGAGAGAGAGAGAGAGAGAGAGAGAGAGAGAGAGAGAGAGAGAGAGAGAGAGAGAGAGAGGGGGAGGGGGAGGGGGAGGGGGAGGGAGAGGTAGAGGGAGAGGGAGAGGGAGAGGGAGAGGGAGAGGGAGAGGGAGAGAGAGAAAGAGAGAGAGAGAGACGCATCGAGACCATTCAACTTATCTGATCTGTAACATGGTAGGCGGAGTTTGACCTGACTGCCGACACCAAAATCATCCTTCTCTGGCGCCGGTGAAGGCCATCTCATGTGCCACCACCCATAGTTGTCAGAATCTTACGATTCACGATTCGTATCCTACAATTCGATTCCGTTCACCCATAAAACGATGCGAATCCCTTAGTGAATCTTTAATGGACAAAAAATTATTTGAATCCCGATTCAATAATCCAAATCATACGATTCATTTGCGATTCCAACCGATTCGTACGATTCACCTTCCGTTCATATGAATGTCTAATTGAGTTACAACATCAGTCTAAGAAATAACACTTCCTACATCACTTCCTACATTTATGTATGTTTTGCAATATCCAGTTCTTTTAAAATTACTAGTGTATTTTTCTAAGTACAAGGGTAATAGTTTCCTATTATTTTCAATTTCCTTGGCATCTTGTAGCTCCTTGCTCCGCATGCCTATCTATATCTTGATAATTCTTTATCTTTTAGATGGTGCAAAACACCTAATCACTAATTATGGATGCAAGTTTCCAATCATTTGAGCTTTCTTTTTGTAAAAATATGAATATTGTGTTCACCAATGTCATAGCTTTATAAAATATTTGTTATATATACATAAAATTTTGCAAGCTGAATCTTTACGATTCACGATTTGATTCGATTCACGATTCTGTAAAGTTGAATTTCGATTCACTATATGAATCCCGATTCGACAACTATGCCACCACTCAAGCCGCGTCGGACCACACCTGCAAGCACCTGCCACACACCCCATATATGCACACGTGTCCAATCGTGTCGACCCGGGTACGTAACATAGATTTTACCCCATAAAAGTTGACACGATGTACGAAAACCCTCTTTTTCCAGTCTCAATAAACACCACCTCACCAGCGCCGCCATCCGTCAGCTCCACCACCTCCAAACATCCATCACAACTATCTCCAAATGCTCTCGATTTAACCTTTTGTGTAACATATCTAGCTTTTTAATGCATGATTTGTGTTTGTCAATCGAGAAAAAAATGTAACCGTTTACATTCCCACTCCATGTGTAATGGATGTGGTTCAGGTAGAGAGGAAGAGGGTTTGTGGTGCTGGTGTGATTGTGCTGATGGATGTTGGTGGTGGTAGTGGTGTTTTTTAAATTATCGGTGGTGGTGGTGTGCTGAAAAAAAGGGCGAGGTGTAAGTTATATCTAATATTGCAGGGGTAAAACATAACTACAGATATGAGTGAGAATTAGAGAATATAAGGGCATAATGATCATTGGGTACCTCCGTTGCAAACACAGAACATGGGTACAACCCATGACACATGGAAAGCTGAGTACCAAACTGTAAAAAGAGTAATTACTCCCGTCCCATATTATTAGTCCGCGTTTCCTAAAATGGGTATCCCAAAATTATGTGTTCACATTCCATAAAAGTTACATATTTGTTACTCTACTTTCCACCATATCTCCTTTAAAAAAAGTTACATATTTGTTACTCTACTTTCCACCATATCCCTTTTAAATTCTTACTTATTGCTTCCCAGTAAAAGTACCACATAAGACAAAGGACAATGTAGTAAATTCCACAAGTCAAAAGCATCTCCTTAATATATGTGCAAAAGTAATGTGGAGTAATAAAATCTGACGGAGGGAATTTATACCCTTCTCTCTATGTATATACCCGTCTCTTCTCTCTGTGTTTATCTCCCTGGTAAAAACTAATGTCGAAATCTAAAACACTTCTCTCAAAAGGTCGAGATCGATAGATCGACAGGGAAGAAAAAATTCCATGGCTGTTCCAGATCGAACCCAGAATGATATCGAAGCCAGAGCTTTCGAGATGTGGAATTGATGTTTTTCTATCACGATTAGACTTCTAAGGTGAAATTTTTAATTCAACAGCTTTTCATTAGTCATGAATCTGAGTTCTAATTCCACTATGGATTGGAGGGGCTGGATTTGGGTTTGGCCAGCCTTGGAGAAGATGTTGGAAAATGGGCTGGCGGCTATGTTACACGGACTCGGGTGCGGGTATCGGATCTGATATGGATCTGGAGATCGGATTCGCAAACTTGCTCAAAAGTGGGATACGTGGACTCGGCTAAAAAGTACCCAACATTTAGACACGGGTGTGGGGATATGGTAGAAAATAATTGTTTTTAAATATATTTATAAAATGTCATACATGAAAATGCAGAAAATAAAGAATTGCTATTTGTTTATGCAAGTTTTAGTGAATTTAACTGTTATATAGCTAAACTACAAGGAATATATTGAAAATTTGTAAGAAAGATTATTCTTCGTTTGAAGGCCTGCTGAAATATAATTAAACCCTTGGCCCAGCCTAATGTTTTGAGAAAGCCCAAAACTAAACCTAATGTTAGACAACGACCAAGTATTTGTCATAACAAGAGGTCGCCGTAGTCAAAGCGTCCGGTGAGATTCAGCCACACCCGCCACACATCCCATACCCACACCCATGTCGGATCGTATCGACACGGGTACGGCGGCGATTTAGAAGAGTCCGGGTAACGTAGGCTGGCGGTGTTGGTTTGTCCAGATCGTTTTCCGATGGTTGTGCTTATGTTGGTGATGTTTGGGTTTTGTAAGTTGCAGTGAGGCATTAAATCTGTAAGAGGTGGAGGAAAGTGAAATTGATCTGAGCATTGTGATGGCTGGGTAATTGAGAGAGAGGGGGGGGGGGGGGGGGGCTAGAAGTTTGTTAGAAGTTATATTCTTCATTTACTTTCCGAATGGTGCACTGGCGCGTATTTTTTTTTTTCTTTCACCATGAAGGTTATGAGAGTATGACCTGTCAGTTCCTTAGTTAAAACTTTTTGTCATTGCCAAAAATGTAAGGTGGGCTACAAGTTTTCAGAAGTTTTATTCTTCATTTACTTTCCGAATGGTGCACTGGCATGTATTTCTCTTCTTTCACCATGAAGGTTATGAGAGTATGACTAGTCAGTTCCTTTGTGAACACTATTTGTCATAAAATGAATCATATAACTAAAATACTTCCCGAGTTGCACAGATTGTGCATGCGTATGGTAGTGTTGAAAATTAGTTCCATGATCTCTGTCCCAAAAGATCTATTACACCGGGAATTTTATGTGTTATGGGGCTACAAGACACTTTCACCCCCTCTAGATTGACTGAAGGACACTGACGCTTTCACCGCTTCAGTGTGCTGAACTTTAAGTAGGTTACACCACCTGATTGTGAAGCCGTTAGTCTCGATGTGATGTCCACCACTGAAAATAGTTTTTAAGATAAATTTGCCCCCAATATCATGGAAAAAGTCTATTGCACCCTTGGTTAACCCCATATTTTAAATTTGTCCCCAAAACTATTGTTAGTGACTGACTGCAATTCCGGACATGTAAAGTTTCTGAAGTTCGGCACACTGAAGGGGTGAAAGTGTCCTTACCAAACAGGAAGGGGTGAAAGTGTCCTTCAGTCAAACTAGAGGGGGTGAAAGTGTCTTTTACCCGCTTTATGTGATCCATTACTCTCTGAATATGATTATTATTCTTATAACGGATGCATGTACTTTATGCGAGTGAGGATGTATTAAATTACATAAAAGATAGCACGTATCATATAGTCTGATTGATTGTCCTAAGGCGTTGATTTGATAAGATTATGAGATGTTACTTAATATTACCACCAGAAAGTTGTTACCATATATAGTGATAAGAGCGACCGGATCGGACCAATGTATCTAAGAGTGATATTTAAATATATCAAACCTAGTTTCCCTTGAACTGACATGGTTTGTGGAAAAAAAATTGGCGTAGTGATCTAACCAGAATCGTAGTGCATATTTGGCATCACAATTTTAATCCCAGTTGGGCAAATTTTAGTCTCAGTTGGATTAATTTTTTTTTTGAACACAATTTCATTTGGTGTGATAAAAATTTTAAGTTGAAAATCTGCAAATTAGAATGATCTCAGGGAAATTGCAGAATCTCTAAAATTAGGTATTTTGCAACTAAATCTCTAAAAAATCATATTAATGTTTTGAAGTGTATGATTAAAGTTCATTCATAAGTATAAGTGAGTGTATTCAAGTAGTCCACTATAGATCTCTTTAAGTTTGTCAATTGGATCATATTGATAATCTGCAATTTCAGCTCGTAGCAAACATATTTTGATTTTCAGTTCATCTGAATTTTGCCCTCCAGATTCCAAACATGGCCTTACTCTAAGCTCAGCTTTGATGTATTAGTCTGAGTCTGTAAAAATTTTGTCAATTTTTTTGGATCTTTTTTTTTTAATCAAAAAGTACGTGTAGCAGGAATGAAATTATATGATACGTTGTGATACAATCAGGAAAAAACTGCAGGGCTGAACAACAGTGGGCAAACCCTGGAGAACCGTGTGAGATTGTTTTTTTGCTGGTACTTTGTAGATAATGTAGGGTCACTTTGAAAGTTCAAGTTGAGACTTTAGAGGTCCTTTAAAATACAACTACTATTTAACCAAAAAAATGTGCATCTACGTGAACACTTCTAACTATTAAATTATTCGTCTATCCAAAGTTAAGAACAACAGTGGCAAGAAGAGATTATATTGTTGATATAGTAACTCTGTTTCCTTGAATCAATTCATGACTTTGTGCGTGATTATAATTTGGATAACTATTATTGTTTTTTTATGTTAGTATAACGTATTTCAAATAATATAAAATAGAAATATATAAAAAAAAAGTCGCCGCCGCACCCGCACCCTTGAATTTTGGAAATTTGCGGCACCCGCACCCGAAACGAACCCGCACATGTGCAACATAGGTTGAGGGAAGTTCTCTCGCACTGTGAATCAATTGATTCGAGACCTTGTTTGAGTTCCCTCACTAGTGCGAACTGCCAACTACTCGAAGTTGGTCACAAATCGTAGCTTTTATTATTATTATTATTATTATTATTATTATTATTATTATTATTATTATTATTATTATTATTATTATTATTATTATTATTATTATTATTATTATTATTATTATTATTATTATTATTATTATTATTATTATTATTATTAAGGTTAAAGACACTTAGCACCCCTATGTTTAGGCGAAAAGTCTCTCAAACCCCCGTCTTTTATACAATACACTTGACCACCCTTGTAACAGAAAAAAGTTATGACATATGGCACCCCTCTGTTAGGTTCCGTCCATAAAGCAAAACGTTAACATTTTTTGACCAATTTACCCGTGTGTGTTGGTATCATTTTTTTTTAAATGTTTTTGATGTTCATGTTTTTGCTATTCTTGGTGTTTTTGGTCTTCACCACAACTATCACAACAACCAATTTCGATGTGTTTTATGTTGGTAGATTCTAAGAGTTGAATAAGGAGAAGGGTCTCAGGAACACCCCCAAAATCAAACCCGCAATTTGTATTTGTAATTGAAATACAGTCTAATCCTGAATTGAAGAAACACATATCAAAACCCAATTTCTCGGACAGATCTTCTCAAATTGAATCAAAAGTGGGTTCTTTATCTCAAATCGAACTTGAATATTACACTAACACCAAAGCAAACACCTAAGAACAATGTACGAATCCATGGGGTTCCACCTCGAAACCAATTGGCGATGAGGGGAGTAGCCCATGACACTTATTAATTATATTTCTTCTTGTTGAATGTCCGATGTGGGACTTCTCAACACGTCCCCTCACGTGTGGCATTCTTTGGCCACACATGGATCATTTTTTTTGTCCACGGGTGGCGGTGAGCGCGTGGGTTGTTAAACCATTCACGTGTGAGCCGAGGCTCTGATACCATGTAAGAATCCATGGGGTTCCACCTCAAATCCAATTGGCAATGAGGGGAGTAGCCCAGGATACTTTTTAGTTATATTTCTTCTTCTTGAATGTCAAGAATGTCCGATGTGGGACTTCTCAACAAACAGCACCAACAACGATTACAAAAAATTCAAACAACCTATTAAACCTTCTTCTTCTTCCAGATTCTTCTGATGAATCATGATTATGAAGCTAAATTCCACAGGACCACCACAAGGTTTGGAGACAATCAAATTGAGACAAAACCGACCCAAGAACGAGAACCCATCTCTCTGCCTCTCATTACTTATGAACCCAACAACAAGAAACCGCAGAATCGAAAAGCAAAGAATGGAGAAGAAGCACAAGAGAAACACAGCCTCTACCAGACTCCAATCCTACTTTGAGAGCAGCTTGACGATGGAGTTCAGCTACTCAAACCCAGATCTAAACTTTCTTACTCCAATTCAGACCCAGATCGAAGCTTTCGGACGAAGCCACCCGACCAACACCGTCTTAATGTTCGATTTCACTTAACCACCCCTGCATTGTCTTAGACACAGAAAGAGGGGGTATCTGGTTTCAGTGAACACTAATTGAGAATAGCAACAGAAGAAACAAGATCAAAGCTGCAACATATCCTACAATAATCATCGGGCGCCATCATCTCTCCTATTTACCGACCCCAAATCGTACACCACCACCACCGCCATGATCTCTACCCAAACAACCGCAAACTGGCTGCTGGGTCGGTCTTGTTTCGTCCTCAGCAACTAGTTGCTTTCTACTTCTTCGGCGTTACCAACAATTGGGCATGGGTTGGTTTTCTGGGTTGAAGAAGGGAGATGGAGAGGTTCAGAGAATAGGGGAAAGTGGCTTTTGTGGTGGCTAGGGTAGGGAGGGATGAAGGAGAAGACGATGGTTGGTAAGAGAGCTGGTGGTCTCCGGCGGCGGTGCGTGAGAGGGAAGGTGAGGGAGGCTAGGGTTAGTGCTGCGCTTAAGAAGATGAAGAATGAGGAGAGGAGGGAAGGGAAATATAGTTGGCAATAATCTGAAATTTCGAGGGTAAAAACATCTTTTTCAGTTACGTTCTGTCAATTACGAGGGCGGTCAAGTGTATTATTCAAAACACGGGGTCTGAGAGTCTTTTCGCTTAAGCATAGGCGTGCAAATTTTCTTTAACCCTTATTATTATTATTATTATTATTATTATTATTATTATTATTATTATTATTATTATTATTATTTGAATCTCACTTGGATTTGTTTCTGTTTCCAGTGCCAAAGATGAGAAGGAAGTCGCTCTTTGTGTCAAAGAATTGAATGCTCCTAACTTTTATCCGACAATGATATCCATCTGGGTCACTGATTCTTTCGAAAGAAAGGACATGGAGAGAGATCTTCTGTCAAAGCTACTCATCAGCCTTTCAAGTACTAAAGGTGGCATGTTAAGTCAAAGTCATCTCGCTGACGGGTAAGAGACGGCCATCACTGGATTACTTCATTGGCCCTGTTGGAGTGAGCTAAATTAAGATTTTGAGATTTTACGTTATTGAAATGAGTGGGTTGTGGTTAAAACAATACACACTCTCTCCGTACCTCAACCACTCATTTCAATAATCTACAATCTCATAATGTTAATTAAGCTCATCCAAAAAGGGCCAATAAAATGTAACTGTCTCAATGTTGAAGAAAATAACACGCATTCGTCAGATCCCAAATGTTTTGACCACTGTTTCTCTGTCCAGGTTTGTATCTGTTCTTGCGGAGTTGGAGGAAACTGTAACTGATGCCCCAAAAGCAGGAGAATTTCTAGGCCGTATCCTTGCAAGAGTCGTGCTAGAAAACGTAGTTCCGTTTGCTGAAATCGGACAGTTGATATACAATGGAGGGGAGGAGCCAGGGCGCCTCGTAGAGATTGGGCTTGCAGCTGAAATTGTCGGAACCATCCTGGAGATGATCAAACTAGAGAAAGGAGATTCTCATCTGAACGAGATTGTCAGCTCTGGTCTCAAGCTAGACAAATTCCGACCCCCAGATTCTAAGAGACCGTTAAGATTAGATAAGTTTATCGTGTAGAGAAGCAAGCTAGCATGTGTTGGTGCTCAGCCTACCTGCTTTGGAGAAAAACCACCATGCCCAGTAGTGCTTTCAAGGATGACCAGAACACTTGAAAAGGGTGAGAGGTGGTGTTTAACTTTGTTGGAGGTGGGTATTTGTTTATTTATTACTGTATGGTTCTGGAGTAAAACATAAAAATGATTTCCTTTCAAGAATTGGAAGAAGGTTCAGTTGAGCATCAAACTTTTTAGCTTCTCCTTATTTCATTACTATCACAGTCTTCGTGCTTGGCTCTTTTTAGTCCAAATTTTGTGAGAAAATTGTGAAATTTTGTTTGGTTTGGTATAAAACCGGCTTCTGATGTTGCTTAAGCGATGACACGAGTCCCTGAGCTGTGTATTTTGGGTGGGAGGATTTCAGAAAGTGTCAGAAATCTGCTGAAAGTATAAATGAAATTACATTAACCTACTTTTGTAGTTGATTTAAGTATTTGAACATCCATGTAGGTTTGGCAAAAAAGAAAAAAAACATCCATGTAGTTTTAGTCTCTTAGATATCTTACTCCGTAGTACACACAGAGGTTGCAAGGTACTGCAGTGAGTTAGTGGTCCGTGGCTGAAGCTAGACCATTCACGGGAGAAATCATAAAGAGATGACTGTGGTGATGTCAGTATCCAAGGCGGATATGAACTGTCATTAGAGTCTGTACTCATGAGATCGAGAAGGAGCTCAACCCACCACTGAACTCATCTGATGGAGAAGAAACTCGACCACTTCAATAAATAACGCAATTAACCTCCATTATCTTGGAATTGAGTGTATGGCAATTATTCTCTCATTTGTAAATTAGGTTGGGTTGGCGTTGGTTTTTTGGGATTTTGCTTTGATCTTGATGTTTGATCTACTACAGTCTCCGGTGGCTCTCACATGTGAATCAGGATTTGATTGGCATTTCATCATTTGGCTTTGGTTAGGTCCACTTGGGGCTGTTTAATTTTCATCTGTCATTTGACTGTGCTTTATCTTCTCAATGATATTTCTTACATTTCACCAAACATATATGGAAGTTTTTCTTTTTCTTTCTCCGTGCGTCCTTTTTTCTTTCTTCTTTTGATCCCACGTCAGATCTACTTTGTGTAGGATCACATTTTGTGGTCTTGTGGCTGATCTTGTGATCACAATTGTGATCCTACATTTACAGTGAATTGCTCTCACGTATGACCATCAAATTTTCACTAAGTATGGGGTGCCACTTAAGAGAGGGGTTAAAGTGTATTTACAGAAACTTCTTTAAATGGCACTTTAATTCCGTATCCATGTATTTTCACCAATTCTTCATGATTTCTTCATCGTTTTAGCTCTCGATTAATCTCCCAACCTTGTTTCTCCTCTCCGCTTCATCCCCCAAGCTCCATCTCCTATTAAAACAACACGAAACAAAACCCGTGCGATCAAACGTGACCAAAAAAATACATAAAATCACATGAGATACGCTAGGATTAATGAATTAAAACTTAAAGCTAAACTTTACGTTTTCTCTACATTCGTATTGTAAATATAAGATTATCAACCCGGAAAGCATGCAAAACGACATAAATTGCGCGAGAAATATAACTCTAATATAGAGTTATCAAATTCCCCACACTACTTTTTTGCCCGTCCCAAGCAAAATCAAGTTTTACACAACGTTTTAATCCACCAAATTTTATACACTTACTAGCCATGTGACACAAACACCACACACACACATACACACGATGCAATCAACATGACTATACACAATGCAACTCGATTATCAAACAATGCAAATATTGAAACTAAACACATTTTTTTTTTTCTTTTCTTGCGAGACTGGGCAGTCTCGCTATGACTAACCAAATTCATCAAACTCTCACAAGTCTCTTTTGCAATTCACACAACTGCAACAAGGAATTGAAAATACGATGACCCTACGCACAAGCTCACTAGGTGTCGCCAAACATCCACCAAACTCAATCCAAGATCCGGGCACGCGCTCAGAGGGTCTAGGCATCCCTAGTCTTATGGTAGTCTTTCGTCTCCAAGTCATATGAGGTTTTCAGACCCTCTTAGCCGTTATTGCATTGAATGTAAATTATCCCAGTGACGGGAGACACAACTCAGTGTAATACTGCTTAACTTTAATTTTCCTTAGACGCTCTAATTGGTTTGAATACGAATTCCCCGCGCGAACGGGAGCACATTCGGCTGTTCACCGTATCTTGTCTTAGAAAAGATTTTGATTTCTTTTGTTTTTCATTCTCTTATTTATTTTCAGCCGTGCAGTTAAAGCAACTAGGTGTGGGCTTTTTCGGTTAGCTCTTGAAACCGCCGTAAGGGATGGTGGTGTACACTCCCTAACTTCACATAGGCTAAGACAGTGTACCACATGGAACCAACTCAACACGAAGGTCCACCCCAGATTTCAAGACGCCACAAGTTTCCACCGAAAACAGACTACTCGACTCCTTAGGACTGAATCCTCCTAGCACGCTAAAGGGACTAAAGGTATGCCCAAAATTCTTCTTTCCACTTTTCCCTGAATACCCGGGAATTTCTTTCGTGAAACCGGTGCGCAAGACACTAAAAAATAATGTTTTCTCCACCACGGTGCTTCCTATTCATCGAGACTCCTTCACTGAACTCTCTCTGGTTTCAAGCTTCAACAATTGCCATTAACTCAAAAAAAATCTATTTTTATGGATTTTTTTTTTCTATTTTTTTTCTTTCCTATTTTTTTATTTTTTTCCCAACTCTATATGCTTTGGCCAACTCAATTAATCACAATTTTTGGGTAGGGAGACTCAATAAAGTAAAAGTGTAAAACACTGCAGAAATTTAAAACTCTAACACAATACGACAATGTATCTAAAATCACCCTACACTAACCACACAACTCACAATACTACATAAACTACATGTAACAAGCATATGCAAGACAAAACATGACTAGTGAAATTATACACCCCCCACAGTTAAGCGTTTCGTTGTCCTCAACGAATTTAGAGATAATGAAGGAGGACTTATCGCTTAAATGCTTAGGCGGTGGATTTCAACAATTATTGCTCAAAATGTAGAAGCTGAGAGCGTAAGAGATACTTTGAGTGCCCGGAACTACATGGGCACCGTGTCCGCGGAAGTGCAAAAAGAAGGGGTCTTGTGGACTGTTGACAGTTTCCCCCCAAGCTATATCATGCTACAATGTAGCTCCCCTAAGGTCGCGTGTTCATCGCACACCGGGGGTAGATTTCTCCATGCTAAAGTCCCCAACTCCCTCACGAGTCCCCACGTGGATCAAATGTGCCATGGCACAATGGGGTAGACTTCCTGCTAAAACATCACCTGCAAACACTTGATAACTCATCAGTTTCTCTCTCTCTCTCTCTCTCTCTCTCTCTCTCACGCCTCTCAGAATCAGGTATGGAGAACTAAAAAAAGAAACAAAATAAATAACATCCTATTCTACATTGGGTTGCTTCCCAAGAAGCGCTTGTAATTTAAGGTCGACGACCCGACCCGATTACCTCAACCGAAAAGATTGTGGAGGCTGCTTGATCCCTCAACTTCTTCTTCTGCTGTGCAGATGGTGAAGAGTTGTAGAAGCTGACTCTTTTCATCTTGCAATTTATCTTCTTAATCAACTTCCACAAAGTACCACTGGGCTCACATGCATCATTCCCCACAAATTCATCCCAGTAGTACCTCTTTGGTGCTAGATGTTGTCAACACATGCAATTTATCCACACCCCACACTTGATGACTCCAACTCCTTGGCTATTTCTTGTGGGCACCTCGGCTATGGATTTAGAGGTTAGCTCGACCATTCGAACCGTGGAGAGTATCAGGGGCAAGAGCTAAGATGTGGAGATTTCTGCACCCGCCTAGCAAGATAACGTTAAATTATAGAACATTTTGGAAAATTGATTCTGATGCCAGTCTTATTTATAAAATTAAGATTCGCTTCTGAGAGTGATACTTAGAAATTCTTATAAAAGAGCACTAACAAGTAAATCCCCGAAATAGGAAAAAAATCCAACCTAAAAAATAAGGGTAAAAGACACTGACCACCATGAGTTTTGGATAAATTCCATCCTACTACCATGTGTTTTGGAAAAAGACAATTTGCATCTATTTTTTGGATGGGACAAACGGTTGACTAACAACACATGGAAAAAGTCAATTTTACCCCTGAGATGTTATAAAATTACCTACTATATATTTCTTCTTCACCTCATTTTCTAACCTAATTCCTCTCTCTCTCTTCTCCCTCTTTCTCTCTACTTCTCTTGCTAGGAATAATTAGAACACAGAAAACACAGCCGCCTCCCTCAATTGGATCCATCTTCTTATTCTCTCCGCCACCGCCACCACCACCACCACCACTGTCCAGATCCGACAGTGATTAGCTACCTGAAAAAGGAGCATATTCTCCTTCACTCCCTCCGTCTCCATCTTCTCCTTCTCTTCTACATCTCAATCTCTTTTTCTGATGGATCCAACAATTGGTGGCCTTGGGGTTGCTCAATCTGAGTTTTGGGTGTTGGAGAAGGAGCAACATCGACACAAGGGGAGGAGGAAGCTGTGGTCGAGGATCGGAAAGAGTCACGGAGGAGGAAGGCGTGGTCGGAGTCACGGAGGCGGCAGAGGAAGACGCGCCGGCAGCGCCCCCTTCGCAATTGTCGGTGAACTGGAAGCGCAGGTGGTTGGTTAAACCGAGAACAGTAGTGGTGAGGGCAGGTAGTCGTGGCTGTCGTTCTGTGGAGACTTGAAGGGCAGCGCGAGATCTGCCTCCTCCCCCTCCGATCTCTATCAACGATGCCACCAGCTTCTTCTTCCCAACGCCGCCACCGGCGATCTTCTCCAACAGACGACTAGGATCCATTAGGGTCTGTTAGTGGGTTTGCAGTGGTGGCTAGGGTTTCCTCTCTGCTTCTTCGCCAACGCCCATCTCACCAACATATCGAATCTAGAGGAATAAGAAGATGAAAGTAAAAGAGGTAATAGATCAACCACTGGGTTTCATCTGAGTGATTCCCCAATCCCTGAACCATGCTCTGTTCTGCATTATATGGGTTTCATCTGAGTGATCCTTTGTTCCCAAACTGATTCACTTGGTTCAGAATGAAGTCGAGGTTCTCGAGGATGGATGGCTGACAGAAGTAGGAAAGGTCAGAACTTTCTTTAGATTATTATGGCTTGTCGATTTGCAAATCATGTATGAAAATTAGTTGAAGGAATGATTTCTGAAAGTATTTAGTAAATGAGAACCAGTGTATTGTAGCCAAAAAAGAAGTCACAGGTTGTTGATTGGTGATGAATTTGGCTGCGGAACTTGAATTACAAAGCCTCTTTTGTGTTGAATTTGAACTTATGTTACTTTGATTAATTTTATTTGTCTTGTGTTTATTTGGAATACGAAAAGTTGGAATGATATGGGGAATTTGAATCTGCGAAATTTATGTGTTCTCTGTGTTCTTGATGTTCATAATTAGAAACTCTTTCAAACTTTGTATTTGAGTTCTGATGTTTTTATAGATTTTTTTGTGAGCTGATCTTGTAATGTGTCTGCTATAGTCTTTCAGTTTTAATAAATAAATATTTTGTGATTTGTTCTTGTTATTCATTTTGTTCTTGAATTGAACTAAAAATGTAATGTTACTTGTAGTTTGTTCAATTTATTGGGTATGCTCATAGTGTTCTTCGTGTTCTTGTTGATAAACAAGGGAAAAAAGTCCAAAAAATGCACAGGGGTAATACGGTTCGAAAAAATTCAACCACCCACTTTTTTAAGGGAACATGACATAAGGGTGCAAGGTGTTCACGGTATAATCCGTTAATTGGGTGCAAATTATCATTTTCCAAAACACAGGGTAATGGAGTGAAATTTATTCAAATTCAGGGATGGTCAGTGTCTTTTACCCAAAAAAAAAACAGAAGCAAAATGACGAAAGAGGAGAACACTATTGCTGGTCAGAGCTTCTCTTTGAAGGAGGGCCGCAGGGACTATGCTTGTCCAACTAAGGTGGTTGTGTCCTAGGGCCCCTAGAAGTTGGAATCTTAGGACTAACTTAGACCATAGAACTAGACCCTTATGGAGGGCCGATCGGGAGGAGCGGTCCTAGCCCTTTTCTTGTATACTTAAAGCAGGACCGACTCAATAGTAAGCAGCCGAGGCGGCGGCTTAGACCCCTCGTCCCGGCAAGACCCTATTTTTATTACTGTAAATTTTTCTTGAAAGAGAGCTGTAGTAAGTTAATTATATATTTCGATGCAATATTGTTACGAATTGTATGTTAGTTTGGTGGTAGCTTATATTTAAGCTACAAACTTGACCCGACCCAAGATCAAATCTATCTTAATGATGACATACATTAATATTTTAGTTTTTACTTATTAAAAAATTCTACAATTGAACAATAATTAAAGTTAATCTAATATTCTTAAAAAAACCTAAGATATTGCACACAAATATTTGAAATTTAAAAAATATTTTTTCCTTTCTAAAAATAAACTATTTTATGTGTTTCTTTTTTCCTCAAATGAGGGCCTCAAATTTATGCTTTGTTTTAGGCTCCCGAGTGTTTTGGGCCGGCCTTGACTTAAAGTACTATATTTACACACAAATATGTATGCTTTATTAATATATTCGACCGGCCCCAGTCTTGGGCTTTTGTTGGACCAGTGCAGGTCATTTAGCCGGTCCCCCATAACTCTATTGGGCCTGTTCAAACCATGATCCTGGACCGTGTCAGTTCACCCTCCAAAAGGGCCGGTTACAGCCCTGCGGCTCATTTGACAGCTCTAGTATTTACACGAGGTTGCTAGGGTTTTGTGATAAAAAACTCCCGGCTCATTTGAAGATAAAATAGTGTTCTAGATGCAGAAATATGACGATAGATAACATCCTGCCCGAAAGAGAGTTTTTTCTTATTTTGTTTTGTTTTGTTTTTCTTTTATTGTTTTTACAAAACCTGATAACAACCCCTGGGTTGACAAAAACCGAGTTGAACAAGGAAAACAACAAATTTTGCTTCCGAACACACTACATTAACTTACTTTGGTCCTTCAGTGACTAATTCGTAAAGGGAGACCAGAGAAGTGTCATGAACCTCAGAATTCAGATGGTCATTTAATTCGCTTTTTGTCTGAAATGGGTTCGGATTTATCATACCACTCCGATTCTCTTCTTTGGCCCTATTTGGGTTTGCACGGTAATTAAGAAAAATGGGAAAAAGACTCTGTTACTCCTCCCCTATCTCTTGTCCTTGTCCCCTCCCCTATCTCGTTGGTACCACCACCACCAGAACCACCACAGACCTCCACCACCACCAGTCAACAACCACTACCAACAACACTCTGTAACAGATCCACCAACAAAACTTTTACAGAATGAAAAATATAATTACAAATCAAACAAAAAATTACAAATTCAAGAAAAAAAATCAGAGGAAGAAGAGAAGAGGAAGAAGCTGCTGTGGTCGCCGTGAGAGCACAGATCCGCCTCCCAACACGAATCTGAACCTCCATAGCTAGATCTGCAGAGTGGAGATAAGAGGAGGGAGGGAGGAGTCGATGACGGTGGCGGCGTCGTGGTGGCGTCCTCCATTGATGACAGCGTCGTGGTGGCGTCCTCCATTGACGACGATCGTCCTCCATTGCTGACGGCGTCACGGTGGCGTCCTCCATCGATGACGGTGGCGGCGTCACCAGCAGAGGCGTCAGAGATGGAGATGGTGAGGGAGAGGGGGATGTTGAGTGGGTGGTGATGAAGATGGAGGAGGTCGGTGGGTTGTGATGAAATTGGAGAGGTGAGGGTGTTGCTGGTGAGTGGTGAGGGAGAAAGAAGAAGAAGATAAGAATGATGGCCTAGTTTGGCAAAGATAGATTATTGGATAGATTATTGAATGTGTGGTTAAGATGAGGAGAGAGAGACAAAAACACTTCATCCCAACCACTCATTCAATAATCTATCTAATAATCTATATTTGCCAAACTAAGCCGATGTGTTCATTCTCTCTCTATCCAGAGGTCAGTGTGTGGTAATGAATGAAATGTGTATGATTTTTTTAAAGAAAGAAGTGGGTATGGTGGGGTATTTGATGAGGGTATTTTGGGTAGTTGGCAACAAAATTCATGTCAAAAAAAGAAAGAGGTATCAAGAGATGAAACGTCCAAAAATAGAAAGTGGGCTAAAGAGAAGAAACGGAGTGGTATGTGCTTACGCACAATCTTCTCTATTCACTTCATCGTGTCTGTCTTGTTCATATTGACAAATCATGTGCGCAGAATTCCTAAGCGACACGGCAACACGTTCTTTGACATAATTGAATGTACAGAAAGAAGTACAACCCAACTGGCTCCTCATGGAGTCCCGCTGGAAATATATCACATATGGATGTTCACGGGGCTTCACAATAGGCTCCCTCATTGCAAGCTCACTACATAGAATTCTCGTATCTTTTTACCACTATTTGTCGTCAACTCATTTAGTTGGAATCCCTTGTACACCCTTCAAATGCCAGTACAACGAGGATGTGTTTGAAAAATAAATGAAGACTTACACGTCAAACAAGTGCAACAAAGAGAGCTGTTATCTTGTAAACATGGAATAATTGGCGGCACAAAAAAAAAAAAAAAAAAAAACATGTTAGACAACGCTGAAGAAAAATAACAACCATCCGTTGTTGCTTTTATTATAGCAGAATATTACACACAGAAAAAAGAATGAAAAACGAGTAGATACAAATCAATAGTTAAGGCACCTACACAGTGAGAGAAACACGTTAGATCAACAACTAAAAAACTTAGGCATGATACGTAAAACACTTGTGTTTGATAAAAAAGAACTGAGTCATGCATACATTTTTCTTTCCTGAACCTCTCATTATATAGAACACTAGCTGATAACTGGTTCCGTCAAGGCACTAACGGACTAACATTAAAAAAAAATTAAAGAGGAAATTGTAATAATTTTCTTAAAACATTTTTAGAGGCTTCTGAAATTTAAATTATAATATAAAGAAATTGAAATTAATTTTTTTCTAATAGTATCCTACAATTTGTCTGGTCTAGAATTTGTGGGAATACTAAAAAGCTGAGGCCCAAGGCCTCAGATCCCAAAAATCTCTATCAACAGTGTGGTTTCTAAAAGTAACTAGGTTGCACCGCGCGTTGCGCGCGGCGTGCCCGGAATTTTTCACGAAAATTTGTTAGAAAAGCGTCACAAATATGGAGACATTATAAGTAGGGAACTGAATTGGTGAAATGGCTAAAACAAACTGGTGCAGTCGATGTGCATCGTCTTTTAAATTTACGTAGCAGGAGTAGCATAGAAAGTTTAACGATAAAACAGAAACATAGACATTAGCAGTGGATTGATTTGTTTGAAAAGAGAAGTGCGTGCTCTAGAGTTGAAGTTAGGCCGATGGTCCTCCAGTGTTGCTACTCTTGCCATAGCCAAACACCGTCTGATTCTTCACCAACTGCTGTTGTTCAATTTGCCGAAAAAAATTCAAAGATGACTGAGTAACGACATGGCTGAAGCTGAATATGAAAACGCAAGTGCAAATAAAAATCATGCAAGGGCATAGTTGAATACCATATGGCTAGTGCTTGTCTGTTCCTCCTCAAGCAAAAAATCTTTCAGGCAAACATCTTCTTCAATATGATTTGGACTACATGTGAAGATTGGGTCCTCCATATCAGCAAGCCTCTACACAAATTTAAACCATGAATAATTAACATGCATGGTCTACGTCCGGGAAAAATAAAACAAGTTATCAGCAATTGTACACTGTTTTCCACACGGGCACTCTGTAAAGAGTAAAAACAACACAAATTGGACAGATATAACATCAATGACCATTTGGGCAAAGGAGTAATAGCGTTAAAGCCAGCGAATCAAGCATTGTTCGTAAACTGAGACAAAAGCAAATAATTCAGCGTTACACAACGGCAAGAGGAAACTCAATACAATCCTGTAAAGAGGATCAGATCTGTGTGCAATCAGACTGCAAGGACATCACCATGGATGCAACACAGAGAGATCAGAATCCCTCTGAATTGCCCTGCCAAGAGAAGTGTCGAGTGCCAGCCTCTAGAAAGTTGTCATCACAGCCTAATCGGCAGAATTTGCAATCATAAAAGATCAGGAAAGTTGCAAATTCTGATTAGGTTATACACGGAAGAACAGTTTCAGAACATGCTAATTTGTTCGCTAATCAAGGAGCGTGTTAAAGAATTGGAAAAAAGCGCTTCAAAAAGCCGGCGAGGAACCAAGTTCCGCGGCGACCCTATTTGTAGTGGTGTAAAACCTATTGGCAAAATGTTAATGACGCGAATCTCAAGTCTCATAGATTACACTTTCAAATTAAGGAAAGAGATTCAATATACCAAAGAATCTAAATTCCGAGGAAAGCAACCGCTTCAGTCTACTCACGTGAGATGGATGATATGTTGGAATTGGTAGCTCAATGTACCCAGAGTGTCCTGAAAGATATGAAAAAAGAGTACATGGTCAGGATTATCTTGACCAGTTTAGAGTACCCAGAGTGGTCAAGCATGATTACCTTCACAGCTCCCTGGTTCAGCAGCGCCACATGATTCACATTTTCAACTTGGAGTTAGCTGCAAAGATCAACTTACAAATGGCCGCAAATCGCAAGTGTCCTGCAGAGTGTAAACACTAACATCAATGCCGTCATGTCTCCACCAGGTGCATAAATAATTTCACAGAAAAGATCAGAAAATACATGGAATTTTAATCCATCGATCACGTACACCATTACCTACTGTAAGATAGTGATAAGAGTTCGAATTATATAAATCTGTGATTTTGCTTATGTTTGAGCTGTTTGTGCTTGTAATTAGATGCACATACCAGAAAACTTGTTTGGAAATTTCTATTCTACATTCTTGTTTTTTTTCCCTGAATTCCCCCTTGAGTTGGGTTTTTCAGATAAAAAGAGAGCTATCAACAATGAAGATGATTACGCATTCAAATGTTTTGAATCTCATTCAAGTAAATCTACATTTTCCTTCTTTCTGAAAAAATTCAGATTCTTACTTAAACATTTACAATTTTACAGGCACAGATGTTAGAGCACATGCAAAAGAAGATGCTACTATCAAATATATTCTACAGTATTCGTTATATACAGCAGAACCATCATTCAAGTGTTAGTTGAAGATTAAAAAGGATTAACAATTACTAAGCAATGACTGATTATTATATCATCAATCCTAAATGATTACTGTTCCCACTAACAATTTGTCAAACAAAGATTCGAAACAAAAATATGTACGGAGCAATGTGTTATTGGTGAAAGGGAGTACTTGAAGCGCAAATAAATAGATGACCTTCGTCATGCAGCAGGAGCAAATAGTATAAAGATTGATTACTCATCAACACACTGTGTTCAAATACGAGGGCTTAATAAAATCCAAGAATAATTTATAATTTTGCCCAAATCAGTTAATCTATTCATGGAGACGAAAAGATCAAGCCTATATGCATGCATGGATATATTATTATTTATTCCTGCAAATCAGTTAACCCTGGAGCCTAACTATCTCAAACGAAAGGCATTCAAAGAATGTAGATCCATAGAGTACAAACTGCCTTCAGATTTTAATCAAACAGATCAATTGTCAAATCAGAGCATGCCAGACAAATACTACCAGGAAATTAAATCAAACAAATGGAAATCGTACTCAGATAGCTCAATTGAACCATATCAGTATTCAAAATATGTAAGAATTCAAACAAGCATAAAATATCAATCAGATCATGGTTCAGATGCTTTATATATTTCAAAATGTTTTAACAGAAATAGAAGGATGAAATCGGGAGGAAGCAACTGAGATAGTAATTCCACAGGGTCAAGTTGAATCAGAAACAAGTCAGTAACGGCTTTGAAGCTGAATATGACGATATAAAGATTTAAAGCGCACAGTACCTGGCTGACCATTCCTTCAGAAATTCATTGTCCTTGTGGTGATCAAAATCGTGATTCATCCCAAGTAATAGAGCTCGGTTAGGGCACAATCTCTTCACAGTTTCAAGAGTCTATAAACAAAAACTTAAGTAAACTCAAAAGGTTGGAACTTGACAAAAAATATCAATGATTCACAAAATAACATCTACCTGGGGGAAGCAGAAGTGAGTGCTATGAGATCTCTTCTGCAAGAGCAGAAAAAATGTTTTGTGAAGCAAGAAAGAAACAGAGAAAAAAAGGGATACAACAATTACCACAGAATACACAGGTTTGTCAGGCAGAAAAACTTACAAGCTACGGCAAAGCAAACTGAGAACGCATAGAACCAACAAGTTACAATCTCTAAAAATTTATCAGTTCAAGATAAATAAAAAAGTTTACCATATTCAAAACTTTATAGAAGACCTTTTGGTTTGAGATGAAAATGTGATTTTATTTAGCATGCGTTATTAATACGTATTCACCGAGCTTCATTCCTCAATTTTAGTTACTTCTATGTTCCACATCAAAGCGCAAAAACTGAAAATATAGAAACTACCAGATAGACCTTACTTCATGTTCACAAATTCAAACAGTGGGGGAGAAACTAAATTTGTGTGTTCTCAACCTACAAAACTAATTTGACTCATGTCTATCCAAGTGGTGGAATGCCTATTCATCTCTACTTACCAAGTCGATCGACAAACATAATCGTATAGAAGTAGAGGCCTGATACTGACACCCTATGCCATCGATAACCTCAAAGAATTCTTACACTTTAATTGTCACCTAATTGAATTCACTGAAAATACCTCGTCAACTCAGCACAAGTGAAGGAACAAAGACTGAAGACTGAGTGAAGGCCACGATCTTAAGGACTCCAGGTTAAGTACATCTAGAGGCGACTATGTGGTGGCGCTACAAATTATAAAGATTCAAACGATGCACATGAGAAAAACAACACGACTACAAAGTGGTCAATGACAACAAGCTCCAACACTAATTGAAGTATTACTTGATTCGTGAGAATAGAAAATCTTCCTCCTTAAAACAATCCCCTATAGTGTTTTTACTCAGTGGTCATCTTAGTGCCAAATAGCCATCCAGGTAAAACTATACTGAAATTAGAAAAGCTACATAATAACATATCGGGAGAAGCACAAACCTGCTCGATCTCATTGCCTCAACTCGCGCACAAACACCATTTATCATTTCATCCCCAGCTTCTTGTCCTGGCACCACGCCTCACTATCCCATTCCTCCTTAATTTATATTGATCCCCACTTGCTTTTTCTTAAATTTTTCATAGACCAAATGCATCCTTTTCCTCCAAAGGATCAAAAGACACAACAAACTTTCAGCGAGAAGTGCCAATCAAATGTTAAAAAGTACTACATAAATAAAATGTTTAGAGTTTCTAGGAACAAAAAAAAAATTGATTCGTCAATGGCTAAATGATTTACTACGCTGAATAATAATGGTAAAAGTACTAATCACAGTCAAATATCTAATCTCAAGTCTTTGATCAACGCTAATTACTCTAGGTGATATTCTAACCTTAACTACTTGCTGTTTTAGGCAAAGAAGTGCATATAATCTATTATTAAGTGCTGAATTTTCTCATAAAAAGTACATTTTTTACTGACTCCAAGTTATACATCCTATATACAATCACTTTTCATATTATTAACCAAGTAGCACTACTGAAGCCAAAACTATGTTGTTTTGCATTAGATTTATTTTGCAAGTCATTTCATAACAACGGTTCGTAGGTGATGAATGTACCTTTTGGCAGTACTTCTTTAAATGCTCCTTAAGTTTTATTTGCTGCTCCATTTTAGGCAATTCAAGAAAAGATTTTGATAAACGGCCAACTCCAGCATCAGTGACCTCAGACTCAATTTGCCTCTTCAGATGATAATACTCACTGAAATTCCAGAATAAAAAGTATTAATAGTTGAAGGGACTCAAATACTCCAACAGCATAAAAATCACATATACCTTCTCTTTGCTGTGTATGTCTCACCACGCCAAACCCATACAAGCTTCGTTAAACATGTTTTTTCAGGACGATTAAAATCACATGATGTGCATACCTTGTCTGTGACAATTGATGGGGGCTGCAATCACAAAAAAGGTAAGAAATGAAGACCAATTAAATATTTGCCACCTCACATGTAACAGCTAAAACTGAGTAATTTTGCACTTATGTAATTAGCAAGCAAAATTTGCCAACTGGTCAAGGTGGTAGAAACATCTGCAGAGAAATTCATAATTTTCTTGAGCAAAAATGAACCTGCATATGAAGATCAGAGAACTTGCACATGAACAAAGACAACCCAAACCAATTGCCCGGGCCCAAAAACTGAACCGCAAGGCCCTAGGGCCGGCCGGCCCCTAGCCCACGCGGCTAGGCCGCGGGCTAGGGCTGCCCCGGCCCCTAGGGCGGCCTAGCTTGGGCGGCAAGCAAGAGGGGCGGTCCCTTTAGGGGGGCCGAACCTCTTAGGGAGTTGTTTCCAAAACAACTCCCTTGCTTGGTGCCCAAGTTTTGTTGTTTCCTTGTTTTGGAAGAACTCCTTCTTCTCCAAGGATGCCCAAACCCTAGATCTAAGATCTTAAAATTTCTCAAACTCACTAACTCATGCATCCAATGAAAAAACTAGATCTTGTTATGATAGATTATTGACAAATTGCATCATATGCTTGATTTGTTTTGTTTTACGCAATAAACAATCAATTTAAGGTGTAAAACTATCAAAACGTAACACATAAATCATGTTTATGCTCTACGACCTGTGGCTCTGATACCACTGTAGGGTTTTGATTCATGGATGCGCAACGAAAACAATAATTAACCATGCAAAACCCTCCAAGGATCACAAGTCAAGAGACATAACGATGGTAAAGGAAAAAATCAATAACACACCTTAGGGTTCTCCTTTGATGACTTCAAACGCGAATTCTGTCACGTTCTCTATAGTTGATCCACGCCTAGAGTTGATTTCTAGATCCTCCAATCCTTGGTGCTAGCCCGGAAAGAGGAAGAGGAAGAAGAATCACGCAAAATGAGACCAAACCAAGGAGGTTCGGCCTCCTTGGGGCCGACGGGGACGGGCGGCGGGCTAGGGGGCGGCGAGCTCCTCTAGCTTGCTTGCTCTCTCTCTCCTTTTGTTCTCTCCCACTCAAGTTATGATCTAATGAATCATAAGTGTGGGAAGGAAGGAAGGAATGTCCTTTATATAGTTCAACAAATCCTTGCCAACTACCTAAAGGACTTATTCTAGTCCTACTAGAATTCAATTTAGTCCATTCCTTGCAAATTAGTCCCTACTAAGTTTGCAAGGTTTTGCAAAGTGATCCTTCTAATTAATTAATCCAATTAATTAATTCCCAAATCTAGTTCAACTCTATCTAGCGTGTGACCCCATAGGTTCTATCTAGTTGGTAGCAACTATTTGCTAATATGGAGCGGTTTCTAGCAAAACATCCATTCTAGCCAACTAATAGAATAGTCATCTTGACAACCTTTGTACAAGTAATTGTCTCATCCCTTTGTCTCTATATCCAAATTGGACACGAGACATACAAGTCACAATCGTATATCCAATACACAGTTTCTCGATCCATGGGAATAGCCTTATTCGTGCAAATAACATCAATATCCCATATTGATTTATTTGAGTCTGGCCAGACATTCTATAAGCACTATCCCTCGAGTGGCCTAGGATGAAATTCTATCTACGTCCACTATGATCTCTAAGCTTGCTTCTTATTGTATCCGGTACACGCCTTTATAACTACCCAGTTACGGTGTAGCGTTTAACGCTACCAAAATCACAATAATCCACAACTGGAATATCTAGTGACTTCAAGTCTAAGGATGACAATACCATTGCACCGCGAGAGGCGCTTGTGACTCAACATAACATGTATTTAGCCTTCTCGGAGATGGGTCAATCCAGTGCGTCATTACCCTTAATGCACACCTATGTGTTGGATCATGATATCTCTATATCAATCCCAACCCCATACTAGTCTATAGATGATTGTCCCATTAATCTTTATACTGGACTAGGGATATTTAAGATAAACAACACAATTGTAAATCTAAGGACTTCATTATATTAAATATCCAATAAATAATAAATGAATTTCTAGCCACAAATAAATTCATACTAAACTAGATTGCCTCTAGGGCATCTATTCCAACAAGGATCTTCTCAAGAAGATGACTGCTCTCTTAGAGAAGATGCATAAGGCAACTCCAGCATGCACCTCAGTTGCTAGTGCTCAAAGCCTCCTTTCCAGCGCGAATAGCCTTCAAGAAGTCGCGGCAGGGATATTAGACTTAGAATTCCTTGTGCAAAGGATGATTAAGATCAATAATTCTACTCAAATCATATCTGAGTAGTCCCTTTATGCCAAGGAGAAGGCTGCTCTTCTAGCGCGTAAGGCGAAGCTCGAGAAAGCTGTCAGGGAGTTTGAGGAAGCTGCGAAGCGTAATGAGGACGACAAGGCTCGCCAAGAGCAGCTAGCTGCCAACTGCGTCAAGCTATCAGCCGGGGATTCTTTTCTAAAATATTCGTTTGAAAACCAATAACATGGTACTGCATTAATTTCCTTGTTTTGAACAATCTCTGAGTGTTTTGCGCCTTTTGTGGCCATGCATATTTGACTCTCTTGGGTTCTTTGTTTTGCCCCTTTTTTTGGGCGTGTCGTTTCCTTTGTTTTGAAACATTGCTTTGCTGCTTTTGCACTGCGCTCTTAATCGCTTGCTTTATTAAGTAAAATACTTTATATTTTTTCCATTATTTATGAACGGGCTCGAGCGTTGCTATCTAGACAGACAGGCTTACACTCGCGAATGGTTTTTTCTTACTTAGACAAGTAGACTTCGTTTTGCTGCTATCTTAGGTAGATAGGCTTATGCGTGCATACATTGTTGCGCGTGACTCTTGGTGTGCTTCTGAAAGACCCTAGTCCCCATAAACTGCCATTATTGCCTGGGGCTCGGCCCGTGAAACGGTAAATTGAACCGTCATCATTGCCTAGGGCTGCTGTAGCGTCGTAGACTTTAATAGGGTTATTGATTTTTTCATGGTTTCGAGACGTTGCTAACTCAGCCGGTTAACTAAAGGGTCATCCTTTTTTTTGAGCCTATGAGAGAAAGAGAGCTGGCCCTTTGAACAAAATGCAACATTCCTCAAGTCTTTGTTGCCCTATGTGAATCCATTGTGCCATAGAAATGGCTCCCAAGAAATGTACAAAGGCAACCATTGATTCGCCTAAACCTTCCACAATCCAATGGTACCAATTATCTTATCAGAGTGAAGGTGTCTTTTCCCTAGTCATGCTTGAGGAACATGTCCTCGTAGGCCCTTTAAGAGAGAGCACTTTGCAAATAGTTCCTGTATCATAGGATAGTGAGGGGTACGCACAATCAGTTTTCTGCTCTTTGAAGTTCTCCCCCATTCTTTTTCACATCAACAGCCTCCATTGTTTGAAGTTCATATGTCATCTCACCATGTCAGGGGCATCAACAAGAGCCCTGTTTTGATCGAGGACGTCGACGGTGGCGACAGATCAAGAGTTTTCCGTAGTGGGGATAGGGTTATAGCTTGTAGGTTTATGTAAAAGTGTTGGGTGTTCTTTTGAGAACACTTTTGTTGTATGGATGTTGTTTGCTTATATAAAAGTGCGTTTTGCTTTTCATTCTTGTTGTACGAATATTTTGTTCTATTAAACTCTTGCCTTGCTGTCATCGCACATAACTTGACCTGTCTTGCGAGCAATCTCGCATTATCGCTGGGCGGATAGGCTTTTGTTTGCATAATGGCGCTATCTAGACAAATAGGATTTTAGATTACATTTTTGATGCTATCTAAACATATAGGCTTTAGATTGTGCTTGGATGCTATCTAAACAGATAGGCTTATTTGGCTGCTATATAATCAGATAGACTTTAATTTGATTTTGGGTACTATCTTAACAGATAGGCTTTAAATTGTTAATGCTATCCAAATAGATAGGCTGGCGTTCATGTTTTGCTGCTATCTAGACAAATAGGCTTTCAATTGCTGCTGCTATCAGAGTAGATAGGCTTATGCTCGGGTTTCGCTGCTATATAGACAGATAAGCTTTTGATTGTTGCTACTATCAGAGTAGATAGGCTTATGCTCGATCTTTGCTTCTATCTAGACAAATAGGCTTTTGTTTGTGTAATTCGTATAAACGGGACCAGCAACTAATAAAAGAGCTCTCATATGAGAGAGTTATTATCAGTAATTGAATCCCCATATGGGAGGATGTAAGTAAATGTACAGTGCAAATGCAAAGAAAAAGAGAAGGTTAGGGATAGTACTTCTTTAACCAACGCATGTTGATCGGAGTAGGAGTAGTAGCAGTCCCATGGCACCTTAGAATATTGCAGTAGCCACTGTCGAATACTTCCTTGACTTAAAAAGGGCCTTCCCAGTTGGCAGCGAACTTAGGATGAGCTGCTTCGCGCATGAAATGGTCAGAGGCTCGTAAGACCAAGTCTCCTACTGAGAAGTCTCTGTGTTGAACGACCTTATTATAAGCCCGCGAGACTCTCTTTGTACTTAGTGTTTGTTCTTCTTGCTTGTTCACGCGTTTCCTCAAGTAGAATTACATCATGGTCACGCTCCTTTTCATACAAGGCGCTGAAAGCTAGCTTGCAGAATTTATTTTGACTTCCGCAGGAACCACTGCTTCAGCCCCATAGCACAACAAAAAAGGGGAAGTCCCGGTAGGAGTCCTTGGTGATGTGCGATACGCCCAAAGTGTTGTTCCCAGAGAATCCGCCCATATTTTAAGATCATTTTCAACCATCTTACTTAGGATTCTGAGTAGGGTCTTGTTTGTGGCTTCAGCTTGGCCATTTCCTTTTGGGTAGTAAGGCGTCGAACATACTTGTCTCACATTGTACTCCATCATCTTTGAATCCACTTGACGATTAACGAAAGGAGTCCCATTGTTGGACAGAATAGTGTTGGGGATCCCAAAACGATGAATAATGTTCTCCTGTATGAATTTGACCATAGCTGCTGCATTTGCTTTTTTTGAGCGAGACTGCTTCAACCCATTTGGTGAATTGTTCTGTTCCTGTAAGGATGAACTGGTTCCCGTGTGAGGGAGGATGGATTAGTCCAATGAAATCCAAGCACCAAGTGTGGAAAGGCCAGGAAGTTCCTAACGCGTGCAAGTCTACTGCTGGGGCATGGACCAGGTTACCATGGAATTGGCATTGCTAGCATCTCCTGACCTTTGCGCGACAATCAGCTTCCATGGTCGACCAGAAGTAGCCGACAGTCAGGAGCTGCCTACACAATTTCGCGCCCCCTTGGTGCTCCACTTGATGAGACATCTCCATGACCTCCTGGATTTCTTGAGAATTCAAGCACCTGAGTAAGTTCTCATTGTGCCCTTTCCGCCAAAGAAAATTCTCCTGCAGTATGTACCGAGCGGCTTTTCTCTTAAGCTTGCCAGCTTCCTTCCTGTCATTTGGTAATGTCGCCTCTTGTAAGTAATCGATTATGGGTTTCCGCCAATCCTAGTCTTCGATTGGAGCGATCCAGAGAGTCTTTTAGCAGCGCGCACTTCTCACAATTGCTCTGCATGATAGCGACGAAGTATGCCATATGCGGCCAGTGGATCCCATACCTCTGCACTTTTATGTATATGGAAATCTCGTTTTCTCAACACGAGTGCCAGTGGATTCTCTTCAAGATTGATGGACCTTCTTCCTCTGTTACACATCGCATCAGGATTCCCGCGGGGCCTTTGAAGTATAACATATTATCATATATGCAAAATCCTTTTTTGGAGACCCAACTTTCCTTGCTCGTGCCTTCTGATATTGCGCGCATTATGGGCCTTCTCCAATATGCCTCCTCTGCAGACTATTTGTCACATAAGTCCTTTACCGAAGACGGAGTTGTCTTAACCTCAATCGAGATCTTCGCTGGGCACTTTTCGGAACTGATCTTGAATCCCAAAGTAGCTAATGCATCCACATGTCGGTTGTCAGATCGGGGAGTGTGTTCGTACCGGACGAAATCGAACTTCTGAACCAGTTTCTGCACTATTTACCTGTATTTGAACAATTTAATTTCCTTCAACGCGTACTCCCCTGAAGCCTGCTTTACTATTAGCTCGGAATCCCCCATTATAATGAGATTCTACATTTCCAAAGCCTTCGCTGCGAGTAATCCTGCGATCAGAGCCTCATACTGAGCTTCATTATTGGTTACCGCGAACTCCAGCTTGGTTGACACTTGAATAACCACTTGATCAGGCGTGATCAACACCACTCCAATTCCACCGCCGGACCTTGTTGATGATCCATCGAAGTGCAGCTTCCAACAGAGGTTGTTGATTGCGTATATCTCTGGCCCTTCGAATTCCTCTTCTGCTAAGGGTACGCAGCTCTCATCCGAGAACTGGGCCAACAATTCCGCCAGTGCTTGTGATTTAATGGCCTTTGGTCGCGCGCAGACTATGGAAGGCATAATAATGGTCATGTACCACTTGGCCAGTCTCCCACAAGGAGGCGAGTGTCCCAACAGATAAAGAATGGGATCTTTCTTTGTAATGATGACCACTTTATGGAAGGCATAATAATGCTTTAACTTTTCAAAGGAAAAAAAATGAAGCAAGGCAGTGGCGTTCTATATCCGTGTATCTGGATTCTGCAGCCTCGATCACGCGCGAGATGTATTACACTGGCCTTTCTTATCCCTCAAATTCCTGAGCCAACAACGCCCAATGGATTTCTTTGTTGAGGTTAGGTACAACAGCATAGGCGACCTCAGTTGAGGTGCGATCATGACCCTTGGAGATGTCAATAACTTTTCAATTTCTCAAACTCTGCTTGATGCTCCTCCGTCCATACGAACATCACGTTCTTTTTTAGCAGACTGCCAAAGTAGAAGGTCAGCTCCGCGATGGCTGGTATGAATCTTCATAGGTAGGAAAATTTCCCCAAAAATGTCTTCAAAGTACTCTGAGATTCTGGCGTGGATAGGCTAGTGATTGCTGAGATCTTGGCAGGATCAGGCTCGATTCTGTGCCGATGAATCACACAGCCAAGGAATTTCCCTGAGGTTACCCCGAACGCGCACTTCATGGGATTCATTTTTAATTGGTAGGCTCGACATCTCTGAAAGACTTTCCTTAAGTCCTTCCAATGGTCCCTCTTCTTCCTGGATTTGACCACCAAATCATCCACATAGAACTCGACCTCCTGATGCATCATGTCATGGAACAACGCCATCATTGCACGCTGATAAGTGACGCCCGCGTTCTTGAGACCAACCGTGTCGTTGGAGACTCCAACGGGCGTGATAAACGTCGTCTTCTTCGCGTCTTCTAGGTCCATTTTGATATGATTATAGCCACTGAATCCGTCCATAAAGTTGAACATTTCGTGGCCCGCGGTAGAGTCGATCAGAATCTCTATGTTTGGCAGCGGCAAATCATCCTTTGGACAAAACTTTTTTTATGTCCTTGAAATCAACACAAACGCGGAGACTGCCATTTTTCTTCAAGACAGGCGCTATATTGGCAAGCCAGGTGGGATGGTTATGGGGCTCAATGAAGTTGGCATTAAGCAACTTCACTATTTCCTCCTTTATCTTTACGTTGATCTCTGAGCGGAAGTTCCTCGCACTTTGCTTTACGGGTTTCGAGCCTGGGATGACATCCAATCTATGCATGGTGATAGCTTGGTCTAGCCCGGGCATTTCGTCGTAATCCCATGCGAAGACATCTTTGTACTCCTTCAGCAGGTTGAGCAATTCTTGTTCCTCCTCGATATTAAGGTCTACGCTCAAGAAGATCGGCCTTTTCTTTTCCGCCGTCGGGCATAGGAATACCTCCTTTAGTTCTTGCTTCTGAGGTTTTGGGCGATCCTCCATGCACTTAGGAGCCTCCTTCAGTTCCTCCATCAGCATCCCCTCTTTATCTTTGTCGGACTCCTCTGCCAGCTCACAAATTTGCCCGGGGACATCTCTGATGGGACGAGTCGAAGATGAGGCCCCCGCACCTTCATATGCGGTAGAACTTCTTTCCGTTGGAGTAAAAGCTGCCTACATGTTTGCCTTCGCCGTTATGCTCTACAACCCTCTTCAGGTCATAAACATTCTTCTTGCTTTAAGTCACTTTGGGAGTTGCTTCTCGTACGGGTTGCATCCCCTTTTGCTTCTCTCGCATTACCATCACCCCAGCTGGTGATTGGTCCTTGATGTCCTCCCATTTGGGTAAGGGAGTTGGTCGAAATGGAGCTGGAGTAACTTCGTCTGTCATCTCCGTGAACCAGACGACTTCAGGAAAATGCGCCTCATCCAAATTAAATGGGTTGACTGAGGCGGGTATGGTGACCACCCTGTCTCTCCAAATTGCTTTCATCACTTGATGAGTTGTGGAAGGCACAGCATCGAACCGGTGAATCCATGCCCAACCGATAATCATATGATAGGTGGTGGTGGCATCAATAAAATGAAATTTGGCAGAACATTTGATCTACCCAATCTGAATTCCCAAGCGAATCCATCCTACCGTCATTATGGATTCGCTCTTGAAGCCCATCAAGGGAGATGGCTTTTTGACGATCTTGTTTTCGGGAATTCCGGCTAACTCACGAGTACTGAGCGGGATCACATTTTACGCGGCTACACCATCAACAAAAGCTCTCTTGAATTCCACATCATTAATCACAGTCGTCACATATAGCAGCCTCTGATGACTCGCTTCCTTCTTCTTGTCAGACTCATCGAATGTCATGACTAAACCATTTGATCGCGCGGCTCTGGAAAATATGCCATTCGAGATGACCAATTCTTCAGCATAATCTTCTGCCACCCTTAAGATGGCCTTTACCATGTCGTGCCTGCAGCTGTTCGAGAAATTCATGTCATCAAAGAATTTCTTAAACTTGTTGGAGCTCTTCATGCGTTCAACGCGTGAATCCTCAGTGTCCACGCCATAGTCTTCTTCCTCGCAGATTTCTGCAACCAATGGGAGCCCTGCATCTGCGACCTCTTCAAGATCCATGATTGAAATCATAGCGACCTCCTTCCCCTTGGGCTCTTTTTGTGTGTGGGACGACAAGGGGTTGTTGCGGACATCCTTAGTTGGTTCGTCAAGGACCAACTGTCCTTCCCTGATCTTCCTGTCTACCAGCCATCTAAGATTTTTGCACTCCCTTGTCGGGTGCATGACTTGTCCATGGCATTCGCACCATCTGGGATCCTGTAGTTTTTCTCTGGTGGGTTTATGCTCTAGTGCTGGCAGAATTCCATCTCTCCGCCAATTCTTGCGAAGCATGATTGCATCCTCAATCGAGCAGGGTAGTGGTGGTGCCTCCCGGGTCGCAGGTCGTGGTTGCTTGTGAGGGGCTAACACTGCATGTACGTCAGCATCACGACCACGATTATAGGTGAACCTCCCTATCTTGAAGCCAGAGCCTGTTGGCGCGCACTCACTGGTATATTTCGTCACCATCTTGTCCACCAGCGGCTCAATGTTCCTGGTGCAGTCAATCAATTTTGAAAAAATAGGCATATTCAAATTAATCAACATACCTTTACATTCGTCGCGCATCCCATGAAGGCATATTTCCACCAAACGGGTTTCCAAGACATTGTCGACGCAATCCAAGGACCAGCCCTGAACATTTTAATGAAGGCGACTCGTTCCTCATCATGCTTTTGGTGCATGCGAGAGAGATGGATGGTGGTGACCTTTTCCTCCAACTGAAAGAATTTGGTGTAGAATTTCTTCACCATGTCGTCCCAGGACTTGACAGATCCTGCTTCGAGGGTTCTGTATCATTTGTACGCGACGGCTCCCAAAGATTTGGGGAATTCGCGGATCAGCAACCTGGTGCGCACAGCATGCGGGCCCATAAAATCAACGAACCTCATGACATGTTCGTGCGCATTCCCGCCAGCTTCATCGAACTTGTCCCACTTTGGTGCTTGGTACCCATCAGGATTGGGCATCAAATATATGTCTCGCGGAATTGGGGGTGCGTTGTCGACCTTCGGGATGACAGTATCTCTGAAACTCTGGTTTGCGATAATACTGTCTATCCGCTGTTCTAGAGCTGCGACACTTGTAGGCGTACTTCCTCCAGGGGTTGAGGACATTTTCGCAACGAATCCCAAGATATAAGGCATGTTTGGATCATAATGAGGTGGAGGTGGGAGTACATAACTCCTTGGGGATCCATTCGCTTTTGCGGAGGTGCTGCGAAGTAAAGGGAGGGATTCCCAGCAGATGCCAGAGACGAGCCTGATTGAAGCCCCGGTTCCTAAGTTACGGGACCATTGGGAAAAGAAGATTGTGAGTTAGGTAGAGTAGAAGTGTGTACCTTAGAGACGGCGGTCACCCCTGGCGGAGGTAACTGAGCTGCTAGAGGTGGGGCTGAGGTCCCCTGAGTCGTATTCTGAAAAAGTCCTCCCAAGAGCGCCATGATCTGAGCTATTTGGGTGGACTGAGCTTGCATGATCTTGGCCTGGCTCTGAATCGTGGCTTGCAATGCTTCCAGGGAAGGTGCACTCCCATCGGCCGTTTAAGTTCTAGTATTAGTATTGGTGTTGAAGGTCTCCTCTCCCTGAGTTTCGTCTCTTGGAGGAGATTGATCACCCTCACAACGGTTAGCTTCAAGAGATATGGCATGTTAATCGGTTGAAGTTTTGAAGGTGGATGTTTCACGTCGGGTTCACCAAAATGTGTACAAGGAAATCCTAGAGGGAGATCCAAGTGTACACATCAAGTAGGGGATCAGAGTAAAACACAGAGAAGTGAAAGGTGGGTAAGAAGAGAGTAAGCAAAGGCAACCGCTCTAGAAAGTGAGATAGTAGACTAGCAAGAGATCTGAGAGAGATTAGGGTGTCCAGGAGAATCTGAAGATCAGAGAGTCAGAGAGAGTCTCCTGGTAACGATCCTATATATAGTTTGGAAGTGGCAGTTGTAAAGGGGGTTAATGCACCATAAATGGAGGCTTAATGATAGCCCCTGTAATGGCACGTTCGAACACATATATAGGGACCGTTACTCACCTGCCCGCGTATATCGGTGACCGTTATGAGATCGTCCGCATTTATGGGATACACGAGCCTTAACTTATCATTCAGTTACCAAAGGTCGCGCGCGAGCTTTGTTGTCGCTCTCGCTCGACGGGCCTTACTCTAGCCTCCAGACCACTAAGTCCCTACAAGTCCCATGTGGTTGGTACACGAGGGCTCTGTCTCACAGCCCCCAAGGCGGATAAGCATAGGTAGTTATCCGGTGTACATGGAGCACAGCTAGGTGTGTTGGATGGCTGCCACGTGGCTATTATCTGTCTGTCTGGAAAGCACCATCTACACTCTCTCATCAAGCTCATCTCAAATTCCCTGCTCATAAGACTAGAGAAATCCTTGGAAAGAGAATCATTAGTAACACCAAATAGAATATCATCAACATATACTTTTACAAATAAAATTTATTTCTCATGTGTCTTTATGAAAATATCTTTTTTCGACTAAGCCTCTTTTGAAATCATTTTCAAGTAAAAGTTTTGACAACCTTTCACACCAAGCTCTTGGAGCTTGTTTGAGGCCATAAAGAGCTTTGTGAAGCTTATAAACGTGATTTGGAAACTCATAACTTTCAAAACCAGTAGGTTGATTAACATATACTTCTTCTTTCCGATGCCCATTTAGAAAAGCACGTTGACATCCATTTGAAAATGTTTGATGTTCTTATGTGATGCAAATGCAAGTAACATTAATATTGCTTCCAACCTGGCTACAAGAGCAAAAGTCTACTCATAATCTATACCTTTTTCCTGGCTATAGCCTTGAGCTACTAGTCTTGCCTTATTTCTTATGACCTTACCATCTTCATCCAGCTTATTTCTGAACACCACCTTGTTCCAACAAGTCTATCTTTAGGAGGAGGAACTAGATTACAAACTTTGTTCCTATCAAATTCATTAAGCTCACTTTGCATTGCAATGATCCAGTCTGCTTCTTGTAGTGTTTCTTTCACATTCTTAGGTTCTACAAGAGACACAAAAGCATTAGAAGCACACAAGTTCTTTAACTGAGATCTTGTTTGTGTACCAGTGGATGGATCAGAAATGATGTTTTCAGTCAGATGACATGACATATATTTGAACTTGTTTCTTTATGTCCAGGGTTCTGGTTCTCCAGGAATCTTTTCAAGGCCTTGAGAGCTTGATGTAATGGCTTGACTACTTTGTGTTTCTTGAGGTCCTTATTCAAGGCTTTGAGAGCCACTTTCAAGGCTTTTAAAATATCTACTTTTTTATGCATGTTAGTCTTAGAACCATTGTTTGGATCTGCTTCATCTTCTGACTCATGCTTGTTCAAATTTAAGTCTGCAAAACTATCACTCAAAGAACCATAATTTCTTTCATCAAATATAACATGTATACTTTCCACAACTAGTTTTTTTCTTTTATTATAAACCATGTAAGCTTTGCTAGGAAAAAAATTAACCAAGGAAAAAACCTTCATCACTTCTTGCATCAAACTTGCCGAGATTATCCTTACCACTGTTGTGGACAAAGCAAGTACAGCCGTAATGTTTGAAATAAGAAATATTTGGCTTTCTGCCTTTGAAAATTTCATAAGGAGTCTTCTTCAAAATAGGCCTAATAAAGCATCTGTTCAAAATCTAATTTGCAGTGTTAACAGCCTCTGCCCAAAAAGACTTTTGAAATTTGTTTTCTAAAAGCATTGTCCTAGACATGTCCTCAAAAGTCCTATTTTTCCTTTCAACTACACCATTTTGTTGAGGAGTTATAGGAGTAGAAAAGTTGTGAGAAATTTCATACTTAGCACAAAATAAATCAAACTCCAGTTGATCAAGTTTTCTTCCATGATCACTCCTTATTGAAGAAATAGGCAGATTTTCGAAGCAAATCTTTACACTATTTTGAAAATTCAGACAGTGCCTCAGATATTTCTTTTAAAAACATAACCCAAGTAAATCTAGAGAAATCATCTACAATAACCAGCATAAACTTCTTACCCTTTGGAGTTGGAACTCTCATAGGACCACACATATCCATGTGAAGCAGATTAATAGGTCTGGTTGTACTTACAAAGTTTGTAGGCTAGAATCAGATCCTTGTCTGTTTTCCTTGAGCACAAGTCTTGCATACCTCTTCATATTTTAACTTGATGGATGGCAGTCCTCTGACCTGATCTTTAGAGACTAGTTTGTTCAGTGTATAAAAGATGATGTGTCAAAGCTTTCTGTTCCAAAGCTTTGAATCCTCTTTCAGAGCCTTGAGACATTTCATATTTTCTCCTGCAATTTCGAGTGGTCGTGGATATTTTCTCTCGTTATGTAGGTGGGACAAATCCTCTCTACATCACTACCATCTCTAAGATTTCTTCCTATCATGCCCGATAACTATCTTTATAGTTACCCGGTTAAGGCGCAACGTTTGATAATATCAAAGAATGATATTTCACAACTAGAGTATCTAGTGACTTCAAGTCTAGGGACCACAATACCATTGTCACTACGAGAAGCGCTTGTGACTTTTACATAACTTGTATGTAGCCTTCTCGTGGTGGGTCATTCCAGTATGACATTAACCCTAATGCATACCCATGTGCTAGACTTGATATCTCCATATCAATCCATCCATATACTAGTCTCGATGCAATATAGTTTTCCTATTAACTGTAGTACGCGACTATGGATATTTAAGAATATAACTTCATATTCTAAGGACTTCATTGATGGTAACATATCTCCATATCGATAACACAATGAATAGTAAGTCCATATAAATGTCACAAGAAATAGATTGTCTCTAGGGCATATTTCCAACAGTCTCCCACTTGCACTAGAGTTAATCTGGTGAATCATATGCCTACTAATCTAGCGCGGCCTTCATGCTTACGCTGCGCAAGGTAAGAGAGACATATACTGGTACTTTGAATATTTTCACATCTCCTCAATCGACAATCGAAAGAGATAGAATATTCTAAGTATGTTCATTTTATTCAGCAATATACTCAGTCCTCTGTGATAGAATCGGCAAATGAATCTTGCCTTGAACCTATCCTGCTCACAGTCCCTTCCATTAAGGCAGAACACAGACTATAATCTGAAATCATCTTTATCATATTGGAAGTTCGCATCACTATAACCCCTTACAGTGAACTTTTTCTATCCTCCATATATCAAGAATTCAACCTTTAGTTCTTCTCAAGTACTTAAGGATATTCTTGACAATTATCCAGTGACGCTCACCCAGATTTGACTGGTATCTATATGTCATACCATATGACATGTCTGGCTTAGTACATAACATGGCGTATCTCGTGAATCTAATTCATACGGTCATTTTCAATCTAATTGGAAGGACAACTAGCCTTCCAAAGACTAATTCCATGTGACACAGGTAAGAATCTATATTCTTCATGTTGAACTATTTTAACACCTTGTCAACATATGTACTTTGAATCAAGCCGAAAAACTTTCTCGATCTATCTCCATAGATATTTATAGGTTGATTCGCCTAAGTCTATCATTGAAATAAATTCCCTAGCCAATCTTTAATTGATTGCAGAGTAGAGATGTTATTCCCAATGAACAGTATGTCTCCACATACAAGACCAAAATATAACTACGTTCCCACTAACCGTCTTGTAAACTCAAGCTTCATCTTCAATTTTGATGGAACCAAACTCCTTTGATTGCATCATTAAATTGGAGATTCCAACTCCGAGAAGCTTGATTCGATTTGTAGACAGATTGCTGCAAGCAAGATATAAATGGATTTAAGCATCACAACAGGGGAAAAGATTTCGTCATAGTCCATACTATGAACTTGCTGGAAACCTTTAGGAACCAATCGTCCCTTAAAAGTAATCACATTACCAACCATGTTTGTTTCATTAAAACTCACTTGCATCCTATGGTGGTCCTGCCCTTTTAGATGGTTCCAACAAGTCCATTCTTTGTTGGTATACATGGATTCCATTTCAGCTCCCATGGCCTTAAGCCATTTACGAGAGTCTAAACCTTTCGTGGCCTCCTCATAGGTTGTAGGCTCATCTCCATGAGCAATACATCACCGGGCTATGAGAAATCCATATTTCTCTAGCCCTTTGACATGTTTTACCTAATCTACAAGGTTCTTGTGTTACCTGAGCAGGTAGCTCCAAAACATCTTGTGATCCTGCTCATGTTCCATAAAAGGAGTAATGTTCTGTTGTGGTTCTTGAACTTCTTCAAGTTCTACTATCCTCCCACTGCCTATTTTAGAGACAATCTCTCGCCAGAGACACTGCGATTCGAGCAACAAACACTTTGTTCTCGATTGGATTGTGGAAATAATATCATTTTTCAGGATATCCCACAAAACACATTTATTCGACTTGGTTCCAAGTTTATCTGTAAAAACTTTACATAAACTTCACAACACCAAATATTTATGAATGACATACTAGGACACCTCCTAGTCCATATCTCATATGGTGTTAATAATCGATTTTGATGGAACAAGGTTAAGGGCGAAATTTACTGTAATTAGAGCATGGCCCCTAAGGAAAATTGGAAGTCATGTTTTACTCATCATGGACCGAACTATGTCCAACAAGGTTCGAACACTCCTATCAGACACACCATTCCAAAGTGGCATTCTAGGCGGAGTGTGTTTGGATCATATCCAACACTCCTACAGATGCTTTGTCAACTTCTTGCCTTAAGTACTCTCCTCCACGATCCAATCGTATAGCCCTAATACTTTTGCCAAACTTGTTTTTCTACTTCATTCTTGAATTCCTTGAACTCTTCCAAGGATTCTGCTTTGTTTCTTCATAAGATAAACAAATCCATATTCTCTGAAGCCATCAGTAAATATGATGAAGCACTGAAAAACCACCTTTAGCACTTGTTCTTAGTGGTCCACATACATCAATATGCATGTGTTCCAAAAGATCACATATTTCCCCTTAAACAAGTCTCACATATCTCACATGATTCAAAATCAAATGAGTCCAGAGTTCCATCCACACAGAATCTAGAAATGCGTTTCTCATTCATGTGGCATAAGAGGCAATGCCAAAGTTAAGGGAGGTTCATATCACTATATGCAATCCTCTAGGTATTTATATTATAGAAGAAATTATCATGATAAAGGATATACAATTCAATTAGACAAAATTGCATTACAATATTTTATTAAAATAAATGAAACAACACTTTTCCATGATTTCAATAGAAAAATCATTTTCTTGGAAGAAATTTGGAAAAAAACCATTTATCACTTTCTTGGTGCAAACTAACCATAGACTTTTTGGCTTCTATTTTGACCTTTATTTGAGAAATTAATTAAAAAGTAATAACCTAATTAGACTAATAAAATTAGTTCATATTAAAAAACAATAAAATTCAAAAAGTTACTTTACTCTCACCTCTCTCCCCTCTCTCTCTTCTCTCTCGATTAAAACCAAGAAACCCAAACGGTTTCTTCTTTCTTCTCTTCTTCCCCGTGAGCGACTACTCTTCCTCAACCTCCATACTCTCCGGCGACCACCAACACCCCTCTCTTACTCCTCTCTCTCTCGCTCTCATGGACTCCCAACCCTCTCCCACACACACGGTTAACCAAGTGCTTGGACAACTCAATTCCGGCAGCCAAGGAATCGAGTCCCCGTCCTCTTCTCCGGCGTCGACGGGTGTAGTGGCTGCGGCCGCGGCTTCTCCGGCACCGGCTCCTCCCTCTGCACCGGCCAATGTGGCCCAAGAGGTGAGTTTGTTTCACCTCTTCAAGTTTTCTTCATCAAACTCATGTTCTAGGGTTAGAAAAAATTGATGTTGTGTTGGTTTTTTTGGTGCAAACTTGGTTCATGAAATCAAGTTGTTATGTAAATTTCACGACTACGTTCATGTAAAAATCATGTTGATGAACCACTAGGCGTATACAAGAACATCAATTTTGACTGATTAATCACATAGGGCGTATACAAGAACATCAATTTTGACTGAAAATCATCAAGGGCGCCTGGGGCGCATAGTTTGATTGTTGGGGCATACAGAATACGCTGTATGCGCCCCAGCTAGGAAACAAGGCAAATTGTTGACCCAGAAGCCAAGGGGCGCATACAGGGGCACCTGGTATCCGCCTAGGCGCCCCTGTATGCGCCCCTGGGCTTCTGGGTCAAAAAGTTTCCTTGTTTCCCAGCTGGGGCGCATACCTCATGTGTTGGGGCATCCAGAACATGCTGTATGCGCCCCAGCTGGGAAACAAGGAAATTTTTTGACCCAGAAGCCCAGAGGCGCATACAGGGGCGTCTAGGCGGATCCTAGAAGCCCCTGTATGCGCCCCTGGGCTTCTGGGTCAAAAAGTTGCCTTGTTTCCCAGCTGGGGCGCATACCTCATGTGTTGGGGCTTCCAGAACATGCTGTATGCGCCCTAGCTGGGAAATAAAGAATTTTTTTGACCCAGAAGCCCAGGGGCGCATACTGGGGCGTCTAGTTTGATCCTAGAAGCCCCTGTATGCGCCCCTGGGCTTCTGGATCAAAAAAGTTCCTTGTTTCCCAGCCTTGGGCGCATACCTCATGTGTTGGGGCTTCCAGAACATGCTGTATGCACCCAACTGGGATATTGAGAATTTTTTTGACTAAGTAAGCCAAGGGGGCTTACAGGACGCCCCTGTATGCCCAGGGATGCCCCTGTATGCCCCCTTGGCTTACTCAGTGTTTTTTTCCAAGTTTTTAGCTTGTATGCGCCCGTGCTGGGAACTTGAGAAAATTGTGATTAGTTTTTTGAGTATGTGCCCGTAGATGATAAGTTCATAAAGTTATGACTAATTTTCTGAGTACTTATTGATAATTGACTAATTATTGGTTTATTTGACAGGATTTGATCTCCTTGGACCAACTTGATCGTTTACCCGCTGCCGCTAATCGAGCCGAATTAAGGAGGTATAAGTTGACGTTTCGTTCGCGGAAGAGGTCATGGATAGTGTTTACAAGGCTGACCAGACGGGAAGACGTTAGGATTTTAGTGCGACAGATGCTCCCTAACTTGGCATGGCTTTTGAACTATCGATATGACCAAGTGTTCTCGAAGACGCTCCTCGACTTAATTATCCAGCGTCGGATTAACACTAACCCTCATGACCGAGAAATATGGTTCAACTTTGGGACCTTCCCGCTGCGGTTCTCCCTGCAAGAGTTTGTTCTCTGCACTGGACTTAACGTGTTTAAGTCTCATGACGATGAGCAGCTCGACGAGCGGATGGCAGATTATGCCCTTGTTCAGACCTTGTTTGGCCCCGATTTCACGAGTGTGTACGGGAAAGTGAATGCAACTATACTGGAGAATTATATGGAAGGCATCGATAGCGAACACCCGTACTCCGAAGATCCTGATAAGCAGATGGACTCGGCTACGTTGGAAAGATTTGTGAAGATCTTAGTTGCTGCAATAATTGGTAGGTTATGGCACAACACCGGCGGCCATGATCTGATGCCCGCCGCAGTGATACAGAAGTGCAACAACTTTGAGTTCTGTAACGCCTACGATTGGGGTATGGAATGCTTTGAAAAATTACTCGGCGGGATGAAACATTGCGACTTTACCAAACCAACTTACTCGCTCACCGCCTTCCCTTTCGTTGCTACGGTAATTGTGTTAGTTATGCATTTTTTATTGTTAGTTATATCTATAAATGTTATATGCGTATTCCCATTCGTCTCTCCGCGCAGGGTTGGGCCTACGAAGCAATCCCACAGATGGTACCCCTCTTCGCTAGCAGGGACGAAGGGGTACTTCCCACAGTGGCGGCGTACTATCCTCTACAGGTCAGGGCTGATGATGAATCAGTGAAAAGTCTTGTGGCGTCAATCACATATGTTCGCCCGACACTTCACCCCACTCTTGCAGAGGAGCAGAGTTGGTACTGGCTTCGGTACTTGGCTCATATGGAAGCTAATCCGTATCTTCCCTTGTTTCCGGACTTGACGAGTAAGTTGGGTGGCCGATGCGTTGTCTACTCCGGTGCAGCTATTCAAATGCAACCGTTTCAGATGTCGGGGACTAAGACGACGAGGAATTTGGGTGCGAGTAAGCAAACAAGTGAAAAGCAGGTAAAAAAGCAAACTCAGAAAAAGAGTAAGCAAACAAGTGAAACGCCACCGCCAAATGAAGGGGAGGCCGATGTGCCAAGGCCGGCGACAACCAAGGTAAAAAAGCAAACTCAGAAAAAGAGTCAGCAAACAAGTGAAACGCCATTGCCAAGCCCACCTGCTGCAGCTCCACATGATGTCATGACTGAAGAGCGCCTTAGGGAGGATTTTGATCGAATGATTGACGCACCCCTGTCCTCACCCAGTGGGGAAGTAGGTGCCGAGCAAAGGTCGAAGAAGCGTAAGGATCGCGAAAGGGAGACTGATGAAGTGTCCGAGGAAACTGAGGAGGCACAACCAAGAAAGAGAGCCCGGACTGAGGAAATGGTAGATGGGATGGATCTTATTTTCAGTATGCTGACTTCGATGAAGTCCCAAATGACAAGAATGGATTTGGGTATGACAACGATGAAATACCGAATGACAAACATGGAGATGGCTTTTCAGAGAATGAAGAACGAGCAGAAGGTGAATATCGATGCGTGTATGAGGAAGCTGGATGAGGTGACGGCGAGGCTAGATGGGTTGACGGAGAGGCTAGATGGGTTGACAGACAAAACCAGTGCTGCTAGACAGATGGGCACACAAGATTCTAACGATGCTAGCGATTCACCATTGGTCCAAACTGTCGAGGAAGAAGGGGCACAACCCGTTGGTCAGACTTCACCATTAGTCTCACATGCCAAGGAACAACGCGCAGAATTGCCTAATGCCGAGGCACAACCTGTTAATGTCCCGATCTACCAGTTGCACCGATCAGTGTTTCATTTCCTGATGAACCAAGCATCGACCAGTGCTGGTGGCATGCCTACTTCACTCGGTTCCCTAAGAGCACTGTCGAGCCCTCTAATGCCACCGACGCAGAAAAGGCCAGACGGTTTCCTTTTTATAGCCAGTAAGAGATCAATATTTTACAATTTTCCTTTTATTTAGCTCTTATTAGTATCGTATCATTTGTGTAATTTAACTTCATTTTTGTTTACAGAAAGGTATTGGTTAACATCATTGGTGGCGACAAGATAACGTTCTCACACGCGTACGAGTATTCACGCGATGAGTGGATGACAGACTCGGTAAGTTTTTATTTAACTTGCATTTGTTTTTAATTTGTCGACAATTTTCTAAGTTGTAAATGCTTGCAGACGATGATGTGCATGACGGTCATTCTGACGGCTGAAGAGAAGAAACATGATCGGAAAATTTGTTATGCACCAATAACAATTTTCGGAGTATATGATCAAGAGTTACCATTTTACCTAAACGAAGACTATCTTTCTGCTTCTATATCTGAGCTCTCCATGGTAATCATATTCTAATAACTTCATATTTTAGTTCGTATTGTAATCATATTCTAATAACTTCATATTTTATGTTGCTTTTCAGATTGCACTCCCAATAGGCATCCGGGATCATCACTACTATCTGCTTGTGGTAAGCTTAGAACACAAGGGTGTTTTCGTATTTGACTCATCTGATGAGTATAAGGAGAGGCCGGTGGAACATAAAGTGAAGTTAATTCACGATAGTCTTTGCGCCCATTATAAATTCGCTTACAAGGAGGACATAATGACATGGAAACCAAAATATGTGTGGTCCGAGATTCCGCACCAGAATAACGGGTTTGTGAACTACACTTAATTTTAGTTGCAATTCATTTTTTTTACATTATTTTCTTATCTATTTGTGAATTATTTTTGTTGTAGGCATGACTGTGGATTCTATGTGTGTTTCTTCATGAAGCACCTCAGAACACTCGTTCCGAACTTCTTTGTGAAATTCGAAGTGAACGGGTGGTACCTCAGAATCTGGGTGGCACACTTTATTGGGACTCACGAGTTAAACTCGTGCTTGGATGCCGTCTCCAAAGAGGTAGACACATACAAACAAAATGCTAAAGCTCAAGATAGGCTGTTAAGTATTTATCACGATGTTCCCTGCATCAAGGAAGTAGGGCCCTCCATGTCACAGGTACTATTGGCGGTGAATCATTGCTTTCTCTAATTTCGTGATGTTATATTTTCGACTGTACAAATTTTCTTAATTCTTCAGGATGGATCAGGAAACGAGGAAATAGAGTTTCACGGCGACATCGATGGGATAAACGAGGAAATAGAGTTGGAGGCAGATGAGATCTCGGATGAAGAGTTGGATGAAGGGGAGACGGATGAAGTAGAAGAGCAGTCTCGCTGGGATAGGCTACAGGTTTTAACCCCTTTCACTGCAGACGGGCAGAATCCATTTTTTGAAGTAGGCGAGCACAAGGAAAAAGAAGAGTGCTGGACCTCTCTGTCTATGTACACTGAAATTGTGCCCGTGTATGAATTGGACTACCTGCAACCAATGGAAGGCGGTCGATATCTGCTTCGAAACCGTGCAAGGATCCCTTGGGAGAAGACGCCGTACGCCAAATTATATAACCCGTCTATCGTTATCTTTGCGAACCATATGAAGCCTGGATTCTCCGTGGCCGACATGCGTAAGCAAGACCCCAAGTTGCATCGGTGTTTTGACATCTGGCTTAATGACGAAGATACACGTTACCCATATTTGGATTGTGGGATAAAGACAAGACCTCGGCCATTCTTCCGTTACATAATGGCCAGTGGCAAACTTTTCTGGTGGGAACATGTAGACAAATGCACGTATACCCAGAGGCTTAATTACTCAAAAAATTTTGGCGCTCCAAGGACGGACACGGTTATTACGGATGAGGAGTGGTTCAAAGCTTTTCAAGTAGATTATGATTTTGAAACCCTAAAGAGTAAGACTTTTGAATACTTTAGAGGTAACAAGCCTATGAGGGGTTCCAAGGGATCGCTTGCGAGGAGGTGGTTTATGCCTTGGAGGACTAAGCGGCTAGTGAAGGGATTTCAACAGTGGATTCTCGTTTACATAGACGTGTTCGAGAAGAGACGGATTTGTGTGAAGGTGTACGATCCAATGAAGGGATCGGGGCGTCGTAATTGGGACTTGGATCGACTGTGCACAAATTTTCCGAGATTGCTGCAGGAGGTTGGGGAAGAGGAAGTTGCTAAGCGGGCCAAGTTTTGCCCGAGGGTCCTTAACGTATTCAAATTGCCGAAGAATAAGGAGCCGAGACACCAATGTGATCTCCCAAGTTGCAGTGCGTTGTATATGTTGCGCATGATCGAGAAGGTCATTGAGGATCCCACAATCAGAGGAGAGTTCTGTAGTTACCAAGGGGACCAGAAGCTTATAAGGAAAGAATATGCGGTGGCAATATGGAAGACTGCTTTTAGATTCATCATTGTAGACACACATGGCAATAAAATAGACCCGCCAGGAGAACCAATTTGGTATCCTTACGTGTAGTTGTATTCATGACTGATTATTCCATCTTTTGTAATTGACGTGATCAATGAAAAAATTTTGTCATTATAGTTGATTTGCTTTTTTGTAATTATATTAGTGAGCAATGAAACAATCGATGCGAGCAATGAAACAAATTATTAAAACAAATATTACAAGCACTGCATAAAAAAAACATCTTTACTACAATAACACAAGAGTCATGGGGCGTATAGGTTGTGGTCAGGGCTTCTAAATGGGCGCCTGGGTTGTGGACGGAGCGCCTATGGTTGGACATGTCACTGCTAAACATGGGGCGCCTACATAGGGGCGCCTAGAAGGGTGGGGGGCGCCCAACCAGGATAATGTGGGGCGCCTACATGGGGGGCGCCTCTATACCCTAATTCGGGCGCCCTGTATCCTTACTAGGGCGCCCGAATAAGGCTCTACGCCCCTATGGTTGACTTTTTGGTTCTATTTTGACATTACATTGCCGAAACAAGTGGCATGACTTAGTATGCACTGAATAGTTGACTATAGTTTGACCACAACACCGACCGTTTACTTTTTTAGTGGACTTCATTAAACTAGATAAGATTACAACCACCAAAACCAACTACAAAAGACTTAAATATTACATCTGCAACTACTAAACTAGCATCAATCAATAAGCAACAAGTTTCAATCATGTGTAATTAGCCGGTCATCCTCCCTCGTGGGGCATGTCTTCACGTTATGGCCTTCCTTATCACATCGAGAGAACCTGTGCTTCCTAGTACCATACCTACGTTTTTCTCCTTCAGACGGTATCCTGGTTGTCTGTGGTGCTCCACGTTTAACTACCTTCACTGGTGGAAGAGTGACAAGGTTGCTTATCTCCGGTGGCATCCGACGTGTATCCCAGTCTATACGATCAGGAAGAACCTCAATTTTCCCGGCGTAAGCTCTATTGTAGAAGTCCGCACTATAGGTTTTGCTCGTGAAATTGTACATGACAAGCCCGTCTGAAGGAGGCAACCCTTCTTCCATCCCCATATGAGGATGTTGTTTTCTTAGTATTGGAGCGCACGCACAAGCATGGACACACGGTTGCCAGTCCAACTGGAACTTGCCGCAATCACAAACCCAGTACCCCTACGAGAAGTACACTTTGGCAGTGCCATGGTTCCTACCCGTTACACGGAATTCAAGTGCATCCAGCTGTGTGACTTGTAGCATTTTTGCGTCGTTAAAATTCTTCTGCATGATTGCCTCGCGCTCTGGGGTCAACTTTGTGTTCCAAGTGCCAGTTTCGGTCCGCCTATCGTAAAACCACTGAGACATTTGTCTGTGCACAAACGAACAGTACGAGAGCACGCAATGATATCTCGCATCCTTTAACATTGAGTTCATAGATTCTGCGTGATTGGAAGAGAATATGTCAAATCTAGTGTTGACCGAGAACGCCCGACTCCATTTCTCCGGAGGAAATTTTTCCATAAGGTATTCCGCGATTGACAATCTCTCATTATTTGGGAAAGTACGTTTCGCAGGGTGCTCCACTGCCAATGTGTGAAGAAAACTGCGGCATTTATCTATAGTGTCGGCCTCCGCAGCATTCCAGAAGAGATTCACCCACTTTCCGGGGCCATACAGCTTTATCAAGTTCATCTTGATGTGCCACCAGCAGTGCACATGTTGTGCATTTGGGTACTCTGTCGCGACTGCGTGTTTAATGGTCTGATGCCTGTCGGAAAGAAATGTGAGATACTTGTCGTTCGGGACGAAAAGCCTCAGCTGCTGAAGGAACCACCCCCAGGCCTCATTGCACTCGGTGTCAATTATGCCCCATGCAATTGGATAACATTGCCTCTGTCCATCGACCATTGTCGCAACTACGACCAGCAATGGCTCGTTCTTCATGTGACCAGCATCGATGACCACTAGTGGTCGCATGAACTTGATTCCATCCAGCTGAGCTTTTATACCCATGAAACAGTACTTGAATCTGCTTTCTTCGTCCCGCTCTATCTTCGTGTAGGACCCAGGGTTCAAAGACTCCAACATGTAGAAGAATGCAGGGAGTTGGTGGTACTGTTCTTCTCGGCTACCGTGAATGATCTGGAACGCCCTCTGCCTAGACTGGTAGCATATCCATTTAGAGACAAAGCACTTGAAGGCAAGTTTCACGTACGCGATGATGTCATGTCTGCTACGGCGAGGCTGCCCGTTCCGATATCTATCAATCATTCCATAGGCGATGTCATCGACCGTCACGTTCGCATGCTTGAAATTTGTGGTGATCACGGAACAAGTGTGATTGTTTTGGTATCGCTTAACCGTGAAAAATCTCTCTTGTTTCCCTTTATAAGCAGCCATGTACCACTTACAATGAGGATCGCGACATTTGAGAACGACCCTTGTACTCTCTGTCTTTACACTTGCCCATTGCCACCCTTGTTGAGTTGCAGGATCCCGTAGGATATTCTTGATTTCCTTGGCTGATTCAAACAAATCATCAAGCTTTAACGTAGATCCATCGGGCCTGCTGTTACTGGCAACTGCGTCGGCTTCAATCGCAAGTGTGGGATGATACTATAAACCTGTGGCCCAAGGACCCCTGTTAACCGGTACATCGTCGTCCGTTGTTTCATCTCCACTTGATGGCCCGTGCGGGTCAGCGTTCGGATCTTCGTTCAAGTCGGGATCCTCCGACAAACTTCCACCCTCGTAACTAGGACCACCGACATTAGTGTCAAACAATCCTTCCAACGCTGTTGCATCCTGACATGTGTTGTTCCCCACCATGACCACGGTTTCGTTAAAACCGGCCTCCCAGGTTGGGCCTTCATGTTCCCCACCCCCGACATTCGTGTCAAACGGTCCTTCCAACGCTGCTGCATCCTGAAATGTGTTGTTCACCACCAAGACCACTGTTTCGTTAAAACCGGCCTCCCAGGTTGGGCCTTCATGTTCCTGACTATCATCAGTAAGTAACGCATGAAGCTCCGAATTTCCCCTGTGAGGATTCATCTTCTGCAAATACTGTCCCCCAGCTGCAACCAAGCCGTCATTGTCGTATTTGGAAAACATGGGAACGATCTCCTTTGATTCATATGTCTCAAATATTAACGAAACATCGTCTTCGTCGGTGATTTCTGAAGGCTCATACTGCTCCATCCCTTGTCGCATGTAACTTAACTCTATGAACGGAGCTAGGTGCTTGTCCAATCCCATTCTTGAAGCAACTCGTTCCTTCAGACTATGGAGTGTGGGAATTTCCTCCTGTTTCAGCACCATCGTCTTCGATTTGTAGTTCACCCCGCGTGCGTAGACGAATTTTCCATTGGCGAAGTCCCAAACTCCATTCCACATGAGTTGCACAGTGATTTTCCCCATTCCTGCAGATAACCGAAAAGTCAATAAAGTCAACGGTCAACTAAGAAGTAACAAGTCAACACTAAACGTCTCCAACTATGTGAAATGAGGTCAAAGGTCAACTCAAATTTCAACGGGAACGCAAAGCATAACTTGGAAGTAATCGATCAACTTGAAAGTCAACTATAAAAGTCCGAGGTCAACTATAAAAGTCAACTACAAAGTCCATTGTCAACTCTAAGTCAACTACAAAGTCCACGGTTCCCACAACGTCAACAAGTAAACGGTAAACAAAAAGATTGGATTCAAGAGTTATTCCATTTTAACCCCCCAGGGCGCCTAAGTGTATGCCCAGGGCGTCTGAATCCACACACGGGCGTATTTAACCCCCCTAGGGCGCCTAAGTGTATGCCCGAAGTTCAAACTGATTCATTCACTTATGGGGCATCTAGGGGCGCCTATATTAGGGCGCCCCTAGATGCCCCATAGGTGAATGACCATTTTGATCTTCGGGCATACAGAGGGGTGTCTAAAACCACACACGGGCGTATTTAACCCCCCAGGGCGCCTAAGTGTATGCCCCAAGCCCAAAATGAGTCTTTCACGCCCCTAGATGCCCCATAGGTGAATGACTCAGTTTGATATTCGGGCATACAGAGGGGCGTCTGAAACCACACACGGGCGTATTTAACCCCCCCGGGCGCCTATGTGTATGCCCCAAGCTCAAACTCAGTCATTCACCTATGGGGCACCTAGGGGCGCCTAGGTCTGGGCGCCCCTAGATGCCCCATAGGTGAATGACTCAGTTTGATATTCGGGCATACAGAGGGGCGTCTGAAACCACACACGGGCGCCTATGTGTATGCCCCAAGCTCAAAATGAGTTATTCGCCCATGGGCTTCTAGGGGCGCCCTCATGTAGGCGCCCGTAGATGCCCCAATGGGTGAATATCTCTTTTTGAGCTTCGGGCATATAGTGGGCGCCCAGGAGGGGTTATTGTACGCCCGTTATAGGTTCTGGACGCCCTCTGTATGCCCAAGCTCAAAATGGAAATTAAATCGTATAGGGGCTTCTAGTAGGGCTTCCAAAGACCTTCGCAATATCCTCAAGGTGAATCTCATACTATTTTCAGAACATCTGCGAAAATGTTGAAATGAATATACGAATTTTTTTAAAATACTACTTTTGAAATTTAAAGATAAAACGAAGGGATACTAAGGTTGATAAACTTACTCTTGTTTCCGACGGATTCGAAGTCTTCAAACGAACGAAACTTTGTTTTTGTTTTGATACCCAACAATGGAGGTTTTGGAAGAGACTAGAGAGAGAAACAACAAATTTTGGGTGTCAAAATGGACGAACTGAGGTACATTTTAAGGTTTGACATCTCAGGTAGTTGAATGTATTTATCATTTGAACAAGGTTGTTGAGTGAATTTAATTTTCTAGGGTGAGGGAGATGTTGTTGTTGTTGTTGTTGTTGAATGAAGAGAGAGAGAGAGAGAGAGAGAGAGAGAGAGAGAGAGAGAGATAGAGAGAGAGAGAGAGAGAGAGAGAGAGTAGTGCATGCATGCAAATTTGGAGAAAACATTCAGCAAAAAAATATTTGGGTAGGACCCCCTCTTGCCACATGGAAAACCTTAAAAAAAACAAAGAGAGACCCACCCATGGAGAAAATTTTAAAAAAATCAAATGGGACCCACTAACTATAACAAACCAAAATTTAACTTATGATTATTAGTTGGTGGGTACTTCCCACCAACTTTTTGAACTTATGGTTAATATGCACCACAAAGGTGCATATTGGTTTTTTAACAAACTTCCCCCATTTTCTTGTCCAAACAAGAAACTGCGATAATGCTCCTACTCACAGGAGGGACATAATTATATTCTTCTAATTCATGGATAATTCCAAAAGGTATAGATATAGGATAAATTCCTACAGATAATTCAGCAACAATCGCTTTATTGCGCCACGTGTAGGTATACTATCCTTTATCCAATTGTCTACATCTATTGTGATCCTCCACATTTCTATAAATGTGAGATCCTCGTCTAGTATCATATACCCATGATGATGAGATAGACACATTGACTTCTATTAAAAAAAATCTAAAGTGGAATTCATAATTCTTTTATTATTTCCTTCTAGGTACTTTGGGCAGTTTCTCTTCCACTCTACGACCTTTTGAGCATTAAGGCATCTTCCTTGGCTTAAGCACAAGTTTGCTTTATACCCTTGGGTTCACTGAAAACTTTTTGATGTTACCCTTACTGTTAACATTTAACATGTGTTTTTCTTTGCCCTTATTAGCACTTTGTTCAACGGTTTTCAATCATATTGAGTAAATTGCTTTTGAACAAAGTTTTCAATCGCATCCAATGTAATTCTTGGTCCAATTGGACGAATAACTCTTCATTTTTTACCTATCTCATAGATAACTCCCAGCTTCTAAGCTTTCAATCCTATTGAAACAGCTCAGATGCGTTTGACCTCTTGCTTCAGCAGTCACACATTACTACCTTGTGACGTCGCATCATATCTTGTTGAATCAAGTCGCCTTGCTTTAGCATGCCTGAAATTGATTGCATCTTGATCATGAAGAATGTTAAGCAAGATTAGGTAAAACGCAAAATGGAACAAAACTTCAAAATTTTCATGTTTAGCCTGCTCTGGTAAAGAGCTCCTTTAAGTGTATGATCATATCATACACCGCCATGTTCTCATCTTGCTTCAAAAGCTCAGAGTTTATGACAGCTAACATGAGGAAAGTCACATCCAAAGACCATTCTTTGATGTTCCTTACATTAGGTTTTTAGTGTGTTTTGGTAGTTGGTGGGAAGAGAACTTTATTCTCTAGGATATACAACATTTTACTTTTATTTGAGAACAACTCTCATTTTTGTACCAGCCTAGAAAACTGATTCCAGACAGCTTGTCCTTCTCAAGGACATATCGTAGTGATAAAGTCGAGTTTGTTTGTTTAATGCCATATGTATTTAACACAGAAAGAATTATGAAAAGTTTGTGACGTTGTACTATATTTAACAAGGACTTAAATTATTAAACATAGCTCCCACTATATTTCTCGTATTAATAACCCTCTCTACTAATGCGGAAAATATCATGTATATTTTCTAGTGGGTCAAGATCCATATTTAACCTTTTCTTGAGCTTGCTTCGGCAAGTCACCCAAGAATTAGTTATTTAGGTAGGAAAAAATTTTCAATTACATCCTATGCAAAACTTGGTTCAATTGGGCAAATAACTCCTTACTTATCTATCCCATACATAATCCCAATTGCCTAGCCTCTAGGCTTTCAATATTATTGAAATAGCCTAGTTGCGTCCAACCTCGTACAATTGTACATTACGTGCTTATGCCATCGCACCATCCTATAAAGAATCAAATTGCCTTGCTTTGGCAAGCCCGAATTTAATACATTATAGTTTTGACGAGTGTTAAGTAATGAGAAGGCAAAAACGAAATATTTAAATCGAGGGATTTTACCTTTTAATTTTAATTGTTTTGTTGACCCATATCAACTAATCTACTTATTTGGATTCGGAAAATCCAAAATAAAAGATCCGATTTTTGATTATTATCTTGTTACAATTTGCATGCATCAACCATACACCAAAAATAAAATAACAACACAATAAATTAAACAACCACAAATAATAAGTAAACGTGATGTGGGTGTTGCCTCCAAAAACTAAGATATTCCCAAGCCAATGAGACTATCTATAAGCCCTAACTGGATCATCTGCATGTTCCGCCATCTTTTGTTCCTTGCGCCTTAGCTTGTGGAATGTCCCCTTCTTGTGGTTTCTTCAATCATTAAGCTTCTTCTCTATGTCTTGGCTCTCATCTAACTATCTAATACCAGCTAGCATATATACTAAATAGAGAGACCTCACAAGTTGAGGAGAAGATGACACGCATGCCGTAAAACTTAATTAATTACATTACTTACAATAAAACAAACCATAAAATTAAACATCCAACACATCCACATCTAAGGCCACATCCAATCACCATGCAATAGAACATAATAAAGTTAAAATCCAATTTTAACGCGCTTGGTCAATTTTAAGTTGAATTTGGATTTACTAGGGTCAAAACGGTCCAAGCGGCCCAGCAAACTACTTTGGCCGAACCCACAAGGACCACCGCAAAGCCTTGGGCCGGTCAGCCCTAGCCTGTGCGGCCAAGCCCCTCGCTAGGCTGGCCCGGCTCCTTGACCGTGGCTTGCTTGGCATGCAAGGAGGGAGGCGAGCGGCCTAGGGTCAAACCCAACAGTTGTTTCCTTCCTTCCTTGCCTTGTGTGCTTGTTTCCAATTAATAAAAACTCATTTTCCTTAATTTTGCCCAAACCCTAGGTTTTCAAAGTCCAAAAATACACATCATATGTGAACAAATTTCACTAATTTTTACAAGATATGTAAAATTAGCTCATTCGCTACGGAATAATATTTAGTTTGCATCATTATGCCTATTTCAGTTTACGCAAAAAATAACAGTTATGGTGTAAAACTGACATTAAAGTAACACCTAAAACCACGTTATGCGGTACGACCTGTGGCTCTGGTACCACTGTAGAGTTTTGATACGAATTATGCAGTTGAAATAAAAAAATTAGATTATGTTCAAAGCCCTCCATGAATTGCAGGACAAGCCATCATAACGTGGTAAGAGTAGAAACGATGTGTACCTTGTTTGTCTGAAAGATCATCCACATAGAATGCTATCCACGTCTCTATGAATATCCACGCCTAGGATTGCACTAGAGTCCTTCCAACGTAAATGTGTTAGAAATGGAGGAAGGAGAAAGAAGAAGATCACGCACAACGAGGCACCCAAGGTCTGCCGCCTCATGAGGCCAACGCCGAGGGAGGGGGCGGACGGGGGTGCATTCGGCCTTCTTGTCTTGCTCTCTGTCCTTTCTTTGTTGTCTCTCAATAGTGATGCACTTATGAAAACATAAGCTAGGAGTGACCTTATATTGTTAATGACTCCTTATTAACTACATATTAGCCCCAATACTAATCATTTCCATACACGGATTAGTCCACTTTGCAAATTAGTCCTACTAAGTTTGCTTGTGGTTGCGTATTGATCCTTCAATTTAATTATTCCCACTAATTAATTTCCAAGTCTAGTTTAATCCATAGGGTGTTTTAACCCATAGGTTTCTACTTAGTTGGTAGTAACAATTACTAACATAGAGCCGTACCTAGCAACACATCTATGTCACCCAACTAATAGAAATAGTTAGTGATCCGAAAAATCTTGTGACCAATGTTACCGTATTGTATCATCCGTATGTCTCTATATTCGGATTGGACACGATACATACAAGTCACACTCGTATATCCAATTTATAGTTTCCCGATCCTGGGAATAATCTTATCCGTCCAGATAATATCAATATCCCACATTGATTTATCTGAGTCTGGCCAGACATTCTTTTAGCACTACCCCTTGAGTGGCCTTGGATATTTGCTCTTGTTATGTGGGAGGGAAAAATAATCTCTACATTACTATCATTTCTAAGATTGCTTCTTATCATGCCAGACGACAATCTTTATAGTTATACGGTTTAGGCGTAATGTTTCAAACCATGATATTTCACAACTAGAGTATCTAGTGACTTCAAGTCTAAGGACCACAACACCATTGTCACTACGAGAAGCGCTTGTGACTTTTACATAACTTGTATGTAGCCTTCTCGTGGTGGGCTAATCCAGTATGTCATTACCCCTAATGCATACACATGTGCTAGACTTGATATCTCCATATCAATCTACCCACATACTAGTCTCGATGCAATATAGTTTTTTCAGTTAACTGTAGTACTCGACTAAGGATATTTAAGAAAATATAATTTATCTTCTAAGGACTTCATTCATGTTAATATATCTCCAAATCGATAACATAATGAATAGTAAGTCCATATAAATGTCACAAGAAATATTTTGCCTCTAGGGCATATTTCTAACAGTGTGATTGTCCCTCATGATTGTTCATTCAGTTCAGTAGATAAAGAACTTTTGCCACTCATGTGCCTGGAGCAACCACTATCGATAATCCATTTATGTTCTTTTCTCTTGGTGACAACCTTCAAACACCACTCATTGCCTTACCCAACTATTAAGCCAAGTGTAATATTTGGATTCATATTCTGGATCAACCATGTTAGGTGGTATGATCCCCGTAGGAACCCAAATATGTCTCACATGTCCCTTAAGATGAAACGGAAAAGTATTCCTCAAAATGTGAGGTTCTGTTCTTCTGAAGGGACATGTCATCTTAACATGACCAATCTTGCCATAATAAAAGCACTTTGGAGAATCTCTGCTACCTACTTTCACAAAGCTGGTATTTTTCTTCCTTGGAAAATTTGGATTATATCCAATACCAGTTTTGTGGACAAAATGCAAACTTCCTCCACGAATCAAGTTGAGACTATGTTCAGAGCCAGCAAGTTTTTTCATGACATCCTTAGAGTCTTGAAGTTTCTCAGCCAGAAGAGTCTATTGTTCCTCTAATTCATCATGCCGATGTCTTAGAGCAACAAGGTTGTCACAAAAATGAGTTCTCTCTTACAACTTCTTTGAATTGAGATTTCAAGGCTTTGAAATTGGTTTCCAAGACTTTGAAATCTCTGTTAGTCTTTTTTGAGAAATTTCAACATTCTTGTTCTTGCAAACTAATTGCAAATTCTCTTTTTCTTGCTCATGAACTTTCTCCTTTAAAGACTTGATTTCATTTATGTAGTTTTCTTCATTCAAAAACATTGTTTTCAGAATTTTAGAAAGTACATTTGCAGGTTTAGATATTAGACTATTCACCATTACCTCAATGTTCTTTTTCTGAAGACTTTCATCTATCTGAAGACTTTGACTTGATCTTCTTCAAAATCTGATTCATTTCAAGAATCAAAATCACTCCATGAAGCTACCATGGCCTTCTTATTTCTGTCATTGTCCTTCTTTCGAAAGTGCTTGTTTTTTTGTGGACAGCCTCTGATCAAATGTCCTACATCGCCACATTTAATGCAGTTCATTCCTATAGATTTATGGGAAGAAGAATTACCTTTGTAGTCCCTGCTACTTGAGGATCTGAATTTGTCTCTACTGAAGTCTTTGTTTCCAAATTTCTTCTTCATATTAAGAATTCGTATCCAGGGTTTGGTAATGAGAGAAACATGATATTCTTCATCATTTTCTTATTTTTCAAGGCTTTGAGGTTGTTCACTGTCTTTGGCCTTGATTTCCAGATTCTTGATACTTTCTGGTAGTTCTCCATCAGTTTCACTAATGGAGATCTTATGTGTGAGTAGCTTTCCCTTTAAATCATCTATTCTGAAATAAAGAGCTGTGAGCACTTGAGACACCAGGAGTTGCAAATTTGTTCCAATTCTCCACCCCTGTTTGGCTAGTAGAGCTCTGTTGAAGCATTTGAAGTCCCTAAAACCCAGACCTCCTTCATCCTTGATTTCAGTAATTTTATCCCAGGCCAGTTAGTTTATCTTCTTCTCATTTGGATCATTTCCCCACCAAAACTTTCTAACTGCTGCTGTGAACCTCTTATGAATATAAGCAGGCAAGAGGACACAAGACATAAGGTAACTAGGTATAGCTTGCACAATTTCTTAAATCAGACTCTCCTTACCACCACTTGAGAGCAATAAACTCTTCCAGCCAACCATCTTCTTAATAATTCTGTCCTCCATCATATCAGTGGCTTTCTTTCTATTTTTTCTTCTGAAAAGTGGAATCCCTAGGTAGACAGTGTCTTCCTTAAGAGAGGGAATCTATAGAACCTCTTCAATTTCCTTTTGACATTGCTATTAACAGTGGGAGACACAAAAAAAAAATCACATTTAATGGGGTTCAATTCAGACCTCATTCATCCCCAAACTTGGATAAGAGATTGTTAAAGAAACTCACTTCATGCTTGTTGGCTTTGAGGAAGAAGGGAACATCATGAGCAAAGCAAAGGTTGGTAATCAATGGGCCATAAGGGATAATTAACCCTTAAATGTCCCCATTCTGCACACAAGCTTCAAAATTTTTGATTAACACATCCATTTCCAACACAAATAGGTAGGGGGGGGGGAGTGGGTCCCCCTGCCTGAGACCCGTATTTGGTTAATATCTGAAACATTTGAGCCATTAAGGTGGAGTTTATAGTGAACACTAAATAGGCATTGGTGAACCAGTTGACATCATTTAGCACTGAAACCTAGATTTTGAAAAATCTCTATGATAAAGCTCCAATCTCATTGGCGAACCAGTTGACACTCCCACCGTCTCCCAGTTATGTATGAAAAATCCTCCTTGGAAACCATCCACTCCAGGGGATTTTCATTGCCCTAGCTGTTCAACAGCTTTCTTGACTTTTCCATAGTAGGGATTCTTGTGAGATTCAGTTATTTTCTTCAGAGATAATAGGAATCAGGCAATTAAGTGTTTGGAAATGATTAACCTTAGCTTCTCCTCTGCAGATGTTAGTGAAGAAATCATGAATAGTTAGCTTCATTTCATCCTCATCCTTGGACCAAGACCCATCTTTCTTCTTTGTCCTTTTAATTCTGTTTCTGGATCTTCTTTGGATCACAGAGGAGTGAAAGAACATAGTATTTTTGTCACCCAGCTGAAAATATTTGGTTCTTGCCCTCTGCTTCCAACAACTTCCTCTCTAGACCACTGAAGTTTCAAATCCTTGCGAAGGCTCCATCTTTCATCCTCCTTGTGAGAGTTGTCTTGGTAGGTTAGTTTAGGTGGATTGGGTTAGATTAGAGTCATTTGGGTTTGCATTAGTGTAAGTTGCCCATAATGTTGCTCAAATCAGTTTAGAAATTGGGTTTAAAAAAGTGGGGTATTGATAGTTTTTATCATTTCAAATGTTCATGGTTACCAAATAAGGGAATGAGAAGGAAGAAGTGAGACGTCCCAAAAAAAAAAAAATTGTGGAGGAAGAGGTGAGACACGTGGTAATACGTTGTATGATTGATGACAAGATTGAAGTAGGACCAAACTCAAAAATGACCTGGTTGTCAACTTGTCATTAACAACATTTATTCAGTTAAGCAAATGAAAGAACCAAAAACATGGGTAATGTCGTAATTTAGTTACTCAGTTATAATTTCCTTTTTGTTGAAAGTGAGATTTTTCATTCAAAGAGGACCAACATTACACATACCAGCCCGAGCTCAACCCTACAAACGTCCCGTCTCTTCTACAGCATGTTACCCATAGGCATTTCTCAAAAAAGAAAATGTTTCTATAGGCAAGTAAATGAATAATAAAACTATTAAAATTCCCTACAGCAAAAATTTACTAACAGTCCTTGAAGTCTGCATAATCATACAGAGAAATTCTTATCTGTTCTTGAGCTTCCAAATAGCCGTATCAGTATCATTGATCCCAGCAGCCTACCACTTTGTTTCTCTTTAGCCCTATTCAGACTTTTACCCTTATTTATTGGGTCACTTTGATCCGGTGATTTGGCTATCGAAATGATAAATTTTTTTAATAATTTTTTCATGGTGTTGTAAAGTAAAAGTTTCATTATAACACAGTAAAAAGATTATTAAAAAATCGAATCGTTTTGCTGTCCAAATTACCCGGTCAAAATGACCCAGATACGAGTTAAAAAGTCAAAATAGGACTAAAAGGAAGAAACGGAGTGGTATTCATTAGTCTTTCATTTGGAGAGTCGGTAGTAGGCCCATGCTTATCAATCAATTATCCATTTTATTCACCAAAGGGGCCCCAGATGCATGTTTACTGTTTAAAAAATATCCACGAATTATTGACGGATTGCTAGACAAGATCCGCACAATATTGATGGCGATAGAGACAGGTCACCTAATTAGCTGTTGTTCCGCACAATATAAATAGGGAATTGATTTTTAGGGCATATCCAAGAGATAATGCAAATTGATATTTTATGTAAAATTTAAAGGAGTTGATGTTAAAATGAACTCCAATAGAAGAGGCATTTAAAAATGCAAAATACAAAACATGCAAATCCATCGCCAAACCTGGCGTGGATGGTAGGCACGGCAAAAAAATTCAAATTATATTTCCTATTTTTTCTCAACTTCTTTCCCTATTTTTCTTACATGTTGAAACAACTTTTCCTAAATTTTCTCATTCTCTCTCGTCCACAATAATCATATACACAACAATAAAGATAAATTTTCTTAGTTTTGCATTCCACTACTGGAAAAGACCTATCAAATTATGCAAATGAGCATTTTTATTTAAAATTAGCATTAAAATTGCATGTCACTTTTAGAGATGCCCTTACACCGTTCTTTTTTGTTGGTTACACTAGATTTTACTTGTGAAGACATTAATATCATTTTTTAATTAATTAGTAGTAATTCTCATTTATAATGTAATCATTTATTTTAGGAAGTTTTTACAATTCAAATAATCTTCAATATTTTGGCCATTAATGTTTGACATTCTTTTTTGTAGGTGATGATTCTTAATGGGTCTGCGGATTGCTTTTGTTGGAACGTAGAATCTCCGTCTTCATTATACTCCAAGTTCGTATTTTCTTTATTCTTTTACTTGTTTTTCTTGTTGAAAAAACTAACCGAAAGATGGATGTTTTTGTGTGTAGAAAAAACTATACTCCAGGAGAGCATAGTACCCAAAACAAAAGTTACCAAACTCGCAAGAGATCAAGTCTCCCATCGTTCGGTTAGTTTTTTCGATATAAAAATAAACAAGAACAAAATAAGGAAGAAAGTACGAACCTGGAATAGGAAATGGTTCGATCAAAAGCTAGGTCCGGAGACCCGTAAAAAACAGTCATGTACTAAAAAGAATGTTAAACTTTAATGGCCAAAACGTGAATTATAAAATTGCCTAAAATAAATGATTACATAATAAATGAAAAATTACTACAAATTGATTGGAAATGGGCAATAATGTCTTGACAAGTAAATTCCGGTGTAACTAACAAAAAAGCACCGGTGTAAGAATCAATTCCCTATAAATAATAAATGTAAATTAAATTAAGGGAATGGTACTAGCTGATAATCTAAGTAATGAGTTGAAAAAAGTATGAGAAAATAAGAATGTTGGAAATTTAATGTAATTTAAAATTTTAAAGTTGTTTTTTTTTATAAAAGCAGAAATTCATTAAAAGGGCTAGAACAGCTAGAAAAAGGTCATAGGACCATACAAAGAGATCACAGATTGGTGGCTGCCTTGGCAAAGCCATGAGCAAGCACATTACAATCCCTTGGAACAAAAGAAAAAATACAAAGAGAAAAATTCATGGCCAAGAGCTTATAATCATCAATAATGGCAGCAACAGAACTTGGGCACTTCCCAAAATTTGAGCTAATTGCATCAATAACAACCTTAGAATCTGAGCAAATCTGTATCTTTTGAAAACCTTTCTTCTCAGCTAATATTAGTGTCTGTCTAATGCCATGTGCTTCCAGAACAAGAGGATTGTAGCAATTAGGAATCTGCAACATATCATTACCAATATAGTTATCCTCACTGTCAAGAATTTTCAGCCCCACACCTCCTAGGCCATTGATGGTATCAATTGCAGCATCAGTATAAATTTTGAAGTCAGCACAACCAGAAACAGGAGGCAATTTGATGTGGTTACCTTCACTTCTATGCTTCTTGGATAGAGTAAATCTATCCCAATACTCGTAGAATTTTGCAATAGCGGCTTGTACAATTTTTCAGGGCTCCCATTTTATACTTCTAAAAAGCCATTCATTCCTAGCCCTCCAGATTTCCCAACACAATTGAGCAGCTAAGCCGAGAATGATCATTTCTCCTTCTCTTTTTCAGCAACTTCATTAATTGCTTCCCACCAAGCATGAATTGACAGATCCTTAGATATATGTGAAAAAAATCTTAGAGGGGAGATCAACCAAACTTGATTGGCAATGCAACAAAATCTGAGGAGGTGAGATTCAGATTCAACATTCATCCCACACAAAGAGCATATATCATCAATATTTTTGCACCCTCTAAATTTTAAAGTGTGGCTAAAGGAAGACTACCACAGAGAATTCTCCAAATAAAGAATTTAATCTTTGGAGCCACACATAATCCCAAATCCTATTCCAATAAATATTGCAGCTAGATGAGGGAATGGAATTAGGAGAATGGCATCCATTCTTTTTCAAAATAGTCAAGTGATTGTAAACTGAATTAACAGTCAAGATACCATCACCTGAGAATAACCAAATTCTTTTATCCAAACTTTGAGAATGTACAATTGGCATTGACAGAATGCAATCAGCCTCTTCTTGAGCAAAGAGATGACTTATTAACTCAGACTTCCATCTTCTATCTCCTGCAATTATTAGATCAGAAACCTTTCTAACATTTGACCCATAATCTCTTGGGGAAGAGATAAAAGGGTTTTCAGGTCTATCAAGCCACTAAAAATATTCCATCTCCACTTGTCTTTAATCACATCTCTACCAGCGAGAAGACTTCTCCATGACCATGAACAACCAGCTGAAGGCTTTGCTTGCCAGAAGGATCTGTTATAGAAGAAATTTCCTTCGAAGACTTGCTTGGACAGAGAGGGTTCCCCATTGACTAATCACCATGCCTGCTTGGCAAGAAGAGGCAGATTTAATAGATGAAAGTCTTCAAATCCAAGACCACCAGAAGCTTTTTCACTACATAAAAATTCCCAACTTCTCTAGTGTATTCTTTTTTCCTCAGAGGAATGTCCTCCCCACCAGAAGTTAGAGATTGCAGAGTTGAGTTCATTGCAAAACTTCATGGGAAGGAGAAAACAAGACATGGCGTACGTGGGAAGGGCAGAGAGGGTGGATTTAATGAGCACACTTCTTCCTACTGGACTTAGCAAAGATTCTTTCCATCAAGATAGCCTCTCCACAATTATTTGTTTCAAGAAGCTCAAAGTCTTGCACTTTGATCTTCCAATTAAAGTTGGAAGCCCTAGATAGAAACAGTTTGAAAAGTCTTTGTGAAATCCCAAGAAGTTATGCAAAAAGTTCTTCAATAGCTTACTACTACTTGGGCCGAAGAGGCTGTGAGATTTGTCTCTATTTAATTCTTGTCCCGAAGCAGCTTCGCAGAGTTTTAGCACTCTATTGATAGCACTCACGTCTGCAATTGTGGCCTTGCAAAAAGGAATTGCATCATCAGCAAAATAGCAAGTGATTTACAGAGAAAATGCATTCTTTTCGCTCAAAATCTAGAAATCTTAACACCACTGAACCATTCTTTTCGTTCAAAATGCAAAAGTGTGGCAGAAAGACCTTTAGCACAGAGAAAAAATAGATATGTAGAACGGGTATCTCCCTGCCTTAGACCGCTAGTGGTGGTAATAAAATCACTTAGCTCTCCATTAAAAATGAGTCTATAGCTTACAGTTGAAATGCACTGCATAATCTAATGCACCCATTTGTGAGCAAAGCCCATTTTTAGCATAATTAGCCTTAAATACTCCCAATTCACTCTATCAAAAGCCTTCATCATGTCTAGCTTTAAGGCCATCCAACCGGTTTTTCCTTTCCGATGATTTTTGATCCAGTGAATGATCTCCTGTGCTATCAAGATGTTATCTGTGTGATGAGCCTGTTGCTGACAAAAGCACTTTGAAATTGTTAAATCAATTCACCAATGCAGCACTTTAACCTGTTGGATAAGACTTTTGAAAGAATTTTTATAGAGGGTAGTGCAAATATGAGTATTAATTTCTCCTCACATACTTCTGTAGTCTTTAATATTAAGAGCAGTATTAATTTTTGGAATCAAAGTAACATGAGTAAGATTGATGCTTCTAAGGATTTTACCTTATTCAAAGAAATCCTTAATACCCCTGCAAGTATCTCCTCCAATAATGCTCCAGTATGACTGAAAAAATCTTGCGGAAAAACCATCATAACCAGGAGCCTTGTCTGGGCTTAAATCGAAGCATGCATCCTTTATTTCTGAATCAGATATAGGACTGATGAGCTTAGAGTTCATTTAAGGAGTAACTGCCTTCTTGACATTTGTAATGCTGGGCCATGGATCAACAGATAAATCAGCTTTGAATAAGTCAGAGTAAAAATTTTGAAACTCCATCCTTACCATAGCTGGATCTGTAATCTAATTACCAATTTTATCAAAAACTCCACTGATGGCGTTGAAACTTCTTCTTTGCTGAGTGGAGGCATGGATAAATGACGTAGTTTTATCCCCGGCATCTAACCAGTCTTTTCTAGACTTTATCTTCCAATATTGCTCTTCTTCAGCCCATAAGGAATTTAATTCCAGCTCCAAACTTTGTAACAGGGAAGTGTCATTTTATTTCATTAACTTTCTTCTCTTTGTCTTGGATTGTTGAGAACAGCCCCTTACGAAAACTTTTGCACCAAGACTTAAGCTCCATCCTGCAATTCATGATCTTTTTTAGAACTTTAAACATCTTCACCCCTTTTATGTCAATGTTCCAGGCTTTGGACACCACTTCCTCATGACCTTCCTTTTTAAGCCATAGGGGATCAAACCTGAAAACACTTCTTCTTTTAATTGTACGGACTGGATGGGTATCCAGAAAAAGAGCCAAGTGATCGGACCCCGAACTTTGAATGTGCTTGATGCTAGCTGAATAGAAGGCCTTAACCCACTCATAAGTTGCAAGAACTCTATCAAGCCTTTCTTCCACACCATGCCCCTCTCATATTCTATTCCACCACGTAAAGGGGTAACCCTCATAGCCCAAATCAAGGAGATTACCCTTTGACATAAAATCATTCAACATCTGAAAATATAGCTGGCTTTTAGGAACTCCCCCTCCATTCTCATTGGAATTGACTAAACAATCTAAATCTCCCCAAATAAACATGATATTAGTGCAAGAAGCTATATAGGATCAAATCCAGTCCAGTTGGGAAGCTCTCTTTATCAAGAGTGCTCAGATACACAAAAATACAACTCCACTTCATACCATCAGAATCAATTTGAACATGAATGAAGAAAGATGAAAACTTTTGAATTTTAAGCATAACAAGAGGGGTCCAAGTGATCCCAATGCCTCCGGATATCCCTCTAGGATCGACCCATAAGTTGTACTTCTTACCCCCATAATTTCTGAACATAAAACTGCTATGATGCTTTGTTTCACTCAAAAATATTACCTCCGGAGAAAGAAGATTTTTCATCTTCTTGAATTGATGAATTGTCAAGGCTCTTCCTGCACCTTGAAAATTCCAAGCCAATAGCTGGTTCGTCAATCTCCATAGACACTATCTTCACATTCTTTCCTTCCGTACGAAAATCTTCTCAGACCTGCAACTCCACATTGATGTCCCTTTTCTTTTTTAGCAAATAGGATTGATTTGAAGCTTTTGAAGCTACGATCTCACGCGCCAATCTCTTCTTCCCTCCATGAGAACCTTCATCAGAGCCAAAATCCAGAGGAGAAGAGTAATTAGGGTTCAAATTAGTATTGTAGAGAGATAGAGTTTCAGGTGCGCTTGATGCTGGAGTTTCATCTCTAGATAAATCAACAATTATTTTGGAGGGTTGACAATTTTTTGGATCTTCTAGTGGATCTGGACTGGGCGCATTCAAAGCATCAGTTAATGGGTCAGCAGATAAAGATATCTTTAAACCGCTAGTTGATACTTCCTTTATTGGGCTAGGTATGGTTGTAATTGCTTCCCTGGATGGGCTGCAAGGTGGCTTAATAGGCCCATCAATTGCAGAAGCTTCAATAACTGGTACCTCCACAAGCCTTAGATTTGAAAAAATTTCCTCGATTAATTTTTTTGCCTTGAAAACTTCAAATTCCTCTTTGTTCTTTCTCAATTCCTCGGATAATTCATTCTCCACGCGCACCATTAATGCATTCGTTTTTCCAGAAGAGTTTTCCTTCTGCGGCTGCGACTCTTGGGTTCCAGAGCGTCCGTTGCTCTTCCCTAGGTTTCTAGCATCTTTGTTCACCGCATAAGGAAGAGATTGGTACTTCGGCGCCGACAAACAAACGGCTGCTGATCTAGACAAACGCGAAGATCCATCTTTAACTTGAGATTGGAGGAATTCCTCCTTTTTATCAATAGGCCCCCAAAGATCGTTAAGGTTTTTGGCCTACAACCAAATCCCCCATTTGTTTTCCTTATTGATGCCTGCTTCTAAAACTTCTATCTTATCTGGAAAATACCCATCTTCATGGCCCAAGATTCTTCCAGCCTTACGAACTGTTTTTTCCGTGAAGTATAATGATGGAACACCCCATATCTTCACCCACAGAGGTGAGAAAACTGGGATGATTGAGGACAAGTTTTCAACTTCCTGCCACTTTGCTAGGATGATAAGTTGATTGTTGAAGCTCCAAGGACATCCCTTTAGCACTCTTTACATTTCATCTTGCTTCTTGAAAAAGAATTGGTAGATTTTGTCATCAACTTCTTCAATACCTAAGCCCGCAGGAGAGTTCCAAACTGATCGTAGAGTCTTCTGCAAACCTGTTAGGTTTATCGGTTTGTGCGTGAGAATTCTACCAACCAAGCTGCATGAGCAATCTGCTACCCTGCTTTCAACGTCTTCTTCACTGAGATAAAGCTCCTCCTCATCTTCAGATTCAAACCCAAACGCACTTAATCGATTAGTAACATCATCACTTTCATCCGCGACCAAATTCCTCTCTTCACCTGTAGGACCCTTCTCTATATCATTCATGATCGTAGACAAGAAATGGGAATACAAATGCGTGCACAGGGCAAACAAAACTCACACAGTGAACTTTCTCTCTCTAGGACAAAGAACTTTCTCTCTCTATGACAAAGAAATCTATCATGAAGTGTTTGTATCAAATTTTAAAGTAGTTAGAGCATCTTCCACAGTGCACCAACTCCTATATTTGATGGTAAAATTTGGTGTTTTCGGCTTCCCACAACAAATCACCAAAAAAATGGTGATTTATTTGTAGGCCTCCCACAGTCGTTGACCAAAAAAAACTCAAATCACCAAATCCTATATTTGGTGTAGCTTTTGTGAAATGGTGAAGTGCATCTCCCACAGTATCCCCAAATCCTATCCTATATCACCAAATACTATTTTCACCATCAAATTTGATGGTGAAAATAGGATTTGGTATAATCTACACCAAATTTGTAATTAGTGTTTAAGGCAAGTTTTTACATTACTTTTATATAATTGAAGATATAATGTCATATTTTACAATTGATTAGTGTTAAAAATTATTTTTGACGACTAATATTATTAGCCGTAGTGATATAAAATAAAATATTAACAAAAATGACGACTAGAACAATTCATTAATAAAAAACTTATTGCACACTTATGGGATAATCATGATCAAATGGAATTTTTTTTTGAGAAAAAATGATCAAATAGTTTAGACTGGTCAATTAGATTTTTTGAAGTGTTTTTAATCATTTTAAAATTTCGTGTAATATTGTTTTGATAATATATATATATATATATATATATATATATATATATATAGTTATGGAATTCATGATTTGGTGATAAATTTGATGATTTATTGTGGGAAGTCAAAAATACCACTCTGTAAATTTGATGAAATGATGAATTAACTATATGATGTAAAATTGGTAAAAACCCGATTTATCCCTTAGTGGGGATGATGTAAGCACCTTCATGTTAACATCAGCCCATGTGCAATAATTGTGTGATGGTATTATGGGAAGTTCATAACATTTTTATTTCCAAAAAGGAAAATGGGGAGATAGATAGAAAACGGAAAAAAATGAGCTAAAGAGAAGAAACAGAGTAGTATTAGCTTAAAAACAGTGGAATGTAAGAGAATGTGCAAAATTGAAGATGATATAAACTGCACATTTTCGGCTTAAAATATATTTTTGTAAAATAATGTAACAAACATAACAAAATTAAAAAATGACTAATTTTGTTCAAAATTTTACAAAACATGCACTAAGAGCATCTCTAAGAGAAGGGCCATATATTATTTTCATTGGAGCATATCATCTTCATCATGAATATCTTATCAATTTCTAGTTATCTACCATCTATATACCACATTATCTCATATTGTCTGTATAGATTTTTTTAATATGCAATCGGGTAGTTACTTACAAAATTGTAATCAAATTAGTATCACATTTAGGAATTGAAATTAGTACCCAGTTCGTTGTAATTTTTTTAAAAAAAGTCCAAAAGAATTAACTATGATTGTAATTAACATATAATTAGTAGCACAATAGACACTAATTACAAGCCTAATCCACCTAAACTAGCAATTACCAAAATTCATAATTATTCAAAAGAAGATTAAAGTATCAAATTGTTATGAACGCAAATGGGATGTAGAGACGAGGAATGCAGAGAGACAAGTAGTAGGGAGATAACTGTACTCATGTGTGTATTATTCTCTACCAAGACACCCTTTTTATATAGAGTGCAAAAGTCAATAATATCAAATATAAAAGACAATACAATATACTGTGAATATTCACCAGTATGAGTTACGTAGTTCATAACACTTCCCCTTAAATATTCACTAATATGATGCCTCGTTAAAACCTTGTCGAGCAAAAACCACTCGAGATAAAAACTCTCAAGGAAGGAAAAAGAGAAAAACTTATGAGTACAGGTTTAGTATAGTCTTGAACTCATTCATGGTTGCATGCCTCATTAAAATCTTGCTTGGAAAAATCATGTGGGATAAAAACCTCAGCTAAAGAAAAAGAGTATATCGCCTTCAATTCTTTAGTCTCCCCCTATTTGCATCATCTTCATGTCAAACTTCTGACCTGGGAAATAACATAGAAACTTCACAATGTCTGACATTATACGATACGACATGATAATTTGAGATAATATTAAAAACTACTTGTTAATAAGTATGACATGTGATTGCATATACTCATGAGACATTTGTCATACTAAATAATATGCATCTGCACTTAAACAACTTCGATTTTCTTTAGCACATAAGTATATCTCATGAGAAATAGCATCCAAAGATTTCACATATAGTGATTCGCACGATCATTTTGTGTAACTATTTACTTTTATATACGTAGTCTTCTAGACTAAATAAAATATCATAATCACTCTTATCAAGTTGACGATTTGTGGGTTACAGCTATGATTATAACCATGAGAAATATTTTGCTATCATTTGGGCATTGACTACAATATAGCATATTTCTCTTTCAATAGTATCATGCAGTCAACCATTAGTGTGCATACATTTGAATATACTGTTCTATACAAAAACGGTTGCTTGAGGCATCTCAAGCTGCTTGAGGCATCTCAAGTACTCACACAAATATGCTTAATGCATTAACTACATAGCAAGTGTATATTTGAACACACGAGTGTTGACTTTCATTTTGGCCAATATATAGTAAAAAAAAAGATTTCATAACTACTCGCGAGTGCTGATAACGTGTTATGAACGTGAATATGATGTAGAGACGAGGAATGCAAAGAGACAAGTAGTAGGGAGAGAACTGTACTCATGTGTGTACTATTCTCTACCAATACACCATTTATATAGAGTGTGAGAGTCAATCATATCAAGTATAAAAGGAAGTACAATATACTGTGTACTCACTAGTATCAATTACATATTTCTTAACACAAATAAAATAGTATTTAAATTTTGACTCCTCATCAGGAGTTTGCCCCAACTTTTTTCCTCAATTTCGGTGTCCCTAGATTTTCTCCACCATATATACTCCTTCAGCATGAGCCATGTTTTCATTGTTTTGGATCAATTTTTGATTCAAAAGTTGTTATAATCCTTCTCGTAATGATAATCTAAGGCTAAAACCGTATATAAGTACCAAGAGATACTCTAAGGCGAAAACCGAAAACAAGACCATCATAGAAGTACACAATCTAACCAGTGAATAGCAAAGTCTTACACTAGATTGAGCTAAACAACAATCCAAAAAAAGAGGCAGGATAGTAAATGACGTGTACAACATGTACAAAAATAAAAAGAATCAGAATTTAATTTTTCATACTCAAAATGCGAAATCTGACAAATGGGTGCTAGCTGAGTGGTAGAGCGTTTGAAGCCTCTGCATGAGGTCCCACGACTAAGATGTAATTCTAATAAAGATGCTAAATCCGTAGTTCTGTACACTTCCGGAGTTGTCAAGTTTTCTCTAACCAATTGATAATTTGAGGTTTTGATGCACTTTTTTTTTCCATAGTTCTGTTTTCTCATGCCTTCACCGACCTTCAACCCCACTAGCCTAATTTTCAACTGCGCTGCTAGTATTGGGTTTGAGATGCCTAAATCAAAGGACTTCATAGACGAGTAGATCTACAATGAAAATGGTGTCCAAAGAGGCGTGATTTGGAGAACAGTAACGTTATTAGGGGTCCTTATGTATCGTTTTATTAGAAGCAGTGGCGATTGGTGATGCTATATATTTTAGCCATGGGTGCGTTTTGGGTTTGGCGTTGAAATTTTAGATTTCAGCACTCACTTGTATAGTTTCAAATAATAAACCAAATCATGCAAGCATTTTGGAGGTTTGATGGTTGTTTTAATTGTAGAATGGGTGAGGTGTTACTAGGTCAAAAATTTGATAATATTAGTTTTCCAGGGACATAGCCGATGACGGTTGCGTCGGCGTCAGGGTGTGGTGTTGTCGGAGCAAAAAATAAAAATAGAGACAAGGGAATATTGGGTAGATCATACATGATGCGTTTGATTTCAAGTTAATGAAAACTTTTTCAAGCATAGAAATCTGCTGGATTCCAAGGACGGGTAACCAGTTAGCCCATCTATTCGAAAAAGGGCTTCGTTGAGGAAGATATGTCGTATTATTCTATTATTCTCAATTGAGTTGAAAATGTATTAAAATGATCTGTTGGGCATGACTTTATATTCTGAATGAAATTGATTTTTCCTCAAAAAATTACATGAAGCGTTTGACACTAACTTTCCGTTCACTCACTAACTTTCCGTTAGGAATGAAGGGTACCTTTTAAAGGTTTTCAAACAGTACATGTAGTTGTTACTTTTCTACCGAAATTCATGAATAGTTATGTGAATTACCCCTAGTTTTTCCAGTTTAGGAAAAATATCATTTTAAGTGTTATTTCTTTAGGGTTATCATCCGTAACTCGGATGAGCCTCTTTTTGCCATTCCAACTGCTTTTATAAATGACGATCACAATCTGGTCATTAATGTGAACACTTCATCTTCTTATTCAGATTTGGACCTCTTTATGTCCCCCCCCCAGTTCCTTGAAACCCCGCAATTACTCTTTTACTTCCCTTACTTTCCCCTGGTCACCTCGCTCTTCGCGCCATGAACTAAATTCGCGAAACAGTAAACAAGACCCAATACTCCAAACCCTTGTTTCAGCTTCTCATTTACTGCAGGAACTCATTAACTAAGTCCACATTAATGATGGTAGGGAGATTGAACCATTGCCTCATCCTTTGAATCTAGACACAGCTACTGAGCTTCCTATATCTCGGGTAACATAGTGAATGGTTAAGCCTCTTAGCTATGCTTCCGCATTATAAAATGGAAATAAATTGTCAACTATGAGTCGTTTCCCTCTTCTGACCATCTAAACCTTCTTCTTATCTCACAAATCTTCTTCCGCACACCATAAACCCGTAAGAAATGAAGTCACAAATGAAAGCAAACCCATCTCACATGCAATGCATGCTTCCACCTCAGATATACTTGAACTCTCAAAATCACCCAAATCATCAGGGTTTTCAAATGCACGCCCCTGATTTTGGCGGGATTTTGATCGATTCTCATTTTGAGATGGGACACGGTGTGTGGAATGAGAAAGAGAAGGCTAAGATTGTAGATACACTTTATTTACATTACCGTTGTTAGGCCACATGGTGCATTGGAGAGGGGACACGTGTATACACTTTGTGCTCCATAAAGCACCATAATATTCCATCTATATACACGCATGCAAACGATTGTGGGGCAGGGTCCTTCACACATATGTCTTACCCTTACGAGACTTGGGGGTGCAAGTGGCTTGGAGGCTAGAGCAGGGATTGTCGGATGTGAGGCGCGAGCCTCACATGCGACCTCATATGTTATCTAGAGATTTGCGATTAGACCGATCCTGTCCATGGATTTGCGGACCATGGCTCCTATATGTATGGGCCACGATCCGTTCGATTAGGTGAACGTTATGGCCATGTGTGGTTCCATCACCATCGTGGATACTTACCCAGATCCTTCCTATTAGGCCTGTATATATAGGGGATCTGACCAATTAGAAATGTCTCATATAGAATATTCAACAAGCCAAGCTCAAGGAATTACTATCTCTCCTCTCGACTACATACGTTGCCTTGTTCTTACCCCAATACCCACTCTCACTCTCAGGTCCTAAACAAATTAACTAGTGTTGTTTTTTGCTCATCTACTAGTAGAAACACAAGCAGATTCCTCCAGATCTCCCCCTTGTCTACATTGTGAACGCAACATGAGAAATTAAAATTCAATCACCTGCTGCCAAAGCTCTCACAATGGTCCCACATAGAGTTCGTGATGGTAGGAACCGATCTTCACCGACACCGGACTTATCCAACCATCAAGATGACCAGAGCGAACTCCCTTAAGCTGAATAAACCAGTCAAGCTGCTCTGTCTAACATGATTGAGAGGCTCAACGTGACCATCCAGAACCAAGCGATTGTGATAAAAAACAAGACAACTCAAATGGCGCAAATGCAAGCTACGACGCATAACCAAATAGCGTGAATGATACTGATTACGACAAGTGCACATGGAGATCCCACCAAACCACTACCGCGTCCTCCGCATATACCCACTACCACCCGCGCAGACATGCACACCACAAATAACCGTGGGAATGACAGTGAACTCTTTTCCTATTGGGGGCCCCTCGCATCCTCCCCAAAATATTAGTCTCCCACCTCCTCCTCCAATCATGCCTAGTGTACAGCCGGTTCACTTACCGCTCTGATAAGCTCACAGATAACTCATATTTTTATATCTGCAGGTGTGCAAGGGTGAGATAGTGACGGCAGCACACTTTTGTGTGGAGATGACTCAAGATATTACAGCGTGAGTACAAGCGCAGAGCCGTTATGCGTTACATTTATTTTCAGCACGACATGGGGGAATAGTTGGCAGGGTTATTTGGAGGACACACTATACTATTTAGATATCCTTGGAGTGAGGAGGTTTGGTTCGAAAAGCATGATTATTTGCAGTTTACTACTTGGTTTGGACTTAGTGCGAGGGTGGTTGTTTTAAATTTTATCGTATTATTTTGAGCCACCCCATATTTTTATTTATTGTAGATTTGGCCTATATTATTTATTTAATGTGTTTCCCTACATTGAAAAAAAGAGAAGAAAAAAATTTAAAAAAAATAAAAATACAAAATATATGAAAAAAGAAGAAGAAAAAAAAAGAAAAAGAAAAAGCAGCAAGGGCAAAATTTTGGGGTGCTGAATTGATTTTATTCCGAAACACCAGGCCAACACAATTTTATGGCAATTTCACATTCAATCACAGTTGTTGCCGCGAGAACGACATTTACACCAGGTTGGGGAAGTTGAGTGTCTAGAATTTTAGGTGATTTTGATCAGTTTCCGTCTTCTTGGTGAGGGAGTGTGAGATTGGGTATTTGTGAGTGTGCTGTGACGTTTAGGACATGGCTTCTAATGACTTATCCTACTGTCCCAAAGCCGATAGGTTTACATTACACCGTGAGTAAAATCACAGAAGGTGTGCGTTAGGGATACGTTCATTTTGCGTGCAAAAGCATAAGTAAGTTATGTTCGTGGTTTTTTCCAATCTAGGCTGGCGGCGAGTTCTTCCGATCACTGCAGTTTTAGAAGTCTAGGGGAATACGAGAGCTTGATGATGGTCAGTTTGAGTTAAAGAGAATGCCCAGTCTCATCAAAAAGACAAACAATTGTTTAAAGTATTTATGTTGTTTTTAAATAAATGTAGTTGCAACGCCATGGATTGATTTGGAATAATATGTAGTGGTAGTAAATAGCTAGAGTTTGCTTGGGACGAGGAAAGTTTAGTGTGGGGGTATTTAATAACTCCCATTTATGAGTTATCTATGAGCTTATATTGCAATCTACTAAGTCGAGTTTCCAAAAGATTGAGCACGTTTTAGCCAAAAAAAAAAAAATCCTATTTGAGCTTAATTATGTAATCCGGACATTTTCATGCATAATTAGATGTTATTTGGAAAAAATAATGGATTGCTATAGTTGTTCATTTGAAAATATATGATTATTAGCAGTTGATTTGAGGCATGAGACAAACTTCAGAAGCGACGGGAACTAAAGCGGAGTGAAGAGAAGTAAAATTTGAGAAGCTAGAATGAGCTGTCTCCGTTCTTTTGATAATATCTTTAGTTCTACAAGGAATTTTTTAGTGAGACCGGTGACAAATGAAATAAAACATCTAGATAATTCTAGCTATATGTCATGGAGCTAAATCGGAGATGAGACGAAGAAGATACACATTTCAAAGTTGGGGCTGTTGCTGAGCCAAACGCAGAGGGCTGCATTTAAACGCAATCCCTCCGTCCAAACGCAAGCCTTTGTCCAAACGCAAGCCCCGTCCAAACGAAAGCCCCGTCCAAGCCCAATCCCTGTGTCCCGAAAGCAGCCCCGTCCAAATGCAAGCACTGTGTCCCGAACGCAAGATTGGAGTCCAAACACAATAACTGAGTCACGGAGGCCGAAAAATGGTGTAAATTGGCTAAGGCATTGACTTGCGTCCAAACGCAAGTGGTGCGTCCAAACGCAGATGCGTTAAAATGCAAGATCCAGTGTTCAAATGCAAGAAATCATACAGAAAAACGTCCAAGTCTGAAGCTGTGTCTAAAAGCAGGATCAGCGTTCAGACGTAGAAACTGCAGAAAAATGGCTAAGTAAGGAAAGCTGCGTTCAAACGCAGGAACAATGTTCAAACGCATGAACAATGTCAAGACGCATAGTTGAACACTGAAAAATCCGCTTTCGGACACAGGTGACACCGTTCAGACGCAGAAAAGTTAACAAAGAAAAATTTAACAGAAGCAGAGAGCATTCAAATGCATCATTCTGCGTTCAAACACAAGCAGAGGTGAAAATTCAAAACCTTCCTAAGGTGGTAGAATAACTCAAACTTCAGCATAAAACTCAGGGGCCGACATAATTGAGGATAGAAGTGGAGTTTCAGCACCGGACTATGAAAGCTTCAGCAGTATATTAAGTGCTCTGCCCATCATGGATTCATGATCTTCAGATCTTAATGCAGTTTTACGGTCTACTAAGATTTCTCTCTTTGATGCTAATTTTCATGTATGAACGGAGTAGCCAACTAGGACTACTACATATCTGACTTGGTGATCTTGAGTGACCATATTAGGTTAGGAGGGAAAATACATATTTTATTCCGTATCATATCATGGTCCGTGAGGCGAAGTGTGTTAGAAGTAGCCTGAGCGTATAGATCCACTGTTGTAGGAATTCGGTGAGACCGAGAGGAGATCTGAGGACCTTAGCAGAATTAGAACGAAAATGCAGATTTAGGTGACCGAGAGGACCCAAAAATCTGCAGGGACGAGAAAACGTATATGAGACCGAGATGAGATTACCCAACTGATTATGTGGAATTGGTAGAACCGACTGCGTGTTTTCATACGAAATCTGGAAAATTGATTGAAAAGTGTGTAATGGCCTTTTGAAACTTCTTAATACTCTAGAGGGGGGGGGGGTTGAATAGAGTATTCAAACTTTTGCTAACAATGACCTTTGGAACTTAAACACAAAGTTAAGAATTAATCTCAAGGCTTTGGAAAGTTTTAAAGTAGTTTGAAACAAAATGAAACTGTCTTGAGCTTCAAAGCTGTGAGACTGGAAATTCTCCAAAGCTTCAGAGCTTCCTGTTTTGTGTAGTTATGTATGCAGAAAGAATAATTCTAAATTAAAGAAATGAACATAAGGATTTTTTACGAAGTTCAGCCACCAATGGGCATACTCTCTGCCTGAGGGATACTATCCCTCCAGGATTTAAACAACTTCTTATTAATCACAGAGTTCGCCCTAGATCTCAAGCCTAAGTGAACTATCTTACACTTATGCAACTTGTGGTTCCAAACCTATCTAGTCTCAGCTATAATCTAATGAAACAATAAAAACCTCTTGTTTTTCACTTGAACAATTAACTTAGTAAAGTTGATGAGGTTGAGAAATATTTGAAAATAATACAGTGAAAGCTCACAGAAGAACAGAAAAACAGATAAGCAAATAAGGCTCAGAAGTGTTCTTCAGATTTTGGATGATTGATCTCCTTGTGTGTTGAATCCTTTAATGAATGAATGAATAGATGAATGTCGATATTCCACGAATGAACTATCTTCCTTTCTTAGTGATTCCAGCTCTCTGAAGCTCTTTGAAATTCAAATCTATCTTATAACAAACTGCATAACCATCTTGAGTGATTTCAGGAACAAACTTCCTGAAAATCCTCAACCCTCAAACTGCTTCTTTCAACATCTATATTTGACTAGCTTAATTGATTTTGTTAGGAGGGTTTGAACAACGAACAAACCTGCAAAAACCCAATCACAAGATCAAACCGAATCTAGATAAAATAGCATAGAGAAACCTAATGTAGTACCCCGTATTTTAGTTGGGGTTATTTAGTAATTTCGAAAAATATTTGAGAATTTTAAGAAATTTACTTTTCAAAATTGTCCTTGACTTCTTCTTAGTTTTAAATTTTAAGTGTGTCATTTGACATCTACGATGATATATATTTTCTATTTTGAGCTTATTTTGTAGTTTTGAAAACTTGGATAATACGATAGGAAACTCATTTTGTATACGTGGGAGATACTTGTAATTTTCTTAAAAAAAAAATAGATTTTGATATTTATTTACAAAGTGGATTATTTGAAATTATTTGGCGATTTTGTAATTTATGAAAATTAACTTGTATGTGATAGTTAATATCTGAAAATTATATTTTCACCCATCAACTTTTAGTTTTCACAAAGAAACCTCTCATTTATCAATATTATATATATATTTTTTTACCCCAACTAGCAATTCATCTATAGATTATTTATGATCAAGTTCCCCCTCAATTATTTTTGGTCAACTCTACTAAAATATGGAGATGTTTTTTTACAAGCATCTCACATTTTGCTCTACTAATACATCAAGAACACTACACCAATTATATTCAATCATTTTTTTTTCTTTTTTTTTTTCTTCTATCACTCCCATCTCCATCAACCTCTCATTACTACCTTTACTTTGTATCAACTTCTTTTGGGAGATTTTTCACCACCAACCTCCACCATCAACCCCATTTCTTTCTTCCACAATTCTTCACATGTTTTTCTCTTCAAGAGCATTCACACAAGCTCTTTTCTCTCTCTCAAAACTCCATGCCCGTTTTTGGGTGTTGACTTCACAAAAACTTCATCAAAACTCAATTTTATGGTCTCCAAATCATTAAAAACTTGAGTCCAACATTTATATCATCATGGAGGGGGGTTATTCCACCATTCTACTCATGGATTGAAGCCTAATTTCACCATTTCTCTCCAATTTCTTGAATCTCGGGGTAAATCTTCCTTCTAGTCTTGAATTCATACATGCATGTTTATATTTTTCTTTGATTGATGAAATTTCACATTAGTTTTCTTCATCTCCATGCTTGATTCTTCATTTCTATGGTTAGATCATGTGATTGACTCCAAAATCTTGACTATTTCATGAAACTCACACAAAAACCCATATGCACTTTGTAAATTTCTTGGTAGTTGCACTTGCATGTCAAGAAAATTTTGATCATTTGTGTCAAGAGCAAGTGAAAATCTTACTTCATGCCTAAAATGATGTTATTTGTGTGAAAATCAAGTCTCCATAAGTTGCATGTATCTTTTGAACCAAACTTGTTGATTTTTGGGAAAAATGCATATTGACACAATCTGACCAGTTTGTGAAAAACGTATATTATCTCCAAATTTTGTCTCTGTGAAATTTTTAACTCTTGCATATTTTGAAACTAGACTCAGAGGTGGTTATTTTGAGAAAAAAACTAACTCCATAGCCATTTTGGTTAGGGAGATATTCTCATTTTAAGTTGCATGTTTTCTGAAACTCTGTTTCAGTACCAATCTTGTCATTTTTATTAAAAAACCCATTTTCAGAAACCTATGGCATCTCATCATTCTTTTTATCAAAGTAGACACATAGGGGATTCATTCTGGAGAAGATGAGCTTTATTTATAATCTCCAAGTGGTAGTAATCCCCTTGCAAAGTTGAAAGTTTTTGCAAAACTCTTCTCTGCATAGCAGTGTTTGTTATTTTTGTAAATTGAGTTTGTTAATAGCTATGTATAATTTTCTTGATGTTTCTGAAAGTAGACACATATAGATTCATCATAAATTAATTTAAAAATTTTAGGAGATGATTTGATATGGTAAATATGTCTCTAAAGTCAGAGCTAGAATTCTGTCCAGAATTGTAGTTTAACCGTTTTTAGAAAACTTGAATTTTTGAGATTCTAAGTGTATTTATTGATTTATTTTGATAATTAAACATCATTATATGTTTATTAGTGACATTTAGGACTATGTTACTTGTAGGTTTGAATTTCTATTATAAATGTGTAAATTGGTTATAACGAGTACGTCATACGTGTGATTGTAGACATCGACCCCATATGAGAGAGCGGTTGTCGTCGGAGTGCTAGGCTTAGTTTCTTTCTTTTGATTGTGCTTCATCTCAGTGGTAAGTACATATGTACGGCCTTTTCATATCAAAATGTGCGTATGCGTTCGATGTTTCAAATGAATGCTTGTTATATGAAAAAGTATGAGAATGCATGTTTTCCACTCGAATGTTGTTAAACTATTCTATTCATATCCTTTGAGAACTCTCGGAAATTACTTGTGAAATGTTGATATTCTGATTCTGGTTATGTGAAAGAGAAGAAATAAAATACCTCTAATAGACTTAGGACGATGTACAGAGTACTGTTATTAATGGGAGGCGTCAAGCGATCCTCCATTTTCTTATGGCTAAGACCATTGAAGCAATGCTTCTTATTATTGGATAGAACGTTAATGTTCACAAATACGCCCCCGATTAGCCAAAATGTATCAAGATATTGAGGCCAAGGGGTTCATAGAGCTATAGAGTGATACTTATACTTGTAAGGGTCACTACGGTATAGGGGTGTCGACACTTAAGGCCTTTTAGCTAATGTTATGAGCGGGGTTGACGAATGGGCTCCCTTAACGCTCGGGTGAAATAGGGTTTGATAGACCCTAGAAGGAACCCTTAGTGATTATTTCGTGATCCCTCTGTTTACATCGATCCTGCTAGTGGCTCTTGACACGCCTCAGCTAAATTAAACTGTTGACTGAAGTCGAAATTAAAAATTGACTACTTATTGATGTTGTTTGTGGCTCTTGATATGCCCTAAGCGATTGAAATGAATTGTAAATCTTGGCTACTCATGAACTACTATCGTTATCAGTTCAAATGAACTTGTTTACTCTGGATATTTTACCAACTACTCGTGGTTTCTCAATGTTATTAAATTGAGAGGTTTTTGTTACTCGGTTACTTCAAGTTGATCCAAATTCTCCAATATGATAGTTTTACTGTTTAAATCTTCTGATTTGTTTCAACTCATGCTTCCGTGCCACTCGTTGCTTTACATATCGTAGTGTGTACTTACTCAGTTTTTACTGATCAATTTCTTCAAAACTGCGTCGGCTTTTGCCATTTTAAAACCGCAGGTCGTCAATCAAAGTGGGGGATGGGAACGCTGGAACGAGACGAAGAAGTATAGCTTAACTTAGATCACTTAGTAGATCACAAATGTTATGTTTTAAATTGTACTTATTATCGAAATTTTGTTATGTACATTAAGCGAAATGTAATCTTAATAGTATATTTCTACTTTTGGTTGTCGATTTTCTCTTTAACCCTGAACCGAGATCCTGGTTGTTTCACCTAATCTGTTAGATAGATCAAATTGAACAATAAAACTCTGCTTTTTACTCATGCTGATTAAAATTTACATAAATAACATGTTCATGTCAAAAATAATAATTAGTGAAGAGATTATGACTGATAACAATTTAATACTAAATCACATAAATAGCTAAATCAACCTGCACACAGAATCAATTAGTCAAAGAAGTAACATACAGAATCCCAAAGGTATCCTTTAAAGCTTTGGAGCTTTGACAATTCTTTAAAGCTCTGGCAACTAACATTGATCCTTGAAACCAAACAACATGTCAGTATTCTAGCTTAAAAAAATCATTGTATAGGCCTAAGAATATTTGTAAGAGACACTATTAACAACATTTAATCAAAAATTTAGCCTGCAGCACCGAAACTTGTCAGAAAATAACAAGTTCATAAACTAAAGCTTAGCTTCAAAGCTTTGGAGGTTTGAATCTGTCTCTTAGAATTTTTGTCTTTCCACACTTCCAAATACAAACTCTCTTTGAGTTTATATACCTCGTTAGTTAAAGGGATTGAACTATCAATCTCCCCTTCGATGAAATACAAAATAAATATTCTTGCTTTGCACAATATCCCGCAACTCAATAACAATTAAAATTCAGCATAGAAACAACAAATAAACCACTTAGCATGTACCACATAGCATAATTATAAATCCAAATTGAGTATAAACCCAAACTGAAACTAATCATAGATAAGTTAAACCTACAACATCCATAAATTATTACACATAATTTGGGATTTAACACATAAGCAAATATATGATCTAATACTCCCCCTAGACCAATTCATCCTTGTTTAACATACCCAATTCCAGCCTTAAGAATGCAAGCCTCTCATATGGTAATGGTTTAGAAAATATCAGCAACTTGCACAGAAGTAGATATGAAAGACAAAGACACATCACCTTTTTTAGCATGATCTCTTATGAAATGATGTCTTACATCAATATGCATAGTTCTGAAGTGTTGCACACGGTTCTTTGTGATTGAAATGGCACTTGTATTGTCACAATAGATAGGTACTTTTCTGAAATCATAGCCAAGATCTCTTAGTTGTTGAGCAATCCACATCACTTGTGATCAACAAGCTCAAGATGTAATGTATTCAGCTTCTGCAGTTGATAGAGCTACTGAATTCTGCTTCTTTGAATGCTAGCTGATCAGTGATGAGCCAAGGAATTGGCAACACCTTGAAGTGCTCTTCCTGTCAACTTTGTATCCTGCAAATTCTGCATCTTAATAACCACTCAAAGAGAAATTAGTTCTTCTTGTATACCAAAGCCCCAAGTCTTTGGTACCATTTAGATATCTAAATATTCTTTTGACAGCAACTAAGTGACATTCCTTAGGATCTACTTGAAACCTTGCACACATACATACACTAAACATAATATCTGGTCTACTAGAAGTAAATACAATAGTGAACTAATCATACCTCTGTATTCCTTTTGATTCACACTCTTACCATTTGTATCCTTGTCTAAGGATAGTGGAGAACTCATGGAAGTTTTAGTTACCTTGGACTGAGACATATTTTACTTATCGAGCAAATCCTTGGTATATTTTCCTTGATGCACAAAAAATTCTTTCTTCATTTGATGTACTTGAAGTCCAAGAAAGAAATTTCACTCTCCCACCAAGTTCATTTCAAATTCCCTGCACATTAGACTTGAAAACTCTTTTGATAGAGCATCATCAGTAGCACTAAATAATATATCATCGACATAAATCTGAACTACTAAGATGTCATTGTCATGAGTTTTAACAAAAAGAGTTTTCTCTACTAGGCCTCTTTTAAATTTTTTTTTAAGTTAATACATTGAATGTCTATCATACCAAGTCCTTGGAGCTTGCTTGAGGCCATAGAGAGCTTTGTCTAATTTATAAACATGATCAGAAAAGTTGTCATCCTCAAAACCAGGAGGTTGAGCAACGTATACTTCTTCTTGTAAATAACCATTTAAAAAAAACACATTTGACATTCAATTGATAAAGCTTTATATGTTTATGAGATGAAAATTCAAGGAGTATTCTGATAGATCCTAACCTGACAACATGAGCAATAAGTGATACAAAAGCACTAAAGTCAAAAAGGTTAGATATGAAATGATGTTGTCTGTTTGATGAGCTAATAAATACTTGAATCTCTTCCATGGTGTCCAGGATTCTGGTTCTCCAGTAATCTTTTCAATCCTTTGGGAACTTGAAGGAATAGCTGGAGCACTTTGTGTACTGTGAGATCCAGTCTCAAAGCTTCGAGATTTTGATTCAGGAGAATGGCCAACGCTTTGAGATTATTCTGTATGTTCTTGAAGATTAGTTTTTCTTCCCTTTTCTTCCTTGTTGAGTCAAAGACCCTTGAATGTGTTTTGGTTGGTAATTGTTTTGAGTTATGAAAGACAAAGACAAAGACATAAGCAGCAAGGCATTTCAGATACTTCAAGGCCTTGAGATATTGACAGATTTTCAAAGCCTTGAGAGTTATTCTATTCTGCTATATGTTCTAACAGTTCTGTGTTGCAGATTGGATATCTGATTATACAGATCTGGGATTTACTGCATATACTTTTGGATTACACTATTTATATATCTAACACAATTGAAGATGATCAGAATAGGAAGAATCAAATTTATCAGGGTTTAACTTTGAATATCTGTGAAGAAGATTCAGAGCTTCAAGGCCTTGAGATGTGCCTTGAGCTGCTGACATTTTTTACAGAAATAAGTTGATTCTTTCTTGCAGGTTGTGATTCTTAGTATTGTGATTATTTACTCACTTCTAAGTGTCTTAAACTTGTTTTATACATGATTCATATGTTTTAGAAGTTATACAGGTTATTGTTCCAATCAGTTAAACAGTTTTATCAGAAACTGGATAACCAAACAGTCATAGCACTGTTATCTTTCTGGATTTTGTTGTTGCTGTGTTTCAATGCTGTTGCAGGGTTGTTAAATGTGCAGGAGAAATCTCAACAAACTCCAACGGATATCCACTTAGAGCTGTTTGAATTTCAGTTGAAAACAGAAAGAGGATTTGTAGGAACTGAGATCCTAAAATCTCTCAATCAGTTGCAGCTGTGGATAAAAGAGACTGGTTTGAATTTTGAAGGTATAGAGGCTTGCAGAATACTCAGAGAGGTGTGACAAATTCATGGGAGATCATTCATTCAAACACACAATCATTCAAGATTCATTCCAGATTCCAGAAGATCAAATTAATTCCAGTTTTCCAGAAGAACACATCCAGGCTTCAACAGCTCATCTTTTTACTGTGTTCTTATCTTGTACTTTAATCTGTGTATCTTTAGATTATCATAAACCTCACTTAACCTAGTGGTTGGTTGTTCAAGTGAACAAGAGGTTCTTGTTAGCTCAACAGTTAGTAGCTGGAACTAGATAGGTTTGGAACCACAAGCTGTATAGGTGTAAGGGAAATCACTTAGGCTTGAAGATCTAGGGCTATTTCTGTGTGAGTAATAAGAAGTGTTTGCCCAATCCTGGTGGGATTAGATCCCTCAGGCAGAGATTAGGTCCATTGGGACTGAAATCTGTATATTTCTTTGTGTTCTTTACTTTATAGTTTGATTATTATCTGCTGCATACAACTCAAATCAAACTAGGATTCAAACGCTGTTTAGAATTGTTTACAGTTCAAGGCCTTGAAGCTTTCTATTTTGCCTTTGAAAGTTTCAGACAGTTTACTAAATTCTCAAGGCCTTGAGTTTTGAGTTTCACACAAAGTATTTCTGTTAAACTTTGAGTTTTACAAAAAGTTTCCATACTCTATTAAACCCCCCTTCTAGAGTATTTAGGTCCCGTATTTAGTCTACATTACACACTTTCAATTGGTATCAGAGCTTGTGTCACTGTTTTAGATCTAACAATCTGGTGACTATGAGTAATGTAGGAGATGGTGGATTCTCATAAGGAAGGGCAGCCAACAAACCTCCATTGTTCTGTGGTGATAACTTCATGCACTGGAAGGCATTGATGAAGATGTTCATCATAGATCAAGACATTGAACTATGGTTAATAGTTCAGAATGGTCCTCATGAGTACTACACTACAATTGATGGAGTTAGATATATCAAGTCTGAGGAAAATCTTTCAGTTACTGAACTGGAAAAGGTATAAAAAAATTACAAGGCTATTAATTTGTTATATTGTGCTCTTAATGCAGATGAGTTCAACAGAGTGTCAGATTGCAAGAGTGCGAAAGAAGTATGGGATAAACTGGTGGTGACATATGAAGGAACTAGCCAGGTTAAGCAGACCAAAATCAACATACTTATGAGGCAATATGAGTTGTTCAAGATGAACTCAGATAAGACCATCAAGGAGATGTTTAAAAGATTCACTGATGTGGTGAACAATCTGGAGTCATTGGGAAAGAAGTTCTCAAATGAAGAGAAGGTCAGAAAGATTATGAGAAGCTTGCCAAAAGCCAAGTGGGAGCCAAAGACAACAGCCATTGAGGAAGCTCAGGACTTGAGTCTTCTTCAGCTAGATGATCTACAAGGAAAACTGCTCACTCATGAAATGTCTATGAAGGATGTGGAATGTGATTTGAGTGAAAACATCAGGAAGCTAGCACTTAAGGCAAAAGACAATGAAAAGTCTCAAAGCCTTGAGACTGAGGATGAGCCTGATGATGAAGAGGCTTTAGCATTGATCTCCAAGGCCTTGGCCAAGATTCTCAAAAAGAAAAGAAACTATGGTAACAGGGATTACAACAGAGAGATCAAGACCCTCAGGCAGCAAGGACTACAAAGGTAAACCTCCATCACAATCACATAAAACTAAAGTAATGAATTGTTTTGAGTGTGGTGATGCAGATCATTTAGTAAGGGACTGTCCACAAAACAAGAAGAACAGGAACTTTCAGAAGAAAGACAGTGACAACAGAAGGACGAAAGCCATGATGGCTTCTTGGAGTGATTCTGATTCATCAAGTGACTCAGACAGACATATTGAAGATATGGTAAAAAATTTACTTGCTAGTCCTTCTGATGTACTTCCTGAAATTCTCAAAAGTATGTTTTTAAATGAGGAAAGTTATAGAAATGAGATTTCTGCTTTAAAGATTAAGATTCATGAGCAGGTAAAAGAAAATCTGGACCTAGTTTTTTCAAACAAAACCGTTGAAGTTTCTAAGGCAAAGCTGGAAAAGGACTTCAAGGCCTTGGACAGCAGATTCAAAGCCTTGAAGGCACAGATAAAAGAGGTTGTTGATCAAAACACTCTTTTGACTGAAAGATATGCTGATCTAAAGACTCATTCTGAGAATTTAGAACAACAAATTTGTTCTTTGACTGAGAAACTTCAAGAGTCCAAGAAGGTCCTAGCTAGGTTTACAGGTTCAGAACATAATCTGAATCTCATTCTTGGAGAAAGTCTGAAATCAATGCATAAAAGTGGGATTGGCTATAATCCAAATTTTCCAAAGAAAGGCCAAACTACTTTTGTCAAATCGGGTAGCAGACATTCTCCAAAATGTCATTACTGTGGAAAAATTGGTCATGTCAGATTAACTTGTCCCTTAAGAAGATCAGAACCTCATATTATGAGGAATACTTATCCTTATCAGCTTAAGGGACAGGTTAGGCAGATTTGGGTTCCAAAAGGAATTAGGCCACCAAATATGGCTGATTCTGAGTATGACTCAAAGTTCTTCACTTGGTCTAACAGCCTGTTGATGCAATGATTTGTTTTTGCAGGATGTCACCAAGGTCTTGAAAGATCAGAAATGGATATTAGACAGTGGATGTTCCAGACATATGAGTGGAAAGAAGTCTCTCTTCACTGAACTTACAGAAAAATATGGAGGAACAATCACACTTGGTGACAAAGAAAAATGCAATATCATTGGTATAGGTAGTATTGGTAATGGTTCTACAAATTCTATATCTGATGTTTATCTGGTAGATGGACTTAAGTATAATTTGCTTAGTATCTCTCAGTTATGTGATAAAGGTTATAAGACTATATTTGACAAGGAGAAATGTGTGGTGCAAGATGAGAAATTTGGTGATTGCATACTCACTGCTCCTAAATCATATAATCTATATGCTATGAATACTAACAGTGTTGCAGGTGACAAGCTAAAATGCCTCAAGGCCTTGAAGGAAGATTCAAAGCTTTGGCACAGAAAGCTTGGGCATATTAGTATACATACCGTGAATAAACTCATCTCAAGAGACTTGGTAAGAGGTTTACCATCACATAAATTTTCAGATGATGAGGTTTGCAAGGCATGTGTACAAGGTAAACAAACCAGAAGCTCATTCAAGCCAAAGAACTTTGTAAGTACTTCCAGACCCTTAGAATTGCTTCATATGGTCCTATGAGAGTTCATAACCCAAAATGTAAGAGGTATATGCTTGTTATAATTGATGATTATTCTAGATTTACTTGGGTGATGTTTATTATAGACAAAACTGAAGCTTTATCTGAATTTTCTAGATTGTGCAAAGAGCTTCAAACTTTGAAAAATTTACCTGTTGCATCCATTATAAGTGATCATGGTAGGGAGTTTGATCAACTTGACTTTGATTTGTTTTGTGCAAAGCATGGCATTTCACACAACGTTTCTGCACCTAGAACTCCACAGCAAAATGGAGTAGTTGAAAGAAAGAATAGGACACTTGAGGATATGTCCAGAACCATGCTCCTTGAAAGTAATTTGCCAAAGTTTTTATGGGCAGAAGCTGTTAACACTGCCAATTATGTGCTGAATAGATGCTTGATTAGACCTAATTTGAAAAAGACCCCCTATGAACTGTTTAAAGGTAGAAAGCCTACTGTTTATTATTTCAAACCTTTTGGTTGTATCTGTTTTGTGCATAATAATGGTAGAGACAATCTTGGTAAGTTTGATGCTAGAAGTGATGAAGGTGTATTTCTTGGATATTCTCAAACTAGCAAAGCCTATAGAGTTCATAATACAAAAACCAAGATTGTGGAAGAGAGCATTCATGTAATTTTTGATGAAAGTACTAAGGATTCTCTGAGTGAAAGTTTTGCAGATCTAGATTTGAACAAGCATGAATCAGATGATGATGCTGTGAAAGAAGACAGAGGCAAAACTAATGTGCAGAAGCAATCGGCAGAATCTCAAGGCCTTGAACCTCCTGCTGAACCAAAATCTCAAAGCCTTGAGACAGAAGCTAAACTTTCTATGATGCTCCCTCTACTGTTTCAAGGACTCAAAGCCTTGAAGGAGAATACTCCTGGGTACCAAGAAAGAAGTTTAAGTACCTTGCAGACCATCCAGCTGATAACATTATATCAGATCCATCAACTGGAACTCAGACAAGAGGAAAGTTGGAGAACTTGTGTGCTTTTAGTGCATTTGTATCTTTGATTGAGCCTAAGAATGCCAAGGAAGCACTAGAAGATGCAGAATGGATTATTGCAATGCAGAGTGAGCTGAATGAGTTTGAAAGGAACAAGGTTTGGAATCTGGTTCCCAGACCTAAAGAGAAATCAGTTATTGGAACCAGATGGGTATTCAGAAACAAGCTTGATGAGAATGGCAAAGTGGTAAGAAATAAAGCCAGACTGGTAGCTCAAGGATATAATCAGGAAGAAGGTATATATTATGAGGAGACTTTTTCTCCTGTTGCCAGGTTAGAAGCTATTATAATACTTCTTGCATTTGCATCTCACAATCACATAAAACTTTATCAAATGGATGTTAAATGTGCTTTTCTGAATGGATATTTACAAGAAGATGTTTTTGTAGCACAACCTCTAGGTTTTGAAGATGAAAATTTTCCTGATCATCTTTATAAACTGGATAAAGCTCTTTATGGTTTAAAACAAGCTCCAAGGGCTTGGTATGACAGACTTTCAAAATTTCTACTTGAAAACAATTTCAAAAGAGGCTTAGTTGACAAAACTCTTTTCATTAAACACCATCAAATTGATCTGTTAGTAGTTCAGATTTATGTAGATGGTATATTATTTGGTCCTACTAATGATTCTCTTTCAAAAGAGTTTTCTAGTCTGATGTGCAGGGAGTTAGAGATAAGCCTAACGGGTGAACTGAATTTCTTTCTTGGACTTCATATCTTAAAATGAAGAAAGGAATTCTTGTGCATCAAGGAAAATATACCAAAGACTTATTGAATAAGTACAATATGTCACAGTCCAAGGTGCTTAAGACCCCTATAAGTTCATCACTCTCTTTAGACAAAGATTCAAATGGTAAGAGTGTGAATCAAAAGGAATACATAGGTATGATTGGATCACTATTGTATTTAACTGCTAGCAGACCTGATATTATGTTCAGTGTCTGTATGTGTGCTAGATTTCAAGCAGATCCTAAGGAAAGTCATTTAACTGTAGTCAAAATAATTTTTAGATATTTGAATGGAACAAGAGACTTAGGGCTTTGGTATCCAAGAAGATCTAATTTTATGTTGAGTGGCTATTCAGATGCAGATTTTGCAGGATATAAAGTAGACAGGAAAAGTACTTCTGGATGCTGTCAATTTCTTGGATCTTCATTGATCAGTTGGCATTCCAAAAAGCAAAATTATGTAGCATTATCAACTGCAGAAGCTGAATATATTGCAGCTGGTGCTTGCTGTGCACAAGTGTTATGGATTGCTCAGCAACTTAGAGATCTTGGCTATAATTTCAGAAATGTGCCTATTCATTGAGAAAACACAAGTGCTATTTCAATCTCTCAGAATCCAGTTCAGCACTCAAGGACCAAGCACATAGATGTGAGACATCACTTCCTTAGAGATCATGCGGAACAAGGTGATGTTGTTTTAAATTTTATCTCTACTTCAATGCAGATTGCTGATATTTTCACTAAACCTTTGCCAGATGATAGGTTTTCATCTCTAAGGCTTTAATTATGGATGTTAAACAAGGAAGCATTGGTTTAGGGGGAGTATTAGTACTTATATGTGTTTATGTGCTGGAATCTCAAAGCCTTGAGATTATACTTTCTGAAGCCTTGAAAGTATAGCTCAAAGCTTTGAAGTTTCTCCAACTGCAGAAAATCTCAAGGCCTTGAGATTGTTCTCCAGGTCTTCATAATATCTGTATTTTTTTAAAAAAAAATGGATCATCAAATATTATATATTATCTTTTTAGATAACTGTATAATATTTAAATTACTCAGAGAATTTTCTAAAATATCCCAAAAAATATTTTTCAAGATCCTATTTTGCATGTTGATATAGCAGAGTCCTTTTATGACTCATCCTTTTCAACTTAATTAAGCTGAAAGTCAGGGCTTTTTCTTCTCATTCTCTCTCAATTCTCTACGACTCTACTCTCTCTCTCAATTTCTCTCAATCACATTCTCTTCTCAAAACCCTAAAACGCAAAATGGAGCGCAAATCAGCAAGAATTCAGCAACAGGGAAAGCCCTCTGGCAGATCCAAGAAGATAGCAAATAAGAAGGAGAAGATAGTGATTTCTGATTCAGATTCAGAAAACAATCAGAGTTTGCATGAGGATACTCCTCCTGCAAAGAAGTCCAGAACAGAGAAGGGAGATGAAGGCTCAAGCATTGATCCACAACAAGAGACACAGGGTAATGATCAACCTAGGTCAGAGAAGAAGAAAGGGGGAGAAAAGAAAAAGACTGGTGAAGAGAAAAAGGGGAAATCAACTCAAGAAAGCCAGAAGAAACCAACTGAAGGAGGACAAGAAAAGAACAAACCCTTAGAGAAGAAAACTAGGGTTAAGCAAGTTGCTGCTGCAACTAAGAAAGGATATAAAGGTAAGAATGTACTTCCTACAGACTGGTTTTATTGAAGGTGTTCCCTCTGGTCCAAAGCAGTTGACACACTCTGTGCTCAATGTGAAGCCAAAATCTTGTTTACAATTCTGATGAGGAGTGTAGTTCCTAGGGAGAACTCAAGGGAGTTAGTGACTGCTAAGGTTCTGATTTTGATGTATCTGATATCTCAAGGGTTTGAGATAGACTTGCCAACAGTTGTTATGGAGCATATGATTTATTGTGCAACCAGAATTAGAAACCATCCTCTTCCATATGCCAACCTGTTACCTCTTTTCTTTGAATATTTTGATGTACCTGTGAAAGGAGAGGAAAAGATTACTGGAGGTTTTGGGTTAATAGATGAGACTGCACTTCAGAGGATTGGAGTAGTTCAGACTGGGAAAGGACATTGAAAGTTTTACTCAGATTTGTCAAAGGAAGAACTTGATGAGAAGGAGTTTGTAAAGCCTAAGGGGACTACATCTGGGAATGGACAAGCCAATGAGGATTACTCTGTGTTGGTTGAGAAGTTAGAAGATCAGCAGGTTGAGATTGAAGATCTATGACAAAGGTTATTTGATTTGTCAACTGAATTCAACCAGTTCAAGGGCTGGATGAATGTTATGAATGGAAAGCTGGATGTTGTCATCAAGCGTTTGAATCTGAAGAAGATACCTTCTGCTACTAGTCATGACACCATTTTGGATTCAGAGGAAAGGCTTGGAGATTTTCTGAAGAAGAAGAAGAAGAAGCCAATTCCAGTGGTGCTTACTTCAAAAGTTTTGTATGAACAAACTGATGAAGAAGATGCTGGTGAAGACACAGGTGTTGATGCAGCTACAGAGGTGGATTCAGTACATGCTAAGAAGAAAGTGGATGATATAATCCAAGAAGTGGTTGCTGAAGTTGAAGCTGAACAAGAAGCTAATCAGTCTGCTGAAGATGCTGCAAGTGAAGAAGAAATTGGAGAAGGCTCAGAGAAAGGCCAGACATCAAAGAATAAGTGAAGATCAGAGATTGCCAAAGCCTTGATCCTTTATCTCTTCTTTCTTTTCTGTTCTCAAGGCCTTGAATTTTTAGCTAAAATTTTGTTTTAAGTTATTTTTCCAGACTCTGAGTAATGATCCAACATTTCTTCATCCTTATTTGATGAAAGTCAAAAAGGGGGAGAATTTATGTGGTTCTGTGTTTGCAGTTTTTGAATAATAATAATACTTGGTTGCTTTGTGGTTTAATCAGTTGTGTATGTTTCTGTGGTATTATGATTTTTTTTACTTTTGCTGGTTATCTGTTTGGCATTATGTATATTGTATCTGCACTTTGTGATTATCTAATTTTGATTATGAGTGGCAGGAAAATCTATACAAGACTGTAGGTTTTAACTTTCATCAAGGGGGAGATTGTTGAGTCAAAGACCCTTGAAAGTGTTTTGGTTGGTAATTATTTTGAGTGATGAAAGAAAAAGACAAAGACATAAGCAGCAAGGCATTTTAGATACTTCAAGGCCTTGAGATATTGACAGAACTTCAAAGCCTTGAGAGTTATTCTATTCTGCTATATGTTCTAACAGTTCTGTGTTGCAGATTGGATATCTGATTATACAGATCTGGGATTTACTACATACACTTTTGGATTACACTATTTATATATCTAACACAATTGCAGATGATTAGAATAGGAAGAATAAAAGTTATTAGGGTTTAACTTTAGATATCTTTGAAGAAGATTCAGAGCTTCAAGGCCTTGAGATGTGCCTTGAGCTGTTGACAGTTTTTACAGAACTAAGTTGATTCTTTCTTGCAGGTTTTGATTCTTGGTATTGTGGTTATTTAATCACTTTTAAGTGTCTTAAACTTGTTTTTTACATGATTCATATGTTTTAGAAGTTATACAGGTTGTTGTTCTAATCTGTTAAACAGTTTTATCAGAAACTGGATAACCAAACAATCATAGCACTGTTATCTTTCTGGATTTTGTTGTTGTTGTGTTTCAATGCTGTTGCAGGGTTGTTGAACGTGCAGGAGCAATCTCAAAAAACTCCAACGGATATCCACTTAGAGCTGTTTGAATTTCAGTTGAAAACAGAAAGAGGACTTGTAGGAACCGAGATCCTAAAATCTCTCAATAAGTTGCAGCTGTGGATAAAAGAGACTGGTTTGAATTTTGAAGGTAGAGAGGCTTGCAGAATACTCAGAGAGGTGTGTCAAATTCGTGGGAGATCATTTATTCAAACACACAATCATTCGAGCTTCATTCCAGATTCCAGAAGATCAAATCATTCCAGTTTTCCAGAAGAACACATCCAGGCTTCAACAGCTCATCTTTTAACTGTGTTCTTCTCTTGTACTTTAATCTGTGTATCTTTAGATTATCATAAACCTCACTTAACCTAGTGGTTGGTTGTTCAAGTGAACAACAAGAGGTTCTTGTTAGCTCAACAATTAGTAGCTGGAACTAGATAGGTTTGGAACCACAAGCTGTATAGGTGTAAGGGAAATCACTTAGGCTTGAAGATCTAAAGCTGTTTCTGTGTGATTAATAAGAAGTGTTTGCCCAATCCTGGTGGGATTAGATCCCTCAGGCAGAGATTAGGTCCATTGGGACTTAACTCTGTAAATTGCTTTGTATTCTTTACTTTATAGTTTGATTATTATCTGCTGCACACAACTCAAATCAAACTAGGATTTGAACGCTGTTTAGAACTGTTTACAGTTCAAGGCCTTCAAGCTTTTTATTTTGCATTTGAAAGTTTCAGATAGTTTACTAAAATCTCAAGGCCTTGAGTTTTGAGTTTCACACAAAGTATTTTTGTTAAACTTTGAGTTTTGCAAAAAGTTTCCATACTCTATTCAACCCCCCCCCCTTCTAGAGTATTTAGGTCCTGTATTTAGTCTACATTACACACTTTCATTCCTCAAGGTCATCATCTACCTACTACTTATTTAGATTTAATTCTGCAAAACTTTCACTCAAAGAATCATCAGTACTTTCATCAAAAAGCACATGAATTCTCTCCTCTACAACTTTAGTTCTCTTATTGAAAACTCTATAAGATTTGTTAGTTTGAGAATAACCAAAAAATATACCTTCCTCACTTCTAGCATCAAATTTTCCAAGATTATCTTTTCAACTATTATGCACGTAAAAAATACAACCAAAAGGCTTAAAATAAGAAACAATTGGCTTTGTTCCTTTGAAAAGTTCATATTCTTCAAGATAGGCCTAATCAAACATCTATTCAGAATATAATTGGCGGTGTTAACAGCTTCTGCCCAAAGATATTTTGGCAAATGACTTTCAAGTAGCATGGTTCCAGACATATCTTCGAGTGTCCTATTTTTCCTCTCAACTACTCCATTCTGCTGTGGAGTTCTAGGTGCAGAAAATTTGTGTGAGATGCCATGATTTGCACAAAATAAATCAACATCTAGCTGATCAAATTCTCTACCATGATCACTTCTAACAGATGCAACATGTATGTGTTTCAGAGTTTGAAGTTCCATACAAAGCTTTGAGAATTCAGACAATGATTCAGATTTTTATCTAATAAACATAACCCAAGTAAATCTCGAGTAATCATCTACCAGAACAAGTATATTTCTCTCAGCTTTGGGTGTTTGAACCCTCATAGGACCACACAAGTCCATATGCATCAATTCTAAAGGTCTAGTAGTACTTACAAAATTGTTTGACTTGAATGAACTCCTCGTCTGTTTATCTTGGGTACATGCCTTGCAAATCTCATCATCTCTGAATTTCATAGTTGGTAATCCTCTTACAAAATCCTTTGAGATGAGATTGTTCATTGTATGCATACTTATATGCCCAAGTTTTCTATGCCAATGCTTTGAGTCATCCTTCAAAGCTTTGAGGCACTTCGGACTTTCTCATGCAACTTTGTTAGTACTCAAAGCATAAACATCGTATGAACTTGAAGAAGTGAGTATGCAATTGCCATATTTCTCATCTTTCACCACACATTTATCCTTGTCAAAAATAACTTTATTACCCTTATCACATAGTTGAGATATACTAAGCAGATTATATTTCAAAACTTCAACTAAATAAACATCGGAAATAGAACTAGCAGAATTACTACCAATACTACCTATACCAATAATATTGCATTTTGCTTGGTCACCCAGTGTGATTGTTCCTCCAGATTGGTCTTTAAGTTCTGTGAACAAGGACTTCTTTCCACTCATATGCCTAGAGAAACCACTGTCCAAAATCAATTTCTAATCCTTCAAAGCTTTGGTGACAGCCTGCAAAATTCAAATAATGCCTCGATAGGCTATTAGACTAAGTGTAGAATCTGGATTTATATTCAGAATCAACCATGTTAGGTGGTCTGATTCCTTTAGGAACCCAAATCTTTCTCACTTGTCCCTTAAGATGATAAGGATAAGTGTTCCTCATTATGTGAGGTTTTGTCCTTTTTAAGGGGCAAGTTACCTTCACATGGCCAATTGTTCCACAATAATGACATTTTGGTGAATGTCTGGTTCCTCATTTTACAAAAGTGGTTTGGTTCCTTTTTGAAAAAATTTGATTTTATCAAATTCTACTTTTGTGTACAGAATGCAGACTTCCTCCAATCATGAGATTGAGATTATGTTCAGAGCCTGCACATCTTGATTAACCATTCCTTGATTCTTGAAGTTTCTCATTCAGTGAAGTTTTTTGTTTTTCTAAATCATCTGAAATATGTTTTAGATCAACATACTTGTTAGTTAAAAGAGATTTTTGATCCACAACTTCTTTGACTTGTGCCTTCAAGGCTTTGAACCTACTGTCCAAGGCTTTAGATCACCATCAATTTTTGACTGAGAAGCATTAAGAGTTTTATTGAGAAAACCCAAATCTAAATTTTCCTTTTCCTGCTCATGAACTTTCACCTTCAAAGAATCAATCTCATTTCTATAAGTTTACTCATTTAAAACAATACTTTTGAGGATTTCAGGTAGAACATCAGAAGGACTAGCAAGAAGAATTTTTACCATTTCCTCAAAATGCTTGTCTGAGGTGTTTTCTTCTTCATTCTCAGACATTATGCACATATTTGCTTGTTCTTCATCTGATTCTGAACCAGATGATGAATCAGAACCACTCCAAGATGCACCCATAGTTTTCGTCCTTCTTTTATCATTTTCCTTCTTGGGAAAATACCTGTTTTTCTTCTTTTGAGGACAATCTCTAACTAGGTGATCTGTGTTGGAATAGATGCCCTCGAGGCAATCTAGTTTAGTATGAATTATTTGTGGCTAGAAATTCATTTATTATTTATTGGATATTTAATATAATGAAGTCCTTAGATTTACAATTGTGTTGTTTATCTTAAATATCCCTAGTCCAGTATAATGATTAATGGGACGATCATCTATAGACTAGTATGGGGTTGGATTGATATGGAGATATCATGATCCAACACATAGGTGTGCATTAGGGGTAATGTTGCACTAGATTGACCCATCTCCGATAAGGCTACATACACGTTATGTTGAGTCACAAGCGCTTCTCGCGGTGCAATGGTATTGTCATCCTTAGACTTGAAGTCACTAGATATTCTAGTTGTGGATTATTGTGATTTTAGTAGCGTTAAACGCTACACCGTAACTGGGTAGTTATAAAGGCGTGTACTGGATACAATAAGAAGCAAGCTTAGAGATCGTAGTGGACGTAGATAGAATTTGTCCCTCCCACATAACGGAAGCTAATATCCAAGGCCACTCGAGGGATAGTGCTTATAGAATGTCTGGCCAAACTCAAATAAATCAATATGGGATATTGATGTTATTTGTACGAATAAGGCTATTCCCATGGATCGAGATACTATGGATTGGATATGCGAGTGTGACTTGTATGTCTCGTGTCCAATCCGGATATAGAGACAAAGGGATGAGACAATTACTTGTACAAAGGTTGTCAAGATGACTATTCTATTAGTTGGCAAGAATGGATGTTTTGCTAGAAACCGCTCCATATTAGCAAATAGTTGCTACCAACTAGATAGAACCTATGGGATCACACACTATATAGAGTTGAACTAGATTTGGGAATTAATTAATTTGATTAATTAATTAGAAGGATCACTTTGCAGAACCTTGCAAACTTAGTAGGGACTAATTTGCAAGGAAGGGACTAAATTGAATTCTAGTAGGACTAGAATAAATCCTTTAGGTAGTTGGCAAGGAGTTGTTGGACTATATAAATGACCTTCCTTCCTTCCTTCCAAAAAGTTATGCTCATTATTGAACATAACAAAGAGTGGAAAAGAACAAAGGAGGGAGAGAAAGCAACAAGAGGAGCCGACCGCCCCTCTTGCGGCCGCCCGTCCCGTCCGCCTCAAAGGAGGCCGAGACCCTCCTTTTGGGTCTCGTTTTGCATGATTCTTCTTCCTCTTCCTCTTCCGGGTTAGCACCAAGGACTTGGGAGATTCTAGGATCAACTCTAGGCGTGGATCAACCATAGAGAACGTGACATAATTCGCGTTTGAAGTCATCAAAGGAGAACCCTAAGGTGTGTTATTGATTTCTTCCTTTACCATCGTTATGTCTCTTGACTTGTGATCCTTGGAGGGTTTTGCATGGTTTATGATTGTTTGTATTTCCGTTGCGCATCCATGAATCAAAACCCTATAGTGGTATCAGAGCCAGGTTGTAGAGCATAAACGTGGTTTATGTGTCACGTTCTAGTTGTTTTACACCTTAATTTGATTGTTTATCGCGTAAAACAAGACAAATCAAGCATGGGATGCAATTTGTCAATAATTAATCATAACAAGATTTAATTTTTGCATTGGATGCATGAATTGGTGAGTTTGAGAAATTTTAGGATCTTAGATCTAGGGTTTGGGCATCCTTGGGGAAGAAGGAGTTCTTCCAAAACAAGGAAACAACCAAACTTGGGCACCAAGCAAGGGAGTTGTTTTGGAAACAACTCCCTCAAGGAGGTTCGACCCCCCTAGGGGACCGCCCCTCTTGCTTGCCTCCCAAGCTTGACCGCCCTAGAGGCCGGGCGACCCTAACCCGCGGCCTAGGCGTGTGGGTTTTGGGCCGGGCCGGCCCTAGGGCCTCGTGGTTCATCTTTTTGGGCCCGGGCAATTTGATTGTTGGGCCCATGGACCGTTTTAACCCTAGAAATCCTAAAATCAATTAAAATTGACCAAGCGCGTTAAAATTGGATTTTAACTGTTTATGTGCGAATCGCATGGTGATTGGATATGGCCTTAGGATGTGGTTTGATGTGGATGTTTAATTTTGTGGTTTGGTTTTACGGCCTGCGAGCTGATCAATTAATTTTAATAATTAATTAGGGTTTTACGGCCTGCGTGCCATTTTTTTTCTCAACTTGTGAGATTTATTTTATTTAGTATAGAAGTTAGCTAGTGCCAGATAAAGTAGATTGTTAGCCAAGATTGAAGAAAAGAAGCCCAAAGCCAAAGAAGCCACAAAAGATGGAGCATGGAGCATGGAGCATTCCACATGACTATGAAGGATGGACCAAAAGATCAAGACGCATGGAGATGTGTTTGTTTTAGGGTTCATAGAGAATTCCATTGGCTTGGAATTATCTTAGTCTAGAAAAGGCATATCTACATCACGTTTAATTTCTGTTTTGTGGTTGTTTATTTTATTGTCTTATTATTGTGTGGTTGGTGTATGGATGATGCATGCAATTAGGATAATAAGATAATTAGACAACCCGGATCTATTATTTGGAGTTGTGCCCAAACTCAAATAGATAGATTAGTTGATATTGATCAACAAAACAATTAAAATTGAATTTAAAATCCCTCAAAATTCAAATATTGTGTTCTTGCCTTCTCGTTATTTAAACACTCATTATCATCTTATTTATCAAGTTCGTGCGTGCCAAAGCATGGCGACTTGGTTCATAATGATGGAATGCGATGGCACGTAACAATGTGCAATTGTTTAGATAAGAGGTTGAACACAACTGGGCTATTAATTTGATTAAGAAACCTAGAGGCAATCAATTGGGATTATCCATATGGATGGATAAATATGGAGTTATTTGCCCAATTGAACCAAGAGTTTCATATGGGATGCAATTGGAATTGCTCCTACCTAAAGTAGTCAAATTATGGGTGACTTGCCAAAGCAAGCTCATAAGGAGATGAAAGATGGATCTTGGCCCACTAGAAAATATAAGGATATTTTCCGCATTAATATCTTGAGGGTTATTAATCCGTAGAAAAATAGTGGGAGCTATATTTGATAAACTAGCCATTATTGAATATAGTCAAAAATTCACAAATACTAAAACTTGCGTATTTTCCTTTTTGTAGAATTCCAAATGGCAAACAACTCATCGAGTTCACAACATTCCCTACGATCTGTCCTTGAGAAGGACAAGCTCTCTGGAACCAACTTTCTTGATTGGTACGGAAACTTGAGAATTGTTCTCAAGCAAGAGAAGAAACTGTACGCAATAGAGGAGCATGTTCCAGAAGGTCCAGAGAACCAAACACCTGCTGCCCTAAAGGCGTATCAAAAGCGTGTTGATGACGCTAATGATGCGGCCTGCCTTATGCTATGCACCATGACTTCTGAGCTTCAGAAGCAACACGAAAACATGAATGCTGTCGATATGATCGAGCATCTGAAGCAGATCTTCCAAGAGCAGGCAAGGGTAGAGAGGTATGAGGTCTCTAAGGCACTGTTCAAGTGTCATCTGGCAGAAGGGAACCCGGTGGGACCCCATGTACTCCGTATGATCGGGTACTTGGAGAATCTCGCCCGGCTAGGGTTCCCGGTCGGCCAAGAGTTGGCAACCGATCTCGTGTTGCAATTGTTGCTTGAGAGTTATGGACAGTTCATCATGAACTATAACATGAACGAGATCGTGAAACCACTGCCAGATTTACTCAATATGTTGAGGACAGCTGAACAAAGCATCAACAAGGGTAAGGGAAAGGCCATTATGATGGTACAGAAAGGAAAGGGCAAAAGGTTTGCCTCTTCCTCCAAGGGAAAAGGCAAGTCAGTTGCCAAGTCCAAGGAACCTGCCCTTAAGCCTGTTGGTGGCATTGCCAAATGTGTGACTAAAGGTGAGTGTCACTACTGCAGTCAGCCTGGACACTGGAGGAGGAACTGCCCAAAATATCTGGAGGACAAGAATCTTGGAATAGTGATTCCACCACCACCAGGTATTTTTGTTGTAGATGTCAATTTAACTGTCTCTACATCATGGGTATTCGATACTGGATGTGGATCCCATATTTGTCGAAATATGCAGGATCTAAAGAGAAGTAGAAGATTGGCTAAAGGAGAGGTAGATCTGCGTGTTGGGAATGGAGCAAAGGTTGCTGCGTTGGCCATAGGCGTGTGCGAGTTATCTCTACCTTCAGGATCAGTTTTAGAATTAAATAATTGCTATTTTGTGCCTGCTATGAGCAGAAACATTATTTCTATTTCTTGTTTGGACAAGGATGGTTTTATTATTTCAATAAAGAACAATTGTTGTTCCTTTTATTTAAATAATATTAACTATTTTAGTGCGCAATTATTTAATGGACTTTATGTCCTTGATCTAAGCAGTCCTGTCTACAACATTAATACCAAGCGGATTAAAATAAATGATTTAAATCATGCTTATTTATGGCACTGTCGTTTAGGCCACATAAATGAGAAACGTGTATCTAGACTCCATAAGGATGGATTACTAGACTCATCTGATTTTGAATCATATGAGACATGTGAGGCTTGTTTATTGGGAAAAATGACTAAGTCCCCTTTCAATAAGAAAGGTGAGAGGACTAGTGAGCAATTGGCGCTCATACATACTGATGTATGTGGGCCATTTGGCTTGCCAGCCAGGGGTGGTTATGTCTGCTTCATTACATTTACTGATGAATACAGTAGATATGGATTTTTGTACCTTATGAGGGCAAAATCCGAATCCTTTGAAGTGTTCAGAGAATTCAAGAATGAAGTAGAGAAGCAACTTGGCAAAAGTATCAAGGCTCTACGATCGGATCGTGGAGGAGAATACTTAAGCCAAGAGTTTGACGACTATCTTAGAGAGTGTGGGATCGTGTCCCAACTCACTCCACCCGGAACGCCACAATGGAATGGCATGTCCGAGAGGAGGAATCGAACCCTATTGGATATGGTTCGATCTATGATGTGTCAAACCGATCTTCCATTATCATTTTGGGGCTACGCTCTATTAAGTGCAGCTTTCACCATTAACCGTGTTCCATCAAAATCAGTCATGAAGACACCATATGAGATGTGGAGTGGGAGGCGTCCCACACTGTCGTTCATGAGGATTTGGGGCTGCGATGTCTATGTAAAACGTTTACAATCAGACAAGCTAGGGCCCAAATCGGATAAGTGTAAATTTGTGGGGTACCCTAAGGAAACTAAGGGATACTACTTCTACAATCTTACCGAGAACAAAGTGTTTGTTGCTCGGACCGGCGTGTTTCTAGAAAGAGAGTTTGTCTCTAAAGAAGCAAGTGGGAGGAATGTAGAACTTGAAGAGGTTCAAGAACCACAAATCACTGAGCCGATTATGGAACATGAACAGGAACCACAAGCAGTTGTGGAGCAACCTGTTCAGGTAACACAAGAGCTTCGTAGATCTAGTAGAGTGCGCCAGGAACCCGAGAGGTATGGACTTATCGTGACCAATTCCGGTGACACGATGCTCATAGATGATGAGCCCACTACCTATGAGGAGGCCATGAATGGCCCAGACTCTCAAAAGTGGCTAGAAGCCATGAGATCCGAGATGGAATCCATGTATACCAACAAAGTATAGACTTTGGTGGAACCACCCGATGGAGCGCGACCCATAGGGTGCAAGTGGGTCTTCAAGAAGAAGATCGACATGGATGGTAATGTGATTACCTATAAGGGCCGATTGGTTGCTAAAGGATTCAGACAGATTCATGGTATTGACTATGATGAAACCTTTTCACCAGTCGCTATGACAAAATCCATCTGAATCCTACTTGCAATTGCAGCATACCACGACTATGAGATTTGGCAGATGGATGTCAAAACAGCATTCCTTTATGGGAATCTCCTCGAGGACGTGTATATGATACAGCCGGAGGGTTTTGAGGATCCAAAGCAAGCCAACAAAGTCTGTAAGTTGCAACGATCCATTTATGGATTGAAGCAAGCTTCTAGGAGTTGGAATCGACGTTTTGATGAAGTGGTCAAAGAGTTTGGCTTCATCAGAAACGAAGATGAGTCTTGTGTCTACAAGAAGGTTAGTGGGAGCTCTGTAGCTTTTCTGGTCTTGTATGTGGATGACATACTACTCATTGGAAACGACGTTCCCATGCTACAATCTGTTAAAGATTGGCTAGGGAAGTGTTTCTCAATGAAGGACTTAGGGGAAGCAGCCTATATACTCGGTATAAAGATCTATAGAGATAGATCTAAGAGGTTGCCAGGCCTAAGTCAAAGTACATATATTGACAAGGTGTTGAAACGGTTCAACATGCAAGATTCAAAGAAGAGATTCTTGCCCATGTCACATGGAATCACTCTTTCGAAGAGTGGTTGTCCTTCCAATGAGATTGAGAAGGAACGCATGAGTAGAATTCCCTATGCCTCGGCCATAGGATCTATCATGTACGCCATGTTATGTACTAGACCAGATGTGTCATATGCCTTGAGTATGACAAGCAGATACCAATCCAATCCGGGTGAGAGTCACTGGATTGCAGTCAAGAACATCCTAAAGTACTTGAGAAGAACTAAGGATGCTTTCTTGATATTTGGCGGTGAGGAAGAGTTGCGTGTATGGGGTTACACTGATGCAAGCTTCCAAACCGACAGAGATGACTTTAGATCACAGTCGGGATATGTGTTTTTCCTGAATGGAGCAGCGGTGAGCTGGAAGAGTTCCAAGCAAGAGACGGTAGCTGATTCTACAACAGAGGCTGAGTACATTGCTGCAAATGGCGCAGCAAAAGGAAGCTGTTTGGATCAGAAAGTTTGTTTCTGAACTTGGTGCGGTCCCTAGCATTGCGGATCCAGTCGAGTTGTTCTGTGACAACACTGGGGCGATCGCTCAATCAAAGGAACCAAGATCGCACCAGAAGTCCAAGCACGTGCTCAGGAAGTTTCATCTAATCCGAGATATTATCGATAGAGGAGACGTTCGGATATGCAAGATTCCTACAGATGAGAATCTGTCAGACCCGCTTACAAAGCCGCTCACGCAGTGGAAGCATGAAGGGCACACTAGGAGTATGGGCATACGAGATGCGTCAGATTGGCTCTAGTGCAAGTGGGAGACTGTTGGAATAGATGCCCTAGAGGCAATCTAGTTTAGTATGAATTATTTGTGGCCAGAAATTCATTTATTATTTATTGGATATTTAATATAATGAAGTCCTTAGATTTAAAATTGTGTTTTTTATCTTAAATATCCCTAGTCCAGTATAATGATTAATGGGACGATCATCTATAGACTAGTATGGGGTTGGATTGATATGGAGATATCACGATCCAACACATAGGTGTGCATTAGGGGTAATGTTGCACTGAATTGACCCATCTCCGAGAAGGCTACATACACGCTATGTTGAGTCACAAGCGCTTCTCGCGGTTTAATAGTATTTTCATCCTTAGACTTGAAGTCACTAGATATTCTAGTTGCGGATTATTGTGATTTTGGTAACGTTAAACGCTACACCGTAACTGGGTAGTTATAAAGGCGTGTACTGGATACAATAAGAAGAAAGATTAGATATTATAGTGGACGTAGATAGAATTTGTCCCTCCCACATAACGGGAGCAAATATCCTAGGCCACTCGAGGGATAGTGCTTATAGAATGTCTGGCCAGACTCAAATAAATCAATATGGGATATTGATGTTATTTGCACGAATAAGGCTATTCCCATGGATCGAGAAACTATGGATTGGATATACGAGTGTGACTTGTATGTCTCGTGTCCAATCCGGATATAGAGACAAAGGGATGAGACAATTACTTGTACAAAGGTTGTCAAGATGACTATTCTATTAGTTGGCTAGAATGGATGTTTTGCTAGAAACCGCTCCATATTAGCAAATAGTTGCTACCAACTAGATAGAACCTATGGGGTCACACGCTATATAGAGTTGAACTAGATTTGGGAATTAATTAATTGGATTAATTAATTAGAAGGATAACTTTGCAAAACCTTGCAAACTTAGTAGGGACTAATTTGCAAGGAAGGGACTAAATTAAATTCTAGTAGGACTAGAATAAATCCTTTAGGTAGTTGGCAAGGAGTTGTTGGACTATATAAAGGACCTTCATTCCTTCCTTCCAAAAACTTATGCTCATTATTGAACATAACAAAGAGTGGAAAAGAACAAAAGCAGAGAGAGCAAGCAACAAGAGGAGCCGACCGCCCCTCTTGCCGCCGCCCGTCCCGTCGGCCACAAAGGAGGCCGAGACCCTCCTTTTGGGTCTCGTTTTGCGTGATTCTTCTTCCTCTTCCTCTTCCGGGCTAGCACCAAGGACTTGGGAGATTCTAGTATCAACTCTAGGCGTGGATCAACCATAGAGAACGTGACATAATTCGCGTTTGAAGTCATCAAAGGAGAACCCTAAGGTGTGTTATTGATTTCTTCCTTTACCATCGTTATGTCTCTTTACTTGTGATCCTTGGAGGGTTTTGCATGGTTTATGATTGTTTGTATTTCCGTTGCGCATCCATGAATCAAAACCCTACAATCTGCATCTCCATATTCAAATCAATTCATTAATTTAAATTTGTGTGAATGTGAAGAATACTTACCTCAGTGATCCTTGCTACTTGATGATCTAGACTTGTTTTTTGTTGTAATCCTTCTATCCGAAGATTTCTCCATTTTCAAAAATCTGGTCAAAGCTTTGGAGATCAAGGCAAAGGCTTATTCATCATCATCATCATCTTTCTGTTCAGGCCTTGAGATTTCTCACTGTATTTTGCCTTGAGTGCCAGGTTCTTGATGTTGTCACTCATGTCACCATCAACTTCCTTCATAGAAATCTCATGAGTGAGCATCTTTCCTTGCAGATCATCTAGCTCCAGAAGACTTAGATCCTGAGCTTCCTCAATTTCAGTTGGTTGTCTTTGGTTCCCACTTGGCCTTTGGCAAACTCCTGAGATTTTTTCTGACATTTTCTTCATTTGAGAATGCATTTCCTAAGGACTCTTAAGTTGTTCACAGTTTCTGTAAACCTTTTGAACATGTCTGTGATGGATTCAGAATTCATCTTGAATAACTCATACTGTCTCATAAGTATGTTGATTTTGGTCTGCTTGACGTGACTGGTTCCTTCATATGTTACAGTCAATTTGTCCCAAATCTCCTTGGCACTTTTTTAGTTGGAAATCTTGTTGAACTCATCTGCACTAAGAGCACAATATAACAAGTTCATAGATTTAAAATTCTTTGATACCTTTTCAAACTCAGTAATTGAAAGATTCTCTTCTTTCTTAACAGTTCTGATCCCATCAGAAGTAGTATAATAGACATAGGGAACATTTTGAGTAATTGAACACAATTCCATGTCTTATTCTATGATTAATATCTTCATTAATGCTTTCCAATGTACAAAGTTTTCATCACTGAATAGTGGAGGTCTTTTGGCTGCTCTTCCTTTAGAGAATCCTCCATCACTTACATTACTCATTTTCACAACATGGTTAGATCTTTACAGTGACCCAAAGCTCTGATATCAACTGAAAAGTGTGTAATGCCGGTATAAACAGGATCATAATAACTCTAGAAGGGGCGGGGTTGAATAGAGTATTAAAACTTTTGCTAACAATGACCTTTTGAAACTTAAACACAGAGTTAAGAAGTAATCTCAAGTCTTTGGAAAGTTTTAAAGTAGTTTGAAAGAAAATGAAATTGTCTTGAGCTTCAAAGCTTGGAGACTGGAAATTCTCCAAAGCTTTGGAGCTGCCCGTTTTGTGTAGTTATGTGTGCAGAAAGAATTATTTTAAAGTAAAGCAATGAACACAATGATATTTTACAAATTTAAACCACCAATGGGCCTACTCTTCGCCTGAGGGATACTATCCCTCCATGTTTTTAAACAAATTCTTATTAATCACAGATTTAGCCCTAGATCTCAAGCCTATGTGAACTACCATACACTTATGCAGCTTGTGGTTCCAAAGCTATCTAGTCTCAACTACAATTTAATGAAACAATAAGAACCTCTTGTTGTTCACTTGAACAACTAACTTACTAAAGTTGATGAGGTTGAGAAATATTTGAAAATGATAAAAGGAAAACTCATAGAAGAACACATAAAACAGATAAGCAAATAATGCTCAAAAGTTTTTTTCCAGAATCTGGATAATTGATCTCCTTGTGTGTTGAATCCTTTGATGAATGAATGAAGAGATGAATGTAGATTTTCAACGAATGAACTCTCTTCCTTTCTCAATGTTTCCAGCACTCTGCAGCTCTTTGAAATTCAAATCTATTTTATAACAAACTACAGAACCATCTTGAGAGATTTCAGGAACTAACTCCCTGAAAATCCTCAACCCTCAAACTACTTCTTTCAACATCTATATTTGAATAGCTTAATTGATTTTGTTAGGAGGGTTTGAACGACGAACAACCCTGCAAAAACTCAATCACAATATCAAACAGAATCCTGATAATATAGCATGGAGAAACCTAATTTGTTAGACAGATCTGATTGAACAATAAACTCAGCTATTTTCTCCTGCAGATTAAAATCTACATAAATAACATGTTCATGTCAATAATAATAATAATTAATGATGAGATTGTGAATCATAACAAGTTAGTAATCAAAAACTTAAATAGCTAAATCAACCTGCAAAAAGAATCAATTAGTCACAGAAATAACTGACAAAATCCTAAATGTATCCGTCAAAGCTTTGGAGCTTAGACAGTTCTTCAAGGCTTTAGAAACTAACACTGATCCCTGAAACCAAACAACATGTCAGTCTTCTAGCATAAACAACTCATTGTATAGGCCTAAGAATATTTGTAATAGACACTATTTACAGCATTCAACTCACAATTTAACCTGCAGCACAGAAAATTGTCAGAAAATAACAAGTTCATAAATTAAAGCTAAGCTTCAAAGCTTTGTCGCTTTGGACCTGTCTCTTAGAAATTCTGTCTATAATCACTTCCAAAATACAAACTCCCTCTGATTTCATATACCTCATTAGTTCAAGGGATTGAATTATCATTGATGAACCCTAGGGGATCCCGGAAACCTTGTTACCCAAAACCCCAGTTTTGACAGCCAGACCTCATTACCAGAAAATACCAAAAAATTGTTTAAATTCTAATTTTTCACTTTCAATACTTAGTTTAGTTCTAAATCAACTCAAAATTCCTCCTTTTACTTTTTATGTTTTTTAATCTTTAAACCCAATTTCTAATTAAGCAGTAACTGTGTCCTCGCGGGATCGATAACTCGGAGTTAAAATTCCGCCTCTATATTACTTGAACCGTGCACTTGCGGTAACACGTTCGAATTTGTGTCAAGTTTGTGTCTCCGTTTTCGGGGGACAGTGGTTTATTGTTAATTAGGAACTATTTTGGAGTTTTAAACAAATGAAAAAAAAATTAATTAAAAAACAAATATTTTATTTGGACTTACCTAGTTACCTCACAAGTATTTCTAGAGCTTTGTTTTGACAAGAATACGTTGTCATAGTTTCAGAGCACGATACTCTAAATATGTGGATGGGAGCTTATGAACGGGGACCGCCTCGGTATTACCCCTATTGCTACCAGTGTGGGGGTGATCACGAGGATGGGGCATGCAGAACTTATCAAAACTTGAACTTTCAGCACTACCAAGCAGGGTGGATACCCGACACTGCTCTGTACTATCCAGAGTCGCCTCAATTTGTACCTCCACCACTTTTTAGACAACCAACTCAAGAAGTTTCATCCTCAGAGATGTTTGAATTGAAGTGCATGCTGAAGGGCTTTGAGCTGTCAGTTTCAGCACACTTTGACCGGATGAGACCGCTTTGACTGAATTTTAGAAAGGCTTTCAGGGGGTGAGAGAACCCAATAGTGACCTGTATCAGGTTGCAAGCCAGTGACAGGAAATTTCTGACATAAATATTATAGTTGATACATAGGAACAAGAAACGAAGTTCGGGCCATATGAGATTGAAGTTCTTCAAACTGTGACATCATCATGTCCATTTGAGCCAGAAACTGAGTATGCGTTACCACCGCATGAAGAAATTTCAGAGATTCCCCATTGGCTTCCACCAGTGCAGGAGATGCACAAAAGCTTCTAGGCAAAGATGTTACATGAACAACAAGATAATACATCGCATGTTGCTTTCAAGGAGGAAAGGTACCCGGGCCAAGAGAACTTTGCAAGCCAATTATGATATTTTATTCTTATGAGGACTCAGATGCGAATTCAGATTTGGAGGAAATAGTGCCTGAACGGATGGAACCCTAAATAATTTTGAATTCTTGGCATGATTTGAAAGACATTCATATTGAGCAGTCAGGGTGTACTGATGAGGAGATGGCGTCAACTGGTAAGGATGAGTTTTAGGTTAGAATCCCAACCTCGTCCATTGAATAATTACCCAAGTATTATGTTAATCAAGTTTCTGATGAGTTGGAAAGACTGCTGTATTCTGATACGGAAGCTGACCACAACTATTCCAAAAATCCTTGTTATATGGAGTGTCCGAGTGACGATCCACAAGACATAGAAAAGGTCTTGGAAGTCACATAATGTGGGAGTATGAATGAGTTTCCTGCACAATATGTTGAGCGTCAAGAGTCACGTGGGTCTGAGCTGAAAGTCTGCAATCCACAGCAAGTACCAAGCAATGAAATTCATTGGCAGGATTTCATAAAAAAATTCACAAGACTAGTTAATAAATAATGAGTGGAAGATGATCAAGAGGAAAACGTGCAAGGTCAAAGAAATCATCTTCAACAACTTTTCACCTGAAGAAAATAATGAGTGTGCACATGAGATGAGGATCGTTGAGAAGAAATGGTAGAAGAAGAAAAGGTGGAGAGATAAATAAGTCTTTGAATTACTTGGTTCTTGAGGTAACTGGGTTTGGTTGTTGACCTTAGAGCACAAGCTCTCATTGGGAGGCAACCTAACCTGGGAGTAGTTTAACATTATTTATGTTTTATTTTCATAAAATTTTGAGATAAGAGAGATGTGGATCGTGAATTTTTTCACTGAAGAATTGCAGGAAAAAATGAATAACCCTGACAGCATCCAAACGCAGGCAGTCTGCGTCTAGAAGCAGACAGGAAAAGAAAAGCTACAAATTCCCATCCTAAAGAATCGACCCCGGTGCACAGGACACACTTGACCTTCACAGGGACTCGTACGAGTCGGGGATTCTTCAGGGACAAATTTCAGCATAAAATCGACCCCGGTGTATGAAAATACACTTGACCATATGGGAGCACATTATCCAACACAATGGTGCTTGGGGATTGTGCATTTGAAGAGAGCATACATAGCCCAGAAGGCTGACAACTTTCGTTTACAAATTTCTCAGCGACTGGTCAACAGTCCTTCTCTGCCGGAATTTGCAGAATAGTAGCCACCTATAAGCTCCGGGTATACATGTTCAATTTCTGTCTCACGCTTTATTTTCGGAGTATACTACCAGCTGGTCGACTGACGACCAATCTGGAGCCAGCAAGCTAGTGGCTTTCTTGGCCATCAGTGAGTCGGTCGTTCCAACAGACGTCGTATCAGTCGAGCCACCGCTCAGGCCCGTCGTCAAGTTCCCAGTAGATGAGGCACGCCAGCTCATCCAATCTAGAAATTACGCCGGATGACTAGAACCATGAGGGCACGGAACCATCCAGTGTGGGGGGTGGTGGTGTTGCAACTGCATTAGTTTTATTTTACTATAAAAAAATTTAAAAAAATATATGAAAAAATTTAAAATAAAAAATTTTGAGGTTGGGAAAAGGACTTAGCTTAAAATTGGAGAAAGCTTAATGATTTAAATTTCCCGAAAGTGGATGAACTTAGGTGAGGAATATCTACATGAGCTGTCTACGGGAGTTAATAGAGCCAGTGCACTTCAGAAAACGCAAGTAGCTGTCTCCCGAGCCATGTATCCTACTAGCTCCCAGACCACCATCACCTGTTAGTCGTCAACCCGCCATCACGGTCACCACATGTTTTGGTAAAGTGATAGACCAGAGGGGACCTCAGGGGAACCTCTTGACCTTGGAAGACATTTTTTATACTCGCATCATTGTTAGTATTTTGACCTTTCCTACGAGTCATGGCATGACAGAGTTGAGTTGAAGGGGGATTTTATGGGGTAGAGAAGATTTTTCATATTTTATAGTGGATGAGCTTCATATTTTTATATCAGAGGGTGTGCAAGGGTGAGATAGTGACGACAACACATTTCTGTGTGGTGGTGACTCACAACATTACACCGTGAGAACAAGCGGATAGTCGTAGTGCGTGACATTTTTCTGCACGACATTGGGGACTTGTTGACAGGGTTATTTGGGGGATGCAATGTGCTATTTAGACATCCTTGGAGTGAGGAGGTTTGGTTGACAGCGCGATTATTTTACAGTATATTACTTGGTTTGGAATTAGTGTGGGGGGTGGTTGTTTTAGATTTTAACGTATTACTTTGAGCCACCTCACATTTTTGGTTTATTGCAAATCCGGCCTATATTATTATTATTACTATTATTTTTTACTGTGTTGCCCCGTAGTGAAAAAAACAAGAGAAGAGAAAAAAAAAGAGAAAAAAAGAATAAAGAAAAAAAAGGAAAAGAAAAAAATAAAAAGAAGAACAGCAAAGACAGAAGTTTCATGGTGCTCAATTGATTTTATTTCAAAACACTAGCCCATCAAAATTTTATAGCATTTTCCCATTCGTTCACAATGGTGGCTGCGAGAACGACATTTACACCAGGTTGGGGAAATTGAGTGTCTAGAATCTTATGTGATTTGAGTCTGTTTCTGTCTTCTTGGTGAGGGAGTGTGAGATTGGGGTATTGGTGAGTGTGCTGTGACCTTTAGGACATCTCTTCTAAATGACTTATCCTATCGTCCCAAAGCCGGCATATTTACATTACACCCGGAGTAAAAGCACGGAATGTGCGTGTTAGGGATCCGTTTGTTTTGCATGCAAAAGCAGAAGTAAAAATATGCCAAAAGCATATAACTATAACATTGATCATATGATTCATGTCATGAGGGGGAGGAAATACCTTATTGCATGACATGAACTTTTATATCAATTTTCTCCTTTCATACTTGAATATGTGTAAGAATTTCAATCCGATTGATATTTTACAGATTATGAGCTTTGATACATATGAAGCATGTAAATGTTGCCTATGCAATCATATAGATTCTGTTTAAGGATCATGACCTTGTTAGTTCCAATTCCATTTCAATTGAGAACACAAGAGATCAAATCAATGCCCTTGAATAGGCAACAACTCATGTAGATGAAGAGCTACCTACATTTGAGTCTATGATGATCATTGATGATATTCACTTTGAAAAGCGCTTGAAATCATATGATTTCCTTAAACCACTGCAAGTGGAATTGTGTCTGACTATTTATTGGCAAAAATTGAAGTCAACACCCCGTTCGTGTAAATATACACGAGCTCTGCAGTTAATGTATCGAGCAATATTTGGGAAGTACTTTGAAGTACTTGAGATGCCCCAAGCATCCATGTTCATTGAGAACAACATATTCAAATGTCCGCACCCTTATGGTTGAATGCGTGAAGATTATTGAAATAGAAACATTCCATACTGCAAGCAATGCCCATATGTTTCTCATGGTTATAATTATAACCAACAAATCCTCTATTTGATAAGATGATTATGATACTTCGTTTAGTCTAGAAGACTACGAATATGAAAGTAACTAGTTACACAAATGATCGTACGAATCATTATATGTGAATTCCATGGAGGCTATTTCCCTTGATATATACTCTTTGCTAAAGAAAATCGAAGATACACACTCACGAGTAGTTTAGGTGCATATGCATATTATTTAGTATGACAAATGTCATGAGTATATACATGTCATACTGATAGTTTTTATTACTATTTCGAATGATCATGTAACATCATATAATGTTAGACGTCATGTATTTTACCTTAAGTTCACTTTTTAGGTGTGAAGTGTGACATGAAGATGATGCAAAGAGGGGAAGACTAAATTACAAGGCGCTGCACTCTTTTTCCTTAGCTGAGGTTTTTACCCCACAGGGTTTCTCGAAGCAAGGTTTTAACGAGACATGCAGTCATGGATGAGTTCAAGATTGAACTAAGCTCCCGCTCATAAGATGTACTATTTTTCCTGCGTCAGAGTTTTTGTCCCAACAGGTTTTTCTCGACAAGGTTTTAACGAGGCATCATGTTAGTGTTAGTGAATATTCAAGGGGGAGTGTTATGAAATATATTATTGATATGGTGAATATTCACATAATATTGTACTACCATGTATAGATGATACTGATTGACCACCACACCCTATATAAATGGTGGTTTGGTGGAGAATAGCACACACTTAATATTCCTCCATACTTTGTTCTCTCTTCTCTTTTCTTGAGTTCACAACATAAATTTGTATTTTCTCTTAGATTTCATAGCTTTTCAGTTCATATGAAATTGTTTAAGACTTTAAACTACTTCATATTTTTTTCAAACTAGTGCATGTACCAGCTCTGAAATTTTCCTAGTAAATAACAGATTGATTATTTTTCTGTTTGTTCACCGAGTAGGACTAATCATCATTTTGTGCGTTTTTTAAGAACTAATAATCATATTGATTATTTTTCTGTTTATAGTTTTGCGCGCACGTGTGTTGCACGTGATCAATTGATTCAAAAAGTTATGTCTTTATTGCACATGCTAGTAGAAACATTCTACCGTGACTTGGCTTAATATTCGAGAAAATTCTTTGAACAACATGTATTTTTATTTCGGTTAAATTTTGTTATATCCTTAGCATATTTTTTCTATTGTTATTAAATTAGTAGATTTTAATTTAATAATAATAGAAAATAATGTCTACATAGCCCTACTCGAACAACAAAGCAAACACATTGGTTATCACCCCGTTGTAGTGAAGCATACCCATGGTGATTTTGATCAAATTTTTTAACTAAATGTTTTTCTATGTCCTGGATATAATCCAAATTAGATGGATAATACATAAAAATTGCATTTCCGGGAGATATGATTTATACTAAGGTACCTTGCTCACACTGGAAAATGTGGATTACGGACAATAATGTCCTCTTTGTGAATAATCCAATTCATTTCAAATTTTTTAATGATTTCAGAACGATTAACATTAAATAGTATATGCCTATATGTAGGAACAAGAGCAATATGCTTGCGCCATCAGTTTTTATCATCTTCTGGGTTTTACAAGAGAATATTTATGTAACAGATTATTGGTCTCATAGGTGTTGATGCCTTTTAGTGGCATAATTCATTTGGTGTGTTTGAGTTATCAAAACAATATCTTCACTTATCTTACCTCGTCTTATCAAGAAGAGAAATTATTGTGCATTTTTCCAAAATCTCCTATCATTTTTTTGTGACTTATTCACATCAATTGCTCAAACTTAAGTATATTAGATTGAGAATCACCATCATCAGAATCTTTCCAACAAATTACCTTCTAACGATTTTATATTATGTTTTTGATATTCTCTTTTATGATCTATGGACTCAATGACTCTGTATAGTAAGCTACGACATTGTCTTAAAACAACTCCTTTATTCTTCTCTACAATATCTTGGAACAATGCGATACAAAGTTTTGTTCCTGGCATTTCAACTTGTCATCAATACAATAGTTCTGTCCTCACATTCGTACTTCATATCATCAATACAATGGTCTTACTCGAGCTCATGACTTTAAAGAATCTCAAAAGTTATAAAATAGAGAAAATATCAACAGACCTTCAAGATTGGTAAGAAACAAATTGCATAACTAATTATTATGACATTTCTCATCCAATAATTTCATGATGAAAACTATCAAACTTTTTTAGAAGGAAGCTCTCTAACCATAAGTTCATATTTATAGTTGTACATTATCAATATCATGAATAATCCGTTCTAAGGCAGCACAAAATTATATTCAAACTAACAACTATGCACAAGGAAAAACATAATAATGATAACGGTGAGTCAAATAATGTGTTTATTGGGTCAAAAGGCTTTCGGTGGAACAAGAATATACATATAACTTCAAACACTCAACAATTTTGGAGTGCCAACAATTTCAGAATTGCATAAACAGAAATACCAATTATTTTTATTGATTCCTATGCAGTAGGGAACAAGTAAACATTTCTACAGGATTAAAGTTGTGAACAAGGTTCAACTGGTGACAAAAAGTGACCAACTTTTATAACTGGTACACTACTTTCTTAGTTTTAACATACAAATCATTAGAATTTTGCTCTTTTTAACGTCCACAAGAGCCGAATGATAAAAAAGATAATAAGGAAATCAAACTTCTATGTTGTTTGTGTGGATCTAAAAACAGCTAAATTTGGAGATAACATGTCTATGAAACATATACATCTGTGTTAAACATAAACTTTTCACACTGCTAACAGAAAAATCATAGAGAAATGACAAAATAGCTACATACGTTGAGCACGACAAAGCAAATGTGCCAAGGAGCTTGGAACTATGGTTCAGGCGAGAGGGGTAAAGCTTTTGTGCTTCATATGTATGCGAAGGAGCTAAAACTTGCATATTGATGCTAATCTGTAACTTGAGCTTGACTTTGAGTGTTGTAGTTTCCTATAGAAGCCCAAGTCTCTTTAGATGAACCATATGTTAATTACATACATAAACTTCCTTTAAAGTAGCTAGATGAAAGGGAAAATAATACAATAATGAACTCCCTTCCAATAGTGCAAAATGTGAAAACTGATACTACATCAATCGCAATCCACAAAAAGATTGTCATCAACGTAGCCCATCCAACCCTTTAACTTCAAAAAGAATAATAATAAGAGACTACTTCAAAACTAATAAAAGTCAGCCACTATAAACAAGCAGACTTAAGGGATAAAAATTTCAAAATTCTGTACGAAGCTGCTTATGTGTACTTCCTAACTGTGGGATCGGAAAGAAATACAAAACAGTAATAGTTTTGAAACATAATAAAAGATTATAAAACAATGTAAATCTCAAGATTAGACATATCTAACAACACAATTGGTATGGAAAACAATATCAACTAAAGAAAAAGCATGAGGAAAATTGAACATACCTGAAACATAAAAATCCGACTCGGGAGCAATGTTTTCCAGTCAAAGAAACGCAATTGTAGAGATCATGCAGAGACTGCCTCAGGCGATCGACTGTGGACAGTTATTTATAGAATCCCCGGACAAGACTTTAGAGGCAGCAAAGGCTACAAAAAACCAATGGCTGACCACCTCCAGAAAACCAATCACAAAAGAGCTAAATAAGTCAAAATCATGTTTTCCAGACTGAAGAAGAAGAAGACGATAGGATTAGAGGAAAAAAAGAGAGCTATGACCTGTAACGGCTTTGTTAAATGCCTAATTTACTACAAGGGGTTACATGCCTATTATTTATTTCTAATCGAGAGGGGTAGATTTGAAATAAAAAGAGAAGGAGAGAATTGAAAGTGTCAATTCCCTCTCATTATGACATAAATATTGATTTTAGTGAGGGGTATTTATGGCATACTGAAAAGTGTAGAAAACAAAAAATGGGAGAAAACACATTGAGGTGTTAAACTTCAAGAAGTGTAAAACACTTACATGTGTTAAACACTAATTGTTCCTTCACCTTTTTATAGTAGAGAAGATTATTTTCATCAGATTATTTAGATTTTCAAATGGTACCACAGTGGCTCTTAGTGCATGTTTCTTTCAGAACCCAGATTCTGAACATTTTAATTAGAATTGTCACTTTAATTAGTTCATTTGTGACATGGTTTTGTAATTGAGATTAAAATATGCTTTGGACCGAAAATTCGGAGATTAATAAATATTCAGTTTATAAATTCTCTCACATTATACAGACTTTTCGCTCATATAAAAAAACTTTATAGTTTTTAACGACATCAAATTTTTTGTGCAACTTATTATTTTTTTTTTCTCATATTATTTCTAGTCGATTATTTAGATCATTAACTGGTACGTACTAAACAAGCCCAAAAGTGATTGAATATCGTCTGTTGTTGCGTGTGTATCTCAATTATTGCCGTGACAACTGGATTAACCAAATAGTATAAAGTTTCCCAAAAAAAAGGTAATAAACAAGTAGTATAAAGACCTGTTCTTGGACATCCAAAAGATTAAAACAATTGTCTGCTAGTTGAAAGAGAAGAATGGGTTTGAGAGGGGTAGTTTCGACTCAAGTGGAGATCAAATCGGCCGGAGATGTGTACCACGAGATATTTGGATACAGACCACACCACGTATCCCAAATGGCTCCGGATCATATTCAGGGTTGTGATCTTCATGAAGGTGATTGGGGTGTCGTTGGTTCCACAATCGTATGGAACTATACTTTCGGTATGCAATCTCACCCTCTGTCTTCTTCTTTTTTTTGTCCTTTTTTTTTGAAATGTGCCACGAAATTGTTAGAATGTGCCATTTGCAACACCAACAACGGTGTTCAAAAGTGGACATGCAAAAAGGTTCAACAACCAAGACAAATAAGATGCGTTTAAGTTCACAAAATAAGGCGAAATTGCACCAGTAGTATCCATGTTTTAGTTTTGTTTACAGTTAGGTACATAAATTTCAGTTTAGGGATAACCTAGCTACTGAATTGACAATTATATCCTTAACCTTTTTTTTTTTAAATTACATCATATGGTCGCACTCGAACAAATGACCTCGGAGAAATTTTTATTTGTTCCAAGAGCAGCACGTCAGCATGACATGTTACACCATTCAACAACTGACACCTATGTCCACTAGATTTAATCACATCTCTCATGAGTTATAGAAAAAATAATCATGATCCTATTTGGCTGACCTCGCGCAGGGGCTTTAAACGCTCTTTCCCTTTATCCTATAACTATATTTTAGCCCGTAATATTTAATACTTACATCAACATCTTATTTTTCACCTTATATCTTTTATTAATTTGTATTACTCGACATTTAATATTTGTTCTTCTATAAATCACGAATCAACAAGGGGCTGAATGCCCATTACATCGTTCTGAAGTAGAGTTTTTGCCCATTGGAGCTCAAAATTTGGCCAAATACACATTGTTTGTCTCAATAATCCTATTTAGCAAACTCGTTCCCCACCTTATTATTCTCACGACCAGTATGTTGAATCGAGATGTTTCCAATCATCTGTGCTGCAATGAGACAATCATGTATAACTTGATCCAACTCTGAATACATCAAGTAGCAAGACTCACTTCCTAAGTTGAGTTTACGGATGATGTTCAGAAAGTCGGATTCAATAATCACTTGGGTGTACTCTAAATATGATGTTATATTTATTTATTTTATTTTTTTGGTAATTTTGGAGTCCTATCTGGATCCATTACGATTTGTGCCTAGCAAATCTTTTGATAGAATATGGATCCGATGGTTTAGATATGATCCGAATTTGAGTAAGAACCGACTAGATTTGGTTTGATATGAATCTCCTCTTCTTATTCAAATATGATATACACATAGAAGGATCCGGTATGAATTCGACCCGTTACCATCCCTTGTAGCTTAGCTGTATGTATGTCTACGTTTTGGATTTGGAAAGATAAGACAATTTTCTATAAAATGACCGATAAATTGTAATAATAAAATCAATTTAATTTATCTTGTGAACTTGTAAAACTTACTTTTCTAACCATTTACTATGATAAAAATGAAATTTTTATATATAGATCAACAGTTGTTCCAGTTAAATTTTAAATAATTTCGTCAACTCGCAAACAACGATCGATTCAATTTGAGTCACGTTGACGAATTTGTAACCGTGTTTGGGGGAGGCTGTTTTCGAGGGTTTTGTTCACCCCCACTCGCCAACAACACCACCCAGCACCTTCACAAGTCTCACCATCACCACCCGTCCACCAGTGGCGGAGTCAGGATTTCATCGAGGGGGGGGGGGGCACGATTATTTGTATATTACTTTTAAAATAAATAAATACTATATCAACATTGACACTATAGGTTCTCTGGTCCAGTTGGTAAAACACGCCACTTTTAACTTCGCCTTCGAGGGTTCGAGTCTCTACTGGGACGTGTTTTTTGTCTTTTAGTTTTTTCATCGCAAAAAAATTGCAACCGCGCAGAGCAGGAATCGAACCTCTGACATAATTGTTCTACGCCGCGCGCTTTTCCACTTGAGCTAGAGAGACTTTTGAGATGAAGGGGGGCACATTTTTATTTGTAAGGGGGCACTGTTAATTTTTTTTAAAAAAATTAAGGACTACCTAGTGTTTTCGGAAAATTTTGAGGGGGCACGTGCCCCCCCGTGCCCCTACATGGCTCCGCCCCTGCCGTCCACCACCAATCTCGTTCCTCTCTCCATTCTCACTACCTCTTAACACTCGTCCCACCTTTCCAACACCTATCACCTATCACCCACCTCCTCCGGGAACCTAACCCAAATCTTTAATTTAATTAAATAAGATCAAACAAAAGAAAAAAAATAATAAAGGAGTTCTGAAATTGAAACTAACAGATTTGCTGGATGTGAACACACATAATGTCAAAAAACACTGTGTTTCTTCGACTTGTTTAGGTGTGTGTGTGTTTTTTATGAAAAATCAGGGCTAAATTGCATCGGTGTTACCCAGGTTTTTGTGTGAATTAGATATACATAGTTTCAATTGCAGCATCAGCAGTATCCATACTTTCAATTTGTTGCAACATTGGTACCGACCATTAACTTTTCTTCGTATATTAGATGGAAATATGTAAAAAGACTAGTACGCCCATAATTCTCAACCATACATTTTTGCAAATAGTTTTTATAGAATATTGAATTGAATTTATTTATTTATTTACACATAAACATGTAAACACACACACACACACATATATATTATGTATATCTAAAAAAAAATTACTTGTCATAGTAATAAAAAAAATTAATTATTTTTACTCACAATTCTAAATTTTTTAAAATCTTAATTATATTAAATTTAATAATTTCCTTGACATAGTTAAATTTACTACAACTTTTCCATCAAACGAAATATTTATCATGGTAACTTATACTTTTTTTTAGTACAAATGTGTTTTTTTTTTTGAAAAGCAAGATTAAATTTTAGAAAATCAGTTTTATGTAATCTTTTATAAATTTATAGGTAATAGTTCCAATTCAAAAAAATGGAGTTAAAATGAGGGGCACACTAGTCTTTTTTACATTTTCCCTCTAACATATGGATGGAAAGTTAACGGAGGGTACCGCTGTTGCAACAAATTGAAAATATGAATACTGTGAATGCTGAAATTGAAACTATGGGTACCAAATCCACACAAAATTCAAACTATGGGTATCGCAAATGCAATCCAGCCCGAGCCATGTCTATGGTTTTTTTTTTTTTTTTTTTTTTTTTTTTTTTTTTTTTTTTGCCGAAATCAGATGCATGTTTTTTAAAGTTTGTGAGTCCAAAGTATAATAAAAGATAACTGTTGGGGAAATATTACTTTATATTTTTTCAGAAAAACTCAAAAGATTTAAATGTGGTGTTGGGAGTTGAGACTACATACCCTACTGACAAGTGACAATTTGTTACACTGTGTCATTCCGATTTAAACTTATTTCTCACAATAGAATAACAAGAAGAAACACATTTTCTTTGTGGGGACTAATTAACAATGATTGTTGGTTTTGCTTGAACAAATAAAATTCTATTCTATTTGCTAGAGGGGTGTAAGTTGAAATAGCTTGAGCATCTCCAATAAATTAAATAAACAAGTAATTTCGGTAAAATATAAAGAACATGAGTTAATGTTTGAGTTCAACAGGCTGTGCATTTTCTTTGCCAAACTTGTGAAGAGTATTTACTTGCCATCTATACGTTTCTCCTAATTTTTAAGCTTATGTCGATCACCAACGATTCTAATTGTTTGTGATGTACAACGCATGCATATGAACAAGGGTTTTGTTAGGAGAGGCAGAACCTCCTGCGAAAGTCGCTTTCTGGAATAACATTCCATGCCAGCAGTGGTGGGGTGTGGCCTAGGTGTAACCCTCACAGTTACAACATTTGCCTTGACTAACATATACTACAAACTTTCAAGGGTTAAAGTAATAATTTCAGAAACAATCAAACATGCTTGTAACTCACTTTTTTTTTACTCGAGTACTCATGTAAGACATATTTACAGAAGGGAAGAAGCATGTAGCCAAGGAGGTTATTGAAGCAATAGATGAGGCAAACAAGTCGGTGACTTTCAAACTAGTTGGTGGTGACCTTGCTGAATTGTACAAGACATTTCTAGTTACTGCACATGTTGAAACAAAAGGAGAAAACAATGTGGTGAAATGGACTATCGAATATGAAAAGATGAGTGAGGATGTTGAAGGTCCGTATGCATTGCTGTCCTTTATTGATGGAATGACCAGAGCTATCGAGACTCACCACCTCAAGGACTAGTGGTTCTGCAAGAAGAGCATGGATCGTATTATATGTACGTGTGTTTTGAATTGGAGTATCACTCAAAAATAATGTCTGTGTGACAATGTGTTGTATGTGTTTCTATGAACTGTACTGGACTCGTGCTCATTATGATCCAAGACATAATTAATATATTATATGATGTTATGTTAAAGTTGTATAATATGAGTTAAGCTAATAATGTTGAATAAGTTCTAAAGAAGTAACTTCATTTTTAGGAATAAATTTAAATTAAGGAGAAACTAAACATTTAGGAGGGATACATCAAACTGTTCCAACCACACATTATCTTCTCTTGAGTCTGCTGCGTGGCGTGCTAATTTGTGTGCCACCACATTCATCTCTATTCCACGCGGCCATCTCGAGAAATGGAATGGAAACTGATTGAGTACATGAACCAGTTCCCTACACAGTTCATTTGATTTTTTGTTCTCCTCCATCTCTCTTCCGTTCTTTTCGTCAAATCTTCTATAGCCTGAGTTGCATCGCAGATTAGTAAAATTCTGCGGTGATTCTACCAGAGGCACGATCTGAGAGCTTGCAAGCTCAACTGAGTTTCTGCATGCCTGGCATTTTCACAACGTGGTAGTTGGATAGCACCTGCTAAGAGACATGCTCCTTTCTCTGCTTCGAACAACAAATCCAGCCGTGGCTTTGCCGGAGATGGGGTCCCAAATGCCGTCGAAGTGGAGAAAGAGGTCTTCCTCCTCTGATTTCAGATATCTCGGTTGATCCGCCTCCAAGATAAGTGAAGGGCAGGAAGGATCTAAGCATACATAGATCTACAACATGAATTAAAGCGGAATATTCATGTGTACATTTTCTTCCTTAGCTCCTAGCGCAGCGGATTGATCTTGTTGTTGTTGCTTGCTTTCACGAGCCTTCACCTTGATCTTGCTCCCACCAATCTAGTGTGAATCTCAAGGACGAACACTGTGATCCACCCCACGTACCACCTCTTTGAATGTAGTTGGAGAGAGACTAGGGTTCTCTACAACTTGAGAGTGAATCTAGACAGAGTAACTTTACTTTGTGGAATAGCATTATAATATGTAGGAGGCTACCTCTTTATATAGGCAAAACTTCTCATAGGTTTACACATAAACCCCTAGGGTTTGAGCCTTAGCTACTAACCCCTCTAGGTTTGTGCATTAGTGCAACTAACCCCATAAGGTTATGATTATTGCATTGGGCACCCCAAATGGGCGCACCAATTGCTAACATCTCCCACTCGCACAGTGGGGTTGCACAATTCATCCAGTCTCTATCAATCTCCAACTATTTATCATCTACAAAAGAGTATTATTGTGGTCGTGGCGTGTGACCGGTGAGTGTACCTGCATCTCGGGAGATCCGTACACTAAACTCGTATAGCCAGCATGGGAAGGCACCCTCTCGGGAGATCCACACACCAAACTCGTATATCCAGCGTAGAAAGGCACCCTTAAAAGATATAACAGTAATAATGCATTCCGTAACTCTCGTATTCCCCACATTCCTCCTATTGTCATCTCGTGGATCATGAGCACCTGCCTTGTCCCGAAGGCCATGCTCCTATGAGTCCACATATCCTTTATATTTTCATATCCTACATGATCCCGTAAGATCTTGCAGGTGGGCCCAATGAAGATAATAAAGAGCGATGCAATGAGAATCTTTCCTTACATACATGTGTCACTCAGATTCGGCTCAGCTTCTTTCCCAGCAGTGTCCGGAAGGCCGAATCATCCATAGACGTAAGGTGTCACGCCAAAGTAGCACCACCGACCCTTCTCCTCATGACACAGGCGTAAGTACAAAGGGTATACAGTGTCAATCATCTTCATATGATCGACGAGGCTCACACGATGATGAATCCCAGGGACTAATTCTACTCATCACCTCATGGTCACTCATAAGCGCGCATTATTCAAGGGGAATATGCGCCATAGTGTTTAGACTCTGATCAGAGCGCATGTCTTATCCTGCAAAGGATTCGTATGCAGATGTCAATCCTGAAGCCCTTATGGCCACCAGCCCGAGGACTGCGATGTCACACTTTTGTGAACAGTAATCAGTTGTCATCTGGCTTTCTCTACGCAAACTATACATGGTTCGAGGTACTAACCATGTTCGATGGCCATAACCAGTCTCACCTTGTAACTTATTTCCTATGCGACAATTGAGTCCGTCTTACAAGCTACTAGTTCTACTGATAGACATCTAGCTCTTATCATAGGCCATATGCCTTATATGATAAGCATCTCATATCGTATCGTAGGCTTCTAGCGCTTATCGGGATTCTGTCTCATCTTCCGCCACACCTAGACATATCCGGGATACTGCGAAGGCGGTCGCTCGTGTGAGTGAGCCGACCTAGTGTCTGCGTGACATGCTTTATGCTAGTACAGGAAATGTAACATATCATACATGTATCAAACAACATGCTGCTTAAAACAAATCCAATTAAAATCCAGTTAATCAATGTCTCGTGTGTTCATCAATCATATTGCCAGTTATCGACTACCATGTCCCAATTCTCTAAAAAATCCATAAAGAAAATTTGTAAGTGGTTTGGGAATGAGATGAGCCAACACTTTAGCCCGTAGCCGATCCACTCCAAGATTACTCTCTAGGTAGTCATTTCACCTTTTGTGAAATAGTACCCTTGACTATGTGTTTGACTTCACCGCAGTGCTATGGCCGTATGCTAGCATTACTCATGGTAATGGGTTTTTCGATAGCTCATAAGCTTACCTGAAAAACCTTTTTAGTTAAACACATTTCTACCCTATGGCAGAACATGCAATCGTGCTACGCTTCCATGGTCAATGGAGCGGTCCAATACGATCATGCAACACTTATATTGCATTTGTTCCATGCGAGTCTATCATCGAGCATGGATAATAGCCCGAGGGTGATCCATGTGCATCTAGGTCCTCACCCTAGTCAGCATGTATGGTTAACTAGTTGAAGCATCATCTTCGATAGTCATAGCACGTGATCCATCATATAGAGTATCCTGGTGACAGCAATCTTGTGTCCTAAATTGGAATATTCTGAGCAATCCAATTCTTTTGATTGCATAGTGTTTCTTGGGTCTGAGTACACACCATAGTGCATAGAAGACCCCTACCGCATCAGGCACTCTGGTTATCTGTGCATTCTTATATGGTATCTGTTAGGGCACATGCCTAGGCTCGTAACGTCTTGCGCTGAGCTACAGGAGTATAGTTACCCCTTAGGGAACTCGAACAATCCTTTAGCTCCACTAGCCAATAGTGTGTCATCGATATTAAGGGACGTGATTTTCAACTCTCTACTAGTGAGCATGATACACATCGGTTTTGATTTGTTATCGTAAACATATAGTAAACGATCCCTGCTGAAATACTGCTGTCCAAAGGACTAGCTAAGATCACACATGGACTTAGTTAGTTTGCACACGTTCTATGCATTTGACCTTATGTCACCTCTTTGATTTCTCCATTGAGAAATTTAGTCGTCACGTCTATCGAGAATGGACCCTTAATCCCATCATCACAACTATTGATGCTACCAAGCGAATCAACGTAATCCTTACTACCCAATGCTTTGGGAAGGATATCCTGTTGAACCAACGCAATTCTCGCTACCATATTAGGAGAATATCTTGTCGAATCGACGCAAATTCGTCGATGTCTACTCTCAGAATTAGTGTAGCATTTTTCGCTTCTACGCAAGTCATATGCCTTACCACGCTTCCGTCTGGGTCTCTGATTGACCTTGGAAATCCGTTAATCTCCAATAGTCTTCCATCCAGTTGGAAAGTCAACCTAGTTCTCAAAACTTGGTTGGCCCTTTAATAGACTCTAATTTATCCTGTAAAGCTTAATATTCATTCTTCATAAATAGGAAACGATAAGGCCTAGGATTCTATCCCATCATTTATGCAAGGTGATCTTAAAGATCTTTCCTTCGATCTCTAACAGTCGATGTGGGTATGCTCCTATGAGCAATTCCTTTGCATAGGAGGATCATTATTTGCTCTCATACCTTATGGATGGGAACCAAGCTTGGAAAGTCACTCCCAATGTCTAAAGGATCCTTGAGGAACTAATTCCTCATAATCAAGTAAGGAACGGGTATCTTCCAGATGTTCCTCCATGCTCGCGGAGATCATCATCTCTACGAACATTTCCTTTAATTATGGACATCTCACATGAGAAATCATATATCTCGTGAATCCATTTTTTTCTACTATTTATCGCCTGTTGCGTTTCAAATATGCAACCCCTAGAGTGCTCCGAATAGCATAAAAAGATACGTTACTCCATGGAGATACGTTTCTTCCATTTAGGGTCTAACTTCAAATTCCTTCTTGTCGGGTGATGAAATATCCTGGGATAATATCCTAGGTTCATCATTGTCTTTCGTGGTGACCCTTATGGTCTTCCTTTCGATTTCAAATCATCGACGGGATACGCTCCAAAGAGCGCTCCTACACAATGAGGTTTCCTCCACATAGTCATAATCTATGATGGGCTATTCACTAGGCATGTTACTCCCACTGTCCTAAAGATCCGTAGGATCTGTTTCCTGTTGATCTATCAGGGATGGGGTGTCTTCTAGTGAAACTTCTGTTTTGTAGAGACTTACTTCTCAAAGAACCTCTTCCTGAATTGAGTTTTGTTAGCTCATAAGTTGCGGATCCCCATGACCTAAGATGACCTCATTCAGGTTGCCTTTTGGTCCACATCTCGTAGGGTGTAGTGTCTTCAGACTTAGTGGGCTTTTGGTTGAGTATGCTGACCGCCGTTAAGCAAAAGCGTTTCCTCCAAATAGGGAACATGTGTTTTGCAGGCGTTATCATACCATCCCTCACAGTACCCTATTCCTTTAATCCTCTACAGCATCTTGCTGGGGCGTGGGAATAGCCAACTGCCTTACTATTTTTCTCCATCACATAGCTCTTGCTAAGATAGATACTCGTTGTCTCATTCTGGCCAAGGACATATCCTTTTGTTCATACTGTTTTCTAACTTTTGTAGAGACCTGTCTGAAGCACCCTTGTGCCTCAGACTTATGTGGCCCAAGCACACACAGTTGAGACGCGGACAATCATCTACGAATGTGATGGAACAGTAAGCACCATGTCTTAGATCTAACATTTAATGAATCATAATAACAGAATAAATAAGATATAAAGACTCAGTAGTCCTTAATGCTCTACCGGATGGTTTGCGTTTTGCCTTTCATGTCCGGCAAGAACCACACACGGGTTAGGGTACCTTGGGCACAATCCAAGCAGGCCTGCCTTAGCTAGCCTGAATATCATTTCCTATCATCGTGTGTCTTAATCTAGCGTGCCACATATCATAATCTTAATTCATACTCTTAAGTTGACATCCAAGAATTCTGAGGCGTCACTCATGCTAAAATCTTAAGAACGCAAATACCATGATATACCCATATCCAAGGTTAAAACTGTGATCAAAACAATTTTTTTGTGGCTACTTCCTCAAAGATAATCATATGGATCCTTAGACGAGAAGTTAGTGTCAGGTCTGGCCTTTTCTCTAGTCTTAGGAAAACCTCTTTTTCCTTCTTTGCGTTTGCCAGTCTTGGGCTATTGGTCTTATACCAATATTTCCCTTAAGTTCCCTTATCCTTGCCCCACCTGTTGCCGTGGTCCTAATATCGGGCTAGGGACTATATCTGCCTATTATACTTCATTCACAGCCTTTAGTAATCATATATTGCTTAGATTTCAGAAGTATGCGGGCCTATTATTCTATAGCAAAAACTTGGTTGCTTAGATCCTAGAACCGAGTGATGTTTGGTCTTATCCAAACATCTTGACACTCATAAGTATGTCATATAACGTTTCATGAAACGTGGCAGAGATTTCAGCAAATTGCAAGTCGGATAGCTTGTACCTGGCAGTCCTTAACTTTCTGATCATAAATGGCATCAATCTCAGACGTTACTGTCGAGTGCTTAATATTATGAAATGAGCCATAACTCACAGTAAAGGCAGGATTATTATGAGTCAGTACTCACAATTTATGTACGCAAATGGCTAAGATGGATCCAAGATTCTTCTTGGCCTACTTCCTACAATTTTAAAAGTGGTCTTGAACATGCTGATGAGGTCATTTCCCCTCCTTTTCATAGCATGCTCTATGACATTATCTTGACTGCTGCCTCCCACTATCGGTGAGCCTAAAGATAATGTCTATGTGCTGTTGTGACAACTTATTTATCACAGGTTTGACCATATTTGTAGGTGGTTCTGTAGGGTTTTGATTCATGGATAGCGCAACGGAAGCATAATCAAACATAAAACCATGCAAAACCCTCCAAGGATCACAAGTCAAGAGACATAACGATGGTAAGGGTTAGGAATCATAAACACACCTTTGGGTTCTCCTTGATGACTTCAAACGCGAATTGTGTCACGTTCTCTATAGTTGATCCACGCCTAGAGTTGATCCTAGATCTCCCAACTCCTTTGGTGCTAGCCCGGAAGAGTAAGAGGAAGAAGAAATCACGCAAAACGAGACCCAAAGGAGGGTCTCGGCCTCCTTTGGCCGACGGGGACGGGGCGGCAGCAAGGGGGCGGTTCGGGCCTCCTTGTTGCTTGCTCTCTCTCCTTTTGTTCTCTCCCACTCTTGTTATGATCAATTATGAGCATAATTTATGTGGAAGGAAGGAAGGAAGGTCCTTTATATAGTCCAACAACTCCTTGTTAACTACCTAAAGGACTTATTCTAGTCCTACTAGAATTCAATTTAGTCCCTTCCTTGCAAATTAGTCCCTACTAAGTTTGCAAGGGTTTGCATAGTGATCCTTCTAATTAATTAATCCAATTAATTAATTCCCAAATCTAGTTCAACTTTATATAGCGTGTGACCCCATAGGTTCTATCTAGTTGGTAGAAACTATTTGCTAATATGGAGCGGTCTCTAGCAAAACATCCATTCTAGCCAACTAATAGAATAGTCATCTTGACAACCTTTGTACAAGTAATTGTCTCATCCCTTTGTCTCTATATCCGGATTGGACACGAGACATACAAGTCACACTCGTATATCCAATCCATAGTTTCTCGATCCATGGGAATAGCCTTATTCGTGCAAATAACCTCAATATCCCATATTGATTTATTTGAGTCTGTCCAGACATTCTATAAGCACTATCCCTCGAGTGGCCTAGGATATTTGCTCCCGTTATGTGGGAGGGACATATCCTATCTACGTCCACTACGATCTCTAAGCTTTCTTCTTATTGTATCCAGTACACGCCTTTATAACTACCCAGTTACGGTGTAGCGTTTAACGCTACCAAGATCACAATAATCCGCAACTAGAATATCTAGTGACTTCAAGTCTAAGGATGAAAATACCGTTGCACCGCGAGAAGCGCTTGTGACTCAACATAACGTGTATGTAGCCTTCTCGGAGATGGGTCAATCCAGTGCAACATTCCCTAATGCACACCTATGTGTTCGATCATGATATCTCTATATCAATCCAACCCCATACTAGTCTATAGATGATTGTCCCATTTAATCATTATATTTAACGCTACCAAGATCACAATAATCCGCAACTAGAATATCTAATGACTTCAAGTCTAAGGATGAAAATACCGTTGCACCGCGAGAAGCGCTTGTGACTCAACATAACGTGTATGTAGCCTTCTCGGAGATGGGTCAATCCAGTGCAACATTCCCTAATGCACACCTATGTGTTGGATCATGATATCTCTATATCAATCCTACCCCATACTAGTCTATAGATGATTGTCCCATTTAATCATTATACTTGACTAGGGATATTTAAGATAAACAACACAATTGTAAATCTAAGGACTTCATTATATTAAATATCCAATAAATAATAAATGAATTTCTAGCCACAAATAATTCATACTAAACTAGATTTCCTCTAGGGCATCTATTCCAACAGTCTCACACTTGGACTACAGCCAATCTGGCGCATCACGTATGCCCATACTCCTAGTGTGCCCTTCATGCTTCCACTGCGTGAGAGGCTTCGTAAGCGGGTCTGACAGATTATCATCTGTAGGAATCTTGCATATCCGAACGTCTCCTCTATCGATAATATCTCGAATCAGATGAAACTTCCTGAGCACGTGCTTGGACTTCTGGTGCGATCTGGGTTCCTTTGATTGCGCGATCGCCCCAGTGTTGTCACAGAACAACTCCACTGGATCCGCAATGCTAGGGACCACACCAAGTTCAGAAACAAACTTTCTGATCCAAACAGCCTCCTTTTCTGCGCCATTTGCAGCAATGTACTCAGCCTCTGTTGTAGAATCAACTACCGTCTCTTGCTTGGAACTTTTCCAGCTCACCGCTGCTCCATTCAGGCAAAACACATATCCCGATTGTGATCTAAAGTCATCTCTGTCGGTCTGGAAGCTTGCATCAGTGTAACCCCTTACACGCAACTCTTCCTCACCGCCAAAAATCAAGAAAGCATCCTTAGTTCTTCTCAAGTACTTTAGGATGTTCTTGACTGCAATCCAGTGACTCTCACCCGGATTGGATTGGTATCTGCTTGTCATACTCAAGGCATATGACACATCTGGTCTAGTACATAACATGGCGTACATGATAGATCCTATGGCCGAGGCATAGGGGATTCTACTCATGCGTTCCTTCTCAATCTCATTGGAAGGACAACCACTCTTCGAAAGAGTGATTCCATGTGACATGGGCAAGAATCCCTTTTGGAATCGTGCATGTTGAACCGTTTCAACACCTTGTCAATATATGTACTTTGACTTAGGCCCAGCAACCTACTAGATCTATCTCTATAGATCTTTATACCGAGTATATAGGCTGCTTCTCCTAAGTCCTTCATTGAGAAACACTTTCTTAGCCAATCTTTAACAGATTGCAGCATGGGCATGTCGTTTCCAATGAGTAGTATGTCATCCACATACAAGACCAGAAAAGCTACAGAGCTCCCACTAACCTTCTTGTAGACACAAGACTCATCTTCGTTTCTGATGAAGCCAAACTCTTTGACCACTTCATCAAAACGTCGATTCCAACTCCTAGAAGCTTGCTTCAATCCATAAATGGATCGTTGCAGCTTACAGACTTTGTTGGCTTGCTTTGGATCCTCAAAACCCTCCGGCTGTATCATATACACGTCCTCAAGGAGATTCCCATAAAGGAATGCTGTTTTGACATCCATCTGCCAAATCTCATAGTCGTGGTATGCTGCAATCGCAAGTAGGATTCGGATGGATTTGGTCATAGCGACTGGTGAAAAGGTTTCATCATAGTCAATACCATGAATCTGTCTGAATCCTTTATCCACCAATCGGCCCTTATAGGTAATCACATTACCATCCATGTCGATCTTCTTCTTGAAGACCCACTTGCACCCTATGGGCCGCGCCCCATCGGGTGGTTCCACCAAAGTCCATACTTTGTTGGTGTACATGGATTCCATCTCGGATCTCATGGATTCCAGCCACTTCTGAGAGTCTGGGCCACTCATGGCCTCTTCATAGGTAGTAGGCTCATCATCTATGAGCATCGTGTCACCGGAATCGGTTACGAGAAGTCCATACCTCTCGGGTTCCTGGCGCACTCTACTAGATCTACGAAGCTCTTGTGTTACCTGAATAGGTGGCTCCACAACTGCTTGTGGTTCCTGTTCATGTTCCATAATCGGTTCAGTGATTTGTGGTTCTTGAATCTCTTCAAGTTCTACATTCCTCCCACTTGCTTCTTTAGAGACAAACTCTCTTTCTAGAAACACGCCGGTCCCGAGCAACAAACACTTTGTTCTCGGTTGGATTGTAGAAGTAGTATCCCTTAGTTTCCTTAGGGTACCCCAAAAATTTACACTTATCCGATTTAGGCCCTAGCTTGTCTGATTGTAAACGTTTTACATAGACATCGCAGCCCCAAATCCTCATGAACGACAGTGTGGGATGCCTCCCACTCCACATCTCATATGGTGTCTTCATGACTGATTTAGATGGAACACGGTTAATGGTGAAAGCTGCACTTAATAGAGCGTAGCCCCAAAATGACAACGGAAGATCGGTTTGACACATCATAGATCGAACCATATCCAATAGGGTTCGATTCCTCCTCTCGGACACGCCATTCCATTGTGGTGTTCCGGGTGGAGTGAGTTGGGACACGATCCCACACTCTCTAAGATAGTCGTCAAACTCTTGGCTCAAGTATTCTCCTCCACGATCCGATCGTAGAGCCTTTATACTTTTGCCAAGTTGCTTCTCTACTTCATTCTTGAATTCTTTGAACACTTCAAAGGATTCGGATTTTGCCCTCATAAGGTACACAAATCCATATCTACTGTAATCATCAGTAAATGTAATGAAGTAGACATAACCACCCCTGGCAGGTGTGGCAAATGGCCCACACACATCGGTATGTATGAGCGCCATTTGCTCACTAGTCCTCTCACCTTTCTTATTGAAAGGGGACTTTGTCATTTTTCCCAATAAACAAGCCTCACATGTCTCATATGATTCAAAATCAAATGAGTCTAGTAGTCCATCCTTATGGAGTCTAGATACACGTTTCTCATTTATGTGGCCTAAACGACAGTGCCATAGATAAGCAGGATTTAAATCATTTATTTTAATCCGCTTGGTATTAATGTTGTAGACAGGATTGCTTAGATCAAGGACATAAAGTCCATTAAATAATTGCGCACTAAAATAGTGAATATTATTTAAATAAAAGGAACAACAATTGTTCTTTATTGAAATAATAAAACCATCCTTGTCCAAACAAGAAATAGAAATAATGTTTCTGCTCATAGCAGGCACAAAATAGCAATTATTTAATTCTAAAACTAATCCTGAAGGCAGAGATAGCTCGCACACACCTATGGCCAAAGCAGCAACCTTTGCTCCATTCCCAACGCGCAGATCTACCTCTCCTTTAGCCAATCTTCTACTTCTCTTTAGATCCTGCATATTTCGACAAATATGAGATCCACATCCAGTATCTAATACCCATGATGTAGAGACAGTTAAATTGACATCTACAGCAAAAATACCTGGTGGTGGTGGAATCACTATTCCAAGCCTCTTGTCCTCCAGATATTTTGGGCAGTTCCTCCTCCAGTGTCCAGGCTGACTGCAATAGTGACACTCACCTTTAGTCACGGCCTTGGCAATGCCACCAACAGGCTTAAGGGCACGTTCCTTGGACTTGGCAACTGACTTGCCTTTGCCCTTGGAGGAAGAGGCAAACCTTTTGCCCTTTCCTTTCTGTACCATCATTATGGCCTTGCCCTTACCCTTGTTGATGCTCTGTTCAGCCGTCCTCAACATGTTGAGCAAATCTGGCAGTGGTTTAACGATCTCGTTCATGTTATAATTCATAATGAACTGTCCATAACTCTCGAGTAACGATTGCAACACGAGATCGGTTGCCAACTCTTGGCCGACCGGGAACCCCAGTCGGGCGAGATTCTCCAAGTACCCGATCATTCGGAGTACATGGGGTCCCACCGGGTTCCCTTCTGCCAGATTAATATTTGAACAGTGCCTTTGAGACCTCATACCTCTCTACCCTCGCCTGCTCTTGGAAGAGCTGCTTTAGATGTTCGATCATATCGACATCATTCATGTTTTCGTGTTGCTTTTGAAGCTCAGAAGTCATGGTGCAAAGCATTAGGCAGGCCGCATCATTAGCGTCATCAACACGCTTTTGATACGCGTTTAAGGCAGCAGGTGTTTGGTTCTCTGGACCTTCTGGAACATGCTCCTCTATTGCGTACAGCTTCTTCTCTTGCTTGAGAACAATTCTCAAGTTTCTGTACCAATCAAGAAAGTTGGTTCCAGAGAGCTTGTCCTTCTCAAGGACAGATCGTAGGGAATGTTGTGAACTCGATGAGTTGTTTTCCATTTGGAATTCTACAAAAGGAAAATACGCAAGTTTTAGTATTTGTGAATTTTTGACTATATTTAATAATGGCTAGTTTATCAAATATAGCTCCCACTATTTTTCTACGGATTAATAACCCTCAAGATATTAATGCGAAAAATATCCTTATATTTTCTAGTGGGCCAAGATCCATCTTTCATCTCCTTATGAGCTTGCTTTGGCAAGTCACCCATAATTTGACTACTTTAGGTAGGAACAATTCCAATTGCATTCCATATGCAACTCTTGGTTCAATTGGGCAAATAACTCCTTATTTATCCATCCATATGGATAATCCCAATTGATTGCCTCTAGGTTTCTTAATCAAATTAATAGCCTAGTTGTGTTCAACCTCTTATCTAAACAATTGCACATTGTTACGTGCCATCGCATTCCATCATTATGAACCAAGTCGCCATGCTTTGGCACGCACGAACTTGATAAATAATGATGATAATGAGTGTTTAAATAACGAGAAGGCAAGAACACAATATTTGAATTTTTGAGGGATTTTTAAATTCAATTTTAATTGTTTTGTTGATCACAATCAACTAATCTATCTATTTGAGTTTGCGCACAACTCCAAATAATAGATCCGGGTTGTCTAATTATCTTATTATCCTAATTGCATGCATCATCCATACACCAACCACACAATAATAAGACAATAAATTAAACAACCACAAAACAGAAATTAAACGTGATGTGGATATGGCCTTTTCTAGACTAAGATAATTCCAAGCCAATGGAATTATCTATGAACCCTAAAGCAAACACATCTCCATGCGTCTTAATCTTTTGGTCCATCCTTCATAGTCTTGTGGAATGCTCCATGCTCCATGCTCCATCTTTTGTGGCTTCTTTGGCTTTGGGCTTCTTTTCTCCAATCTTGGCTAACAATCTACTTTATCTAGCACTAGCTAACTTCTATACTAAATAAAATAAATCTCACAAATTGAGAAAAAAAATGGCACGCCGGCCATAAAACCCTAATTAATTATTACAATTAATTGATCAGCTCGCAGGCCGTAAAACCAAACCACAAAATTAAACATCCACATCAAACCACATCCTAAGGCCATATCCAATCACCATGCGATTTGCACATAAACAGTTAAAATCCAATTTTAACGCGCTTGGTCAATTTTAATTGATTTTAAGATTTCTAGGGTTAAAACGGTCCATGGGCCCAACAATTAAATTGCCCGGGCCCAAAAAGGTGAACCACAAGGCCCTAGGGCCGGCCCGGCCCAAAACCCACGAGCCTAGGCTCGCGGGTTAGGGCCGCCCGGCCCCTAGGGAGGCCAAGCTTGGGCGGTAAGCAAGGGGGGGCGGTCCCTAGGGGGGCCGAACCTCCTTGAGGGAGTTGTTTCCAAAACAACTCCCTTGCTTGGTGCCCAAGTTTGGTTGTTTCCTTGTTTTGGGAGAACTCCTTCTTCCCAAAGGATGCCCAAACCCTAGATCTAAGATCCTAAAATTTCTCAAACTCATCAATTCATGCATCCAATGCAAAAATTGGATCTTGTTATGATTAATTATTGAAAAATTGCATCCCATGCTTGATTTGTCTTGTTTTACGCGATAAACAATCAAATTAAGTTGTAAAACAACTAAAACGTAACACATAAACCACATTTATGCTCTACGACCTGTGGCTCTGATACCACTGTAGGGTTTTGATTCATGGATAGCGCAACGGAAGCATAATCAAACATAAAACCATGCAAAACCCTCCAAGGATCACAAGTCAAGAGACATAACGATGGTAAGGGTTAGGAATCATAAACACACCTTTGGGTTCTCCTTGATGACTTCAAACGCGAATTGTGTCACGTTCTCTATAGTTGATCCACGCCTAGAGTTGATCCTAGATCTCCCAACTCCTTTGGTGCTAGCCCGTAAGAGGAAGAGGAAGAAGAAATCACGCAAAACGAGACCCAAAGGAGGGTCTCGGCCTCCTTTGGCCGACGGGGACGGGGCGGCGGCAAGGGGGCGGTTCGGGCCTCCTTGTTGCTTGCTCTCTCTCCTTTTGTTCTCTCCCACTCTTGTTATGATCAATTATGAGCATAAGTTATGTGGAAAGAAGGAAGGAAGATCCTTTATATAGTCCAACAACTCCTTGTTAACTACCTAAAGGACTTATTCTAGTCCTACTAGAATTCAATTTAGTCCCTTCCTTGCAAATTAGTCCCTACTAAGTTTGCAAGGGTTTGCATAGTGATCCTTCTAATTAATTAATCCAATTAATTAATTCACAAATCTAGTTCAACTCTATATAGCGTGTGACCCCATAGGTTCTATCTAATTGGTAGCAACTATTTGCTAATATGGAGCGGTCTTTAGCAAAACATCCATTCTAGCCAACTAATAGAATAGTCATCTTGACAACCTTTGTACAAGTAATTGTCTCATCCCTTTGTCTCTATATCCGGATTGGACACGAGACATACAAGTCACACTCGTATATCCAATCCATAGTTTCTCGATCCATGGGAATAGCCTTATTCGTGCAAATAACCTCAATATCCCATATTGATTTATTTGAGTCTGGCCAGACATTCTATAAGCACTATCCCTCGAGTGGCCTAGGATATTTGCTCCCGTTATGTGGGAGGGACAAATCATATCTACGTCCACTACGATCTCTAAGCATGGTTCTTATTGTATCCAATACACGCCTTTATAACTACCAAGTTACGGTGTAGCGATTAACGCTACCAAGATCACAATAATCCACAACTAGAATATCTAGTGACTTCAAGTCTAAGGATGACAATACCGTTGCACCGCGAGAAGCGCTTGTGACTCAACATAACGTGTATGTAGCCTTCTCGGAGATGGGTCAATCCAGTGCAACATTCCCTAATGCACACCTATGTGTTGGATCATGATATCTCTATATCAATCCAATCCGATACTAGTCTATAGATGATTGTCCCATTTAATCATTATACTTGACTAGGGATATTTAAGATAAACAACACAATTGTAAATCTAAGGACTTCATTATATTAAATATCCAATAAATAATAAATGAATTTCTAGCCACAAATAATTAATACTGAACTAGATTGCCTCTAGGGAATCTATTCCAACAGGTTCGACAACCTATCCCCAGCGGATGGTTACAGAGTACGACGACTCATCATATCGTTTGTTGTCACCATTTAGCCTTTACAGTTTTGATTTAGACACGATTGATATTGACATTGTGGAAGTTAATAACTAGCATTTACTTAGCTCCAAAATAACATGTGATATCGATTAAAATTTAATAGTTCCTCACAAAGACTCCACCAAAACCTAGCGTATATCCTAGGAATCAAATCTCACCACTTGTGATTTCCTATCAATTTTAATCATGTCCTCATGTGAGCTCTTTTGTTTTAGTTCTTTAGCATGCGAGGTTACACCTATATATCCAACCACACGCAGTTATGACATAAAACAAGCATAAGCATAAATAAATATGCAATGGATGTGGCCCCTAAGGGTCACTCCCACTATTGAGAGTACTTCTTGAGCAAGTCTTGAACTTCTTCTCATGCCATCATGCCTATCTCGAGGACTCCAAGCTTGAGGCTCCTTATACCATCTATTTGCTCCTTGCACCTTGCGCCATAGCTTTTGGTTTGGCCACCTCTCTTGAAGCTTCTATCTTCAATCTCTACTAATTATCTTATTTCTAATAAGAAGTAACATCATAGAGGCGATTGAATGAGAAGAGAAGACACGAGAGTGTATAGAGAGGCACGACACGCAGGCCGTATTTTGATTAAATATTTAAAACCAAAATCAAAACCAAATATAAAACATCTATGCCAAATCCATGCACCAAACACATCCATTTGACCCACAACAGTAAGTAAAACAATATAATAAACATACTGGAATTTTCTAGAAATTTCCAGAATCAGATACTAATTACTGGAAATTAATAAGCAATAATCTAATCAACTAAAAAGATCAAAAGTTGCTCCCTACCACTTAGGGTCTCACCACCTATGGTAAAACGTAGGGGAAAAAGACCTAAGTCTCCAGAAAAAATTTGGGCTCAAAACTGTGTGTTAAAGGTCGTCAAACTGCCTCGGGAAGTGTGTCAAACACTTAATTAATTAATTTGGAAATTACTAAAATTTTCCGTCGCTCCAAAAATTATGGAAAAATATCCAGAAAATAGGAAATTCAATTTGGAGTACCTAGGAAAAAACTGGATGAAAATTGACGGCGGGAGGAGGCTGCACGCGCCCTCACGCCCCGCCGCGCGTGGGCGCGCCTGCCTCCGTCACGCGCCGAAGTCAGCCATGTGCCATGTCAGCATGCCACGTGGCATGCCATGTCAGACCCAATGCTGACGTCAGCTGCCACATCATTCTGCTATGTCAGGTGTCACGTGGGCTGCCACATCATCGCCACGTCAGCCTTAGCCACGTCAGCAGTCCGTCGCTGGCCCTTAGGTGCGTGCGGTGCGTGGTGGCGCGCGGCCGCGCGTGGTGGTGCGTGAAGCCCACACGCCGCATTCCCGTGCTCTGTTCCTGATGAAATTAATATTTCTCTGATCGTCTTTTCGTCCTGATCCCGATTATGTGTTCAAAATCCAATTTTAACAAGTTTTGAAAAACGTGTTCTACAGATTGGATCTAACAGTCCAGATTAATACAGTTCCAAAAATTTAAAGGGGCATAAATTTTTCATCATTAATCCAAAAATTATAAGATTTATATTTGTGGAATCCTCGTTAAAAACCCTATCCAACCATATAGGTCTTGCCTACAGATTCTGAAAATTGAAAAAACTCGATTTTCTACTGTGTTCAAGTTTTGGGTTCAAACTACGAGGCACGAAAAACAAGCCTAGGGCACTGATACCAATGAAGGGCATGAAGGATCTAAGCATACATAGATCTACAACAACAATTAAAGCGGAATATTCATGTGTACCTTTTCTTCCTTAGCTCCTAGCGCAGCGGATTGATCCTTTTGTTGTTGCTTGCTTTCACGTGCCTTCACCTTGATCTTGCTCCCACAAATCTAGTGTGAATCTCGAGGACGAACACTGTGATCCACCCCACGTACCACCTCTTTTGATGTAGTTCAAGAGAGACTAGGGTTCTCTACAACTTGAGAGTGAATCTAGACAGAGTAACTTTACTGTGTGGAATAGCATTATAATATGTAGGAGGCTTCCTCTTTATATAGGCAAAAATTCTCCTAGGTTTACACATAAACCCCTACGGTTCGAGCCTTAGCTACTAACCCCTCTAGGTTTGTGCATTAGTGCAAGTAACCCCATAAGGTTATGATTATTGCATTGGGCACCTCATATGGGCGCACCAGTTGCTAATAATAAGAGCTTCTCCTTTTCGAATTGACTATTCCAAGATCTTTCTCTCAATCAACTGTCGAATCGTTGTCTGTGGTTAATTCTTGGTTCTTGAATTTCTTGAGGTTTCTTCCATGCCATATTCCGCATATGGTCACACAATAAACAATCGAATTTTATCCTTTTAAACGTGCCATATCTGCTTTAATTCTTCTTAATCAGCCTGATTTGTGTTTTTGTAGGATTTTTCTTCCTTCCGTGGCTTCCCAGATTTTCTTCGTGAATGGACATGAAAAGAACATGTGGCCAACTGTTTCTGCACCTTCCTTGTAGGGCTGTAAGGAAAACCAAACAAACCGGTCAAACCGACATGAAAAAACCGAAATCCTCGGTTTTGGACGGTTTTTTTGGATGTTCAGTTTGTGAACGGTTCAAGTTTTCACAAACCGGTCTAATCGGTTTGGTTTTTGGTTTGTAAAAATATCACACCGCACCAAACCGAACCGAACTGATATGTTCCTAATGTAATTTTGTTAATATAAATATTGCGTAAAGTATATTAAATAATCTAAAATAATAGAAAACACGTAGATAGATTTAATTTAAGTCATCATATTTATCTCAATATTTCCCATTTCTCTCATGTTCCATCGTAAACGATAGTCGTGGAAGTGTTTTTACATCTATTTAATCTATTTCTCTCTTAAAGTTTGAACTTTTTTGACACTGCAGTATTAGAATATCCATTCAATAATGTTTATGCAAACCAACCGAACCGAATCAAACGAAACCGATTTTTTCGGTTTGGTTCAGTTCGGTTCATCCTTTCAAATGGTTTGGTTTGGTTACAAAATTAGTTAACCGATGAATTCGGTTTGGTTTATGGTTTTCACGCAAACCGCACCAAACCGAACCGCTTACACCCCTACTTCCTTGCACAAACTACAACAATCATCGACTTTTATCCCTCTCCTCCTCAAATTTTCTATTGTTGGAATGATGTTCTGTGCGGCCCATCCAAACCAGGTTAGCAATTTTATTCTCAATTTTTTCCACAACACTGTAAGAGAGATTTTATTTCGGCTGGAACAGTCACCTATACAATTTATGCAGAATTTGTTCTTTAATCCTAGTTGACATTGATTTTCTTAAATAGATTCTTTTGTCTGTATAGTGCCAACGAACTCTGTCCTCCATTTGTTGCTCTGGAAACTGTATATTCTCAATCTCCTGCACATCAACCTCTAGCAGGTACTCCCTCAGCTTGTTAATATTCCACCTTATTTTTATGGGATTATAAAATTTGCTACTTTCAAGCCATTAATCATACTGTTGTCTTTGATCAATTTGAAGGTGGGTTCTCGGTTCACCCATGGAGCTATCACTTCATCCTTATTCCCGTCTCCTATTTGCCACCTCAACCCTTTTGCCAGCAGGTTTCTTCCGAAGATGATATTGTGCCAAGCATAACTAGGTGCACCTCCTTCCTTTTCATTCCAAAAATCAGTGCTTGTAAAATATTTGGCCTTTAGAACTTTACTCATCAGCAAATTGGGGTTGTCGAAAAGTTGTCAGGCTTGTTTGGCTAACCTAATCTGGTTGAAGAATTTGAATTCTTTGAACGCTAGACCCCCATTCTCTGTTGTGTCCTAAATTTTATTCCTTGACATCCAACATATGTCCCTGTCTTTTTTTTAGTTACTCCACCAAAATTGTCGAATTTTGCTTTCAATTTTGTCACAAACCGTGTCAGGGAGTCTAAAACAGGACATAGCATAAGTGTAGTTTTTTGATACAGATTACGCAGCGGAATAAACAATAATTGATTATGTTCAAGATCCTCCAAGGATAACAGAACTAGACATCATAACGATGGTAAAGGTTAAGAACATCATGTACCTTGTTTGTCTCCTTTGATAACTTCACATGAAATAGTATCCACGTCTCGATGCAAGTCCTCTCCTAGGATTGTAAAGAATCCTTCTCACGCCTTTGTGCTAGGTAGGGAGGAAGGATGAAGAATAAGATCAGGAAAAACGAGACACCCAAGGCCGACACCTCACGAGGCCGACGGCAGAAGGGAGGGGGCGGACGGGGGGCTTCGGCCTCCTTGTCCTAGCTCTCTCCTTGATTTGTTCTCTCTCTCTCTCTCTCTCTCTTGTGTAAAAATAATTATGACACTTATGAGAAAAATAAGCTATGAGTACCCTTATATAGTTAATAACTGTTTATTAACTGTATATAAGCCCTAATACTAATCATGTCCATACACGGATTAGTCCACCTTGCGAATTAGTCTTAATAAGTTTGCAAGTGGTTGCGTATGATCCTTACATTTAATTAGTCCAACTAATTAATTCCCAAGTCCGGTTTAATTCATAGGGAGTGTGACCCCATAGGTTTCTACTTAGTTGGTATTAACAATTACTAACATAGAGCGGCCTCTAGCAAGACATCTACACCACCCAACTAATAGAATTAGTCAGTAATCCGGCAAACCTTGTGACCAGTGTTATCGTATTTCAATGTCCCTTTGTCTCCATTTCCAGATTGTACACGAGACATACAAGTCACACTCGTATATCCAATCCATAGTTTCTCGATCCTGGGAATAGTCTTGCAGATAACATTAATATCCTATATTGATTTATCTGAGTCTTGCTAGACATTCTATAAGCAATACCCCTCGAGTGGTCGCGGATATGTGCTCCCGTAATGTGGGAGGGACAAATCCTATCTACATCACTATCATATCTAAGCTTGCTTCCTATCATGCCTGTTAACTACCTTTCTAGTTAAGGACTTCAAGTCTAAGGACCACGATACCATTGTCACTACGAGAAGCACTTGTGAGTTGTGACTTTACATAACTTGTATGTAGCCTTCTCGTGGTGGGTCAATCCATTATGCCATTACTCCTAATGCATACCCATGTGCTAGACTTCATATGTCCATATCAATGTACACACATACAAGTCTATAGTTGATCGTCCTATTAATCAATATAATCGACTAAGGATATTTAAGTTAAACAACACATTTGTAATCTAAGGACTTCATTATAGTTAATATCTCCATAAATGATACGATGCTTATTCTAGCCAAGATAATGTTCATACTAAATAAGATTGCCTCTAGGGAATCTATTCCAACAGTCTCCAACTTGCACTATAGATCTAGTGTGCCCTTCATGCTTGCGCTGAACAAGCGGATTGTAAGTGGATCTGACAGATTTTCATCTGTGGGAATCTTGCATATCTTCACATCTCCTCAATCGATGATGTCTCGGATAAGATGAAACTTTTTGAGTACATTTATTGATTTTTGGTGTGACCTGGGTTCCTTGGATTTGTGCGATCGCTCCAGTGTTGTCACAATACAAATCTATTGGATCACTAATAGGAACCACACCAAGCTCAATAATGAAGTTCCTAATCTAAACAGCTTCCTTTGCTACACCCGATGCATCAATGTACTCAACCACAATTGTAGAATCAACAACCGTCTATTGCTTGGAACGTTTCCATCTCACAGCTCCTCCATTTAGACTAAACACTAATTCCGACTTCGCTCTGAAATCATCTATGTCGTTTTGGAAGCTTGCATCTGTGTAACCCCTTACACGCAGCTCTCCCTCACCTCCATAGATCAAAAACACATCCTTAGTTCTTATCAAGTACTTAAGGATATTCTTGACCGCTATCCAGTGACTCTCACCTGAATTTGACTATTATCTGCTTGTCATACTCAGCGTGTATGACACATCTGGTCTAGTACACAACATGGCATACATTATGGATCCTATGGCCGAAGCATAGGGAACCCTACTCGTGCGTTCTTTCTCAATCTTATAGGAAGGACAATCAGCCTTCGAAAGGGTGATTCCTTGCGACATGGGCTAGAATCCCTTCTTGGAATCTTTTATGTTGAACCGTTTCAACACCTTTTTCTACATATGTACTTTGACTTAGGCCTACCATCTTCCTCGATCTATCCATATAGATCTTGATACCCAGCATATAAGCTGCTTCCTTTAAGTCCTTCATTGAAAAAACTTTCCTAGATAATCTTTAACACATTGCGAGGTAGGAATGTCGTTTTCAATGATTAGTATGTCGTCCCATACAAGACCAAAAACACAACCGAGCTCCCACTAAACTTCTTGTAGACAAAAGGTTCATCATCGTTCTTGATGAAGCTAAACTCTTTGACCGCGTAATCAAAACATAGATTCCAACTCCTAGAAGCTTGCTTAAACCCAGAAATTGATCGCTGCAACTTATACACTTTATGGGCATGCTCTCAATCCTCAAAACCCTCTAGTTGTGTCATGTACACATCCTCAAGGAGGTTTCCATATAGAAACGCTGTCTTGACATCCATCAGCGAAATCTCATAATCGTGATAAGGTGCAATAGCAAGTAAGATTCGAATGGATTTGGTCATCGCGACTGGGGAAAAGGTTTCATCTTAGGCAATACTTACCATGAATCTGCCTGAATCCTTTTTCCACCAATCAGCCCTTATAGGCAATCACATTGCCATCCATGTCGGTCTTCTTCTTGAAGACCCACTTTCACCCTATGGGCTGAGCCCCTTTGGGTGGTTCCACCAAAGTCCATACTTTGTTGGTGTACATGGATTCCATTTCAGATCTCATGGCCTTAAGCCACTTTTGAGAATCCGGCCCTTTCATGGCCGCTCCATAGGTAGTAGGCCCATCATCTATGAGCAACGCGTCACTTGGCTCAGTAATGAAAAGTCCGTACCTCTTTGGTTCCTGGCGCACTCTAATCGACCTACGAAGTTCTTGTGTTACCTGAACAGATTCCTCAACAACATCTTGCGTTTCCTATTCATGTTCCTTAGTAGGATCAGTGGTTTGTGGTTCTTGAATTTCTTCAAGCTCTACAGTCCTCCCACTTGCTCCTTTAGAGAAAATTCTCTTTCTAGGAACACGCTAGTCCGAGCAAGAAACACTTTGTTCTCTATAGGATTGTAGAAATAACTCCCCTTCGTTTCCTTAGGGTATCCCACAAACTTACTCTTATCCGACTTGGTCCCGAGCTTTTCTTTTTGTAAACGCTTTACATACACATTGCAGCCTCAGATCCTCATAAAAGACAACGTGAGACATCTCCCACTCCACATCACATATAGAGTCTTCATGACTGATTCAGATGGAACACGGTTAAGGGTGAAAGCTACAAATAATAGAGCGTGCGCCCAAAACGATAATGGAAGATCAGTTTGACACATCATAGATCAAACCATGTCCAATAGAGTTCGATTCCTCCTCTCGAAAAACACCATTCCATTGTGGCATTCCAGGTGGAGTGATTTGGGACAAGATCCCACACTCTCTAAGATAGTCGTTAAACTCTTGGCTCAAGTATTCTGCTCCACGATCCGATCTTAGAGCCTTAATACTCTTGCCAAGTTGCTTCACTACTTCATTATTTTATTCTTTGAACCTTTCAAAGGATTCGAAGTTGGCCTTCATAAGGTAAACAAATCCATATCTACTGAAATCATCAGTACGTGTAATGAAATAAAGATAACCATCTCTGGAAGGCGTGGAAAATGACCCACATACATCAGTATGCACGAGATCCAATTACTCACTAGTCCTCTCTCCTCTATTATTTAAAGGGTACTTAGTCATTTTTTCTAATAAATACGAGTCATATGTCTCATATGATTCATAATCAAATGAGCCTAGTAATATATCCTTATGGAGTCTAGAAATGTGTTTCTCGTTTATATGGCCTAAACGACTGTGCCATATATAAGGGATTTAAATAATTAGTTTTAATCCTCTTGTTATTTATGTTATAGACACTATTACTTAGATCAAGGATATACTATCCATTATATAACTGCGCACTACAATAGTGCATACTATCGAAATAACATGGAACAACATTTGTCGTTTATTGAAATAGTAAAACCTTTCTCGTCCAAACAAGAAATAGATATAATGTTTTTGCTCATAGCCGACACAAAATAGCAATTATCTAATTATAAAACTAATCATGAAGGCAAAGATAGATTGTACACGCCCACAGCCAATGTAGCAACCTTTGATCCATTCCCAACGTGCATGTCTATCTCCCCTTTAGCCAATCTTCTTGTTCTCTTTAGATCCTGCACATTTTGACAAATGTGAGAGCCATATCCAGTATCCAATACCCAAGATGAAGAGATAGTTAAATTGACATCTATAAAAAAAATACCTGGTGGTGGTGGAATCACTATTCCAAGCCTTTTATCCTCCTGATACTTTGGGCAGTTCCTCTTCCAGTGTCCAGACTGACTGTAGTAGTGACAATAACCCTTAGTCATGCCCTTGGCAACACCACTAGCAGGTTTAAGGTAAACTTCCTTGGGTTTTGCAACTGCTTTTTCTTTCCCTTTGGAGGTAGAAGCAACTCGCTTGCTCTTTCCTTTGTTCACCATCATTATGGCCTTGCCCTTTTCCTTGTTAATGCTTTGTTCACTTGTCCTCAACATGTTGAGTAAATATGGCAGAGGCCTGTTGATCTCATTCATGTTATAGTTCATAATGAGTTGTCTATAACTATCAGGCAACGATTGCAAGATGAGGTCAGTGACCAACTCTTGACCTATCGGAAACCCTAGGCGTGTAAGATTCTCCAAGTACTTGATCATACGCACTACGTGAGTTCCCACTGGGTTTCCATCAGACAGATGACATTTGAACAATGCATTGGAAACTTCATACCGCTCATGCCTCGCCTGCTCTCGGAAGAGCTGCTCCAAGTGTATGACCATATCAAACATAGCCATGTTCTCGTTTTGCTTCTGAAGCTCCGAGTTCATGGTGCAAAGCATAAGGAATGCCACATCAGTAGCATCGTCAACGATCTTATGATATGCCTTTAAGGCTGCAGCAAAATTATTTTCTGGACCCTCAGGAACTTGCTCTTCTAGAATGTACATTTTCTTTTCTTTCTTGGGAACGATTTTCAAGTTTATGTACCAGTACATAAAGTTTATTCCAGAAAGATTGTCCTTCTCAATGATTGATCGTAGGGATTGTGATGAATTCGATGAAGTGTTTGCCACTGGAATTCGATAAAATGAGAAATATACAAGTTTTAGTATTTTTCGAACAGATAACTACATTTAATAATGGCTAGATTATTAAACATAGCTCCCACTATTTTTATTATATTAATAACCCTCCATATTAATGCGGAAAATATCATTATATCTTCTAGTGGGCCAAGATCCATATTTCACTTCTTTTGAACTTGCTTTGGCAAGTCACCCAAAATTAGTTATTTAGGTAGGAAAATTCCAATTGCATCCCATGCAACTCTTGGTTCAATTGGGCAAATAACTCCTTATTTATCTATCCCATAGATAATCCCATTTTTTTGCCTCTAGGCTTTCAATCCTATTGAAGTAGCCTCGTTGCGTCCAACCTCTAACTTCAACAACCACACATACTAGCTTGGGCCGCCGCGTCACATCATGATGAATCAAGTTGACTTGCTTTGGCAAGCCCGAACTTGATAAATCATGATCATGACGAGTGTTAAGTAACTAGAAGGAAAAAATGCAATATTTACATTTTAGGAGTTTTAATTTAATTTTTTTAATTATTTTGTTGATCCATATAAACTGATCTGCTTATTTGGGTTGGAATATCCCAAAATAAAATATCCGGGTGGTATTATCTTGTTACCAATTTGCATGCATCATCCATACACCTACAATAAATAACAAGACAATATATAAACATGATGTGGATATGGCCTCCTAAACTAAGATATTCCCAAGCCAATGAGAATATCTATAAGTCCTAAAATAATAGCAAGCTCATCTCCATGTGCCTCCATCTTTTAGTCCATGTGCCTTAGCTTGTGGATTGCCGCCATCTTGTGGTTTCTTCAATTCTTTAGGCTTCTTCTCCAAGTCTTGAATATCATATACTCTATCTAATACTTGCTAGCATCTATACTAAATAGAGAGACCTCACAAGTAGAGGAGAAGACCGGCTCGCAGTCCGTAAAACCTAATTAATTAATTATTATAGTAAAACAAAACCACAAAAATAAACATTCGTAACATCCACATCTAAATCTATATCCAATCACCATGCAGCACATAATACAATTAAAATTATATTTTAATGCGCATGGTCAATTTTAGTTGATTTTGGATGTAATAGGGTCAAAACGGTCCAAGAGGGCCCACCAACTACATGGTGGAACCCCTAATGGACCGCCACAAGGCCTTGGGCCGGTCACTCCTAGCCCACGCGACCATGCCGCGTGCTAGGCCGACCCGGAACCTTGGTCGTGGCTTCCTTGGCACCCAAGGAGGGGGCGGAAGGCCCTAGGGTTTTGACCCTAGGGTTGTTTCCTTCCTCTCCTTCCTTGTTTCCCAAGTTTTCTTGTTTCCAAATTAAGAAAACCCTTTTTTCCTAATTTGTGTCCATACCCGAGTTTTCTAGATCCAAAATTTTACATCATATGTTATCCAAAGTCACTAACCTTTACATCATATGTAAAATTAGAACATCCTATATTGAATAAGATTCAAATTGCATCAATATGCTAATTTTAGTTTTACGCGATAAATCATAATTAAGGTGTAAAACTAACAATAAAGTAACACATAAAACACGTTATGCACTACGACCTGTGGCTCTGATACCACTGTAGGTTTTGATAAGAATTACGCAGCGGAATAAACAATAATTGATTCCGTTTAAGACCCTCCAAGGATCATAGGACTAGACATCATAACGATGGTAAAGGTTAAGAACATCATGTACCTTGTTTGTCTCCTTTTATGACTTCACGTGAAATAGTGTCCATGTCTCTATTCAAGTCCACTCCTAGGATTGTATTGGATCCTAATCACGCCTTTGTACTAGCTAGGGAATAATGAGGAAGAAAAAAATCACGCAAAACGAAGGCCGATGCCTCACGAGGTCGACGACAAGAGGGAGGGGGCGGATGGGGGGGGTTCGACCTCCTTGTCTTTGCTCTCTCCTTGCTTTGTTCCCCCTCTCTCTCTCTTGTGTAAAAATAATTATGACACTTATGAGAAAAATAAGCTACGAGTGCCCTTATATAGTTAATAACTGTTTATTAATTGCATATAAGCCCCAATACTAATCCTGTCCATACACGAATTAGTCCACCTTGCAAATTAGTCCTACTAAGTTTGCATGTGGTTGCGTATTGATCCTTCTATTTAATTAGTCCAACTAATTAATTCCCAAGTCCGTTTTAGTCCATAAGGAGTGTGACCCCATAGGTTTCTACTTAGTTGGTAGTAAAAATTACTAACATAGAGGTATCTAGCAAGACATCTACGCCTCCCAACTAATAGAACTAGTCAGTAATCCGACAAACCTTGTGAGCAATGTTACCGTATTGCATTGTCCCTTTGTATCCATATCCAGATTGGACACGAGACATACAAGTCACGCTAGTATATCTAATCCATAGTTCTCGATCCTTGGAATAGTCTTATCCATGCAAATAATATCAATATCCTATATTGATTTATCTGAGTTTGGCCTGACATTCTATATTCACTACCCCTCAAGTGGCCGTTGATATTTTCTCCCATCATGTGGGAGGGAAAAATCATATCTACATCACTACCATCCCTAAGCTTGCTTCCTATCATGCCCGATAACTACCTTTATAGTTATCCGGTTAAGGCACAACGTTTGATAATATCAAAGCATGATATTTCACAACTAGAGTATCTAGTGACTTCAAGTCTAAGGACCACGATACCATTGTCACTACGAGAAGCACTTGTGACAGCGTTCTCGTGGTGGGTCGATCCAGTATGCCATTACCCCTAATGCATGCACATGTGCTAGACTTGATATCTTCATATCAATCTACACACATCCTAGTCTATAGTTTATCGTCCTATTAATCAACATAATTGACTAGGGATATTTAAGATAAACAACACATTTGTAATCTAAGGACTTTATTATATTAAATATCTCCATAAATACTACAAGGATTATTCTAGCCAAGATAATGTTCATACTAAATAAGATTGCATCTAGGGCATCTATTCCAACAAGAAGTCGGCACCGCATTTGCTACAGCCTTAAGTAACACTTCTTTACCACCAATAGATAATGATTTCTCCTTCCAACATTTCAATTTACTATCAATTCTATCATGTATATAAGAAAAAGTAGTAAATTTATGTTTACATATGGTGGTTGGTAACCCGAGATACCTCTCGTGCTTGTCTGTTTCAGGAACCCCACATATATTCTTGATCTCCGTTCTGTGTGATTCCTGCACATTTGTGGAATATAAGATGGCTAATTTTTTTTGAGGTATTTGCTGACCCGAAGCTCTGCAGTAGTCATTTAAGATTGATTGTAATTGTATTATTTCCTGCTGTGTAGCCTGTAAAAAGAAAATTTTATCATCATCGAAAAAAAGGTGGGAGACCACAGGTCCTCCCCGAGATGCTGTTACACCCGTAAACCTTTTTGAATGGATGGCGGATGTAATATCACTCGATAGTTCCACCGAAACACGGAAATAAGGCATGGGGATAGGGGCACCCCTGCCTTATTCCTCGTTCGGGTATAATGCTCCCAGTAATGGTGCGGTCTCGTACACATTCATACTGCACCGTCGAAACGCATCTCATGGTAATGGAAAAAATCCTTGGACAGAAACCAAAACGTTTTAGACTTTCACTAAGAAAATCCCATTCCACCCGATCATAGGCTTTAGACATGTCTACCTCGAGAGCGATAGCAATTTTTTTTTGCCTTTTTTCCTCGTTTTGATTGAGTGGATCACTTCAAATGTGGTCAAAATATTGTCCGTGATAAGTCTTCTGGGAATGTAGGCTAATTGATTTTGAGACACTACTTGATTCAAAATTCTCTTCAATCGATTCGCCACTCTTTTAGCCACAATTTTGTAAATTACAGAACAACAAAGACTAATGTGTCTGTAATCTACTTGTCTTCTAGGCTGTTTTACTTTTGGAATTAGAGCCAAAATAGTTTGATTAAAGTTCTTAATACCTGTCCCTGGATTTAGGATCTTTAAGCATGTTTTTGATGTATCTTCCCCCACAACTCCCCGATGCTTTTGGCAGAATCCTACGAAAAAACCATCTTATTACGGGTGCTTTGTCTGGCCCCATTTGGAAAAGGGCGTCTGAGATTTCTTTCGCAATGAATTCAGCATCTAAAGTGTTGGCCATAATCTGGTAAATGAAAGCGTTTACCTAGCTCAGATTTGTTGCAATATCCTCTTCAGTCGGCTGACTTGATTTGAGGATCCCCAAAAAGTTCTTCTCAAGACAACCTGTAATTTCACTATGTGACGTAACCCATCTCCCATTTTCATCCTCAGTTCCTTTAAAAGTATTATGTGCCCTTCTAACAGAAGCCTTGTAGTAAAATAAATTGTGTTGCGGTCCTCGTATTTGAGCCAACTTGTTCTCGCACGCTGTGCCCACATAATCTCCTCCTTTCTTAGCAACTCGTCATATGTGTCCATTATGTTGTTCAGCTCCATTCGTACCTGTTGGGTTTGAGCACCAACTTCTAGTTCTTCTTCACGCACACGTAGAGTCCGAATCTTTTGTTTAACCCTTCCAAAAGTTGTCCCTTTTCCATGTCCGACAATGTCCAGCAAGCTTTTTTAACTTTTCGTTTAAATCACAATCTCCCGTCGCTTGCCAACATCCCGAAACCGTTTGTACGAATTCTTCATGTAAGTTCCACATTTTTTCTTAGTGTAACCTACGTTTATTTGCCCAATTGTTCATTTCTGCACTCCACTCGGCCAGCAGGGGCCGGTGGTCTGATCAAAGACCAATTTTGTGAGAAATACGAGCTCCCGAAAAACTGTTCATCCGCTCTATCGTGGCAACAACTCTGTCTAGGTGGAGTCTAATACGAGTATCCTCTTCTTGGTTGTTTGACCAAGTGAAATCAATGCCTACAAAACCAAGTTCAACCAAACCTCTTGCAAAACATTACTAAAGGCTTGCATTTGACTATACTGTCATTCTCTAACTCCTTTTTCCATATTAGATCTGATTTCATTTAAATCCCCACAAATTCACCAAGGAATACCTTGGTCTAGCGCAATACGCCTCAGCAACTCCCATGAATTATGTTGTTGCTCTCTGTTAGGTTCCCCATAGAACTGGATCAACTTCCAAACTAGTCCATCTTACTCTACGAGTGCATCAATATGATAATCAGAGAATTTTATTAAGTTAAATTTTACTTTGGAATCTCAAAGTGGTGCTAACCCTCCTCTCCGATCTCGAGCCTCTCAAAAGACACCATTTGCATATTGTACTGAATGTTTTATGTAGGTATGCAAATACAGGATCAAATACGCTAGAAGGGGGGGTGTTGAATAGAGTATGGCACCTTTTGCCCAAAGAGTGGTTTTAAAACAAAGTGTGAAGAGCTGGTTGTATTTCAAGGAGTTGAACTCAGTTTCAAGCCATTGAAACCAAAACTAACAGAGTAAAAGATACCGATAATTTTCAAGGCCTTGAAAAGCCTTTCAAGGCTTTGAACTGAAATATGTTTTGAAGCAGTTATCAAGGCAAGTTAGGAAATGAAAATTAAAGGCAAGTAACACAATGATTTTACGGTTTCAGTCCTCAATGACCTAAGTCTCCGCCGGAGGGATCTAATCCCTTCAGGATTTCACCATCCATCTTATTTATCAAAAGCTAAGCCCTAGATAACATACCTAGAGAAGTGCCTTACTCTGTCCAGTCTGTGGTTCTTCCTAACCTATCTAGTAACTGCTCTAGCTAACTAACACAATAAGACTCTCTTGCTTTTTCTCTTAAAAAACACCACGAGATCTAGTGATAAAGAAACATAACAAGATTAATTACAAATAATTCTCTGATGAAGAACATTGTAACAAAATGAAGCAATTAAGCTTCAATTGTTCTTCTAGAACTTGGATTGAATGATCTGATCTTCCTCAGTGATGCTTGTCAATTCTTGAGAGTTGTTTGAATCTCTATAATGCTCTGTTCTTCGTAATCTCTCTGTGTGTCTCTCCTTTCTGAAGATTTGAATTGGAGAGTATATAGCATACTTCAAAACAGAAATCCCTAAAAATATATAGCATATCTTTAACTCTCAACAACTTGATTGAAACGGCTTGCAGCTTGCTTTTCAGACTTGATTTTGATCTGATCTTTCATATGGAAGCTTAAGGAATGTCTAGACAACCTTCCTTAAGAATAGCACTGAATCTGCAAACATTGATTGCCTCTTATACATCTCTGCAAATAAGGAAACTTTACTAATCGTGCATACACATAATTGGTTAACAAATCCTGCAAATTAACATAGGAAAATAATGAGATCAAGGCATGTTCGATCACATAATTAATTTTTCTTTCATCATCTAATACAATATGATCTAGTGCAAGGGCTTAGAGAAGCACATGAGTAATAAATCCCCCTCAGTTCATGATCTTCAGTTTCAAGGCCCTGAAACAATTTTCAAGCCTTTGAAACAAACTGTGAACTTACAACCTCCCCCTTGATAAAAGACAAAACCAATTAATCTTTCTAAAATTTTTCTCTGCAAAAAAATAGACATTAGTAGCATAGCAGAAACAGTTATATAATATCAACAGTCAAAAAACAATGCCAACAGATATAATAAACTTAATCAAAAATCAAACTGAGCAACTAGCCCAAGCTTAAATCCAAAAAATATTAAGCAGTTCAATAAACCTACTTGCACACTCATCCAAACCCATATAAAAACTAAGTATCCCCCTAATGTTCTCCCCCTTTTAGGACTTCCATAAAAAAAAGTGAGAAAATGTTGGATCATATTGTTTTTGAAAAACCAAAGTTCTAAAAAATTTGAAAGAGAGAGGATGATTTCAAGGCTTTGAAATGAATTTCAAGGCATTGAAAAGAAGAAAGAAAGGATGGAATCAAGGTCTTTGGTCTTCATCTCTCTTACGCACTGCAGATTTTTCTTGATCACTCTCTTCTCCATCTTCCTCATCATCTTGATGTTCTTCTTCTTGTGCTAATCCTTCACCAGTCTTTTCAGCCATATCATCACCCACAAACAGATCAGCTGAACTGATAATGGTTAGAAAAGTTTCTTTCTTCTGCTTCAAGTCTTTGAGTAGCAATCCAGAGTGCATACTATCTTCTTCATCCTGTTCCGCATCCTCAATAGTCTTTGCCCCTACATCTGTATTTCCAGCAACCTGATTCCCAGTACCCTCATTCCCAACAGTTTCATCCTTACTACTTTGTTCACCAATCAGATCAGCTGTAGATCCTGCCTCTTTGATCCTTCTGGAGCTTGTGAAATTTCTTTTTCCACATGGATCAAGTTGATACTTTTGAAGAAACTTTCAACCATATATTTCATCTTTCTAAACTCGGTACCCAACTCATACTTACCCTGCGTCAATTCATCCAATTCATTCTCAATGAATTATAGCCTTTCCAGAACTATGGATTGGTCTTGAGATTGAGAGGGTACAGTTGATGGAGAGGATAGGGATTTAGGCTTACGGAACTTCTTAGCCTGCAACTCTTCAACTGATAATTCAGAATAGAGCTTCCATGCCCCCTCACTGGTTTTCTACAATTACAAACCTTTGAAAAGCCTTTTCATCAAGCATTCCAAAACCAGTAGTAATTGTCTCTTCCCTATCAACATGAATTTCAAGGTGTTGAAAGAAGAGTGTGAGGAGGCTGGAATAGGGTAGAGGATGTTTCATTTTCTTGGTGCCAGAGTAAAGCATGTGCTCCATCACAATGCTTGGCAAATCAATTTCATAACCATGCATAATTAGATACATCAAATACAGTACCGTATCACACAACAACTCTTTTGAATTATCCTTAGGTACTACACACCTCATCAGAATGGTAAACAAAATATTTTCTTCAACAATTAACACAGAATGAGTCAACTGTTTTGAGGTAGTAGCTACACAATACGAGAAATATTAGCAAAAGCGTCATTAGATTAATGCGGTTTTTGTTAAATTTAATGTTGTATTTAGAAAAAACAGCATTAACTGCAGCATTAGTGCTAATGCTGCATTAGCCAGTGCTGTTTTCTGCATTGCAGCATGAAGCTAATGCTGCAAAGAAAAGCAGCATTACCTTGCAGCATTAACTAATGCTGCACAACTACAATCACACATTGCAGCATTTGCACATTAATGTTGCATCCTGAGTCATGTTGCAGCATTATTAGAGTTTAATGCTGCAATTTTACATATTATTTTGCAGCATTTTGAATGATTAATGGTGCATTGTTATACTCCCTCAGTTTGTTTCTTCACCCTTTTGAAAATTTTTTTTATTAAAAAGCGAGGGAAAAGACTATTTTGCCCCTCACCCATCTTATAAATTCCAACATTCTTACTCTATCTGTTTTAGCATAATCAACACACATCAAGATTTAGCAAACACAAAGAAAAAAAATGAACCCATTCTAGATTAAAAAAATAGAGCAAATGTATAGATCCTAGATAAAAAAAACAGTGCAAATGCACGAATTCTAACATATTTATGTCATCCTTCATTCCATTACAAAACATTTTTAGAACCACCATGAATCAAATATTCTAGATCAAAAAAATAGAGCCAAAAAGAATAAAAAAATATGATCTAAAGTATTAAAAAAAAAACAGATTTCTAGTGGTGGAAAAAAAATACAGATAATCGATCTAAAAGAAAAGGAAGAAGAAGAAAATGAGGGCGAAAGTGAACCCGAAGGACGACGGTGATGCCAAAGGACGACGGTGATGCCCAAGGACGACGCCTTCTCTTCCATTCGAAAATTTTCTCCAAACAGCCAAATCGGCCTCTCGACCTTCTACAGCGGCCTATTCGAGCCGTTCTTCGTCTAGTTCGAACTTTCCTCCTCCAATAGAAGGCGATTTCCGAGTGAGAGATAGATAGATAGATAGATAGAGAGAGTGAGTGATAGAGACTCACCTTAACCACCATGGAGCCACCGGGTTCGGATCTTCTTTGGAACCACCGCCGAAGCCACCGGCGTTTGGATCTGCTTTGGAACACAATTATGAAAGAGGGAGAGATGAAAGGAGAAGGAGGTGGAGAAATGAGAGATGGGGCAAAGCTCCTTAGATCCACCAAATCTGCCGCCAATCTGCCCGATCTCTTCCTCTTCACCCTCTTCCTCTCGATCTCTTCCTCATTCCGTCTCCCTCCCTCCCTCCTTCTCTCTCTCTCTATGTGTGTGTTCATACGGGTGAGAATGAGAGATGGGGCAGCTGTATTGTGTGGGTGTAGTAGGGTTAGTTGTTTCGGGGTTTTTTGTGTGGCTCCACTCTTTTGATAATTTTCAATTCCCCCCTAATGTTTAGTGAAAATTTGAATGTCCGCCCAAAATGATTTGTGATAGCAGCATTTACACTTTGTAATGCTGCAATACTAAGCAATCTTTTTGTAAAAAATGGCATTAAATTTTATTAATTCTGCAATTTTATTGCAGCATTAGTTTGTTAATGTTTCAAAGTAAAACATTAGATTTGTGAAAAAGCAACACTAATGTGATTAATTCTGCAATTTATATGAACATTGCAACATTTTTGGACTAATGTTGCAATTTATATGTTGTTTAGCCAAATATTGCAACATTATTGGATTAATGCTGCAAACTTACAACATTTAGTTTGCAACATTACTAATAATGATGCTTTAGGGTATCAATTATCACATTTGTTCAAATGCTACAAATAAAATGTGGTATTTGCTAAGATTTCTTGTAGTGACACTGGGCAAAAAGAATTATTCTCTAGCCAAATTTAAAGCTTCAATCTTGCTAGGATGATTGTTAGTATTGTACCTCTTTGGAGAATTTCAGACATTGGAAAACTCAGCATGATATTATTCCATGTAAATCCCAGCCACTTTAGAAGATATAGTCAAACCCAAGGTTCTCTCTTGTTTCAAGTTCAGGTAGAAAAGTCTTGTAAGCATATGTATGCAATTTCATAGGGTTAATGATTTTCCATGGAGAACTTCGTTTCAATCTACTTATGCATTCCAGATTCATACCATTCAACATTCTAGTACTGATCATGCTACAGGAGTAGAAGCAAAACCATTTAACCAATTCCCTCTTGCAGAATGACTGATAAACCACTTTCTAAAAAGGGTTTTCTTACCAGGGGACTTATTCTCAGAGTAGATCTGGAGCTCTTTCCTTGTGTTCTTCTCCGATTCCAGAATCTCCTTCCCAGTGACCTTATCTTTCCCTAGTGTCTGATTTCTGATGCTTCTTCTTCACCTTCTTTGTTCTACCAACTGAAATACCTTTCTGCTTTTCAGAACCAACTGTTGGATCTGTCTTTTTCTTGCTGGAAGTAGCAGTCTGATCCCCCTTATCTTTCTTGTTTTTCTTTGGAAGAGGAGAGGGAGGCCTTGGTGTACTAGGAGTTTTAGAACTGGATCCATCAATAATTGCTTGAACTTCTTCCTCTGCATCTTTTCTTTTCTTCCCAGAACTTTTCTTTGAGCCTCTAGCCATCTGATTCTCTCAGAAGTTCTTTGAGAATCCATTAGGGTTTGGGATTTTAGATGAAAGAGGTAGGAGGGATATAAAGGAGATACAGAAGAGAGAAGATACGTACTAAAGAGTTTGAGTTTGAAAAAGAAACTAAATATTCACAAATATTTGAAGAGGGAAAGTTTGTGTGAAATTCAAATTTTGTGTGTGACGTGTGGAAGGAAATAATATAATGTTGATTTTGAAAAAGATTTGTTTTAAAAGGTGAAAAAAATGTTAGGCAATTATGTACAGAGATAACACCCAACATTAGTGAACCATTCATTGACTATATAGTATACATGTTTATTTTCAAAGCTTTGAAAAGAATTTCAAGGGCTTGAAAAACTGTAATACTTAATGTAAATAAACTCAAGGCTTTGAAAAGTTTTTCAAGGCTTTGAAAAACTTTCCAAAACATTGAAACACATAATTCTTAGCTAATAGTCCCCCTAAACCAGCGCTTTCTTTTTTAACATGCCCAATTCTAATCTCAAGGCTGTGAATCTATCTTCTGGAAATGGTTTAGTGAAGATATCTTCAAACCGCATGTTAGTAGGCACAAATGACAATGATACATCACCTTTCTCCACATGATCTCTGATGAAATGGTGTTTGACATCTATATGTTTAGTCCTTCAGTGCTGCGGGATTCTTAGTAATTGAGATTTCCCTAGAGTTGTCACATTTGATGGCAATATCTCTGAAGTTATAAACCAAATCTCTCATATGTTGAGCTATCCATAGTACTTGATAGAAACAAGCTCCAGCTGCTATGTATTTAGCTTTTTCTGTTGATAAGGCTATTGGATTTTGCTTCATAGAATCCCAGCTTATCAAGTATGATCCAAGGAATTGGCAACACCCTGAAGTGCTTTTTCTATCAACCTTTTATCCTGCAAAATCAGCATCTAATAGCCACACAAAGAGAATTTAGACTGTTTAGGATACCAAAGCCCTAAGTCTTTGGTACCATTTAGATATCAAATGATTCTTTTGACACCAACTAGGTGAGACTCTTTAGGACCAGCTTAGAATCTAGCACACATACAAACACTAAACATGATGTCTTGCCTGGTTGCAGTAAGAGAAATTTACCAATCATTCCTCTGGATTCTTTCTGGTTCACACTCTTACCATTTTGATCCTTGTCTAAGGATAGTGTAGAGCTCATGGGAGTTTTGGCAACCTTGGATTGAGACAAGTTATACTTGTTCAGCAAATCCTTGGGGTACTTATTCTGGTGCAAAAAAATTCCTTTCTTCATTTGTTGTACATGAAGTTCAAGAAAGATATTTAACTTTCCCATCAAGCTCATTTCAAATTCCCTGCTTATAAGACTTGGGAAATCTTTGGAAAGAGAATCATTAGTAGCACCAAACAAAATATCATCAACATATATATGTACTACTAAAATATATTTCTCACGAGTCCTTATGAAAAAAGTTCTACCAACTAATATCTTTCGAAGCCATTTTCAAGTAGAATCTTTTACAATATTTCATACCAAGCTCTTGGAGCCTGTTTCAAACCATAAAGAGCTTTTTCAAGTTTATAAACATAGTTGAGAAACTCATGATTTTCAAATCCAGGATGTTGAGCAACATAAACTTCTTGTTGCCGATAATCATTTAGAAATGCACCTTTAACATCCATTTGAAAAAGTTTGATGTTCTTATGAAATGCAAAAGCAAGTAATATTCTGATTGCTTCCAACCTGGTTATAGGAGCAAGATTATCCTCATAGTCTATACCTTCTTCCTAGTTGTAGCCTTGAGCTACCAGTCTTTCTTTATTTATGATAATCTTACCACTTTCATCCAGCTTGTTTCTGAACACCCACCTTGTTCCAATCATAGACTGATCTTTGAGATGAGGAACTAGATTCCAAACCTTGTTCCTCTCAAATTCCTTCAGCTCACTTTGTATAGCAATGATCCTGTCTTCCTATTGAAGTGCTTTTTTCACATTCTTGGGCTATATAAGAGATACAAAAGCATTAAAAGAATACAATCTCTTTAATTGATATCTTGTTTGTGTACCCGTGGATTGATTAAAAATGATGATTTCAGCATGATGAGATGACATATATATAACTTTATTTCTTGGTGTCCATGTTCTTGTTCTCCAGAAATCTTTTCAAGACCTTGAGATCTTGATGTTGTTTCTTGACCACTCTGTGTTTCTTGAGATTCTGTTTCAAGGCTTTGAAACCTATTTTCAAGGTTTTAAAAAATTCTTCTGCTTTCCTGCAAGTTATTCCTGAAACCATTGTCTTGATATGTTTCATCTTCTGACTCATGCTTGTTCAGATTCAGATCGGCAAAATCATCACTCAAAGAACCATCATAGTCTTCATCAAAAATAACATCTATACTTTCCTCAATAAGCATGGTTCTTTTATTGTAGACCCTATATGCTTTTCTAGTCAAGGAATAACCAAGAAATATACCGTCATCACTTCTGACATCAAACTTGCCAAGGTTATCCTTACCATTATTGTGAACAAAACAAGTAAATCCAAAAGATTTGAAATAAGAGATGTTTGGCTTTCTCCCTTTGAAAAGTTCATAAGAAGTCTTCTTCAAAAGAGACATAATCAAGCATCTGTTCAAAATATAGTTAGCAGTGTTTACAGCCACTGCCCAAAAATTCTTCGGCAACTTGTTCTCCAAAAGCATTTTCCTAGACATGTCCTCAAGTTTCCTGTTCTTCCTTTCAACTACACCATTCTGTCGAGGAGTTCTAGGAGCAGAAAAGTTGTGAGAGATACCAAATTGGGCACAAAATAAATCTAACTCTAGTTGATCAAATTCTCTACCATGATCACTTCTAATAGAAGCAATGGGCAGGTTTTTCAAAGTTTGAAGCTCTTTACAAAGTTTATAAAATTCTGATAAAGCTTCAGACTTTTCTCTAAGAAACATAACCCAAGTAAATCTAGAGAAATCATCTACAATAAACAGCATGTACTTCTTACCCTTTGGAGTTGGCACTCTTATAGGACCACACAGATCCATATGAAGCAATTCAATAGGTCTAATTGTACTTTCAAAGTTCTTGGGTTTGAAGGAGCTTCTTTTCTGTTTACCTAGCACAAGCCTTGCCTTCCTCTTCATCCTTTAACTTGATGGAAGGCAGACCTCTTACTAGGTCTTTGAAAATCATTTTTTTCCTTGTATGCAAGCTGATCTTTTCATGCTTTCTGTGCCAAATCTTTGAATCCTCTTTCAAGGCCTTGAGATACTTAAGACTTTCTCCTGCAACTTCGCTAGTATTCAAATAGTTAACATTGTTTGACCTTGAAGCAGTGAGGATGCAATTTCCATATTTTCCATCTTGCACCACACATTTCTCCTTGTTAAATATAACCTTACTACCTTTGTCATATCGTTTTGATACACTAAGCAAATTAAACTTTTAAACCATCTACAAGATAGACATCTGAGATAGAATCTGTAGAACCATTACAACCTTTACCAATTCCTATTGTAATACCCTTGAATTTTGGCAGGGTTATTCGGGTAATTTCATAAGTTTTGTGGGTTATTGTGATAAGTATAATTTTGCAAAATTATTTTAACTCAATTTTGATTTTATTTAAAATATTTTTTTGAACTTTTATCTACATATTTCCGTTCTCATCCAAAATATGCTCCTACCTAACTTTACCCTTTAGTTCCTAATTTCTACATCTATTTTTTTTATATATATATCAAACGTAATGTTCAACACTTTTATTTATCTAATTAAAGTCTGATTCATTCAAAACGGTTCCTTTCATTTATTTTTTGTTCTTAAAACTCACACTTTACACTTGGTACTCCTAAACCACCAACCAACATTTCCTTCCTAGTCACCAATTTTGGTACTCTTAATGCACCACATCTTTTCTATCCCAATCTATCTTCATACAAAACAAAAAAAACCACGGAAACAAACTTCATCCTTTCCGTTTACTTTTTCTTAAACACTCTAAATGATCTCTGTAAGTTCACAGGTTTTAGAGGATTAAAAGCTATTTCAAGGCCTTCAAACAGTTTTCAAAGCCTTGAATTAACGTTCAAAGTCTTGAAACTGTCTGACCTGTATGCATATGTTGAGGGGGAGTTGTTCTGATCTTATTCTAATTCTCTAACCCCTATATTTGTTCTTTTATTACTTGATGATGAAAAACAAAAGCCTTGATTCTCTTAGACTTCATCTGTTTAATCTGTTTAACTCGGTTTTGTAGGGAAATTTCATTTCCTATTTTACAGAGTTGGTTTCCTAACCTGAGTTTTGCAGGAAAGGAAATACTGAGAGATTGTGTCTGTGATCAATCAAACACTCATGACAGCTTCTCCATTCAACTAAATACAAGATCAGATCAATATCGTTGAATATTGTGATCAACTATCCGTTGGAGAAGACTGTTAGAGAAGTCAAAGTTGTTACCTAATAAACAGGGAAGTTGGTTCCTAAAAATAAGGAAGATTTGCTGATCAATTGAGCAGTATAAATGGAGCTCAATACAAAGCATTTGATACACAAAAAAATGGGCAAAAATAGAGACACATTCAAAGGATTACTAAGCATCAAAGAAGCAGATAATTCTCTCAATCCAACTCTCAGAAGAACACTGCATTTTTCACTGCAGTTCCACTTCCTATGTTCTTCTTTTATGTACTTAATTTGTATATCATTCATATACTACTTCTAGCTCTCGTTCTCAAGGATTGTTCAAGGTGAAAAATAGAGAATTCTTAGTTAATTAGTTAGCTAGAGCAGGTACTAGATAGGTTAGTGAGAACCACAAGCTGTAACAGAGTAAGGCATATCTCTATGCTTGAGATCTAGGGCTTAGCTTTTGATTAATAATAATTTTGTTGAAATTCCTGCAGGGAGAAGGTCCCTGAGGTAGAGACATAGGTCGGACTCAACTCTATATATTCTGTGTCTCTTGCATTTATCTTTCTCTCTTTTACTTTGGTTTGCACAGCTTTCAAACTAGTCTCATTTTAAGGGTTTGAAACTCATTTCGAGGCCTTGAAATAGACTTGTCTTTCTTATTCAAATCAGTTTTCCATTTCAAAGGCTTGAAGCTTGTTTCAAGGCCTTGAACTTCTTTACTACTTCACATAAACTATTATTCTAGAAAGTTTTTTGCAAAATTTGGCATACTCTATTCAACCCCCCCCCCCTCTAGAGTATTTGTACTGCATTTCTACCTGCTTACTCCCCTTTCAATCTCGAATTAATTTGGAGTAACTTTTAAATAAATTATCTTCATGTATTCCTATTCACCATCCCCGTCATCCCTCCATTTCTCATGTACCTTCTAAATTAATTACACTTAAATTAATTTGATGAATCGTTTTTTCCCCACATCAATTAATTTGATGAATCGTTTTTCACCAATTACTCTCAGTCACACGCAAAAAGAAAAACGTAATGGAAATAAATTTCTTCTCCGTCACTGTTACTCATTTTCTTCCTACTCCCTATAAATACCCATACATCCCCCATCACTTTCATCACCCTCACTCACATATCATCTCTACCATTCTCTCTGTCTCCCTTCCCTTAGTATCTCTACACTTTCCGGTGCAGCAATAACAGCACTCGTAGCTTATAGGAAATCCCTCGGGTGACAATTCATACGAGATTACATACCCGCCCCTGTAGTGGCTGATATATACTGCTATGGTACAGTCCCAGGTTATTTATTGTGGAAACTATAGAGTACTACATATGCTGACGTAGGTCACTGCGGTATAGGGGTGTCGACACTTAAGGTCCTATAGTATGGTTCAAGCGGGGTATGCGTTGGGCTACCTTCTAACGGCCTTGGTGAATTGGGACGGGCGATGTCCCAAGGAATACCTTTTTATATATATATTGCATCCTGACCTCTCTGTGGTCATACGTTACCTGCTGGGTTTTCATGCCTCAGTCAAACTAATAAGTTAATGTAGCATCATTTTTATATCCATTTTAATTCAAGTGTTCTTTCAATCATGTATTACTTATTTTACACTCGCGTTATTTTAAAAAGTTCTTACGATCATGTTTTACTTAGCCAAAACTCTTATTTACTCATTGTAGTATGTTCTTATTCAGTCTTTACCGATAAGATTTTCCTACGTCGGCTATTTCCATTTGAAACTGCAGGTTGCTAACAAAGGTGGGGGACGCTCACAACATTTCTAGCTAGGGAATCATGCAACGCACATTTATATTTATACTTAGAAAATGTCACTCTATTAAAGAATTGTACAATTATCTTTCAAACATTTTTAATGTTTACCTTTTGAAATGAAATAAAGTTTGTTTTGGATTATTGTGGGTCGTACTAACTGTGAACCGGAGATCCTGATCCGTTCCCAATGGGATTCATCACCTCGGACGGAGGCATCTCATATTTTGGGGGTGTTGCAGATCGTATCAGAGCCGGCGGTTCTAAGTTAGTGCGACATTCCGATTTTCCACTAAATAAATATTAAAATTAAAATGATTTTTTTTTAAATTAAATTGACATAGGAAAACTAAAACCGGTAATAAATTGATTAAGCCAAGTGTCTCAGGGTACCTTACTTTATGATACTTTGTCGTGATCTATTGACATATTCATGCTATGATTCCATGCTTTGTCTTTTATGTGATCATGTTAATTAAATACTCTAACTATTACTTTTATCCATGTGTAAGTGACTATCTAGACCTAGAAATATTTCCGAGATATTAGAGTATTTCTTTCACTTTTTTACCTCACATAATGGTGGTACCTTCTATTCCCACCCATTAAGCGTTGGAACAGGAGTATTTCCCACTACTTAAGGATAATTCATAAAAGGATGAAAGCAACCAAGGATCGAAAGAAGTCGTATGCGGACTTGAAAAGAAGACAAGTGGAGTTGAAGTGAGGGATCATATAAGATAGTTTTCGTATCGCTTAAAACTTCTTAACAACATAACTAGAATTTTCACGTGTCCCAACCCAAGTCCTGCATTCCGACCCGAGTCATATCCTTGATATTGAACCCGTTGAACTTGACTCGTCTCTTACTTTTGAGAAACAGTGCATAAAATTCCTCGATACGAAAACCATGAACACCCATACCAAGTCGACTCCGATAATCAATGTCTTTTTTCGAACTATCCTTCGGAGGAATCTAGACGGGAATAAAAAGCTAACATGGAAGTGTTACCTTACTCTCTCTTTAAAAGGAAGGTGATGTAGCAGCCCGTACATTTTTTTTCTGTTGGTTGCGTGTCTAATATCGAGTCACGTTTTTTTTTGGTTGCATGTTCAGGCCTCTTGGGCCCTTGTCTTACTTTAGATTCGCATCTTGCAAACTTGCTTTTCGGCCAACAACATCAGAGGTGTTGTTTGAAGCTTCGGGGATGAAGTTTGATTTTAAGGGAGAGGTATCATTATAATACCCCTGAATTTTGGCGGGGTTATTTGGGTAATTTTATAAAATTTTGTGGGCTATTGTGATAAGAATAATTTTGCAAAAGTATTTTTAACTCAATGATTTTATTTAAAATATTTTTCTGAACTTTTATCTCGATATTTCCGTTCTCATCCAAAATATGCTCCAACCTAACTTTACCCTTTAGTTCCTTATTTCTACATCTATTTTATTTTTTTATATCAAATGTAATGTTCTACACTTTTATTTATTTAAAAACTAATTCATTCAAAACGGTTCCTTTCATTTTTTTTGTTCTTGAAACTCACAATCTACACTTGGTACTCATAAACCACCAACAAACATTTCCTTCCTAGTCACAAATTTTTGTACTCTTAATGCCCCACATCTTTTCTCTCCCAATCTATCTTCAAAAAAAAAAAAAAAAAAAAAACCACGGAAACAAACTTCATCGTTTACCGTTTCTTTTTTCTTAAACACTCTAAATGATCTCCAATTAATTTCGAGTAACTTCTAAATAAATTCTCTTCATGTCTTCCTATTCACCATCCTCGTCATCCATCCATTCCTCCACTATTCTAAATTAATTACGCTTCAATTAATTTTATGAATCGTTTTTCCCCACATCAATTAATTTGATGAATCCTTTTACCCCAATTACTCTTAGTCACACTCAAAAAGAAAAATGTAATGGAAATTAAATTTCTTCTACATCAATGTTACACCTTTTCTTCCTACTCCCTATAAATACCAACACATCCACCATCACTTTCATCACCCTCATTCACATATCATCTCTACCATTCTCTCTATCTCCCTTTCCTTAGTATCTCTATCTTTTCCGGTGAAGCAACATCAGCAGTCGATGCAATAGCCATCGAACATCGTCGAGTTCTCAGCTCAGCCATCGGTTCAGTCCTGTGCCGCATAGTCTTCATTATGCTCGTGCGTATTTCCGTTGTAAATATTCTTCTGCGACCCTATTCCGACTTTGTAGGCGGGGAAACTTTTGAAGCCCCGTATTAATATTTCTAGGTCGAGCTTCCGCTACTCTACTCTAATTTCCGGTAAGTGCATATGTACATTGTCTTAAACTATCAAAATGTGATTCTGTGTGATTTATCAATATTTTGATATACCTTGCTACTCTTCAAATGTTTATGAAACATGTTTTGTAGACTTTTGTCAAAGTAATTTCTTAAATAACGTTATCTTTATCAAAATGATGATTAATGAACAGTAATCGATATGGGGCAATGTACAGAGGATGTGCGTGAGGGCTATGGCCAAGGGAGCTTATAGGAAATCCCTCGGGTAATAATTCATACGAGATTACATACCCGCCCACGTAGTGGCTGACATATACTGCTATGATACACTCATGGGTTATTTATTGTGGAAACTATAGAGTTCTACCTATGCTGACGTAGGTCACTGCGGTATAGGGTTGTCGACACTTAAGTGTAGGGTTTTGATTCATGGATCGCACAACGGAAGCATAATCAAACATAAAACCATGCAAAACCCTCCAAGGATCACAAGTCTAGAGACATAACGATAGTGAAGGTTAGAAATCATAAACACACCTTTGGGTTCTCCTTGGTGACTTCAAACGCGAATAATGTCACGTTCTCTATGGTTGATCCACGCCTAGAGTTGATCCTATATCTCCCAAACTCCTTGGTGCTAGCCCGGAATAGGAAGAGGAAGAAGAAATCACGCAAAACGAGACCCAAAAGAGGGTCTCGGACTCTTTTGGCCGACGGGGACGAGGGCGGCGGCAAGGGGCGGCGTCGGGCTCCTTGTTGCTTGCTCTCTCTCCTTTTGTTCTCTCCCACTCTTGTTATGTTCACAAACGAGCATAAGTTATGAGGAAGGAAGGAAGGAAGGAGGGTCCTTTATATAGTCCAACAACTCCTTGTTAACTACCTAAAGGACTTATTCTAGTCCAACTAGAATTCAATTTAGTCCCTTCCTTGCAAATTAGTCCCTACTAAGTTTGCAAGGGTTTGCAAAGTGATCCTTCTAATTAATTAAACCAATTAATTAATTCCCAAATCTAGTTCAACTCTATATAGCGTGTGACCCCATAGGTTCTATCTAGTTGGTAGCAACTATTTGCTAATATGGAGCGGTTTCTAGCAAAACATCCATTCTAGCCAACTAATAGAATAATCATCTTGACAACCTTTGTACAAGTAATTGCCTCATCCCTTTGCCCCCATATCCGGATTGGACACGAGACATACAAGTCCCACTCGTATATCCAATCCATAGTTTCTCGATCCATGGGAATAGCCTTATTCGTGCAAATAACATCAATATCCTATATTGATTTATTTGAGTCTGGCTAGACATTCTATAAGCACTATCCCTCGAGTGGCCTAGGATATTTGCTCCCGTTATGTGGGAGGGACAAATCCTCTCTACGTCCACTACGATCTCTAAGCTTGCTTCTTATTGTATCCAGTACACGCATTTATAACTACCCAGTTACGGTGTAGCGTTTAACGCTACCAAGATCACAATAATCCACAACTAGAGTATCTAGTGACTTCAAGTCTAAGGATGACAATACCATTGCACCGCGAGAAGCGCTTGTGACTCAACATAACGTGTATGTAGCCTTCTCGGAGATGGGTCAATCCAGTGCAACATTCCGTAATGCACACCTATGTGTTGGATCGTGATATCTCCATATCAATCCAACCCCATACTAGTCTATAGATGATTGTCCCATTTAATCATTATACTTGACTAGGGATATTTAAGATAAACAACACAATTGTAAATCTAAGGAATTTATTATATTAAATATCCAATAAATAATAAATGAATTTTCTAGCCATATACAAATTCATACTAAACTAGATTGACTCTAGGGCATCTATTCCAACAGTCTCCCACTTGCACTAGAGCCAATCTGGCGCATCTCGTATGCCCATACTCCTAGTGTGCCCTTCATGCTTCCACTGCGTGAGAGGCTTCGTAAGCGGGTCTGACAGATTATCATCTGTAGGAATCTTGCATATCCGAACGTCTCCTCTATCGATAATATCTCGAATCAGATGAAACTTCCAGAGCACGTGTTTGGACTTCTGGTGCGATCTTGGTTCCTTTGATTGCGCGATCGCCCCAGTGTTGTCACAGAACAATTCCACTGGATCCGCAATGCTAGGGACCACACCAAGTTCAGAAACAAACTTTCTGATCCAAACAGCCTCCTTTGCTGCGCCATTTGCAGCAATGTACTCAGCCTCTGTTGTAGAATCAGCTACCGTCTCTTGCTTGGAACTCTTCAAGCTCACCGCTGCTCCATTCAGGCAAAACACATATCCCGATTGTGATCTAAAGTCATCTCTGTCGGTTTGGAAGCTTGCATCAGTGTAACCCCTTACACGCAACTCTTCCTCACCGCCAAATATCAAGAAAGTATCCTTAGTTCTTCTCAAGTACTTTAGGATGTTCTTGACTGCAATCCAGTCACTCTCACCTGGATTGGATTGGTATCTGCTTTCCATACTCAAGGCATATGACACATCTGGTCTAGTACATAACATGGCGTACATGATAGATCCTATGGCTGAGGCATAGGGGATCCTACTCATGCGTTCCTTCTCAATCTCATTGGAAGGACAACCACTCTTCGAAAGAGTGATTCCATGTGACATGGGCAAGAATCCCTTCTTGGAATCTTGCATGTTGAACCGCTTCAACACCTTGTCAATATATGTACTTTGACTTAGGCCTAGCAACCTTTTAGATCTATCTCTATAGATCTTTATACCAAGTATATAGGCTTCTTCCCCTAAGTCCTTCATTGAGAAACACTTTCCTAGCCAATCTTTCACAGATTGCAGCATGGGAATGTCGTTTCCAATGAGTAGTATGTCATCCACATACAAGACCAGAAAAGCTACAGAGCTCCCACTAACCTTCTTGTAGACACAAGACTCATCTTCGTTTCTAATGAAGCCAAACTCTTTGAACACTTCATCAAAACGTCGATTCCAACTCCTAGAAGCTTGCTTCAATCCATAAATGGACCGTTGCAGCTTACAGACTTTGCTGGCTTGCTTTGGATCCTCAAAACCCTCCGGCTGTATCATATACACGTCCACGAGGAGATTCCCATAAAGGAATGCTGTTTTGACATCCATCTGCCAAATCTCATAGTCGTGGTATGCTGCAATCGCAAGTAGGATTCAGATGGATTTGGTCATAGCGACTGGTGAAAAGGTTTCATCATAGTCAATACCATGAATCTGTCTGAATCCTTTAGCCACCAATCGGCCCTTATAGGTAATCACATTACCATCCATGTCGATCTTCTTCTTGAAGACCCACTTGCACCCTATGGGCCGCGCCCCATCGGGTGGTTCCACCAAAGTCCATACTTTGTTGGTGTACATGGATTCCATCTCGGATCTCATGGCTTCCAGCCACTTCTGCGAGTCTGGGCCAATCATGGCCTCCTCATAGGTAGTAGGCTCATCATCTATGAGCATCGTGTCACCGGAATCGGTTACGAGAAGTCCATACCTCTCGGGTTCCTGGCGCACTCTACTAGATCAACGAAGCTCTTGTGTTACCTGAACAGGTGGCTCCACAACTGTTTGTGGTTCCTGCTCATGTTCCATAATCGGTTCAGTGATTTGTGGTTCTTGAACCTCTTCAAGTTCTACATTCCTCCCACTTGCTTCTTTAGAGACAAACTCTCTTTCTAGAAACACGCCGGTCCGAGCAACAAACACTTTGTTCTCGGTTGGATTGTAGAAGTAGTATCCCTTAGTTTCCTTAGGGTACCCCACAAATTTACACTTATCCGATTTAGGCCCTAGCTTGTCTGATTGTAAACGTTTTACATAGACATCGCAGCCCCAAATCCTCATGAACGAAAGTGTGGGACGCCTCCCACTCCACATCTCATATGGTGTCTTCATGACTGATTTAGATGGAACACGGTTAATGGTGAAAGCTGCACTTAATAGAGCGTAGCCCCAAAATGACAATGGAAGATCGGTTTGACACATCATAGATCGAACCATATCCAATAGGGGTCGATTCCTCCTCTCGGACACGCCATTCCACTGTGGCATTCCGGGTGGAGTGAGTTGGGACACGATCCCACACTCTCTAAGATAGTTGTCAAACTCTTGGCTTAAGTATTCTCCCCGACGATCCGATCGTAGAGCCTTTATACTTTTGCCAAGTTGCTTTTCTGCTTCATTCTTGAATTCTTTGAAAACTTCAAAAGATTCGGATTTTGCCCTCATAAGGTACACAAATCCATATCTACTGTAATCATCAGTAAATGTAATGAAGTAGACATAACCACCCCTGGCAGGCGTGGCAAATGGCCCCCACACATCGGTATGTATGAGTGCCAATTGCTCACTAGTCCTCTCACCTTTCTTATTGAAAGGGGACTTTGTCATTTTTCCCAATAAACAAGCCTCACATGTCTCATATGATTCAAAATCAAATGAGTCTAGCAATCCATCCATATGGAGTCTAGATACACGTTTCTCATTTATGTGGCCTAAACGACAGTGCCATAAATAAGCAGGATTTAAATCATTTATTTTAATCCGCTTGGTATTAATGTTGTAGACAGGATTGCTTAGATCAAGGACATAAAGTCCATTAAATAATTGCACACTAAAATAGTGAATATTATTTAAATTAAAGGAACAACAATTGTTCTTTATTGAAATAATAAAACCATCCTTGTCCAAACAAGAAATAGAAATAATGTTTCTGTTCATAGCAGGCACAAAATAGCAATTATTTAATTCTAAAACTAATCCTGAAGGCAGAGATAGCTCGCACACGCCTATGGCCAACGCAGCAACCTTTGCTCCATTCCCAACGCGCAGATCTACCTCCCCTTTAGCCAATCTTTTACTTCTCTTTAGATCCTGCATATTTCGACAAATATGAGATCCACATCCAGTATCTAATACCCATGATGTAGAGACAGTTAAATTGACATCCACAACAAAAATACCTGGTGGTGGTGGAATCACTATTCCAAGCCTCTTGTCCTCCAGATATTTTGGGCAGTTCCTCCTCCAGTGTCCAGGCTGACTGCAGTAGTGACACTCACCCTTAGTCACGGCCTTGGCAATGCCACCAACAGGCTTAAGGGCAGGTTCCTTGGACTTTGCAACTGACTTGCCTTTGCCCTTGGAGGAAGAGGCAAACCTTTTGCCCTTTCCTTTCTGCACCATCATAATGGCCTTGCCCTTACCCTTGTTGATGCTCTGTTCAGCCGTCCTCAACATGTTGAGCAAATCTGGCAGTGGTTTAACGATCTCGTTCATGTTATAGTTCATAATGAACTGTCCATAACTCTCGGGCAACGATTGCAACACGAGATCGGTTGCCAACTCTTGGCCGACCGGGAACCCCAGTCGGGCGAGATTCTCCAAGTACCCGATCATTCGGAGTACATGGGGTCCCACCGGATTCCCTTCTGCCAGATGAAATTTGAACAGTGCCTTTGAGACCTCATACCTCTCTACCCTCGCCTGCTCTTGGAAGAGCTGCTTTATATGTTCGATCATATCGACAGCATTCATGTTTTCGTGTTGCTTCTGAAGTTCAGAAGTCATGGTGCAAAGCATAAGGCAGGCCGCATCATTAGCGTCATCAACACGCTTTTGATACGCCTTTAAGGCAGCAGGTGTTTGGTTCTCTGGACCTTCTGGAACATGCTCCTCTATTGCGTACAGTTTCTTCTCTTGCTTGAGAACAATTCTCAAGTTTCTGTACCAATCAAGAAAGTTGGTTCCAGAGAGCTTGTCCTTCTCAAGGACAGATCGTAGGGAATGTTGTGAACTCGATGAGTTGTTTGCCATTTGGAATTCTACAAAAAGGAAAATACGCAAGTTTTAGTATTTGTGAATTTTTGACTATATTTAATAATGGCTAGTTTATTAAATATAGGTCCCACTATTTTTCTACGGATTAATAACCCTCAAGATATTAATGCGGAAAATATCCTTATATTTTCTAGTGGGCCAAGATATATCTTTCATCTCCTTATGAGCTTGCTTTGGCAAGTCACCCGTAATTTGACTACTTTAGGTAGGAACAATTTCCAATTGCATCCCATATGCAACTCTTGGTTCAATCGGGCAAATAACTCCTTATTTATCCATCCATATGAATAATCCCAATTGATTGCCTCTAGGTTTCTTAATCAAATTAATAGCCTAGTTGTGTTCAACCTCTTATCTAAACAATTGCACATTGTTACGTGCCATCGCATTCCATCATTATGAACCAAGTCGCCATGCTTTGGCACGCACGAGCTTGATAAATAATGATGATAATGACTGTTTAAATAACGAGAAGGCAAGAACACAATATTTGAATTTTGAGGGATTTTAAATTCAATTCTTTAATTGTTTTGTTGATCAATATCAACTAATCTATCTATTTGAGTTTGGGCACAACTCCAAATAATAGATCCGGGTTGTCTAATTATCTTATTATCCTAATTGCATGCATCATCCATACACCAACCACACAAATAATAAGACAATAAAATTAAACAACCACAAAACATAAAATTAAACGTGATGTGGATATGGCCTTTTTCTAGACTAAGATAATTCCAAGCCAATGGAATTATCTATGAACCCTAAAGCAAACACATCTCCATGCGTCTTGATCTTTTGGTCCATCCTTCATAGTCTTGTGGATTGCTCCATGCTCCATGCTCCATCTTTTGTGGCTTCTTTGGCTTTGGGCTTCTTTTCTCCAATCTTGGCTAACAATCTACTTTATCTAGCACTAGCTAATATCTATACTAAATAAAATAAATCTCACAAGTTGAGAAAAAATGGCATGCAGGCCATAAAAACCCTAATTAATTATTACAATTAATTGATCGGCTCGCAGGCCGTAAAACCAAACCACAAAATTAAACATCCACATCAAACCACATCCTAAGGCCATATCCAATCACCATGCTAATTGCACATAAACAGTTAAAATCCAATTTTAAGGCGCTTGGTCAATTTTAATTGATTTTAGGATTTCTAGGGTTGAAACGGTCCATGGGCCGAACAATCCAATTGCCCGGGCCCAATAAAGTGAACCATAAGGCCCTAGGGCCGGCCCGGCCAAAAACCCGCAAGCTAGGCCCGCGGGTTAGGGCCGCCCGACCCCTTAGGGCGGCCAAGCTTGGGCGGCCAGCAAGGGGGCGGTCTCTAGGGGGGCCGAACCCCTTTATGGGAGTTGTTTCCAAAACAACTCCCTTGCTTGGAGCCCAAGTTTGGTTGTTTCCTTGTTTTGGGAGAACTCCTTCTTCCCCAAGGATGCCCAAACCCTAGATCTAAGATCCTAAAATTTCTCAAACTCACCAATTCATGCATCCAATGCAAAAATTGGATCTTGTTATGATTAGTTGTTGACAAATTGCATCCCATGCTTGATTTGTCTTGTTTTACGCGATAAACAATCAAATTAAGGTGTAAAACAACTAAAACGTAACACATAAACCACGTTTATGCTCTATGACCTGTGGCTCTGATACCACTGTAGGGTTTTGATTCATGGATCGCACAACGGAAGCATAATCAAACATAAAACCATGCAAAACCCTCCAAGGATCACAAGTCTAGAGACATAACGATAGTGAAGGTTAGAAATCATAAACACACCTTTGGGTTCTCCTTGATGACTTCAAACGCGAATAATGTCACGTTCTCTATGGTTGATCCATGCCTATAGTTGATCCTAGATCTCCCAAACTCCTTGGTGCTAGCCCGGAATAGGAAGAGGAAGAAGAAATCACGCAAAACGAGACCCAAAAGAGGGTCTCGGCCTCTTTTGGCCGACGGGGACGAGGGCGGCGGCAAGGGGCGGCGTCGGGCTCCTTGTTGCTTGATCTCTCTCCTTTTGTTCTCTCCCACTCTTGTTATGTTCACTAACGAGCATAAGTTATGAGGAAAGAAGGAAGGAGGGTCCTTTATATAGTCCAACAACTCCTTGTTAACTACCTAAAGGACTTATTCTAGTCCAACTAGAATTCAATTTAGTCCCTTCCTTGAAAATTAGTCCCTACTAAGTTTGCAAGGGTTTGCAAAGTGATCCTTCTAATTAATTAATCCAATTAATTAATTCCCAAATCTAGTTCAACTCTATATAGCGTGTGACCCCATAGGTTCTATCTAGTTGGTAGCAACTATTTGCTAATATGGAGCGGTTTCTAGCAAAAAATCCATTCTAGCCAACTAATAGAATAGTCATCTTGACAACCTTTGTACAAGTAATTGTCTCATCTCTTTGTCCCATTTAATCATTATACTTGACTAGGGATATTTAAGATAAACAACACAATTGTAAATCTAAGGAATTTATTATATTAAATATCCAATAAATAATAAATGAATTTTCTAGCCATATACAAATTCATACTAAACTAGATTGCCTCTAGGGCATCTATTCCAACATTAAGGTCCTATAGTATGGTTCGAGCGGGGTATGCGTTGGGCTACCTTCTAACGCCCTTGGTGAATTGGGACGGGTGATGTCCCATAGCGTACCTTTTTATATATATTGCATCGTGACCTCTCTGTGTACATACGTCACCCGCCGAGTTTTCATGCCTCAGCCAAACTAATAAATTAATGTGGCATCCTTTTTATATCCGGTTTAATTCAAGTGTTCTTTCAATCATGTATTATTTATTTTACACTCGCGTTATTTCAAAAGTTCTTACGATCATGTTGTACTTAGCCAAATCTCTTGTTTACTCATTGTAGTATGTGCTTACTCAGTCTTTACGGATAATATTTTGCTGCGTCGGTTGTTGCCATTTGAAAACCGCAGGTTGCTAACAAAGGTGGGGGACGCTCACGACATTGCTAGCTAGGGAATCATGCACCTAACATTAATATTTATACTTAGTAAATGTCACTCTATCAAAGAATTGTTCAATTATCTTCCAAACATTGTTAATGTTTATCTTTTGAAATGAAATAAAGTTTGTTTTGGAATATTGTGGGCCGTACTAACTGTGAACCGGAGATCTTGATCCGTTCCCAATGGGGTTCATCACCACGGGCGGAGGCATCCCATATTTTGGGGGTGTTGCAGATCGTATCAGAGCCGACTGTTCTAAGTTAGTGCGACATTCTGATTTTCCACTAAATAAAGATTAAAATTAAAATGATTTTTTTTAAATTAAAATTGACATAGGAAAATTAAAACCCGTAATAAATTGATTAAGTCGAGGGTCTCAGGGTAGCTATTTTTTTATATTAGTTTCTTGATCTATTGATATACTCATGCTATGATTCCATGCTTTGTCTTTTATGCGATTGATGTTAATTAGATACTCTAACTAACATCGCTTAAAACTTCTTAACAGCATAGGTAGAATTCATGATGTCTTTCACATGCCCCAACCCAAGTCTTGCATTCCGACCCGAGTCATATCCTTGATGATGAACCCGTTGAACTTGACTCGTCTCTTACTTTTAAGAAACAGTGCATCCAATTCCTCGATACGAAAACCATGAACGCCCATACCAAGTCGACTCCTATAATTAATGTCTTTTTTCGAACTATCCTTCGGAGGAATCTAGACTGGAATAAGAAGTTGACATGGAAGCGTTACCTTACTCTCTCTTTAAAAGGAAGGTAATGTAGCAGCCCATACGTTCTTTTCTGTTGGTTGCGTGTCTAATATCGAGTCACGTTTTTTTTTATTGGTTGCATGTTAAGGCCTCTTGGACCCTTTGCTTACTTTAGATTCGCATCTTGCAAACTTGCTTTTCGGCCTACAACATCAGAGGTGTTGTTTGAAGCTTCGCAGACGAAGCTTGATTTTAAGGGAGAGGTAATGTAATCGTAATACCTATGAATTTTGGCGGGGTTATTTGGGTAATTTCATAAATTTCTTTGGGCTATTGTGATAAAAATAATTTTGCAAAACTATTTTTAACTCAATTTTGATTTTATTTAAAATATTTTTCTGAACTTTTATCAAGATAATTCCGTTCTCATGCAAAATATGCTCCAACCTAACTTTGCCCTTTAGTTCCTAATTTCTACATCTATTTTTTTATATATCAAATGTAATGTTCTACACTTTTATTTATCTACTTAAAAACTAATTCATTCAAAACGGTTCCTTTAATTTTTTTTTTTATTCTTAAAACTCACACTCTACACTTGGTACTCATAAACCACCAACCAAAATTTCCTTCCTAGTCACAAATTTTTGTACTCTTAATGCCCCACATCTTTTCTCTCCCAATCTGTCTTAAAAAAAAAAAAAACCACGGAAACGAACTTCATCCTTTTTCGTTTTCTTTTTCTTAAACACTCTAAATGATCTCCAATTAAGTTCGAGTAACTTCTAAATAAATTCTCTTCATGTATTCCTATTCACCATCCTCGTCATCCATCCATTCCTCCACTATTCTAAATTAATTACGCTTAAATTAATTTTATAAATTGTTTTTCCCCACAAAAATGAATTTGATGAATCCTTTTTCCCCAATTACTCTCAGTCACACTCAAAAAGAAAAAAACATAATGGAAATTAAATTTCTTCACCATCACTGTTACACCTTTTCTTCCTACTCCCTATAAATACCCACACATCCACCATCACTTTCATCACCCTCACTCACATATCATCTCTAACATTCTCTCTGTCTCCCTTCCCTTAGTATCTCTCTCTTTTCCGGTGCAGCAACAGCATTAGTCGATGAAATAGCCATCGAACAACGTCGAGTTCTCAGCGCAGCCACTGGTTCAGTCCAGTGCCGCCTGGTCTTCATTATGCTCGTTCGTGTTTCCGTTTTTCAAATATTCTTCCGCGGCCCTATTCCGACTTTGTAGGCGGGGAATTTGTTGAAGCCCCGTATTAATATTGCTAGGTTGAGCTTGCGCTACTCTACTCTAATTTCCGGTAAGTGCATATGTACATTGTCTCCAACTATCAAAATGTGATTCTGTGTGATTAATCAATATTTTGATATACCTTGTGCTACTCTTCAAATGTTTATGAAACATGTTTTTGTAGAATTTCGTCAAAGTAATTTTGTAAATAATGTTATCTTTATCGAAATGATGATTAATGAACGATAATGGATATGGGGCTATGTACAGAGGATGTGCATGAGGGCTGTGGCCATGGGAGCTTATAGGCAATCCCTCAGGTGATAATTCATACGAGATTAAATACCCGCCCCCGTAGTGGAGGACATATACTGCTATGATACAGTCTCGGGTTATTTATTGTGGAAACTATAGAGTACTACCTATGCTGACGTAGGTCACTACGGTATAGGGTTGTTGACACTTAAGGACCTATAGTATGGTTCAAGCGGGGTATGCGTTGGGCTAAATTATAACACTCTTGGTGAATTGGGACGGGTGATGTCCCAAGGCGTACCTTTTTATATATATTGCATCGTGACCTCTCTGTGGACATACGTTACCCGCTGGGTTTTCATGCCTCAGCCGAACTAATAAATTAATGTGGCATCCTTTTTATATCTGGTTTAATTCAAGTGTTCTTTCAATCATGTATTACTTATTTTACACTCCCGTTATTTCAAAAGTTCTTACGATCATGGTGTACTTAGCCAAAACTCTTGTTTACTCATTGTAGTATGTACTTACTCAGTCTTTACTGATAACATTTTGCTGCGTCGCTTGTTGCCATTTGAAAACCGCACGTTACTAACAAAGGTGGCGGACGCTCACGACATTGTTAGCTAGGGAATCATGCACCTAACATTTATATTTATACTTAGTAAATGTCACTCTATCAAAGAATTGTACAATTATCTTCCTATTCACCATCCTCGTCATCCGTTTATTCTTCCTTCACCTTCTAAATGAATTACGCTTCAATTAATTTTATGAATCGTTTTTCCCCACATATATTAAATTGATGAATCCTTTTTCCCCAATTACTCTTAGTCACACTCAAAAAGAAAAACGTAATGGAAATAAATATTCTTCTCCATCACTGTTGCTCCTTTTCTTCATACTCCCTATAAATACCCACACATCCACCATCACTTTCATCATCCCCACTCACATATCATCTCTAACATTCTCTCTGTATCCCTTCCCTTTGTATCTCTATCTTTTCCGGTGCAGCAACAGCAGCAGTCGATGCAATAGCCATCGAACATCGTCGAGTTCTCAGCCCATCCACCGGTTCAGTCCTGTGCCGCATAGTCTTCATTACGCTCGTTTGTGTTTCCGTTGTTCAAATATTCTTTCGCAAACCGATTCCGACTTTGTAGGCGGGGAATTTGTTGAAGCCCCGCATTAAGATTGCTAGGTTGAGCTTGCGCTACTCTACTCTAATTTCCGGTAAGTGAATATGTACATTGTCTCCAACTATCAAAATGTGATTTTTGTGATTTATCAATATTATGATATACCTTGTGCTACTCTTCAAATGTTTATGAAACATGATGATTAATGAACGATAATGGATATGGGGTTATGTACAGAGGATGTGCGTGAGGGCAACGGCCAAGGGAGCTTATAGGAAATCCCTCGGGTGATTATTCATACGAGATTACATACCCGCCCCCGTAATGGCTGACATATACTTCTATGGTACAGTCCCGGGTTATTTATTGTGGAAACTATAGAGTACTACCTATGCTGACGTAGGTCACTGCGGTATAGGGGTGTCGACACTTATGGTCCTATAGTATGGTTCGAGCTGGTTATCCGTTGAGCTACCTTCTAATGCTCTTGGTGAATTGGGACAGGCGATATCCCAAGACGTACCTTTTTATATATATTGCATTGTGACCTGTCTGTGGACATACATTACCCGCTAGGCTTTCATGCCTCAGGGAAAGTAAAAAGTTAATGTGGCACCCTATTTATATCCTGTTTAATTCAAGTGTTCTTTCAATCATGTATTATTTATTTTAAACTCGCATTATTTCAAAAGTTCTTACGATCATTTTATACTTAGCCAAATTTCTTGTTTACTCATTGTAGTATGTGCTTACTCAGTATTTTATTGATAACATTTTGCTGCATCGGCTGTTGCCATTTGAAAATCGCGTGTTGCTAACAAAGGTGGGGGACACTCACGACATTGCTAGCTAGGGAATCATGAATCGAACATTTATATTTATACTTAGTAAATGTCACTCTGAATTGTACAATTATCTTTCAAACATTGTTAATGTTTATCTTTTGAAATGAAATATAGTTTCTTTTGGATTATTGTGGGTCGTACTAACAGTGAACCGGAGATCCTGATCCGTTCCCAATGGGTTTCATCACCTCGGGCAGAGGCATCCCATATTTTGGAGGTGTTGCAGTAATACTCCTGAATTTTGGCGGGGTTATTTGGGTAATTTCATAAAATTTTGTGGGCTATCGTGATAACTATAATTTTGCAAAAGCATTTCAACTCAATTTTGATTTTATTTAAATAGTTTTTTGAACATTTATCTATATATTTATGTTCTCATCCAAAATAGGCTCCTACCTAGCTTTACCCTTTAGTTCCTAATTCCTCCATCTATTTTTTTTATATATCAACTGTAATGTTCTACATTTTTATTTATCTGATTAAAGTCTAATTCATTTAAAACGGTTCCTTTCATTTTTTTTGTTCTTAAAACCCACAATATACAGTTGGAACTCCTAAACCACCAACTATCATTTTCTTCATAGTCACCAATTTTGGTACTCTTAATGCAACACATCTTTTCTCTCCCAATCTATCTTCAAACAAAACAAAAAAACCACGGAAACAAACTTCGTCCAATCCGTTTTCTTTTTCTTAAACACTCTAAATGATCTCTAATTAATTTGGAGTAACTTCTAAATAAATTCTCTTCATGTCTTCCTATTCACAATCCCGGTCATCCCTCCATTCCTCCTTCACCTACTTAATTAATTATACTTCAATTAATTTTATGAATCATTTTTCCGCACATCAATTAATTTGATGAATCGTTTTCCCCCAATTACTCTCAGTCACATGGAAAAAGAAAAACGTAATGGAAATAAATTTCTTCTCCATCACTGTTACTCCTTTTCTTCCTACTCCCTAGAAACACCCACACATACACCATCACTTTCATCACCCTCACTCACATATCATCTCTACCATTCTCTCTGTCTCCCTTCCCCTAATATCTCTATTTTCTCCGGTGCAGCAATAGCAGTAGTCTATGCAATAGCCACCTAATATCTTCGAGTTCTCAGCCCACCCAGCGGTTCAGTCCTCGTGCCGGAGTTTGTGTTTCCGTTGTTCAAATATTTTTCCGCAACCCTATTCCGACTTTGTAGGCGGGGAATTTTTTGAAGAACCGTGTTAAGATTGCTAGGTCGAACTTGCCCTACTCTACTCTAATTTCCGGTAAGGGCATATGTACATTGTCTTAAACTATCAAATGTGATTCTGTGTGATTTATCAATATTTTAATATACCTTGTGCTACTCTTCAAATGTTTATGAAACATGTTTTGATAGAATTTTTTCAAAGTAATTTTGTAAATAACGTTATATTTAAAATAATCAAAATGATGATTAATGAACAGTAATATATATGGGGCTATGCACAGTGGATGTGCGTGAGGGCTACGCTCAAGGGAGCTTATGGGCAATCCCTCAGGTGATAATGGCTGACCTATACTACTATGATATAATCCCGGGTTATTTATTGTGGAAACTATAGAGTACTACCTACGCTGACGTAGGTCACTGCGGTATAGGGGTGTCGACTTTTAAGGTCCTATAGTATGGTTCGACCGGGTTATGCGTTGGGCTACTTTCTAACGCTCTTGGTGAAATGGGACGGGCGATGTCCCAAGACGTACATTTTTATATATATTGCATCGTGACCTCTATGTGGACATACGCTACCCGCTAGGTTTTCATGCCTCAGCCAAACTAATAAGTTAATGTGGCACCCTTTTTCTTTCTGGTTTAATTCAAGTATTCTTTCAATCGTGTATTACTTAGTTTACACTCGCGTTATTTTAAAAGTTCTTACGATCATGTTGTACTTAGCCAAAACTCTTGTTTACTCATTGTAGTATGTGCTTACTCAGTCTTTAACTGATAACATTTTGTTGCGTCGGCTGTTGCCATTTAAAAACCGCAGCACTACAACAAATTCTGCTATCAGCGACCAGTTTCCTTCCGACTACCAGGATTATGGTTTTTAAAAGCAGTACAAACAGTCTTTTTTTCAGTTGGTCGTCTGCCTTGTCGTCTTTTATATTTTTAAAGACCAGCTGTGATTTTTTCGTGGGGAAACGACTAGTCATCCAAAATAAAAAATAATTAACAACTTGCAGTTTTTTCGGGAATGGATCTAAACAGAAATTTGACCAAACCTTTGGGCGGGAAATGAAATTTTTCTAAATTTTGGGGGAGAGAAATGAAATCTCCCCAAGTGTTGGTGGGAAAATAAAATCATACCAAAAAATTAATTCACCCTCTATCTGCTGGCCAACTAACAACTCCCTGCCATTACTCCCCCTTTCGGCCTCCACATCGAATTCACATATCAAGAACACTAGCTAACTCATCATCTTCCACTCGACACCACCGCCGGCTCTCTCTCCCTCTAGCTCGCTCTCTATCTCCGCACAACCGCGGTCCTCTCGCCACCACCGTCTTTCTCCTTTCCCGAATCATTCGTTCTTCATTCCCATTGTCTCAATCGGGCACCAGCTGGTTCAAATCTGAGAATGGAGTTTTGGCGCAGGAAGAGAAATTCCATGCCTCACCCTTCACAAACATCTGTCCTCAGCACTGGTTCGTCGCTCTCTGTCTCAATTTGGTTTCTCAGTTTCTATTGATTATAAATGCGCTTTTCAATTTGGGTCTGTATGGTGGCTTGAGCTTAGATCTAACAAGATGTTTTCATTTCTATGACTTAAAAGGAGCAATTTTACTGTGATATTTGTATTTGTAGGCCGGCCTCCATCTTTCATGCTTATGAGTTGTGTGTGCTTTAATTTTACTGTGATATTTGCAAACATTTTAGTTATGGGTAAATCCTGTGTTTGGATCTGCTAGCTGAGTGTAGAATGTGGTATATATATATAATGTTTCTCACATAACCAAGCGGTTGCTGCTAACTGATTGGAAAGTGTGTATTCATGGGCTGAATGCTATATCTATGCGGCAACATACAGATAGGAATGTGTGTTTTAATGTATATATAATTAGGCTAGTTGAATGTGATGTGGATGAGACTGAGGTAGCTGAAAATGTGCATGTCTCCCAATTTATGTGTACTGTATAAAGTTTTTAAGTACCCTATGTCATAGCTGCAAGTTCATAATCTGATGTGTCTAAACATTTCGTTGTGTAAGAGGCTATGATGATATGGATCTACCGAATTCACTCATTGAAGTTGTTAGAGTGTAATATGTCACGCAAGGCAAATTTATTTTTGCAGCCTGCTGTTGTCATCTCTTATTTTTTAATGACTACTGATCCGATCCTCTTCATGCTCACTGAAGAGGCCGTAACGATATGGATTGTTCGAATTCACTCTGTAGCCGATACAGTGTCATGATATGCATGGCGATTCAAAATCCTTTTGCAGCCTGTGATCATGGATGTGTTATCGGGTTTTCACGAGTACAGATCTGAGCCCATTTCTGTATTTCCCTCCGTTCATTCCATGTTTGTTATTTGTTATTATCTATTTCCCGCGTTCGACCTCTCTATTCTGCCGGGTCTTGCGAAGGTCATTTTCGACCCTATCTTGATGCACAAATGCTTGCATTAAATTGCCAACATTATCAGCGGGTCCAAATGACCTTCGCAGATGCCGGGTCATTAATGAATGCTAGTTCATTAATAATTCATTTTATTGAAAAAGGAAATTATCAATTAATAAAAATAAGAGAAATATATGAGATAAATCACAGTACATAAAAGTCTTGACCTTGTTGCTAGGTGTACTTGTGAAGGGTATTTTGACCAGTTGATAATTATTGTTGGCAAAATGATGCAATCATTAATTTGTGTGCCTCCAAATCGGGTTGAAATGTCCTTCACAAGTGCGCGTAGACTATAGAGGAAGAAAGGTTAGAATTAGCAACGAATGGTGTTCGGTTCACTTCAAGTCTATGTTATGGGTTAATGCTTCAACCGCTTGGGAAGTTATGAATGATATCATGAAGGAATATATGAAATATAATAGATATCGTAAACGGATCAATGTTGAGCTGTATTTGTAGGTGCTTTATCTTTCATGATTCTAATTTGAATAAGGTGCATTGTCTCAGAAATAACTGTTGCTTAAAAGATATTAGTGGATGTTAACTGAAGATATTGGTTGTCATGAGTACTGATTTGGGCATCTTCATGATATTATGATGTTCTTCATGCTCACTGTTTGCTGACTGTAAGAGGCCGTGATGATATGGATTGTTCGGATTCACTCTTTGTAGCCGATAGAGTGTGATGTGCATGGCAAGGCAAAATCCTTTTGCAGCCTTTGATCATCGATCTCTTATCTGGTTCTCATGAGTACAGATCTGAGCCTCTTCATTCTCAGTGAAGAGTCGATGATGATATGGATCTATTGAATTCACTCGTTGTAGCCCATAGAGTGTGATATGCATGGATTAAGGCAAAATCCTTTTGCAGCCTGTGATCATCGATCGCTTATTTGCTGGTTTTAATGAGTACTGATCTGAGCCCCTTTTTTTGATTTACCTGGAGTGGTCAAGTTCTTCTTGTGCAGTACTGATATGAGCCTATTATTGCTTTTTATGATGTTCATTATGCGCGCTGCTTGGCTAGAGCTTGGTCAGTGTAAGAAACCCTGATGATATGGATATACATATATGTAATTCACTCTATTATTGCATGTGCGTCCGTAACGACAGCTAAATCCCCACCCTTTACAAAGGAGGAGGTGACCAGTGCTCTCACATGACGGCCTCCACTGTATTTGAATGCTCCAGTGGTCGTCTCTGACTCAGAGGATGAAAAGGATGACCCACCGAAACTGACTGCATCCCAGGAATGCATGAAGCCTGCAGCTGAACGCGAAAGGAAATTCAATCTACTTGAAGGTAACATAATTGTTGAAGTGCATGTGGAAATCTTCGAAAGAATGGGTGAATCTATCGATCAGAGAACCGCAGATGTGGGGGGTAAATGCAAAGGAACCAGAAGAAGCTAGATGCTGCTATCTTTGTTGTAGCTTTGCTTTTTTTGCATTTATATAAGTAATATTGAACCTTTTCCTTTAAATATTTCCGAAACATTTTTTGTGACAGATATTTGAACAATGCTAGCTATGTGTAACTAATACTTAATTGTGTGTTATATATTAACTTATTATCATGTTCAAGGACCGTACAACTTTTTGATAATTAGGTAAAAACTTAAATGTTCACATATGTCATCAACAAGATTCTAACTTGGCCAACTTTGTTTAAAAAATATAAACTTCCACACACCAATATACAATTATTGTTGAAATTGCATCAAAATATGCAATTAGTTGAGATAACTATAGAGTTCTCTTTAAAAAAAAATTCTAATAAAAATCGGGCTCTGGCCGATCGGCTGCTTACTATAGAGCCGACCTTTTTTGTGAATTATCTCTTAAATAAATTATGGTTAAACATAAACCGAAAAGTCACCTCTAATGTGAAAGTTGGTCTACAAGGTTTGGTTAACTTTAATTTCGGTTTCCACTTAGTCAACTATATATATACATATATATATATATATATATATAGTTTTGGACGAATAAAGTCAACGGTTATTGAAAATGTCAACTACAGTAAAATGTGAGCTCGTAAGTCAATTCCATTGTCAATGAATGATCCTATATAATAGACTTTTTTAGGTTATACTACGTCAACTATGTAGTGAGCAGATAACTTTTTGGTCTCCACTTTGCAAGATTAGTAAGTTCGCACGAAGAAAGTCTACGTAAAGGAAAAGGTCAACTGTACAGTCAAATTAGATGATCGAGCTCATAAGTCAACTCCACAGTCTGTGTTGATTCAAGACTTCTAAGTGTGTTTCAGGAAGTTATCATTTAGAGTGATGAAAGAAAAATATTCTCTGAGTCTTCAAGGCTCCAAGGCCTTAAGATATTGATCAAAGCCTCAAAGCCTTGACAGCTACTTTCTATGAAATGTGTTCTGATAAACTTGTGTTGCAGGTGGTCAATATGATGTTTCAGATCAGATATTTGTTGCAAATATTCTTGTTATCTGTTTCTTATACATCTAACATATTGCAGATATCATAATTGGAGTGAATCAAAGAACTCTGGTGTTACAGTTGGAAAACTGTGAAGAATGTTCAGAGCTCCAAGGTCTTGAGATATGCCTTCAGCTGCTGACCTAACTTGATTCTCTCTTGCAGGATTTGATCTTTTTTATTATGATTATTTAATGACTTTTACAAGTCTTAAATTGGTTTGTTTGGTTTATATGATTGTTTGGTAATCAGGTTAATTACTTATTTATTTGATTCATTTTTATTCAGAAACTGAATATCCAAACAGACTTAATGTTGTTATGTATTTGGATTTTGTTTGTTGTTGTGCTTAATGTTGTTGCAGATTTTTCAGATGTGCAATCTTATCACAACGAACTCCAACGGATATCTACTCAGAGCTGTTTTGAATTGCAGTTAGAAAGGATGAGAACTTTCAGGAACAGAGATCCTAAAATATCTCATTCAGTTGCTGGAAGTAGATAAAAGCTGGTTTTAATTTGAAAGAAAAAGGGAAGCTTATAGAAAACATAAATCAAAGGAAAAGAATGAGAGATAGATTCGTCGAAGATCAGACCATCAATGCTCACAACTTCAAGCTTCAATCAAGTGCTTTCAGAAGATCAATCATTACAATATTCCTGAAGAACACATCCAAACTTTCTCAGCTGATTCTTCTATTGTGTTCTTCTCTTTTTTTACTTTAATCTGCTTATCTTTTGTATATCTTATACCTCACAAAACCTAGTGGTTAGTTGTTCAACTGAACAACAAGAGGTTCTAGTTAGCTCAACAATTAGTAGCTGATACTAGATAGGTTTGGAACCACAAGTTGTATAGGTGTAAGGGAGTTAACTTAGGCTTGAAGATCTAGGGCTGTGTCTGTGTGAGTAATAAGAAGTGTTTGCCCAATCCTGGTGGGATCAGAGCCCTCAGGCAGAGATTAGCTCCATTGGGACTAAACTCTGTGAATTGCCCAGTGTTCTTCACTTTACAGTTTAGCTATTTATTCTTGCAAGTGATCTAAATCATATTCGGGTTTACAAACTGTTTGGTACTGGTACTAGTTCAAGGCCTTGAAGCTTTCTTTTCTACTTAAGAAGTTTCTGACCAGTCTTACAAAATCTCAAGGTCTTGAGATTTCTGTCTTGTACTTGCATCACTTAGTTAAAATTGTGTTTTAGCAAAAAGTTCCCATACTCTATTCAACCCCCCTTCTAGAGTATTTTGGTCTTGTATTTAGTCTACATTACAAACTTTCAATTGGTATCCGAGCTTTGGTCACTACTATAGATCTAACAATCTTGTGACTATGAGTATTGTAGGAGATGGTGGCTTCTCTCAAGGAAGGGCAGCAAACAGACCTCCATTGTTCTGTGGTGACAACTTCATGCACTGGAAGGCATTGATGAAGATGTTCATCATAGATCAAGACATGGAATTGTGGTCAATAATTCATAATGGCCCTCATGAGTACTTCACTACCATTGATGGAGTTCGATGCATCAAGTCTGAGGAAAATCTCTCAGTTACTGAACTGGAAAAGGTATCCAAAAATTACAAGGCTATGAATCTGTTATATTGTGCTCTTAATGCAGATGAGTTCTATAGAGTGACAAATTGCAAAAGTGCCAAAGAAGTATGGGACAAACTTGTTGTAACATATGAAGGAACAAGTCAATTCAAACAGACCAAGATTAACATACTTCTGAGGCAATATCAGCTGTTCAAGATGAACTCAGATGAAACTATCAAGGAGATGTTCAAAAGATTCACTGACGTGGTGAATAATCTGGACTCATTGGGAAAAGACTTCTCAGATGAGGAAAAAGTCAGGAAGATTCTGAGAAGTTTGCCAAAAGCTAAGTGGGAGCCAAAGACAACAGCTATTGAGGAAGCTCGGGATTTAAGTCTTCTTCAGCTAGATGATCTACAAGGAAAGTTGCTCACTCATGAGATGTCTATGAAATATGTAGAAGGTGATCTGAGTGAAAACATCAAGACTCTGGCACTCAAGGCTGAAGACAATGAAAAATCTCAAAGCCTTGAGACTGAAGATGAGCATGATGATGAAGAGGCTTTAGCATTGATCTCCATGGCCTTGTCCAAGATTCTCAAGAAGAAGAAAAACTTTGGAAACAAAGACTACAGCAGAGAGAGATCAAGAACTTCAAGCAGCAAGGATTACAAAGGTAAGTCTTCATCACAGTCACATAAAACTAAAGTAATGAATTGCTTTGAGTGTGGTGATGCAAATAATTTAGTAAGGGATTGTCCACAAAAGAAGAAGAACAGGAACTTTCAAAAGAAAGACAATGACAACAGGAGAAAGAAAGCAATGGTGCCCTCATGGAGTGATTGTGATTTATCAAGTGATTCAGACACAGAAGAAGAACAAGCAAATTTATGTTTCGTGGCTAAACATGATGAAGAAAAATATTCAGAAAGACACATTAAGAAAATGGTAAAAAATCTTCTTGCTAGTCCTTCTGATGTACTTCCTGAAATTCTCAAGAGCATATTTTTAAATGAGAAAAGTTACAGAAATGAGATTGCTTCTTTAAAAGTTAAAGTTCATGAGCAGGTAAAAGAAAACTTGGACTTGGTCTTCACCAAAAAGACTATTGAAGTTTCTAAGACAAAAATTGAAAATGACTTCAAGGCCTTGGATAGTAGATTCAAAGCCTTGAAGGCACAGATAAAAGAGATTGTTGATCAAAACACTCTCTTAAATGAAAGATATGTTGATCTAAAGACTCATTCAGAGAATTTAGAACAACAAATGTGTTCTTTGACTGAGAAACTTCAAGAGTCTAAAAAGGTCCTAACCAGTTTCACAGGCTCAACCTAATCTGAATCTCATTCTTGGAGGAAGTCTGAAATCTATTCATAAAAGTGGAATTGGATATAATCCAAATTTTCCAAAGAAATGCCAAACAACTTTTGTCAAATCTGGTAGCAGACATTCTCCAAAGTGTCATTACTGTTGAAAAATTGGTCATATCAAATTAACTTGTCCCTTCAGAAGATGAGAACCTCATATTCTGAGGAACACTTATCCTTATCAGCTTAAGGGACAGGTTAGGCAGATTTGGGTTCCAAAAGGAATTAGACCACCAAACATGGCTGATTCTGAGTATGACTCAAAGTTCTGCACTCGGTCTAACAGCCTATTGAGGCAATGATTTAATTTTGTAGGATGTCACCAAGGCCTTGAAGGATCAGAAATGGATATTAGACAGTGGTTGTTCCAGACATATGAGTGGAAAGAAGTCTCTTTTTATTGATCTCACAGAGAAATCTGGAGGAACAATTACACTTGGTGACAAAGCAAAATGCAATATTATTGGTATAGGTAGTATTGGTAATGGTTCTACCAACTCTATCTCTGATTTTTATCTTGTGGATGTACTTAAATATAATTTGCTTAGTATTTCTCAGTTATGTGATAAAGGTTATAGAGCTGTATTTGACAAGGAGAAATGTGTTGTGCAAGATGAGAAATCTGGAGATTGCATACTCACTGCTCCTAGATCATACAATCTATATGCTATGAGTACTAACAATATTGCAGGTGACAAGTTAAAGTGTCTCAAGGCCTTAAAGGAAGATTCAAAGCTTTGGCATAGAAATCTTGCACATATTAGCATACACACCTTGAATAAACTCATCTCAAAGAACTTGGTAAGAGGATTACCACCACAAAAATTCTCAGATGATGAGATTTGCAAGGCATGTGTACAAGGTAAACAAACAAGAAGCTCATTCAAGCCAACGAATTTTGTAAGTTCCTCCTAGACCCTTAGGACTTATGCATATGGACTTGTGTGTTCCTATAAGGGTTCAAACTCCTAAAGGTAAGAGGTATATGCTTGTTGTAGTGGATTATTATTCTAGATTTACATGGGTTATGTTTATTAGAGACAAAACTGAAGCTTTATCAAAATTTTCTAGACTGTGCAAAGAGCTTCAAACTATGAAAAACTTGCCTGTTGCATCTATTAGAAGTGATCATGGTAGGGAATTTGATCAGATTGACTTTGATTTACTTTTTGCAAAGCATGTCATATCACAGAACTTCTCTTCACCTAGAACTCCTCAGCAAAATGGAGTAGTTGAGAGGAAAAATAGGACACTTGAAGATATGTCTAGAACCATGCTACTTGAAAGTAATTTGCCAAAGTATTTGTGGACAGAAGCTGCTAATACTTCCAATTATGTGCTTAATAGATGTTTGATTAGGCCTATTTTGAAAAAGACTCCTAATGAACTGTTTAAAGGAAGGAAGCCTAGTGTCTCTTATTTCAAACCTTTTGGTTGTATTTGTTTTGTGCATAATAATGGTAAAGACAATCTTGGTAAGTTTGATGCTAGAAGTGATGAAGGTGTATTTCTTGGATATTCTCAAACTAGCAAAGCTTATAGTGTTTTCAATAGAAAAACCAAGATTGTGGAAGAGAGTATTCATGTGTTTTTTGATGAAAGTACTAAGGATTCTTTGAGTGAAAGTTTTGCAGATCTTAATTTGAACAAACATGAGGCTGATGATGACATTGTGAAAGAAGACAAAGGCAAAACTGAAGTACAGAATCAGTCAGTAGAATCTCAAGGCCTTGAACCTCCTGCAGAGCCAAAATATCAAAGCCTTGAGACTGAAACTGAAACTTTCTATGATGCTCCTTCTACTTCTTCAAGAACTCAAAGCCTTGAAGGAACATATTCCTGGACACCAAGGAAGAAGTTTAAGTATCTTGCAGACCATCAAGTTGACAATATCATTTCTGATCCAAATATTGGAACTCAGACAAGAGGAAAGTTGAAGAACTTATGTGCTTTTAGTGCCTTTGTATCATTGATTGAGCCTAAGAATGCAAAAGAAGCACTGGAAGATGCATATTGGATCATTTTTATGCGAAGTGAGCTGAATGAATTTGAAAAAAACAAGGTATGAAATCTGGTTCCTAGACCAAAAGAGCAATCAGTTATTGGAACCAGATGGGTGTTCAGAAATAAGTTTGATGAGAATGGCAAAGTGGTAAGAAAAAAATCCAGACTTTTGGCACAAGGATACAATCAAGAAGAAGGTATAGACTATGAGGAGACTTTTGCTCCTGTTGCCAGGTTAGAAGCTATTAGAATACTTCTTGCATTTGCATCTCACAAACACATAAAGCTTTATCAAATGGATGTCAAATGTGCTTTTCTAAATGGTTATTTACAAGAAGATGTTTTTGTAGCTCAACCTCCTGGTTTTAAACAAAGCTCTTTATGGATTAAAACAAGCTCCAAGGGCTTGGTATGATAGACACTCAAAATTTTTACTTAACAATAACTTCAAGAGAGGTCTAGTTGATAAAACTGTTTTCATTAAACATCAGGAAACTGACTTGTTAGTAGTTCATATTTATGTAGATGATATTCTTTTTGGTGCTACTAATGATGCTCTTTCAAAAGAGTTCTCTAGTCTAATGTGCAGGGAGCTTGAGATGAGCTTAATGGGAGAACTGAATTTCTTTCTTGGACTTAATGTATTACAAATGAAGAAAGAATCTTTGTACATCAAGGAAAATATACCAAGGACTTGTTGAACAAGTACAATATGACACAGTCCAAGGCACTCAAAACTCCTATGAGTCCATCACTATCATTAGACAAGGATTCAAATGGTAAGAGTGTAAATGAAAAGGAGTATAGAGGTATAATTGGATCACTTTTGTACGTAACTTCTCGTAGACCTGATATTATGTTTAGTGTTTGCATGTGTGCAAGATTTCTGGCAGATCCTAAGGAAAGTCATTTAACTGTTGTTAAGAAGATTTTTAGATATTTGAATTGAATCAAAGACTTGGAGCTTTGGTATCCAAGGAGATCTAACTTTATGTTGAGTGGATATTCAGATGCAGATTTTGCAAAATATAAAGTGGATAGGAAGAGTACTTCTGGTTGTTTCCAGTTTCTTGGTTCTTCACTAATTAGTTGGCATTCCAAGAAGCAAAATTCTGTAGCATTATCAACTGCAGAAGCTGAGTATATTGCAGCTGGAGCTTGTTGCTCTCAAGTATTGTGGATTGCTCAACATCTTAGAGACTTGGCTATGATTTCAGAAATGTGCCTATTAATTGTGACAATATAAGTGCCATTTCAATCTCTAAGAATCCGGTACAGCATTCAAGAACCAAGCATATAGATGTAAGGAATCATTTCCTTAGAGATCATGCAAAAATAGGTGATGTTGTTCTATCTTTCATTTCTACTTCTATGTAGATTGCTGATATTTTCACTATACCTTTTCCATATGATAGGTTTGCATCCCTAAGGCTTGAAATGGGTATGTTGAACAAGGATGCATTGGTTTAGGGAGAGTATTAGTTCTTACTTGTGGATATTTGTTGAAATCTCAAAGCCTTGAGATTATACTTTCCAAATCCTTGAAAGTTTAGTTCAAAGCTTTGAAATTTCCAAGTATGCAGAAAATCTCAAGGCCTTGAGATTGTTCTCTAAGGTCTTGAAATATCTGTGTAGTTTACTTATTTAAAAAGTTGGATCAAAAAATATAATATATTATCTTTTTAGATAATTGTATAATGTTTGAATTACTCAGAGAATTTTTTAAAATATCCTAAAATATCTTCTAGATATGTTTTGCATGTGGATTTTAGAAGAGTCGTTTTTAAACTCTTTTTCACAACCTACTTAAGCTGAAAGTCAGGGCTTTTCTTTCTATCCTCTCTATTCTCTCTCAATCTTCCACGTCTCTCTGTTTTCTCTCTCAATCTCAATCTTCTCTCAAAACCATTATTCCACAATGGAGCACAAATCAGCCACGATTCAACAACAGGGTAAGCCTTCTGCTAGATCTAAGAAGAGGGCCAACAAGAAGGAGAATATTACAATTTCTGACTCGGATTCAGAAGGGACACAGAGTTTGCATGAAGCTTCACCTCCTGCAAAGAGGATCAGAACAGAGAAAGGGGATGAAGGTTGAAGTGTTGATCCACAGATAGAGACAGAAGTACAGGGTGATGATCAGTCTAGGTTAGACAAGAAGAAAGGGGGAGACAAGAAAAATCCAGATGGAGAAGACAAGGGGAAGTCTGCTAAGGAACGCAAAAAGAAGTCTGCTAATGGTGAGAAAAAGAAATCTGCTGAAGAAGAACCAGAGAAGGATAAGCCTACTTAGAAGAAATCAAGGGTTAAACAAATGGCTGCTGCAGCCAAAAAGGGTTATCAAGATAAGAATGCACTACCATCTGATTGGTTCATTAGTTCAGATGTTAGAACTGTTGTTCCTAGAAAAAACTCAAGAGAGTTGGTTACAGATAAGGTTCTCATCCTGATGTATTTGATATTTCAAGGGTTTGAGATTGATCTACCAACAGTAATCATGGAGCATATGATCTACTGTTCTACCAGAACCAGAAACCATCCTCTTCCATATGCCAACCTACTACCTCTTTTCTTTGAGCATTTTGAGGTACATGTGAAAGGAGGGGAGAAGATAACTGGTGGTTTTGGGTTGATTGATGAGTCTGCTTTACATAGAATTGGTGTGGTTCAGACAGGAAAGGGACATTGGAAGTTTTATTCAGAGTTGTCTAAAGCTGAGCTTGAGGAGAAAAATTTCATCAAACCAAAGGGGGTTACAACATCAAGGGGACAAGCTAATGAATATTATTCTCAATTAGTTGATAAGTTGAAGAACAACAGGTTGAGATTGAAGATCTGAGACAGAAGTTGTTTAACTTATCTTCTGAGTTTAATCAGTTCAAAGCCTTGATTGGTGTGATGAATGGCAAGCTAGATATTGTCACCAAGGGTTTGAATTTGGAGAAGATCCCTTCTGCTACTAGTCATGACACTATTGTTGATTCAGATGAGAGGCTAGGAGACTCCCTGAAAAAGAAGAAGAAGCCTATTCCAGTTTTGCTCACATCAAAGGATCTATATGAGCAATTTGATGATCAGGAAGCTGAAGAAGACAGAAGTGTTGATGCAGCTACAAAGGGAGATTCTGTTTAAGTCAAGGACAAGAAAGTGGATGAAATTATTGATGAAGTTATTGCTGAAGTAGAGGCTGAACATGAAGAGCATCATTCTGCAGATGAAGCTGAAAGTGCTGAAGATGTTGGAGAAGGCTCAGAGAAAGGCCAAGCATCAAAGAAGAAGTAAAGACTTATGAAGCCAAAGCCTTAATCTTTTATGTCTTTCTTCCTATTCTCTTATTTCAGATCACAAGGCCTTGAAATTTAGTAGGAACTGTATTTTTAAAAAATAAGTTTTTTTTTTCTTCTGAGTAATGATCCAACATTTCTTTCACCTTTATTTGATGAAAGTCAAAAAGGGGGAGAAAGGTTTATGTGTGATGATTTTGTTCTGCTTAAGGTTTATGGGGGATGATTTTTTTCTGCTTAAGGTTTATGTGTGATGATTTTGTTCTGCTTAATGTGAATATCAGTTGTTTAAGTTGGTTATGTGAATCAGTTGTTTATGTATGTGATATTATGTTATATGTGTTATTTTCTCAGATTTTGCAAATACTGGTATCTAGTTCTTACAAAAAGTTGTAGGAATATTTACACAAGATTATGGGTTTTGTCTTTCATCAAGGGGGAGATTGTTGATTCAAGACTTCTAAGTGTGTTTTGGGAAGTTATCATTTAGATTGATGAACGACAAAGATTCTCTAAGTCTTCAAGGCTCCAAGGCCTTGAGATATTGATCAAAGCCTCAAAGCCTTGACAGCTACTTTCTTATGAAATGTCTTCTGATAATCTTGTGTTGCAGGTGGTCAATCTGATGTTTAAGATCAGATATTTGTTGCAAATATTCTTGTTATATGTTTCTTATACATCTAATATATTTCAGATATCATAATTGGAGTGAATCAAAGAACTCTGGTGTTACAGTTTGAAAACTGTGAAGAATGTTCAGAGCTCCAAGGCCTTGAGATATGCCTTGAGCTGCTGACAGTTTTCACATACCTAACTTGATTCTCTCTTGCAGGATTTGATCTTTGTTATTATGATTATTTAATGACTTTTACAAGTCTTAAATTGGTTTGTGTTGGCGATTGTTTGGTAATCTGGTTAATGACTTATATATTTTATTCAGTTTTATTCAGAAACTGAATATCCAAATAGACTTAATGCTGGTATGTATTTGGATTTTGTTTGTTGTTGTGCTTAATGTTGTTGCAGATTTTTCAGATGTGCAATCTCATCATAAAAAACTCCAACGGATACCTACTCATAGCTCTTTTGAATTGCAGTTAGAAAGGACGAGAATTTTTAGGAACAGAGATCCTAAAATCTCTCATTCAGTTGCTGGAAGTAGATAAAAGCTGGTTTGAATTTGAAAGAAAAAGGGAAGCTTACAGAAAACAGAAATCAAAGGAAAAGAAGGAAAAAATGATTTTTGGACGATCAGACCATCAATCTAGTGGTTAGTTGTTCAAGTGAACAACAAGAGGTTCTTGTTAGCTCAACAAGATACTTGATAGGTTTCGATCCACAAGCTGTATAGGTGTAAGGGAGTTCACTTAGGCTTGAAGATCTAGGGTTGTTTCTTTTTTGAGTAATAAGAAGTGTTTGCCCGGTCCTGGTGGGATTAGATCCCTCAGGCAGAGATTAGGTCCATTGGGTCTGAACTCTGTAAATTGCCCAGTGTTCTTCACTTTATAGTTTAGCTATTTATTCTTGCAAGTGATCTAAATCATATTAGGGTTTACAAACTGTTTGGTACTGGAACTAGTTCAAGACCTTGAAGCTTTCTTTTATACTTAAGAAGTTTCTGACCAGTCTTACAAAATCTCAAGTCCTTGAGATTTCTGTCTTGTACTTGCATCACTTAGTTAAAATTTTGTGTTTTAGCAAAAAGTTCCCATACTCTATTCAACACCCCCCCCCCTTCTAGAGTATTTTGGTTTTGTATTTAGTCTACATTACAAACTTTCAGTCAGTGTACCCTAAACCCTAAACTCTAAACCCTAAACCCTAAAATTGACTTTCGAGGTTATACTAAGTATATGTAGTGAATAGACAACTTTTTGGTCTCTACTTTGTCAGATGGATAAGTTCGCACGAAGAAAGTCACCGTAAAGGAAATGGTCTACTGTACAGTCAAAGGTGGTTGAGCCCATAAGTCAAATCCATAGTCAATGCATGATGGTCTACCCTAAACCCTAAACCCTATGTACTTGGTTTTTGAGGTTATACTAAGTTAATTATATTTTTAACATTAAACCTTTTGGTCTCCCCACTTTTTCAGATTAGTAGGTTTGCAAAAAGAAAGTCAACGTAAAAGAAAAGGTCAACTTTACAGTTAAAGGTGAGCTGTAGTCAACTCCACAGTCAATACATGGTCTATTATGCGGTAAGCCATGAGAGCATATTATCGATTCTTACCTTAATTTAGAACCGACATTTTGATTGTCTTATAACCTGTATATTTCACGAACAATGTTTGTGTCAGTTGTTCACCAAAAAGTAATGTTCGTGTCAGTTTCTAAAGCAAAGTGAAATTAGTTTGAAACTCAGGGAAATAACTATTATGAAGAAAATATATTTTTAGGGAGGGAACTTGGATTACAATGAAACTTTGGGAGGAGAGTATAATTAACGAAATATCTTTAGGGGAGGGTAATACAACTACATCCAAATATAGGGGAGGAACATAAATTGAATCAAAATAATTTTTAAGGGATTCAGTTAAACAAAATGCCATATGGACCCGTTGCTCCCCACTCATTCCGCAACCCTTATCCACAAGCCAAGATCTCTCTGTAGCTCTTCCCGCGACCACTCACTCAGCTCCCTGGCCGATGCAACCATTGAATGTCTTCGAAACGGCGACAACTGTTGCGCCTGAAGGTCATCGGAGTGTTGATTCAAGAACCCACAGATTTGATATTGGCTTAGCCTCAAGGACGGCCGGTTTGGACTAACTTCTCTCAAACCCTCGTACATTAGTAGCTGTTGTTGTGTTCTTTTCTTAATTCATGGTTTATCAGGTCGATTCCTGCTATAGATCTGTAATTCCGTACGTGAATGCATCTGTTCGAACTAGTACTGTTGTATTTGGGTGTTTGGTATGCTCTTTGGATTAGGGATATCGTTATTTCTATAGTTGGTCCGAAAAAAGTTGTTCAATTTATCCATATGTGTTGGGCTGAGTGTTTGTTCTTCATGGCGATGTTGCTAATGCAGATTATTAGTTATACAATTAGAAACTAAAATAATTAGAATAATTACTAGAATAATAGGGGAAACAATACTTATTATTATATAAAAGAACTTTAAATTGCTAGAATAATTAGAATAATTACTAGAATAATTAGAATAATTACTATAATAATGATTCAAGGATAGGAAAATAGAATAATAAACTTATTTTTGTATGTAAGAACTTTACATTGCGAACGCAGATTATTAGTTATACAATTAGTTATGACTTATGAACATTGATAAAGTCCATTTCTGGGAAAAATAGTTAATACATGGGGAAGAAATAACAGCATATATGTAGATGAATAGGTAAATTTAGGAATAAATAAAAAACGTCAAATAAAACCACAAATTAATACGGGGGCAAAAATCCACCCCTTACAACCTCAAAGCACAACCCCCTCCTCAAACCATGGGAGGGATGTTCAAAAACCATTGTTCAAAATTAAATAAAGAACATGATTATTAACGGGATTTAACATAGAAAATGGAAGCAACGGCAGACGAGCGATGGCAGAGAAGCTTTTTCGGCAGAGCTGTGCCCATTCTCCAGCTTCACCTGTGGCTCCATTAGTTCCTAGCAGCCTGTACTCATGGAAGCACACATGCATTCATAACTAGTGATTAGGAGTTTCACATGTTGAAAACATAAAGATTAATGTACATATATATATGTGCTAAGGAATGTGATTGAAAAAATTATAGAACTACTAGATTTGGTGTTCATATCAAACCTGGACTGAGGCACAGATCTCTTGCTGAGACACAACAATGACATCCACCTGCACCTTATTTGGGTCCCACAGAATCCAAAAGCCGCCACCAAATCCATATGGATCAGCCACAAAGCATCTCTCAAAGCCAAGAGAGGCGCAAATGCATCTGGCCCTGTCCCCAGACATTCTGGTTTCAGTTACACAGACAATGTTTGGTCTGTCCCTGCCAACCAGAGCCATGAAGTTGCTTCTAAAAGCACCATTTCCTGCATCCTTACAATTCCAGAGAAGAAACATCATGGGAAAGTTGTACACCCTCACTCCTCTACCACATCCATCAAAATTCCACCTTCCGCCAAGAAGCCCCCCTTCTGTAGGATCGTATGAAGGTATTCCCCTGCGTTTCTCCGAATGTTTCCCGAATACTCAATTATCCATATTTCCTTGTAGTCCTCTATCATTACATGCTTTGCTTCTCCAATGTCGGATGGAAACTGGTCGATGTACCAGAGGCTCGAGCTCAGGATGTCATCTGCGGTCACAATCTGGTTTCATGGAACAACGTCGCCTGCTACCCTTGCTTCCTCCTCAGCGATCATCTGATTGATTTTAACAGATGTCCAACTGAACTGTTCAAGGAGGTTGTTGAGGCTCCCTTGTTCCACGATCCATGCTTTTGGGGCCTTGAGGTGAGTCAAGATGGTAGTCATGTTTGTTGTGGGAGATGGTATGAGTGCGAGAGGAATGCACCAGGTATTGGTGATCACAAATTGCTCTCTTCTCTCTTTAAAGGACCAACATGGTGCCCTTTTACCTGGAGCATCCTCCAGATTGACTGAAGGTAGTGTGTTGTCCCCTGACATTGACAAGCTTGGAAAAATATAAACTTTATCTGGGATGAAAGGTTCTATGGATGGTAAAAGTCTGTAGGTTCTTTTCTTATACATGCTCAGACTGCAGGAAGATAATGGAGGAGGTGGGGGGTTACAAGAAGATGGAGAGTTAGAAGATGGAGAGGTGGGGTAGTTAGTGGAGGTTAATTACTGCATATTTTCAAGGTTTAATCATGAAATAACGGCTGTTCCTAAATTAACTGCTATAGTTTGTTTTTTGGACGCAATAATAACTGCATATCATTGCTTGTTTGTCAAAAATTACTGTCTCCCGATCTCATTTTTTATTTAATTATATTGAATTTTTGAATTAAGTAATATTTTAATTAAATTAATACCTAATTACATTTCGATGGAAACTTTTCCTTTTTTTTTTGCAACGTAAAAAAACAGGAGGTGCCCTTAACACAACTTATGCATGTTTTGTGTGTGTGTCTGTGTGTGTGTCTTTTTGCCAAAAAAAAACACAACTTTTGCACATTGTCTACATGAGCTGTGTAGTCATCTGCCAAAGACTGATGTTCTCAAGGTTTAACTTTTTCCTACTTTTGTGAGAACTTGCATAAAGCATATTCTGAATCCCCCCTTTAATTTCTTTAAGTCCAGTCAGTCTCTTTTTGATGTTGAAATTCCCTTTTGGAGGGAAAACTTGTCTTATGTGGCAACTAGTCTATAGCTTTTACTTTATTATGTGGATGCATTACTTGTGACCTATGAGAATATGTGGGGTTAGGAGAAGATGGAGAGTAATAAGATGGAGAGGATGGTGGTTAGTGATAATAAATACTGGTTTAAAGATGTGGTTTCAGAGAAATATGTGCTGCATGGTTTCAAGATTACTGCAGCTTAATAGGCATAGTTCATGAACCACCTCCTTGATTAGGGGTGCCAATGATATCTGTGCAACATGTTTAATTTGAGGTGTGCCTTGTTCACTTTACGGGATTTACTTCGATTAGTTATTTCCCCCATAATGCTGGCTAATACGGTCATGCAAAGGCTCTTCGACCCGCTCATAATGCTGGCTAATACGTTGCAGAGCTATGTGTCTGCAAAACGGGTCGAAGTGGCCTTCACGAACCCCTGTACATGATCGAGGATGAATGCAGGAATTTCAAATGGATTTTATTTCAGTACAGTTGAAGTATGATATATATGGCTTAATGAATCAACTGCTTCGAAAGTTATGAATGATGCATATGGTAATTATTTTGACACCCGTTTCGTAACCTGCCAGATAAGGGTTGCATTATATGTAGCGTGCTGTGATCATCACTTATTTGCTTTACTGAGTACTGATTTGAGCATTTCTTGCTCACTATTAGCGCTCACTGTGAGACTGTGATGATATGTATCTATCGAATTCACTCGTTGAAGCTGTTAGAGAGTATTATGCATGGCGAGGCCAATTTTTATTTACAGCCTGCTATGGTCATCTCTTATTTGGTTTTAATGAGTACAGATCGGAGCGTCTTCGCGGTCAGTGAAGAGGCCGTGATGATTTTGATCTACCGAATTCACTCTCTGTAGCCGATAGAGTGCCATGGTATGCATGGCGAGCCAAATTCCTTTTTGCAGCCAGTGAACATCGATCTCTTATCTGGTTTTCATGAGTACAGATCTGAGCCTCTCTCCGTATATCCCTCTATTCATTCAATGTTCGGGTCTGTATCTGTTCTACGTATCTCTTCTTGATTGGGAAAACACACCTTTGTAATGTCGCATATATTATTTTTCCTAGAAATTGAGTGTGATAGTTGTTATTTTATCCATTCAACCTCTCTATTCTGGGTGGAGTTGTGTAGGTCATTTTGACCCGCCGATAATATTTGCAAAATATTAACAACACTTTGGTGCATTCAAACCGGGTCAAAGTGTCCTTCGCAGCTACCCGCAGAAGGTAGATAATGAACAGATGAATTACCAAAGGAATTTATTTCACTAAATAAGTCAAGTAATTGAAAATTAAAGAAAACTATCCATTAAAGACAACCGGCCATACATATATATAAAAATATTACCATGAATAAGAGAAAGATAAGATGGAAAATTACAGAAAATAAAAGTCTAGTCTGCATTGTCCTCTTTGAGTTGTTCATCTGTCGGGGCCTTGCCTGGTTCCTGCTTGTGTGAAAGCGTTGTCCCGGTATCCCCCTTGTATCTCTTTTTGATTGGGAAAACGGATTCACCGGTTTCTTCATAGAATTCGAGAGGTACAACCAACCTATAATTTCCAATCTTAATCTGCTCAATTAACTGGATTCTCCATTCAGTCTCTTGTATTTTGCGCTGGCTTTCCTCCATTGCAGTTTGCCTCTTCTTATACAACCTCACTGAAGGGGAGTCCTTGCTCCTTGAATCTTCATCCGATGAATCAAAAATGAAAATTGGAGCATTCTTATTTGACCCTGGCAGCCTTGTTAAACGGCTGCTGATCTCCTCATCTTTACGCAGGCGTTTGCGAATTGGTTTCATGGTAATGGGATTTTGGGGACTAAACTTTGATGGAGTCCTTGGAGAAGTGAATTTTCTATGACTATTTTGGAATGGATGTATGAGATTAAATAGAGTTAATTAGCTGTCAGTTTCTCTCTTTTTTCCTCCTCATTAAACATGCAAGTAATTGTCTAATTGATTGCCTTGTACATTAATGTTGTTCAATGAGGCAGTTTAGGGAATTCGAACAGTTACTGCACAAATTTTTGTGAATGGTCATGATGATTAGTGGCTTATTAGTTTATTATGATGTCCTTCATGCTCGTTGTTTGTTTCCATATAGTACTGAACTGGGCCTCTTCATGATTATTATAATCTACTGAATGCTAACTGTTTGCGCTCTAGTGATCCCCAATTTGTCACTACTAGCAACGGTCCATGAATTTACCATTGAATTCTCGTGCCTTACCAATGCCCTTGTCCAAATTACTTCATTTTCACTCTCACGTTCATTTTCGATAATGGTTGTACACTGCGTGGAATTTTAGCAGAGGTAAACTTTGTTGTATTATCGTGTTGATCCATAATTTTCACATCAACGTAAGATGAATAAACAAAACTAAACTGTATTTCCTATCACCTGTTGCAGTTAACATTTCCAGGTTACAGAACATTAATCGATAGTATGGATGAGTGGGCACTGTTTGGACATTCGCCAGAGGTAAATATATATTGGTGCCCCCTTTCATTTCCTTTATGTCCACTCTCTTCTTGATGTTGATATTTCCGTTTTAAGGGAAACCTTGTCTTATGATCGGCAACATAGCTTTTAAAGTAACTACCTTGTCTTATGATCTCGCAAGTCTTAAGTCCACTATCTTCTTGATGTTGATGATTCTCCAGTCTATTCTTGATGTTGAAATTTCCTTTTGGAGGGAAACCTTGTTTTATGATCGCCTAACATAGCTTTCAGAGTAACTACTGTCTGGATGCATTAGTTGTGACATGTGACAAAATTAATAGCGAGTACAAAGAAAAACATGTGAAGTAATAGCACTACAATCCAGCAGCTTCTTCGTGGTTATTCAATGCATCACAAGAAAGCTGGGTTGGAAGTCCAAAACCTATGGGGTTACTGCATAGTATGGTTCATCAACCATCGAATACAGCAACATATTGGGTTGGGGCATAATATGGTAGATGAACCATACACGCAGCAACCCAATAGATTTTAGACCGCCATGCCAGCTTTATATGTGATGATTCTCCGTGCCCGTGTTGTGGTAGACGAGATTCTGAATATATCATTGTGATGATAGAAAGAATCATAAGAAAGCTAGCTACCACCTCCGACAGCTTCTTTATGATTTTTCCAGCATCACAATGCTGCCGAACGGAATTGCCGTCGTTCGGGAGTTAGGCTATGATAAACCGGGGTTGGCATCGTTATGTTCTGTCTACTTGATGCAACATCTTTGTGATCATTCCATGCATCACAATGATGCATCAAGACAACCAGAACATAACGAAATCAACCTTGTGGAGATCCTTGACATCGACATGCTTTCATACTAGCAAAACTCTATATAGGAAGATGAAAGGTGTAGTAAAATCTACAAGGTTGTAGGCTCTAGTTTTATACACAGTTGGGAAGCTGGGGGTTAGGAAAAGATTGAGAGATTAAAGATTGACACGTGAGGGGTTGGGGGGATTATGAGTTTAATAAATGCTATTTTGAAGATGTGGTTTCATATCAAAATTATTGCTGGTTTAAAGAGTAGTGCAGGTCAGTAGGTATAGGTTAATGATGAACCTCATTGATTAGGGGTGGCATTGTTCTGAAAATAGTTTTAACATTGTTTCTCTTTAACATAGGTTTCGAGTAACTACTGTGTGGATGCATTAGTTGTAGCCTGTGAGAAAATTTAGAGTGAGTAGAAAGAAAAACATGTGAAGTAATAGGACTAAAATCCAGCAGCTTTATCTGTGATGATTCTCCGGCCGCGCGGTGGTAGCTAGACAACCGCCTGTTTTCCATAGCACAACCACTCATCTGATCAGAAGAGAAGTTCTCAGACGAGTTGTTGTGCTATGAGAAACAAAGGTTGCCATCGATTTAGTACTCATCTAAGATCGATGAGCAGTGGTGCTATGATAAACAGAGGTTGGCATCGTTATATTCTTACTACCTGAAGCAACATCTTTGTGATCATTCCATGCATCACAATGCTGCATCAAGACAACCAGAATATAACGAAGTTAACCTCATGGAGATTGTTGACATTTACGTGCTTTCCCACAATCAAAACTCTATATAGGTGGATGATAGGTGTAGTGAAATAAACAGTAGAATCTGTTGAGCTCTAGCCCCCTCCAGAAGCTTCTGTTTGACCATTCCATGCATCACTCCGCTTCCGCAAGGGGGCGAGAACATAACTGACTCTTGAAATCCACATGCTTGCCCAGAATCTAAACTTCAATTATCTGCATGGATGTAAGGTTGTATTCTCTAGTTTTATACACAGTGGGGAACCTGGGAGTTAGGAGAAGATGGAGAGGTGGGGGTTAACGGATTAATAATTTTTGGTTTAAAAATTTGGTTTCAGAGTAATCATTGCTGGGTTTAAAGATGTGGTTGCAGAGACATCATTTCTGGTTTAGAGATTAGTGCGGTAGGTATAGGCTCATGAACTAGCTCATTGGTTATAAATAGGGGTGGCAACATTACAAAGGGGGGGTTTGGTATGACTTATAAGTCTGCTTATAAGTCAGTTCTGAATTATAAGTTGAAGACAGCTTTTTTGTGGTGTTTGGTGTGGACTTATAAGCCAAAATTTTGGATTTGAACTTATGAGTTCATAGTGTAAAAAGGAGGTTACGAAAAAGTTGAGGTTTTGGATCTTTTTTAGAACCTTTTTTAGATATGTGGTTTAAAGACCATATAGTCCTCACTCTTTATATTTAATTACGTAACACTTTAACTACTTATTTCACTTCCAGTAACCTCGAGGGTCTCTTTTGTTGTTATAGCCATCTTTTTTTTCTATCCTTCTTTGTTGTAGTTTGTTCTTTCTAATGTCTGCTACTCTCTCAGTTAGTAGTATTATGTAAGAAAATTAAACAGTGATGTTCGGTAGATTGAAACATATAATATGAATTTAATGTATTAATATAAACCAAACAATTTTAGAAAACAGTTAGTAGGGGATACATACAACATATTATTGCTTCGTCATTTGTAGTTTTTGTTTCATTAATTATTCGTTTCGTTAAAGAACATCCATTACTATTGGTTTATGTACTTTAATTTTGCAATATAATTTAAACTGGCACTCAGACATTAGAAATTATGTAATTTTTTTATTGAAAATGTATATAGTTAAAATCATCTATTATGTGGCTGGTAGTAAACACTTCAAGGGCATAATGGTAATCAACACTAAACAATGAAATTGACTTATTAATTGCTTTTCAGTTGCAAAAAAATTTCACCAAACACACACAACTTTTTTCTTCAATTTTTTGTCACAGACTTTTTTGACAACAACTTATAAGACAACTTAAGTTGTAAATAAGTCATACCAAACTCCCCCAAAAGTATACTAACTTTTTTTACACTCTCCTGTTGCAGGTACAATTTGAATGTTATAGAAAATTGATACTAGTAGTATATTAGCGCCTTATGTGATGTCCAAATAAAACAAGGCCATATATCTCCAACATATTTGCAGAGTATTTCGTTGAAGGACGAGTTGTGTCGCCAATAGAGGTAAATAACCCTGCAATAGTTTACATCATGTGACTGTTCTTCGCATTTTAAAATCGTCAACAATACCCCTGCGTGGTGTGGGTGGAGGCTCCTTCCAGGTGGAAGCTATGCATGGAACACGCACTGAAACACTCAATATATGTTCGACACTTCAACTGTTGTATGATGCACATTGCTCGCTCGAGACCCCTGCGTGGTGTGGATGGAGACTCCTGCCTGGTGGAGACCATGCCTACAATTCACACACTGCACTCACAATATTATATGTACACTGTATGCGCTCAGAAGTTATGGAAGTTTATCGGTATAGTTGAATTGAGATGAAGGCTCCCTGAGAGCTGAAAATTGCATTTGACAATGTCACTGTTGCGCCTTCTTCCGCCAGTTGTCCATTGTTATCTGTGTGAATCAGATTTAAGAATGTGAATTTTGTATATCGGGTGAACATCTAGCTAGCTGAGTTTAGTTTAGCATACACCTCGTACTGCATAACATAATTCTTGATCATACTTGTCAGAAAATTTATATGGTGTTTGTGAATGTCTTCACGTTTTGTGAATCATACTCCAAACACGACGATTGCATGACCTTGTACCTTGCAAGAACTCAAGTTCGCCTCCACCTCCTATGCACGATACACTTTCATATCGGAGCTTCCCTACTCACAACTACGTACCTAGCATGTGTAGATTATGCTAAGTTTGTAGTTTTGGTTAGGATGATATATAGTTTGTTAGGATTTTATGTTGTAGTTGATGTAAATGTACAAATTTTTGGTACACTGGGTTCGGTTGATATTAATAGAAATTTCATTTCTTTTCAAGAATTTAGTATTTAATTATAAAAAATATTATTTTTATAGACGACAACTTCTCGACGAACAATTAGTGAGCAAAATAGGTATATACGACGACTAAAATTTTCATGTTAAGAAATAAAGACAAGTACTATGTTCGTCTTTTCGTAAAAAAATAGGAAACCACACAAAATTTACGAAATTAGATAATAAATAACGCCGAAAATAGCAGTCGAGCAGATACCAAAGACGACGAGAATACTTTTCGGCATAAATTCAACGACCACCAAATTTTAGTCGAAATATTCATCTGCAAAAGTTTTGACCACATAAAATTATGGTCGGTAAGTCGTCGGAAAAATAACAACGACGAAAAGATTCATTTGGCAGATGTGGTCGGTAAAAAACTTTTGCCGGCCACAGGGAAAAGTTGTCGCCCCGTCGAACTAACGACGGAGCTATTCCGACGCTTTTTGGACGAACTTTTCTCGTCGTCTTTTCATTCTAATGACGACATTTCGTGTTTTAACGACGAGTATACTCATCGTAATAAACTGAATTTTTTAGTGCAGGTTGCTAACAAAGGTGGGGACGCTCACGACATTGCTAGCTAGGGAATCATGCAGCGAACATTTATATTTATACTTAGTAAATGTCACTCTATCAAAGAATTGTACAATTAGATTTTAAACATTGTTAATGTTTATCTTTTGAAATGAAATAAAGTTTGTTTTGGATTATTGCGTCCTAACTGTGAACCGGAGATCCTAATCCGTTCCCAATGGGGTTCATCACCTCGGGCGAAGGCATCCCATATTTTGGGGGTGTTGCACCTCTGATGTTGCATTTTCCTTTGTCACCAAGTGTGATTGATCCTCTTGATTATTCTTTCAATTCACTAAATAAATAACACTTGCCACTCATGTGTCTGGAGAAACCACTATCCATAATCCACCTCTATTCTTTGTTCTTGGTGACAACTTACAAACACCATTCACTATCTTACCCAGCTGTTAGATCAAGTTTGAAATTTGGATTCATATTCAGGATCAACCATGTTAGGTGGTCTAACCCCTTTAGGAACCCAACTTTGTACTTTTTCCTTAAGTTGGAATGGAAAACATGACCAATCTTGCTACAGTAATGGCACTTTGGACAAGTTCTGCTACATCCTTTCACACATCTGACACTGTTTTTCTTTCGAAATTTTGGATTATATCCAATAACAGTTTTGTGAACAGATTGCAGACTTCCTCCAAAAATCAAGTTGAGAATGTTTTCTGAGCCAGTATTTTTTTTCATAATCTTCTTAGGGTCTTAAAGTTTCTCAGTCAAAATAGTCTTATGTTCCTCTAAAATCATGTTGATGTTTTAGAGCAGCACGATTACCACTCAAAAGAGATTTCTATGTGATCACTTCCTTTACTTGAGTTTTCAAGGCCTTGAAATTTGTTTCCAAGGCTTTGAAATCTCTGTCAGTTTTTCCCTAAGTATTTTCAAGATTCTTGTTATGAAAACTTAATTACAAATTTTCTTTTGCTTGCTCATGAACCTTCTCCTTTAAAGACTTGATTTCACTTAAATAATCTTCTTAATTGAAAACCATTGTTATCACAATTTCAGAAAAACATCTATTGGTATAGACATTAAACTATTCACCAATACCTCAATGTTCCTTTCTGAACCTTCACCATGCTTGGCCATAAGACATAAGTTGGCTTGATCTTCTTCAGAATCTGGGTCACTTGATGAATCAGAGTCACTCCATGAAGCTACCATAGCCTTCTTCCTTCTGTCATGGTATTTCTTTTAAAAATACTTGCTTTTATTGTGAGGACAGTCTTTGATCAAGTGTCCTGCATCACCACACTCAAAGAAATTCATTACTTTATATTTATTACCATGAAAAGAGGACTTACCTTTGTAGTCCTTGCTTTTTGAGGATCTGAATTTTTCTTTGTTGAAGTATTTGTTTCCAAAGTTCTTCTTCATCTTGAGAATCCTTATCAAGGCTTTGGAAAATGAGAACAATAGGATCTTCTTCATCGTCTTCTTATTTTTCAAGGCTTTGAGGTTGTTCACTTTCTTAAGCCTTGAGTGCCAGATTCTTGACACTCTCTGGTGATTCTCCATCAGCTTCACTCATGGAGATCTCATGTGTTAGTAGCTTTCCCTATAAATTATCAAGCTGCAGGGAGGATAGATCTTGAGCTTCTTCAATGGCTGTGGTATTTGGTTCCCATTTGGTTTTGGGAAGACCTCTCAAGATCTTTCTGACTTTTTCTTCATTGGAAAACACTTTCCCGATGGATTCCGAATTGTTGACAATATTTGTAAATCTTTTGAACATGTCTTTGATGGATTCTTATCCATTCATCTTGAACAGTTCACACTGTCTAAGAAGGATATTGATATTGGTTTGCTTCACTTGGCCGGTTCCTTCAAAAGTAACAACCAGTTTATCACATATCTCCTTAGCAGTCTTGCATGTCGATATCCTGTTAAAGTCATCTGCATTCAAAGCACAATATAAGATATTCATAGCTCGGTAATTCATAGAAATTTGTTCTAATTTTAGAAGTATAGAGAGAGCTTTCAGGTTGGTAGTTTTAATCCCATCATTTTCTGTGTAGAACATGTGAGGTCCATTCTCGATGATAGACAATAGTTCAATGTCCTGATCAATGATGACCATTTTCATCAAGGCTTTCCAGTGTAAAAAGTTGTCTCCATGGAACAAAGGAGTCATGTTAGCAGCGCTTCCCTATGAGAAACCACCATCACCTACAATACTCATTATCACAAGATCGGTAGATATGTACAGTGATACAAGATTTGATACAAATTGAATGTAGAATGTAATTATGCAAATACATGATCAAATACTCTAGAAGGGAGGGGGTTGAAGAGAGTGTGGCAACTTTTTCCAAAATAGTGGTTTTAAAACAAAGTTTGAAGAGCTGGTTGTATTTGAAGGCCTTGAACTCAGTTTCAAGCCTTTGAAATCAAAACTGACTGAGAAAAAGATACTGATAATTTTCAAGATCTTGAAAAGCCTTTCAAGGCTTTGAATTTTAATATGTTTTGAAGCAGTTAACAATGCAAGTAAACAGTTGAAATGTAAAGGCGAGGAACCCAATGATTTTACGTAGTTCAGTCCTCAACGACCTACGTCTCCGCCTGAGAAATCTAATCCCTTCAGGATTTCAACAGACTATATATTTATCAAAAGCTAAACCCTAGAGTTTAGACCCAGATAAGCGTCTTACTTTGTGCGGCCTATGGTTCTTCCTAACCAATCTAGTACCTGCTCTAGCTAACTGATACAATAAGAATCTCTTGTTTTTCCTATTGAACAACACCACGAGATTAAGTGATAAAGAAATATAACAAGATGATAAACAAATAATGCTCAGATGAAGAACACTCTAACACTATGAAGCAGTTAAGCTTGAAGTGTTCTTCTGGAACTTGGATTGGATGATTTAACCTTCCTTAGTGATGCTTGTAAATATTTGAGAGTTGTTTGAATCTCTATAATGTTCTGTGCTTCGTAATCTCTCCGTGTGTCTCTCCTTTCGTCAGATTTAACTTTAGAATATATAGCAAACTTCAAAACAGAAATCCCTAAAAATATGCAGCATATCTTTGACTCTCAACAACTTGATTGCAACAGATAGTTGCTTGCTTTTCTTACTTAATTTTGATATGATCTTTCTTCTGCAAGCTTAAGGAATGTCTAGAAAACCTTCCTTAACAATAGAAACGAATCTGAAAACATTTATTGCCTCTTATACATCTCTACAACTAAGGAAACTTCACTAATCCTGCATACAAAGAATTGGTTAACAGATCTTTAAAATAATTTAGGCAAATAATGAGATCAAGGCATGATACATCACATAATTAATTTTTCTATCATCATCAAATACAGTATGATCAAGTGAAAATGTTTAGAGAAGCAAAGGAGTAATAATTCCCCCTCAGTTCATGCTCTTCAGCTTCAAGCCTTTCAACCAAACTGTGAACTTACATGGACCTTCTCTTGTACTATTTCCATATCATGTTTGTTGAGTTTCGTCTCCATGAGAAAGATAATATCGGGTGATAGGAGCCTCAACTGCTCCTTAAGTGCTCAGACCGCGCGCTGTTTCCCAACCCGCGCCCATTCCAGCTTAGACGACTCATTGTGCTTCGGCTGCCCTGATTATCAGGAAACGTCGTTGTTGCATCACTGGTTGTAGATGGGCTTTCATCCTCCTTGTTTTTTTGGAACAAACGCTGCCAATAGCTTCTTTTCTAGATTGATAGCATGACTTTGATGCCCCCCCCTTCGAGCTACTGTCCGTACTCGGAAGAGGGCTCAGGCTGAAATGGTCACAACCTTTTAGTTTTGGTGATGAAGGAGATTTATCCTTTGCCTGCATAACGTTCGTCACAACTTATTTCCAGTTCATCCCCGTCCTCACCCTTAACCATGTTGCCCCTATTTCACTTCCAATATTGTTTTGATTTTTGCCCCTTGTTCAATAGTATTAATTATAGATGCAACAACTTGACCTTCTCCCGATGCATCGCTAGCTTTTCCTGAGTGGTTCGTCATCCCTTTCTCCCCAATAGTTACTTCTTCCACATGCTATTCCTCCGTTCCTCCACCCTCTCTTCCCAACTCGTGTGCGGCGTCGCTATTTGCATCCCCTCGATTTTCATTCCGGTCTTCCCTATCATCTTCCGCCTCCATGCCTTGTGTCTCCTTACTAGTTTCATGTGGGTTTTCTTCCTCTCTTTCACTCCTATTTTCTTCCATCTTTTGTTCCTCATTCGAGGTTCTCTGCATGTGCTCTGTAGCTTCTCTCCTTGGTTGTGTTGTTACCCTCCTCTTTGGTGCTGGTTGATGTAGGAGCCATGCCCCATAACCCGGTTCCTCTCCTTGATCTAACATAGCCTGTCTTTTGCTGCATCTCCTGACTCGTGAGTGACCATTTCTCACCAACAACATAATTTTGGGACACTTTCATAACATAAGCCAAGCCAGACTCTGTGGACTTTTATTCTACCAAGCACTCCTCTCCGAAGAGGTTTTGTGCTTAGTATTCTTGCCCGGACCCCAACTTATGGTGATACGTCATCATGGTAGGTCTTGGGGTCCGATAGTATTACTTCACCTATCGCATTCACAGCTTTGACCCATGCTTCCTCCTTCACCATATACATGGGTAGACTCATTACTTGGACTCATACGTCAATTGTTGAGAATTGAGTTGAATTTATATAATTGCCCAAAAACCCAGTCTTGGAACAACAGCAGTTGTCCTTAAAATTCCACGGTCCTCCTCCCCTCACCCTCTTCAAACATGCTGCGGATGGGAACCGAAAAATAAAGGTGTTGAACCTTACCTCAAAGATCATTGCCACTCCATTTATCTTTGGTTTCATACGAATCATACTATCAAACAGCTGGTGAAGTCCTTCTCAGATCATTCACAAAACTCGTCGTCAAATAGGACTTCCGTATCTTCTTCGTTCTTGGTATACTTCCACTCGTGTAAGAAGTTTGCTCCCTTATTCGCCATTATGAACGCTCTCGAGGTCACTGATCGTTGCCTGCCAATCGAAAATGCGTAGGTTTTTGCTAGGGTTTTTTCTATGGTTTTTTCTCTCTCTTCGCACTAGCGGAGAGTTATAAGAAGTAATTGTTTGAAGTTAGTTAGAAGTGTTGGGATCCAAGAAGTAACTAAAATATTATATGATGTTATGTTAAATGTTGTATAATAGTAGTACTACATATGTTCTTCTCTTTCAGCCAACTCTCTTAACGGGAATTTGTTTCTTCACTTCCAGCCTAATTTCCATTTTAAGTAAGTTTTCTCCCTGAAATGACCTAACTAACCTCCCTACCTAGTAATCCTACCTAACTCACCCAACCCATTCCCCTTCGTGCAACTTTCGTATGACATAGAGAGAAAAAGAGAGAAAGTTGAGACTGAAGAAATTTATTTCGAGAAATCCGTAAAAGGAAGAAGAAGAAGAAGAAGAAGAAGAAGAAGAAGAAGAAGAAGAAGAAGAAGAAGAAGAAGAAGAAGAGGAAGAAGAAGAAGAAGAAGAAGAAGAGGAAGAAGAAGAAGAAGAAGAAGAAGAAGAAGAAGAAGAAGAAGAAGAGGAAGAAGAAGAAGAAGAAGAAGCAACAGAAAAAAGGACAACGACGGTGACGAGACAGTGACGGTGACTTCCTCTAGATATTTAACTAAAAGGGTAAGATAGCTCTTTTGTGAATTTTGGGGGAGCTCGTTTACTTTATTAAAATTTTAAGGGGTTTAAGTGTATTTTATTTAGATATCAAATCATATTTTTTGACCAAATTTATCACATTAATTTCCTAATTAATTTCCCGAGAACTAATTTTCCCAAAATCACGTAAGTACGCGAATTTTCTTCCCCCTCTCTCTTTCATGTACGAACCCTGCCCTTCCTTCTTTTTCACTCTCCCGTCCACCCTCTCTCTCTTTCTCCAATCTCTCTCTGTCCCTCTTCTCTCTCTCTCTCTTCTATATCTATCTCTCTCTATCCCTATCTCTCTCTCTCTCTCTCTCTCTCTCTCTCTCTCTCTCTCTCTCTCTCTTTCTATCTCTCTCTCGTTCTTTCCAATGATGTAACCTTCGAATTTTTGCACTACTTACCATTCGAACTCATACTACATTTTATGCCATACATGTCATTTACGTTTACATTTGGTTGACATGAGATTATCAATTTAGTACCACGAATTTAGTACCACGACTTTAATTTGACTTTGGGCAGCTTGTTGTGTTGTGGATCATTTTGTTATGTTTCGAGGACGAATCTTTCTTTAATGTGGGAAGGATAAAATACTCCAATTAGTCTATAAGGGTAAAATAGTTCTTCTGTGACTTTCGCGGGAGCTAGTTTACTTTTATTAAAAGTTTAGATGGTTTAAGTGTATTTTATTTAAATATTTAAATCATATAATTTTAGACAACATCAATCACATTAATTTTCTAATTAATTGCCGTAAGACATAATTTTCCCAAGGTCACGTCAGTACGTGATTTTTCTTTCCCCTCTGCTCTTTTACGTACGAAACCCTCCCCCTCATTCTCTGGCTCTCTCCCATCCTCTCTATCTCTCCCCCTATCTCTCTCTCTCTCTCCCTCATCTCTCCCTCTCACCATTTCTCTGTGTAAGTTCACAGTTGGTTCAAAGGCTTGAAACTTGTTTCAAGGCCTCGAAACTGAAGAGCATGAAATGAGGGGGAGTATGTTATTACTCGTGTGTCTCTCTAAACCCTTGCACTTGTTCATACACTATTAGATGATGAAAGACAAATTAATTATGTGATCTAACATGCCTTGATCTCATTATTTTTCTAAGTTATTTTACAGTAACTGTTAACCAATTATGTGCATGCATGATTAGAAAAGTTTCCTTATTTGCAGAGATGAATAAGAGACAATTAATGTTTGCAGTTACAATGCTATTGCTAAGGGAAGGTTGTCTGGTCATCCTTCAGCTTACAGATTAAATATCATATCAAAATCAAGTAATAAAAGCATGCAACTAGCCGTTGGAATTAAGCTATCGAGAATCAAAGATATGCTACACATTTTTAGGGATTTCTGTTTTAAAGATTGCTATATATTCTGCAATTCAAATCAGCAGAAGACACAGAGACATACAGAGAGATTACGAAGCACAGAACATTACAAAGATTCAAACAACTCTCACGGATTGACAAGCATCATTGAGGAAGATCAAATCATCCAATCCAAGTTCCATAAGAACACTTCAAGCTTATCTGCATCATTGTGTTACAGTGCTCTTCGTCTAAGCATTCTATGTATATCATCTTGTTATATTTCTTTATCACTTAATATCGTGGTGTTGTTCAAAGGAACAACAAGAGATTCTTATTATATCAGTTAGCTAGAGAATGTACTAGATAGGTTAGGAAGAACCACAGACTGCACAGAGTAAGGCACTTCTCTGGGTCTGAAATATAGGGCTTAGCTTTTGATAAATAAGAAGTCTGTTGAAATCCTGAAGGGATTAGATTTCTTAGGGGGGGAGACGTAGGTCATTGAGGACTGAAGTACGTAAATCATTGGGTTTCTCTCCTTTACATGTCAGCTCTTTACTTGTATTGTTATCTGATTCAAAACATATTACAATTCAAAGCCCTGAAAGGCTTTTCAAGGCCTTGAAAATATCAGTATCCTTTTCTCTGTGAGTATAAATTTCAAAAGGCTAGAAACTGAGTTAAAGGCCTTGAAATACAACAAGCCACTACAACAGATCCTGCTTTCAGTGACCAGTTTCATTCCGACTACAAGGATTGTGGTCTTTAAAAGCAGTACAAACTGTCGTTTTTTCAGTTATTCGTCTGGCTTGTCGTCTTTTAGATTTTGACCAGATGTGTTTCTGTCGTGGGGAAACGACTAGTCATCCGAAATAAAAAAAGAATATCAATGAATTGCAGTTTTGTCGGGAATGGATCTAAAAAAAATTTGACAACACTTTTGGGCGGGAAAAATGATTTTTTTGCTAAATTTTGGGGAGGGAAAAGAAATGTCCCCAGGTGTTGGAGGCAAAATCAAATCATACCAAAAGTTAATTCACCCTATCTGTTGACCAACTAACAACTCTCCGCCATTACTCCCCCTTTCGGCCTCCATGTCGAATTCACCTATCAAAGAACCCTAGCTAACTCATCATCTTCCACTCGCCACCACCGCCGTCTCTCTCTCTCTCTCTCTATCTCTCTCTCTCTCTCTCTCTCTCTCTCTCTCTCTCTCTCTCTCTCTCTCTCTCTCTCTCTCTCTCTCTCTCTCTCTCACTTTCTGCACAACTGCGGTCCTCTCGCTACTACTGTCTTTCTCTTTTCCCGAATCGATCGTTCCTCATTTCGATTGACTCAATCGGCCACCAGCTGGTTCAAATCTGAGAATGGAGTTTTGGCGCAGGAAAATAAATTCCAAATCTCACCCTTCACAAACATCTGTCCTGAGAACTGTTCCGTCACTCTCTGTCTCTCAGTCTCAATATGGCTTCTGAGTTTCTATTGATTATACATGCGCTTTTCGATTTGGGTTCTGAATGGTGGCTTGAGCTCATATCTAACAAGCCCTTTTTTTTCTATGAATTAAAAGGAGCAATTTATGTGCTTGTTAGATATGAGCAATTAAAAGGAGCAATTTTACTGTGATACATGCGCTTTTCGATTTGGGTTCTGTATTTGTAGTTCGGGCTCCATCTTTCATGCTTATAAATTGTATGTGCTTTAATTTTACTGTGATATATGCAAACATTTTAACTATGGGTAAATCCTGTGTTCGGATCTGCTAGCTGAGTGTAGATTGTGGTATATATATACATATATATATATATATATATATATATATATATAAATAATGTTTCTCACATAAGCAAGTGGTTGCTGTTAACTGGTTGGAAAGTGAGTATTCATGGGCTAAATGATATATCTATGCGGCAACGTAGGATAGGACTGTGTGTTTTAATGTATATATAATTTGGCTAGTTGAATGTGATGTGGATGAAACTGAGGTAGCTGAAGATGTGCATGTCTCCCAATTTATGTGTACGGTATGAAGTTTTTAAGTACCATGTGTCATTACTGCCAGTTCATAATTTGATGTGTCCAAACATCTAGTTGTGTAAGACGCCGTGATGATATGGATCAATCGAATTCACTCACTGAAGCTTTTAGAGTATAATATGCCAGGTGAGGCAGACTTATTTTTGCACCCTTCTGTTGTCATCTCTTATTTGTTTTCAATTAATGAGTACTAATCCGTTCCTCTTCATTCTTACTAAAGAGGCCGTTATGATATGGATCGTTCGAATTCACTTTGTTGCCCATACAGTGTCATGATATGCATGGTACGGCACAATCCTTTTGCAGCCTGTGATCATCGATGTGTTATCTGGCGAGTACCAATTTGAGCCCATTTCCGTATTTCTCTCTGTTCATTCCATGTTTGTTATTTTTTATTATCTATTTCCTCCGTTCAACATCTATATTCTGTCGGGTCTTGTGAAGGTCATTTTGACCCGCTGATAATGTTGGCAATTTAATGCAAACGTTTGGGCATGAAAACCGGGTCAAAGTGGCATTCGCAAGTCCCGACATTCAGTAGCGGATGAATGGATGAATTTTCAATTAATGAATACTAGTTCATTAATAAGTTAGTTTATTGCAAAAGGAAATTATCAATTAATTTATACCCATGTGGTCGGTGCAAACCTTTTGCCCTTGCCCATGCTGTTAACCATTAACATGTTTTGCCTATGCCCTTTATGAGCACTTTTTTAGCGATTCTCATTCATATTGAGTAAATCAACTTTAAACAAAAGTATAATTGCATCCAATGCAATTATTGGTCCACTTTGGATGAATAACTGTTTATTCTTTATCTATCTCATAGATAACTCCTAAAATCTAAGCTTTCAATCCTATTGAAGTAGCTTAGTTGTGTTTTACCTCTTGCTTCAGCAGTCACACATTACTAGCAGGTTTCGTCCCGTCATATCTTGATGAATCAAGTCGCCCTGCTTTGGCACGCACGAGCTTGATTTATCTCGATCATGACGAGTGCTAAGCAAGAGAACGCAACGTGGAGAAATACTTTAAACCTTTTTCATGTCTAGATCGCTCTTTAAAGGAGCTTCTTTTAATGTATGATCATATCATACGCCTCCATGTTCTCTTCTTTCTTCCAAATCTCAGAGTTCGTGGCAGCTAACATGAGGCAAGTCACATCCAAAGAACCATTCCTTGATGTTCCTTCCATTAGGTTTTAGTGTGTTTTGGTAGTCGGTGGGAAGAGAACTTTATGTTCTACGATTTACAACAATTTTCCTTTTATTCGAGAACAATTCTCAATTTTATACCAATCTAGAAAAATAGATTCCAGCCTGCTTGTCCTTCTTAAGGACATAAAGTTGCGTTTTGTTTATTTAATGCTATGATTATTCAACACAAAAGTAATATGAAATTCTTGTGACGTTTTACTATATTTAACAAGGACTTAAATTGTTAAACATAGCTCCCACTATTTTTCTACGGATTAATAAACCTCATGATATTAATGCGGAAAATATCATTATATTTTCTAGTGGGCCAACATTTATATTTCACTTTCTTTTGAGCTTAATATGGCAAGTCACACAAAAGTTAGTTATTTAGGTAGGAAAAATTCCAATTGCATCCCATGCAACTCTTGGTTCAATTGGGCAGATAACTCTTTATTTATCCATCCTATGGATAATCCCAATTGAGTGCCTCTAGGATTTTTAATCCTTATTAAAAGTACCTAGTTACGTCCAACATCTTACTCCAAAAATTTCACACTACGTGTGCCATCACACCACACAATGATGAATCAAGTCGCCTTGCTTTGGCATGCACGGACTTGATTAATCGATTATGTGATGAGTTTTTAAGTAACGAGAAGGAAAAACGTAATATTTACTTTTGGGAGATTTTTCTTTTAATTAATTATTTTGTTGATCGATATCAACTTATCTACATATTTGAGTTTGGACAAAACTCCTAATAAAAGATCTGGGTTGTTATATTATCTTATTATCAAATTGCATGCATCATCCATACACCAACAACAATAATAAGACAATAAAGTAGACATCCACAAAATAGAATTAACGCGATGTGGATATGGCCTCCTAGACTAAGATTTTCCCAAGCCAATGAGAATATCTATGAACCCTAAAAAGAAATAGCAAGCCCATCTCAATGTGCCTCCATCCTCCGGTCCATCCTCCATAGCCTTGTGGAATGATCCATGTTGTTGCTCCATCAATTCTTTTGGTCTTCTTTTCCTTCAATCTTGGCTATCTATTCTATTTAGTACTAGCTAGCAACTAAACTACATAAATAAATATCACAAGTTGAGAAAAATTAATTATTACATCAAATTGATCAACTCGCAGGCTATAAAGAAACCACAAAATTTAAACACTCACAACAAACCACATCTGAGGCCATATCCTATCACCATAGAAATTTCACATAAACAGTTAAAACCAACTTTAACGCACTTAGTCAATTATAATTAATTTTAGGATCACTAGGGTCAACACGGTCCAAGAGGGCCCACCAACACTTGGCCGAATCCCAAAAGGACCGCCCAATGGCCTTGGGCCGGCCGGCCCCTAGCCCACACGGCTAGGTCGTGCGTTAGGGGTGCCCCGTCCCCTTGGCCAAACCTTGCTTGAGCGGCAAGGAAGGTGGGACGGTCCCCTAGGGGGGCCGAACCTCCTTTAGGAGTTGTTTCCAAAACAACTCCTTGCCTTGTTGCCCAAGTTTGGTTGTTTCCACATTGAAAAACACTTTTTTCCAATTGGTTGCCCAAGAACCCTAGATCCAAAAATATCTCAAACTCACTAATTCCTACATCCCATGAAAAATTATTTCTTGTTTGATTGAATCATATTCAACATGCATCAAATATGCTTATTTTGTCATTTAACGCAATAATCAACAATTATAGGTGTAAAATAACAAAATCGTAACACATAAACTACATTATGCTCTACGACATGTGGCTCTGATACCACTGTAGGGTTTTGATCATGGATATGCAGCGGAGTAATAATAATTTATCCGATCAAGACCCTCCAAGGATCACAGGAAGAGAATTCATAACGATAGTAAAGGATTCGTGTCATGTACCTTGTAGGGTCTCTTGTGATGACTTCAAACGCGAAAAGTATAACGTCTCTACGGTTGATACACGCCTAGGATTGAGATCTAGATCATCCAATATCCTTTGGCTAGCTAGGAAGAATGGAATAGGAAGAAGAAATCACGCAACGGAGCACCCAAGGGAGGCTCGTCCTCCTTGTTGTGGCCGACGGGTAAAGGGGGCAGCAAGGGGGCCGGACGGGCTCCTTGCTTGCTCTCTCTCTTCTTGCTTCTCTCCTACTCAACTTATGTTATGGGAATTAGTGTGTAGGGAAGGAAGGTAGGTGCATCCTTTATTTATTCCAACAACTCCTTGTTACTACATCAAGGCCCTCTCCTAATCCTACTCAAGTTCGGATTAGTCCAACTTGCATATTAGTCCTACTAAGTTAGCAAGTTGTTGCGATTTGATCCTTAGGATTAATTAATCATATTAGTTAATTCCCAAGTCTAGTTCAATACTATATGGCGTGTGACCCCATAGGTTTCTACTTAGTTGGTAATAACTATTTACTAATATGCAGCGGTCTCTAGCAAGACATCTGTAGATACTGCTTTCTGAGCTGACAGCTCTTGGCCACGTGGCGGCCATCCAGCACACCATATTGTGCTCCACACACACCGGATCGCCATCCGAGCTGATCCATGTGGGGGCTGCGAGACAGAGCCCTCGCATACCACTGCACGGGACTTGTAGGGACTTTGTGGTTTTGAGGCTAGAGTAAGCCCTGTCGCGTGCGAGCCAAGCCCGCACGTGACCTTTAGTAACTGTTTTGAGAGATTTATGGCACGAGCTCCATAAACCCGGTCAATCCGGTCAAACCCGGTCAACCTCGTAACGGTTCCGGTATTCGCGCACCACGTGCTGTAACGGTTCCTATATACTCGGACGAATGTGCCGTTATGGTTAAGCTAATTAAGCCGCCATCAATGGGCGCATTAACCACACTACAACGGTCATGTTCTCCAGTATATATAGATCGTCAACCTTTCCATACAAAGGAGAACGCACTTGCCATACGCGGAAGCTCTGCCAAACCTCTGTCTCTCTCTCAGACATTGCTACTGCCTTACTCTCTCCCTACACACAACCCCACTCTTCCTGTGCGATCCTTGATCCACTACATACGGTGTACACGGAGGTCTCCCCGCCGGAATCTCTTGTGCACATTTTGGTGAACCCGACGTGAACTTACCAACAAAAGCAACCATGTCTCAGGAGGATGATGTCAGCAACAGATCGCCTTCCACCGAAGCACCATCGAGAGACGAGACCCGCCGTACTCCTACGACTCCCGGCGAGACGCCGACGCTAGAGTCCTTGGACGCTACTGTTCAGGGTCAGGCGAAAGCTCTCAAAGCTCAGTCTGCGCAATTAGAACGGATCTTAGCCGTTTTGGGCACCCTTGCGCCAATCCCGTCGTCAGCCGCCGCTGCCCCTCAAGGAGGAGGAGCCCCTATTGCTCCAGGATCGGGAGTGTCAACCACACCTCCCAACCCCAATCTGCAGACTCCACCGGCGACTACGCAGCTGCCGTCGGTTCAAGGGTCAATGGCTCAGATGTTGCCTCTTGCTGCTCACACTCCTCAGCCCTCGGCTTTGGCGTCTAACCCAACTCTGCAGTACCCTTTGCCTCCCCCGACGGCAATCTGGGGAAATACGGGTAGTCAGTATGCTCTCAACCCTCCGGCGGCGTATGTGTCGCCACCGCCTACGGCAACCCTGCCATCGACTACCGAGGGGAGCATTCCAGAATGCATGACGTCTTTGCAGAAGCGTGTGGACACTATCCTGGCTCATCAGTCATTCGCGGATACCATTATCCCGAAGTTAGATAACGATCCACCTATTCCACGAGAGATCTATCTCATGCCTAACCCGGCGGGGTACAAGGCTCCCAAATGGGATAAGTTCGAGGACGTCAATGGAAACGCTCATGAGCATGTCATGAGTTTCATTGATGTCATGGGTCCGTACGGAGCCGATCCCAAGCTGCTGATGCGAGAGTTCCCAAAATCTTTTGGGAACGTAGCATACAAATGGTACCGAACATTGGAGGCCGGATCCGTGAAGACTTGGGACGACATGGTCCAGAAGTTCTATACCAAGTTCTTCCAGATGGAAGAAAAGGTCACAATGATTCATCTCTCGCGGATGTACCAGAAGCGCGAAGAGGACGGAATCACTTTCATTAAGAAATTCAGGGCGAAATCCTTGGAGTGCAAAGATCCAATGCCCGAAAGCCGGCTGGTAGAGATATGCCTGCAGTGCATGCGAGACGAATACAAAGGTATGCTCATCAATTTTCAAACACCTACGTTTTCAAAACTAATCGAATGCACGAAGAACATCGAGCCTATAGTCGAGAGACAGAAAAAGAAGAGCGCTCCAGAGCGACCTGCGAGCTGCACTACTTACAAGATCGGGAAGTTCAGCTACAAGAGGGGACGCGAAGCCGAGGTCAATACAGTTTCGCCCCAGAAACAAGCGAAGGCTGCGAACTTTGATGTACCGCCTCTGCCATGCTCGGTAGAGGAAGCAAGCGACCTCTGCAGACAGTGGCGCAAGGACGGTGTCCTACCGCCACTCGAGAAGATACCCTCCAAGGAGATGGTGAGAGACCCTAAGTGGTGCGAGTACCACGGCAAGGTCATGCACCCCACGGCCGAGTGCAAGAAGCTCAGGTTCGCGTTCGATCAGAAGATGAAGAACGGCGAGCTCATTGTCAGCGATCACCGGAAGGATGTGCGCAACAACCCGCTTCCCGCACATGCGGAGCAGGGCTCGAAGGGCAAAGAGGTCGCCATGATCTCGATTGTCGACCTGGAAGAAGTCGCAGAGGATGGTCTACCCATCGTCGCTGAAGTCCATGAAGACGAAGACTACAGCATGGACACGGAGGATGGATGTGCCGACCGCATGAAAGGGTCGCACGGCTTCAACAAATTCTTCGACGAGATGAATTTCTCCGAAAAGTGCCGGACTGATATGACGAAAGCGATTTTGAGAATAGCAGAAGACTACGAGGAGGACCTTGTAGTCTCCAATGGGAAAGTCATCAGAGCGTCTCGCTCTACAGAAAAGATTATGACCTTTTCTGCCAGCGACAAAAAGACAGATGCGAGCCACCAGAGACCTCTGTACGTGACCGCCATCATCAACGGCGTCGAATTCAAACGAGCATTCGTCGATGGAGGAGCGGTGGTCAATGTCGTTTCGCTCCACAAACTGAAGCTAGCAGGGATCCCCGAGCACAAGATCGTCAGACGTCCATCCCCGCTGATGGGATTCGGAAGCGACTCTAGAATGACGATCGGTTGGATCCGCCTGGGCGTTCAGATTGGCAAAATCAAGGGCTCAGCAAAGTTCTATGTCATAGAAGCGAACACCACTTACCACGTGATTATAGGTCGAGCCTGGATTCATCGCTTCGACGCAGTCCCTTCAACGGCTCACCAAGTTATGAAAGCCATCTGGAACGACAGAGTAGTCGAGATACCGGCTTCGACGAACCCATTCAACCTGGACGAGGCACATCTCAGCGAGGCAGTGTGGTTCACTGAGATGGCGGACGAGCAAACCCCCGGACCACTCAACCCTACTCCTTTGCCTCTCTGGGAGGACATTAAAGACCAGTCGCCTGCGGGAGTAATGGTGACAAGGGAAGATGCCAAGGAAAAGCCGCCTACACGCGAAGAGGCGCCGCGTATCGCATATCATCGAAAGAACGTGTATACTCTGAAGAGGATCGCAAAGCATGACCCCGAGGGCAAGGAGATAGAGAGCTTCTACGCCAATGGGAAGAAATGCTATCGCATATGAAGGTGCGCGGGGATGTCCTCACGCGGGCATGGGGATATCCCTGGGCAAATCAATCAAATCGAGCAAATGGCGCCGACGGAAAAGCCAACACAGGGCGCTCCAGACGAGAAACTTAAAGAAGCACCTGAATGCATGGAAGACAGGCCCAGGCCACAGAAGCAAGAGCTAAAGGAAGTGTTCCTCAGCCCGAACGAGGAAAAGAAAAGGCCAGTCTTCCTGAGCGCAGATCTCACAAGCGAAGAAGAACAAGGGCTGCTACAGCTCCTAACTGAATACAAGGATGTGTTCGCATGGGAGTATGATGAGATGCCAGGTCTGGATACAAGCATCACCATGCACCGTTTAGACATCATCCCCGGGTCTAAACCGGTCAAGCAGAGCACAAGAAGCTTCAGGCCAGAGCTTGACGTGAAGATCAAGCAGGAGATTGTCAAACTCCTAGATGCCAAGTTCATAGAGCCAAATCATCATCCCACATGGCTGGCCAACATCGTGCCAGTGGTGAAGAAGAACGGACAGCTCCGCATCTGCGTGGACTTCCGAGATCTCAATCGCTTCTGCCCTAAGGACGATTTCCCACTGCCCAACATCGATTTTCTTATCGATTCAACAGCGGGTCACCGCATGTTCAGTTTCATGGACGACTTCAGCGGATACAACCAAATCAAGATGGATCCCGAAGATGCGCGGAAAACAGCATTCATCACTCCTGTAGGGGTATTCAACTACACGGTGATGCCGTTCGGTCTTAAGAACGCGGGCACGACCTATCAGCGGGCCATGATGGCTCTATTCCACGACATGATGCACAAAGAGGTGGAATTCTATGTGGATGACCTGGTGGTTAAATCCAAGCACGAAGCAGACCACCTCGCAGATCTGCGAAAGGTGTTCAATAGATGCAGGCGCTTTCAACTGAAGATGAATCCCATGAAATGCGCGTTCGGGGTAACATCAGGGAAATTCTTGGGATGCGTGGTTCATCGCCAAGGGATCGAGCCCGACCCCGCGAAAGTATCAGCTATCACTTGCATGACGCCACCCCATAATCAGAGTGCATTAAAGACATTTTTAGGAAAGCTATCCTATCTGCGGAGATTCATCCCAGCAATTGCCGAAATCACATGCTGCTTCAGCACTCTTCTCAAGAAGGACGCCGTGTACAACTGGGCTCCGGAGCACGAAGCCGCATTCGAAAAGCTGAAGGATTTACTCACGTCCTCGAAAATAATGATCGCACCCCAACTGGGATCACCGCTTCTGCTATATCTGACATCAACAAGGAGATCTATAGGAGCGCTCTTGGCTCAGGAGTATGAAGGCCAAGAGAGGCCTATCTACTACATATCTCGCATCGTGCAGCCTGCTGAATCAAGGTACACTGATATCGAACGTCATTGCCTTGCCTTATTCTTCGTGATAGAGAAGTTGAAACACTATTTTGCATCACACAAAGTAGTAGTGGTCACCAAAAGCGACCCTATACGATATTTGCTCACTCACACTACTCCGGGCGGGAGATTGGCGAAATGGTACATGACCATTTCCCAATACCATATCACATGCGTACGACCGCGAGCGATCAAGTCGCAGGCGGTAGCGGATCTGTTGGCACAGTTCCCCGACAACAGCCACGAACCCGTGATCGAAGAAGAGCTCGAAGGCCCTGAAATCTACGCAATCGACGTGCCCTATTGGACTCTCCACTTCGACGGTTCGTCAACCCGGAAAGGCGGAGGCATTGGGATAGTCTTGACAAAGCCAGATGGGGAAGTCATACAGATGTCCGCAAAGCTCAACTTCGCAGTCACAAACAACGAAGCGGAATACGAGGCTCTCATTGTGGGGCTCCGTGCGGCGAAAGCTTTGGAAGTGAACAACTTAACAGTCATGGGAGATTCCAAGCTGATTGTCAAGCAAGCCTCGGGCGAGTATGGTTTGAAGGAGATCAACCTCCTGTCTTACCGCACCCTAGTACAAAAGCTGATGCAGCAATTCTGCAATGTGAAGTATGAGCACAAGCCCCGAGCAGACAACAGGCACGCAGACGCCTTAGCAACCTTGGCATCTAAGGTCAGCACAGACAAATGTCCCTCAAGAATTTCGATTGAAGTGCGAACATCGTCGGCATTGACAGAAAATGCGTACGATGACGAACACATGGATGATGCAGACTGGAGAAAAGCAATCCTACAAGCTATTGCGAAAGGCACCAGCAGCGAAAGCTGGGCACTCACAAAGGGATACTGCATCCACGACAACACCCTTTACTACAAGGGTCCTGGCGGAATACTCATGCGATGCGTCTCCGAGAAAGAGGGACAACAGCTGTTAGAAAAAATTCACCAACACGCTTGTGGAGAAAACGAGGTGTCAATCTACAGGAAGGCTCAGAGATATGGCATTCATTGGCCAGACATGTCAACAGCCGCAGCCCTAATACAGGGAAATGCGAGAGTTGCACACTAATCAAAGATTCTCTACTCATCGCCCTAACCGATGACGACACGGACTGGAGGAAGCCACTATTTGATTTCCTCACCCAGGGCACCGTACCCGAGTCAAGAAAAGAAACCGAGAAATTGAAAAGGAAAGCGTCTCGATATGTGGTACAGGAAAACCTACTTTGGCGAAGAGGACATGAAGGCAACTTGCTGCGGTGTCTAGACGGCAAAGAAGCACAAGAAGTCATGGACCTTTCTCATCAGGTGGAACACCAAGGAGGTGCGAAATTATGCAGGCAGCTCCTCTCAATCGGGTATTTCTGGCCCACCATGGAGGTCGATTGCCGCACCAAAGTACGACGCTGTCAGGAATGCCAATTCAAAGGGAACCTAGTGCACGCTCCCGCCGTGGATCTACATGCACTAGGGACGCCATGGCCATTCCATACATGGGCTCTGGACTTCATCGGTCCCATCCGACCGACGTCGCATGGGAATCATTTCATTCTCACCGCAACTGAGCTGTTCACCAAGTGGGTGGAAGCAATACCGCTAAAGACGGCAAATGCGCTGGCTGTGGTCAATTTCATCCAGGAAAGCATCATATGCAGGTTAGGAATCCCAAACACCATTCTTTCAGATAACGGTACTCCTTTTGTTAATCGCCAGGTAGCTGCGAAATTAGCGGAGTACAATATCAGGCAGATCTGTTCTACCCCTTATTACCCAAAGGGAAATTGACAAGCTGAGGCGACCAACAAAACGCTGTTGAGAATTTTGAGCAAGATGGTCGCAGATGATCACAAGAAGTGGGCTGATTCTCTAAGCATAGCTCTGTGGGCCTACCGGACTTCTCCAAGGACACCCACGGGGGCCTCGCCATTTCTATTATGTTATGGGGCCGAAGCTGTAGTGCCTGCGGAGGTCAGAGTCAATTCGGCAAGGCTGGCCTTCCATGCACTCTATGAAAATCAACGCGATCACGACTTAGTCTTGCTGGAGGAAAAGCGAGAACAAGCCAAGAGAACCAATAAGCGATACCAGGAAAGAATCGCTCGCGCCTACAATAAGACGGTCCAGCGAAGAGATTTCGCAGTCGGAGACTTTGTCTTGCGCGCATCTGATCACTGCATGCGAGAAGCGACTCACCCGAAGTTCGCAGCCAACTGGGAAGGACCCTTCGAAGTCACAGAAGTCTTTGACAATGGCTACTGCAGCATACGAAGGTTGCACGGCACAACCTCTACTCCGAGTTCAGTCAACATGCGCTGGATTAAGAAGTACTATCCCTGACTTCTCTCATTTCATGCGTTTTATTATAACGTTGCTTGATATCTTGTATGGCTACGATTTACACAATCTCCTCCCCCATATGAGAGGATTGTAATCCCATCTCTCCCATATGAGAGCGTTATAATAAAAGAATTCTCCCAAATGAGAAGTTCACGTTTCTAGCTGTTTATGTTGCTCTATTCAGTTTGTTATTACTGTTAATCATGGTTTATTCGCCGCAATAGCAATCTGTACAACTGCGATCTTAATTGATCAACTAAGCCTATCTCTCGCGATAGCAGCGTATGCGATCTTAAGTGATCAACTAAGCCTATCTCTTACGATAGCAATCTGTACAACTGCGATCTTAATTGATCAACTAAGCCTATCTCTCGCGATAGCAGCCTATGCGATCTTAAGTGATCAACTAAGCCTATCTCTCGCGATAGCAGCCTATGCGATCTTAAGTGATCATCTAAGCCTATCTCTTACGATAGCAATCCATGCAAATGCGATCTTAATTGATCATTTAAAGCCTATCTCTTACGATAGCAACCTATGCGATCGCAACTGATCCTCCAAGCCTATCTCTTACGATAGCAGCCTATGCAAATGCGATCTTAATTGATCATATAAGCCTATCTCTTACGATAGCAATATATGCAAATGCGATCTTAATTGATCATTTAAAGCCTATCTCTTACGATAGCAATCTATGCAAATGCGATCTTAATTGATCATTTAAAGCCTATCTCTTACGATAGCAGCCTGTGCAAATGCGATCTTAATTGATCATTTAAAGCCTATCTCTTACGATAGCAGCCTGTGCAAATGCGATCTTAACTGATCATAAAAGCCTATCTCTTACGATAGCAGCCTGCCTAAATGCGATCCTGATTGATCTTCTAAAGTCTATCAGCCACGATAGCAACACATACAAATGCGATCTTAGTTGATCTTTAAAGCCTATCTGTTACGATAGCAATTCGTATGCGCATGATCTTATTTGATCCTCTAAAAGCTTACCTATTGCGATAATAGCTCATGCAAATGCTAAAAGATGATCCCGATCGATCTTCTAGTAAAAACCTATCTGCAACGATAGCAACTCGCACAATTTAACGATCTCAATTGATCTACTCAAGACTATCTGCTACGATAGCAACTTGCAACATTGTGAAGATGATCTTAAATGATCCACAAAGGCCAACCATAAGCCCATCTGTCAGGATGGCGCAGCTGCGAAAATATGATCTCAAACGATCTAGCGAAACATCTGCGAATTCATGTAGCAGATCGCAAAATGCGAAACCATTACGTAGCATTATGCAAGGCGAAATATGCCGACACACACGCGAAGTTGTATTTTGTTGTAAAGAGACAGCAGATAATACAAAAGGCTATTTATCATTACGAGTCAAATGACTTACAATTTATCTGTCTAGATAGCAGCTTACAAGCGAAAAGCTCGAATCTAACTACGCAGCCAACATGGCTTACAATACATTCGAAAAGTAGCTGACAAGCCAGAGACACACTAGGGGAATCCCGACTAAGAAAAGGATGAACCCACCGGTCCTAACACCGGCAATGCAACACGCAGATCTGCGGCCAAAGATTTGTAGCAAAAGGGATGCTGCCGCGAAGAGATCAGCTTGTCATTCGCTACATCCCTAGCAGCGAAACCTGGGAAACGATACGCCCAAGACCCCAAGGGGTGACAAAAGCCTCTGTCTGATCAAGATAGGCGCCGGAGGAGCTTCCTGTGCCGACATATGCTACTCTGCAAAACAGGCGAAGCAGTCATTCCTCTGGTGAGGGACTCCTTGTCATGTTGGACAAGGGCATTGACGAGCACCCTGAGTTCAAGAACGAAGAGGCAAGAAATCCTCCTCCAGGGATGCTGGAGGAGAATTTCGCCGTTCATTACGAGACGGTAGCACGGTCACTTCGGCGCTGCACCTCGCCACGAGGCGGCCGGAAACATGACCTGCACACATAATACACGAAGAAATTTCTTCGAACACACATGAGGTATTATCTGCATCTTCTTTATGATGGTTATAAAGAGCAATAAGCCTCATAAAATGGATCTTGGAAACTATTTCTACACCACAAAGCGCAAACTCAGGATTCACAACTTGAAGTTGCCATGAATCAACGAAAAATAAGCGTTGAAGCCAGCAGTCGTAAGGACTCACGGCAAAGCACATTTTTGGGATGAAGAATCCAAATAGCAAAGACAGGGTTTATATAGACCCTGTAGAGACTCTTCGGTTGCCAAAGATGAGTCAGCAGAATTCAAAAAGAGGGTAAGTTCAATTACTTACGCCTTGAAAAGCGGTAACAATCAATTACCCTACTAAAGGCTACGACGATTCAGTTGCGTATCCTAATAAATGACGGATAGTCATGATTCGGATGGACTTCCCAACAAAAGCGTGCTTATCTGCCGAGAAATTAGCGCGAAAATCAAGCAAAGTATCAATTGCTGATGTCATAATTGGATATGCACAGAGATATCCTATCAAATCCCGGGAAAGGGGCAAAACGGACAAATTCATTGTTTGTTTTTAAAAAAAAAAGGGGGGAGAAACCCTAGCAACATTACATTAATGTTCCAAACATTACATTAATGTTTCAGCTATTTTCTTGTTATTTTTCAAAATTCGAAAATCAAAGCAAATTCTTGATCAAGGAGTCTTGGGGCTCGAACTGATGGCTCAGCTTCTCTACTTGTTCCACTTCTTGCTTCAATTGCTCGCACCTGGCATTCATCTCATGATAAAGCTTCAGAGCTTCATCAACTTTTAGCTTTTGCTGCTCCACCTTCTGCTTCTCAGCTGCGAGATTCTGGTGGCCGAGCTTCAAAGTTACAGCTGCGCGAATCAGCGTGACTCTATTCATAAGAAACTTGAAGCCCAGTCTGCCTTGGACTTTGGTCACGAGATTCTGGCACATGCCACATAGCAGTTCGGCACTCTGGACAGAAATGGTCGCAGGCGTAGCCGCAGACAGCTGCTCCAATATCCAAATGGCCTCAGTAAGGAACAGCCTCCTGTCAAAGGGCCCTATCTCCAGAGATCTCACAAACGATTGCGGGTAGGTGAGGCGCATTCGAACCACCCAGTCCACATCGGTTCGCTTCAAACCTGAAGAGACGTCAAAGCCAAGTTATGATGTCAAACTCGCAAGTAAATAATGCAAAACGCGAACAGTAAAGCTTTGCTTACAAGTTCCATCCAGAATCTCATGAAGAGAAGGAATGCGCGCTGCCGGGGCGGTTGAAGACTGTCCTCGCTCCATAGCTCTCCTATCAGCTGCGAGCTCTAATCTCTCGTAGTCGGGAGGAAGAATGTAGGCCGCACCAGCTGCGACTACATTCCCAACCTGCGAGCCCCAAAAGCTCCACGCAGGAATGGGTGCCTCTGACTCAGTCATCGCCGGAGGCGAAGGGACAGCCGAAGTCGCTTGGCGAAGAACGCTCTCAGATGCGAAAGCATTAGCAGCACTTGTCCTTACTTCCTCAGCGCCGGTATGGACATCTTCATCCATCAGCACAGCATCTGCTTCAGCATCATCAGAAAGTTCGATGATGCCCTCGAGAGGCTCACTCACATGTTCAGCGGCCGGGACAGGCTTCTCGGTATGGGAGCTCGGAATTGGAACATAGGACGCAGAAGGCTGACTTCTCTGCTCCAGCACAGGTTCCTCAGCATGACCTGCGATATTAAATGCGACGATATGAGGTAACTTGTGCTATAAGTTATTTTGCTATCTTTACTAAAGCTAAGGGTAGGCACCTCCACGCGAAGGTGGGATTGAGGTATCCTCATCATACACTAAGGACGTGGAACCATGCCCTATCAGTGTGTCCTCATTAAGCAAGTCTGTAAGAGGAGCGTGACCTGGGATGCGAATAAACCAGTCATGATTCTGCCTCAAGTTGCTAAAGCCTAGTACATGCGTATCACTCAAATAATTACCTGAGGGTTCTCCGCATTTGTCTACTAACCAACGGCGAATGTCAGCCTTTGACACACCATGCTTTAACGCACCCACAATAACATCTCTATAAGTTACTGCGAGATTGAAGATCTCACCTTTATCGCCGCCTGCGATTTCTTCAAAGTCTGCTTGGACTTGCTCCAAGGCTGCTGCATCCTCTCCGGGAACCTCATCTTCCTCCTCCGCATGAGGAGCCACTTCTTCGGGAAGCTCGTCTTCCTCGTCAACTGGACGCGCTAAGTCGTCAACATGCCGCTCTTCGAGGCTCCGCTGTTTCACACGCTCGAGCTCCTCTTCTTCCCGCCGCCTTCTTCTCTCAGCAGCCTCCGCGGCTGTCTTCCGGGACTCAGCAAGAACGTCCTCGCTTATGGGATCATCTGGAATGCCAGAATGGGCATCTCTCTTTTGTCTCTTGGCCATAAGGCCACCAATAGTTTCATCATCATCATCTGCGAATATACGATTGGTTTAAGAAAAGAAGTGCAAAGAAGTTACGATAACGGGAAAGGAAATGCGACGGAGGTACCTCCTGATTCTTCCTCATGCATCACAACTGTTGCTTCTTCTTCTTCATCACTTGCTTGGGGCTCCTGCCTCTCTTCCTCTTCCTCTTGATCGAATGGAACGAAAGACTCAACTGCGAGCTCTTTCCGCACTTTGCTGGGCATGCGACCTTTGCCTTTGTCCTTGATAGAAAGGGACCTCACTGGAGGAGAAGCGGGAGCACTTCTAGGGGAAGAAATCGTAATTCCCTTTTGCCTAGGTCTCTTCACTCTCGGCGCCGCAGTCGCTGGAGGGGACGGGTCATCTCCAGGAGGAGACGGAGCCGGAGTATTGTCTATCAGCGAGTCAGCAAAAGCATTCATGACTGCGCGAACCTTTGTTTCAACCTCAGCGTCCATCCTCCATGAAAGCCGGAACGGCTGCTTTTGTCTTCTGGTGGCAACAATGGTGTTAACCAGCGACTTGGAGCGATCACCAGCTGCGAATCTCCGCACATGACACTACAACAATACAAAATAAAAGTGTCAGCATAAGGAAATCAAGAAGCTTAACGCGCACGAAGAAATTGCTTACCTCAGCAAAAGCCTTGCTATATCTGATGACCTGCGTGTCGCCCTTCTTGACCGCGGCGACTTGCTCCTTCAGAATGACGTCAGGACACAGATGATTCTCACGATCCAACAGTGAGTAGCAACCATACTCAGACTCGCTCAGACTGCAAGTGGGGCGAAACGGAAAAGAGTTTCTTTTGATCAAGGGAGCTCTACCTGGCTGCGCGGCCGACTCTGTCTCGATCCTCGTTTGCTGGGCAATCCAGTATGCGAGCCAGTTTTGGGAACAACCACCCTCGCGGGTTCCCGCAGGCTGCTCAAAGGGCAGATTGTTCATGAAGACCGTCTTGCACTCCTTTGTTAGCAAGCGCTTGTAACATCCTCTGATAATGGACTGGGGCCAGATTGATGGGGCCACCGCATCAAAACCAAACTGAGGAGAAACTCGAGTGGGGTCAACATCCACGGTAAGCTTTTCATACCTCGGCGCGAGCTCACGAATATGCTCTGCAAGAGCCGGAAGGGAACCTCGCAGACACCAGCAAAAGAACTCGCGGTAGCGCTCATGAAAATGAGGTCCCCTTTCAAAGAGAAGCTCTTCTGAAAAGACCACGCCTTTAGAGGGGTAAAGCTTCGGAAACCATCGCACATTCTCAATGCGCGTGGCATAGGGCCTGGCAGTAAACTCCTTCCGCTTGTCGCATATCAAACTCCAAACGCACTTGGTGTTGCCTGCTCCGAACCATCTCGCAGCTCTTCCGCTGTTGCGCGCTTCCGTCTCGCCTGGGGGACACCACTTGTCGAGTTTGAGAGCATTTGGAGCATAAGACGGCCACCGCTCGAAAACCCACATTGTCAGAAAAGAAATATTGACAAAGGTCAGTACATCGAGGCGGCCACGCGACTCCTTTATAGCTAGAACCAGCTGATCAAGTCTATAGTACAGCGTGCCCAAGACCAAGGGTCCGAGCGCGACTCTCTGGCCAAGGGCGAGCCTAAAAGCAAGTGGCAACACATGGTAGAAGACTCCGTCATGGGGGTGACCATCAATCAAGTACCTCGACAGCCAGGCACAGAGAAAAGCACAAAGGGTCAAATGATAACCCTTGCCCTGTACATAATTCTCGGCCTCCGGGTCCTCACTCAGAAGCTTCTTAGTGATGCTACTGTTCGCATAGTCTCGGAAGAAGTACTGCAACCGTTTGTTCCAGGTATTCTTCGCAGACGTATCAACCAGCTGCCAGTTCGGAAGAGGCTTTGTAGTGGTCCACCGAGTGGAGATTTTCTTTACCTCTGCTAAGCATTCCTCCATCTGCGTGTATAAAGCAATTTCCGCAGATGTCCTCAAGGGACTCAAAGGGTCCACCTCGCCCATAGGGGAAAGCTCATACAGCATTTGAACGTCCTCGAGTGTGGGGGCAGCCTCGAACTCAGCAAAATGGAACGTGTGAGTCGCAGGCGAGTAACGGGACAGAAGGTCTAGAAGCATGGATTGATCCAGCTTCACGGCAGCACCCTTCATAGCACGGATAGCAAAGTATACGCCGGCTTCATCAAGAATCGCGGCGTGATGATCCAACACGTGGTCGATCCACTCGTCCATATAGTCCAATTTCTGGACGAACGCCTGGGTAGAAATCGCAGTATATGGTAAGTGCCCGTTCTCGATTCCCAATCGAACCACATCCTCGGAACCAATCAACTCGAGCAAGGCTGAGTTAACTGGGCGAGTTAGCATCAGCAATCGCTCAACTGGGACAGGATCAGGCATCCTCTTTGCCTTTACCCTCGCATGGTAGAAATCTTTGCCGCCTAAAAAGGGGGCTTTTCGCCACAAGGCCTGCGGAAGGTCGGGTATCTCTTCATCTTCCTTGACGGGTCTAGTTACTCTTGTCTTGGCCATTCCTGCGGAAGAGCAAGAAAAAAAGGGGGGAGAAATACCACACTTCAGTTTGAATTTTGAAAATCAAGATCTATGCAAAGGAAGACGAACAGTTCTGGTATCAATTTCAGAAATCGGGGAGTTGCAAGATCTCATATCGTTGAAGGATTAAAGCAAAGCGGGCTCAAAGATCAAAGCCTCTCCACAAATTTCATGGGTTTACAGATTCAACGCAGTTCAAGGCAAACAATGGTATCTTAAATCAAAAGTAAACGAGGCCAACCTTGTTTTCTTGAAGCCTGCTTGGATGTGCACAATTGAAGAACACGGATTGCAGTTCTGAACTGGTGACTGATTATCTGGATCTGCTCTCGAAGATCTCCGGGTACCATTCACTTTAAGAGAAATAAGTGATGCTTTGCAATAATGGGGGATACAAGGTATTTATCCAAAACAATGAAGGGTTGCGTCCTTTCGATAGTCGAATCGCAACCGTCACCGTCGAATCGCGCAATCACAGGACAAGCTGACGTCACGCCTAAAACCCTAAAGGTCAGACGGCACGACTCTAGGGGTTTTAGGTCATAATGACACGCACGGGGGCTGAACCTACCCGTATTTGAATTGGTGCGTGGCGGCGACGCGTATGTTGGTTTCCGCGCATGGAAGCCTATACGGCTATGAGTCTTCACGCGCAGAAAGGGGGCTAATGTAGATACTGCTTTCTGAGCTGACAGCTCTTGGCCACGTGGCGGCCATCCAGCACACCATATTGTGCTCCACACACACCGGATCGCCATCCGAGCTGATCCATGTGGGGGCTGCGAGACAGAGCCCTCGCATACCACTGCACGGGACTTGTAGGGACTTTGTGGTTTGGAGGCTAGAGTAAGCCCTGTCGCGTGCGAGCCAAGCCCACACGCGACCTTTAGTAACTGTTTTGAGAGATTTATGGCACGAGCTCCATAAACCCGGTCAATCCGGTCAAACCCGGTCAACCTCGTAACAGTTCCGGTATTCGCGCACCACGTGCTGTAACGGTTCCTATATACTCGGACGAACGTGCCGTTATGGTTAAGCTAATTAAGCCGCCATCAATGGGCGCATTAACCACACTACAACGGTCATGTTCTCCAGTATATATAGATCGTCAACCTTTCCATACAAAGGAGAACGTACTTGCCATACGCGGAAGCTCTCCCAAACCTCTGTCTCTCTCTCAGACATTGCTACTGCCTTACTCTCTCCCTACACACAACCCCACTCTTCCTGTGCGATCCTTGATCCACTACATACGGTGTACACGGAGGTCTCCCCGCCGGAATCTCTTGTGCACAACATCCATACTACCCAACTAATAGAAATAGTCATCCGACAAACCTTGTGCAAGTATTGTCTCATCCCTTTGTCTCTATATCCGGATTGGACATGATACATACAAGTCACACTCGTATATCCAATCCAAAGTTTCACGATCCTGGAAATAGCCTTATTCGTGCAAATAACATCAATATCCTATATTGATTTATTTGAGTCTGGTCAGACATTCTATAAGCACTATCCCTCGAGTGTCCGCGGATATATGCTCCCGTTATGTGGGAGGGACAAATTCTATCTACGTCATTACTGCGATATCTAAGCTTGCTTTATATTTTGTCCGATACGCGCCTTTATGAAGACCCAGTCACGGTGTAGCATTTGACGCTACCAAAAACACAATGCTCCACAACTAGATGATCTAGTGACTTCAAGTCTAAGGATGACAATACCGTTTTCACCGAGAAGCACTTTTGACTTATTATAACATGTATGTATCCTTCTCGAAGATGGGTCAATCCAGTATGCCATTAATCCTAATGCATACCCATGTGTTAGATCGTGACATCTCCATATCAATCCAAACCCATACTAGTCTATAGTTGATCGTCCAGTTAATCAAATATAGTTGACTAGGGATATTTAATAATTTAACATTTATATTCCAAGGACTTCATTCATGTTAGCATATCTCCATATCAATAACATAATGAATCGTAAGTCGATATAAATGTCACAAGAAATAGATTGCCTCTAGGGCATATTTCCAACAAACTTGTCTTATGATCGCGCAAAAAAGATTTTAGAGTAACTACTTTACGTCTGGATGCATTAGTTGTGACCTATGAGAAAATTTACTTCCAGTAGAAAGAAAAACATGTTAAGTAATAGCTCTAAAATCCAGTAGCTTCTTTGCGGTTATTCCATGCATCATAAGAAAGCTAGGTTGGAAGTCCAAAACCTATGGGTTTTCCGCATAGTATGGTTCATCGACCATCGAATACGCCAACGTATTGGGTTGGGCCGTACTATGGTGGATGAATCATAGACGCAACAGCCCAATAGATTTTAGACCCGCCACGCCGGCTTTCTGTGATGATTCTTCGTGCCCGGGTGGTGGTAGACAAGACTCTGAATATCTCATTGCGATGCTAGAAACAATCATAAACACGCTACCTGCCACCTCCACCGGCTTCTCTATTATTGTTCCAGCGTCACAATGCTGCTGAACGGAATTGTCGTCTACATGCTTGCCCAAAATCTAAACTTTGTCTGTATTCCCTTTTATATGGAAACCTTCTTTCACTACCTTCTCAATATGTCACTGTGATGCGTGGAATCACCACAACTAGCAGCTAGCTTGTTTGTTATCATTCCATGCATCACAATGTTGTATCAAGAATGCAAGAACATAAAAAAACGGCATCGAAGGTTGTATGATCTGGTTTTACACAGTGGGGAACCTGGGGGTTAGGAGAAGATGGAGAGTATGGAGAGGTGGGGGTTAATGGACTGATAAATGTTGAAGATGTGGTTTCAGAGTAATCATTTTTGGGTTTAAAAATGTGGTTGAAGAGATATCATTGCTGTTTTAGATATGAGTGCAGTAGGTAGCGGTTTATGAACCACCTCATTGATTAGGGGTGGTATGGTTTTATACACAGTGGGGAACATGGGGGTTAGGAGAAGATTGAGAGTATGGAGAGGTGGGGGTTAATGGATTAATAAATGTTGGTTTAAAGATGTGGTTTCAGAGTAATCATTTTTGGGTTTAAAGATGTGGTTGAAGAGATATCATTGCTGGTTTATAGATTAGTGCAGTAGGTATTGGTTCATGAACCAAATCATTGATTAGGGGTGGCAACATTACAAAATTATAAGTTTTTTCCAATCACCTGTTGCAGGTACAATTTGCATGTTATAGATCATTGATACTATGAGTACGTCCATACATAGTATATGTTAGCGCCTTATGTGTTGTCCAAAAAATGTTAGGCCATAAATCTCCAAAATATTTGCAGAGTATTTGGTTCAAGGACGAGTTGCGTTGGAAATAGAGGTAAATAACCCTGCAACACATACATCATCTGACTGTCTCTCCCATTTGAAAATTGTAACTTGTAAACGAGACCCCTGCGTGGTGCGGGTGGAGGTTCCTGCCAGGTGGAAGATATGCATGGAACACACGTACTGAAACACTTACTATATTGTACAATTCCACTGTTGTATGCTGCATATTGCTCGCTCGAGACCCCTGCGTTGTGTGGGTGGAGACTCCTGCCTGGTAGAGATCATGCATACAATTCACACACTGCACTCACAATACTATATGTACACTCTTGTATGCGCTCAGAAGTTATGGAAGTTTATCAGTATAGTTGAATTGAGATGAGGGCTCCCTAATACCTCAAAATTGCATTTGACCATGTGACTGTTGTGCCTTCTTCCGGCTGTGGTCCATTGTTATCTGTGTGAATCCGATTTAAGAATATGAATTTTGTATATTAGGTGAATAGCTAGCTGAGTTTAGTATAACATACACCTTCACTGCGTATATAACATAATTCTTGTTCATACTTGGAAAAAAAAGTATCTGTTGTTTGTGAATGTCTCCAGGTTTTGTGAATCTGACTCCCAACACGACGATTGCATGACCGTGTATCTTGCAAGAACTCAAGGTCTTCTCCACCTCGCATGCACGATACACGTTCACATCGGAGCTTCACTCACAACTACGTACCTAGTGTAGATTATGCTAAGTTTGTAGTTTTGTTTTGGGTGCTATATAGTTTGTTAGGATTTAATATTGTAGTTGATGTAAATGTACAAATTTTTGGTACACTGGGTTCAGCTGATATTAATAGAAATTTCCTTTTTTTTGTAGTTGTTTATGATTTTAGTATTTATTGATTAAAAAATATTACTTTTATAGAATACTACTTCTCGACGAACAATTAGTAAGCAAAAAGACTATAAACGACGAGTAAAATGTCGTTTTAAGAAATAACGACAAGAAAAATGGTCGTTTTTTCAAGAAAAAATGGGCAAATGCACAAAAAATTACCAAAATAGATAGTAAATAACGATGAAAAAAAATCCGTCCAAATCCCAAAGACGACAACAATAGTTGTCGACATAAATTCAACGAGTACTAAATATAAGAGAAATAGTCGTGGGCAAACGTATTGACCACAAAATTTGATGGTCCGGAATTCGTCAGTGAAAGTCCAACGACAAAAAGATATGGTCGGAAAATGTGGTCGGGACAAATCTTTCACCGACCAGCGGATATTCTGTCGCCCCGACGAACTAATGACGGAGCTATTCCGACTCACTTTCGACAAAAAAAGGTAATGGACACTAAACCTACATGCTAAATGCATTTTGGGACAAAAAACCCCCTTGCACTTTCAATTTCCCACTACAACCTCCTGCAATATACATCCGCGGGACAAATAACCCTCTACGGATTCAGTTTCCCACTAAACCCCCTGAAATATTCATTTGTGGGACACTTAACCTCAAATTGATAACGGATGTCAAATTTCTAATGGATATTCATCGCGTGCTACTCACGTGCTAGCTCTATGGATGAAGAATAAAACAACTTCAAAGACTGTCACGTTTTTAGCACGTGATGAATTTTCGTTAAAAATTTGACCCCCGTTATCAAATTGAGGTTAAGTGTCTCAAAAATGTATATTGCAGGGGGTTTAGTGGGAAATTGAAACTGCAGGGGGTTATGTGTCCCACAGATTTATAATGCAGGGGGTTGTAGTGGGAATTTGAAAGTGTGTGGGGTTTTGTGTCCCAAAATACATTTTGCATGTAGGTTTAGTGTCAATTACCCAAAAAAAATCTTCGTCTTATTATTTTAAAGACGATATTTATGGATTTAACGACGAGTTTACTCGTCGTAATAAGCCGATTTATTTTTAGTGAGCTCTTCACACTTTGTTTTCAAACAACTCTTTTGGCAAAAGTTGCCATACTTTATTCAACCCCCCCCCCTTCTAGAGTACTTGATCTTGTATTTACATACCTACGTACATATTTCAATTGGCATCAGAGCTTGTATCACTATACATATCTAACAATCTTGTGATCATGAGTATTGTAGTGATGGTGGTTTCTCCTAGGGAAGAGCTGCTAACAGGCCTCCTTTGTTCTATGGATAAAATTTTGTACATTGGAAAGCCTTGATTAAAATATTCATCATTGATTAGGATATTGAACTATGGTCTATCATCCAGAATGACTTCAAATGTTCTACACAGAAAAGGATGGGATTAAGATCCCAAACCTGAAAGCTCTCTCTACTTCTAAATTAGCATATTTCTAAGAATTATAGATCTATGAGTCTATTATATTGTGCTTGGAATTCAGATGAGTTTAAAAGGATGTCCACATGCAAGACTCGTAAGGAGATATGGGATAAACATGTGATTACGCTTGAAGGAACCAGCCAAGTGAAGGAAACTAAGATCAATATCTTCCTCAGACAGTATGAACTGTTCAAGATGAATGGAGAAGAATCCATCAAAGATAGTTCAAAAGATTTACTGATATTGTCACCAATCTGGAGTCCTTGGGGAATGTATTCTCCAATGAAGAAAAAGTCAGAAATAACTTGAGAAGTCTTTCCAAATACAAATGGCAACCAAAGACTACAGCCATTGAAGAAGCTCAAGATCTATGCTCCCTCCAGCTTGATGATTTACAGGGAAAGCTACTCACACATGAGATCTTCATGAGTGAAGCTGATGGAGAACTAACAAAGAGTGTCAAGAATCTGGCACTCAAGGCGTGAACAACCTCAAAGCCTTGAAAAAGAAGAAGATGATGAAGAAGATCCATTTGCTCGCATTTCCAAAGACTTGACAAGGATTCTCAAGATGAAGAAAACTTTGGGAACAAAGACTTCAACAGAGACAAATTTAGATCTTCAAGCAGCAAGGACTACAAATGTAAGTCCTCTCGTGATAATAAATCTAAAGTAATGAATTGCTCTGAGTGTGGTTATGCAAGACACTTGATCAGAGACTGTCCTCACAAGAAAAGCAAACATATTCAAAAGAAAGACCATGACAGAAAGAAGAAGGCTATGTAGCTTCATGGAGTGACTTTAAGGCATCAAGTGACTCAGATTCTGAAGAAGATCAAGCCAACTTATGCCTGATGGCCAAGCATGATGAAGGTTCATGAGCAAGAAAAAGAAGAAGGTTTTCAAATTGTGATAACAATGCTTTTCAATGATGAAGATTATTTAAATGAAATCAAGTCTTTAAAGGAGAAGGTTCATGAGCAAGAAAAAAAAAATTGCTATTAATTTGTCAGAAAAAGAATCTTGATATTACTCGGGAAAAAACTGATAGAGATTTCAAAGCCTTGGAAACAAATTTCAAGGCCTTGAAAACTCAAGTCAAGGAAGTAGTCACAGAGAACTCTCTTTTGAGTGATAACCTTATTGCTCTAAAACATCTACATGAAGAATTAGAGGAACAGAACACTATTCTGACTGACAAAACTTCAAGACTCTAAGAAGGTTATGACAAAATTTGCTGGCTCAGAACACAATCTCAACTTAATTCTAGGAAGAAGTCATCAATCTGTTCACAAAACTGGTATTGGATATAATCAAAACATTCCAAAAGAAAAATTGTACCAGATTTGTGAAAACAAGTAGCTGGAATTTTCCAAAGTGTCATTACTGTGGCAAGATTGGTCATGTCAAGATGACTTTTCCCTTCAAAAGAAGAGAACCTCACATATGGAACACTTTTCCATTCCAACTTAAGTGACAAGTGAGACAGATTTGGGTTCCTAAAGGGGTTAAAACACCTGACATGGTTGATCCTGAATATGAATCCAAATTTCACATAACACATGGTAAGACAGTGAATGGTGTTTGCAGGTTGTCACCAAGAACAAAGAACATATGTGGATTATGGATAGTGGCTGCTCCAGGCTCATGAGTGGCAAGACTTCTTTATTTACTGAATTGAAAGAACAATCAGGAGGGACAATCACACTTGGTGACAAAGGAAAATGCAACATCATAGGAATGGGTAAAGTTTGTAATGGTTCTACAGATTCTATCTCATATGTTTATCTTGTAGATGGTTTAAATTTTAATCTTCTTAGTGTATCACAAATGTGTGAAAAAGGTAATAAGGTTGTATTTGAAAATGAGAAATATGTGGTGCCAGATGAAAAATCTGAAAATTGCACCCTCACTGCTTCAAGGTCAAACAATGGTTATTGTTTGAATACTAAAAAATTTGCATGAGAACGTATCAAGTGGCTCAAGGCCTTGAAAGAGGATTCAAAGCTTTGGCATAGAAAGCTTGGACACATCAGCTTACATACTTTAAAAAAATTGATTTCCGAAGACCTAGTAAGAGTTTTGCTTTCCATCAAGTTAAAGGATGAAGAAGTATGCAAGGCTGGTGCCAAGGTAAACAGACAAGAAGCTCCTTCAAGACTTAAAACTTTGTAAGTACAAGTAGACCTATTGAATTGCTTCATATGGATCTGTGAGGTCCTATGAGAGTGCTGACTCCAAAGGGTAAGAAATACTTGCAGGTTATTGTAAATGATTTCTCTAGATTTACTTGGATTATGTTTCTTAGAGAAAATTCTGAAGCTTTATCTGAATTTTCAAAAATTTTTAAAGAGCTTCAAACTCTGAAAAACCTGCCCATTGCTTCAATTAGATGTGATCATGGCAGAGAATTTGATCAACTAGAGTTTGTTTATTTTGTGTCAAGTTTGGTATCTCTCACAAATTTTCTACTCCTAGACCTTCTCAACAAAATGGTATAGTTGAATTAAAGAACAAAACACTTGAGGATTTCTAGGACAATGCTTTGGAGAACAAGTTGTCAAAGTCTTTTTGGGCAGAGGTTGTAAATACTGCAAACTATATTTTGAACAGGTGCCTGATTAGGCCTATTTTGAAGAAGAATCCTTATGAACTTATCAAAGGGAGAAAGCCAAACATCTCTTATCTCAAACCATTTGGCTGTACCTTCTTTGTTCACAACAGTGGTAATGATAACCTTCGCAAGTTTGATGCCAGAAGTGATGAAGGTATATTTCTTGGTTATTCCTTGACTAGCAAAGCATACTGGGTTTACAATAAAATAACCACGCTTGTTGAGGAAAGTGTACATGTTATTTTTGAAGAAGGATATGACGGTTCTTTGAGTGATGGTTTTGCAGATCTGAATCTGAACAAGCATGAATCAGAAGATGAAACAGATCCAGACAATGGTTCCAAGAACAACTTGCAGGAAAACGGAAGAAATTTTCAAAGCCTTGAAAATAGGTTTCAAAACCTTGAAACAGAATCTCAAGAAACACTGAGTGGTCAAGCCAAAAAATCGCGACCTCAAGGTCCTGAAAAAGATTCCGGGAGAACCAGAACCCTGGACACCAATAAAGAAGTTCAGATATCTGTCATCTCATCCAGCAGAAAACATTATTTCTGATCCATCCACTGGTACACAAACAAGATCTCAGTTGAAGAACTTGCATGCTTTTAATGCTTTTGTATCTCTTATAGAGCCCACGAATGTGAACGAAGAAATTCAAGACGCAGACTGAATCATTGTTATGCAAAGTGCGCTGAATGAATTCGAGAGGAATAGATTTTGGAATCTAGTTCCTCCTCCCAAAGATCAGTCTGTGATTGGAACAAGGTGGGTTTTCAGAAACAAGCAGGATGAAAGTAGTAAGGTTATCAGAAATAAAGCAAGACTGGTAGCTCAAGGCTACATCTAGGAAGAAGGTATAGATTACGAGGAGACTTTTTCTCGTGTTGTCAGGTTGGAAGAAATCAGAATATTACTTTTTTTTGCATCTCATAAGAACATAAAATTTATCAAATGGATGTTAAATTTGCATTTCCAAATGGCTATTTTTAAGAGGAAGTTTATGTTCCTCAACTAAAAGGATTTGAAAATGATGAGTTTCTCAACTATGTTTATAAACATGACAAAACTCTTTATGGTTCGAAACATGTTCCAAGAGCATGGTATGAAAGATTGTCAAAGTTTCTACTTGAAAATGGTTTCAAAAGAGGCTTCATGATAAAACTATTTTCATAAAGACTCATGAGAAAGATATTTAATAGTACAGATATATGTTGATGATATTTTTTTTGGTGCTACTAATGATTCTGTTTCCAAAGATTTCTCAAGTCTTATGAGCAAGGAATTTGAAATGATCTTGATGGGCGAGTTAAATTTATTTCTTGGACTTCATGTAAAAAAATGAAGAAATGAATTTTTCTACACCAGAGTAAGTACACCAAGCATTTTCAGAACAAGTATAACTTGTCTCAATGCAAGGCTGCCAAAACTCCCATGAGCTCTACACTATCCTTCGACAAGGATCAAAATGGTAAGAGAGTGAACCGGAAAGAATGCAAATGTATGATTGGTTCACTACTCTATCTTACTTCAAGAAGACCAGACTTCATGTTTACTTTCCGTATGTGTGCTAGATTCCAAGTAGGGATGGCAACGAATCGGATTTGGATGGGATCTGTCAATAGTCCGATCCGATCCGAAAATGATACCTCCTGATCTGTATTCGATTCGAATCCGTTCGGATTCGGATCGGATCACATAACGGACCAAAAAGTCCGAATCCGATCCATAAGGAAAACGGATCACGGATCACAAGAACGGATCACGAATCGGATCAGATCAAATTATATATTATTATATAATTATATGCATAATATATTATTATATTATACAATTATAATTGTATTACATCATTGTACATATATTATATGTATTTCAGATCGGATCGGATTATTTTTTATTTTATATATATTTCGGATCGGGTCTGATCGAATCATCAGATATTTACAGATATGATCCGAATCCGATCCAAAATCTGAACCGGTCGCATATTTGTGATTCATATCCGATCCAAAGGCAAATGGATCAGATTCGGACCGCTGCGTTAGGTTCGGATCACCCCGGATCTCGGATCGGAGTGGACCGCATTGCCATCCGTAATTCCAAGCTGATCCTGAAGAGTCTCACTTAGTTGCCGTCAAATTAGTCTTTAGATATCTCAATGTTACCAAAGACTTAGGGCTTTGGTATCCTAAACAATATAAATTCTATTTGTGTGGCTATTAAGATGCTGATTTTGCAGGATACAAAGTAGATAGAAAAACACTTCAGGGTGTTGTCAGTTCCTTGGATCATCCCTGATAAGCTGGAATTATAAGAAGCAAAATTCAGTAGCTTTATCAACAGCAGAAGTTGAACACATAGAAGCTGGAGCTTGTTGCTCTCAAGTACTGTGGATAGCTCAACAAATAAATACATAGAAGCAGAAGCTGAATACATTCAAAATCAGTATAACATTATTTTCCTTGCACACGTCACACAGAGATTTTGAATTTCACACAAACTTTCCTTCTTAAAATATTTTGGAATACTTAGTTTCATTTTCAATCAGTACTTATCTTAACTCCTCTCTCTCTATTGAAACAAAGTTCTCATGGAAAATCCTTAACCCCCCCCCCCCTTAAATTTCATACCCTAGGCTTACAAGGCTTTTCTACCTGAACTTGAAACCAGAGAAAATCTTGGGTTTGATTATATCTTCTAAGGTGGCTAGGGTTAACATGGAATTAGATCATGATAAGTTTTCCAATGTCTTAAATTGCCCAAACAGGTAAACTACTGACAATCATTCTAGCAAGATTAAAGCTTTAAAGTAGGCTAGAGAAGAATTCTGTTTGCCTAGTGTAGCTACTACCTCAAAACAGTTGACTCACTCTGTGTAAACTGTTGAAGCAAAGATTTTGTTTACCATTCTAATAAGGTGTGTAGTACCTGAGGAGAATTCAAACGAGTTGATGTCTGATAGGGTACTGTATTTGATGTATCAGATTATGCATGGTTATGAGATTGATTTTCCAAGCATTGTGATGGAGCACATGCTTTACTCTTGCACCAAGAAAAGTAAAATCCTCTACCCTATGGAAACCTCCTCACACTCTTCTTTCAACACCTTGAAATTCCAATTGATAGGAAAGAGACAATTACTACTGGTTTTGGAATGCTTGATGAAAAGTCTTTTCAAATGATTGGACTTGTGAAAACCATTGAGGGAGGATGGAAGCTCTACTCTGAATTGTCTGTTGAAGAGTTGCAGGCTAAGAAGTTCCCTAAACCTAAATCCCTGCCCTCTCCATCAACTCTACCTTCTCAATCTCATGACCAATCCATTGTTCTCCAAAGAATATACTTCATTGAGAATGAATTGGATGATTGAAGAAAGGTTAGTATGAGTTTGGTACTAAGTTCAGACAGATAAAATATATGGTTGAAAGTGTCTTCAAAAGTATCAATTTGATCCACGTGGAGGAAGAAGTTTCACAAGCTCCAGAAGGATCAAAGAAGCCAGGATCTATAGCTGATCTTTTTGGTGAACAAAGTACTGAGGATTAAACTGCTGGGAATAAGGGTACTGGGCAACAGGTTGCTGGATATACAGACGTATGGGCAAAGACTATTGAGGATGAGGAACAGGGAAAAGAAGATAGTGTGGATTCTGCATTACTACTCAAAGACTTGAAGCAAAAGAAAAAGAAAACAAAGCTTCATGTTGGAATAGCTTCCCTAGAGGCAATCTATATTTAGTGTGAACGATGTTTTGGCTAGAATATTCATTTATTAATTATTGTGATATTTAATATAATGAATTCCTTAGATACAATGTGTTGTTTATCTTAAATATCCCTAGTCCATTATATTGGTTAATAGGACGATCAAATATAGACGAGTATGTGTGTATATTGATACGGAGATATCAACTCTAACATATGGGTATGCATTAGGAGTAATGGCATACTGGATTGACCCACGACGAGAATGAGAAATTAGATTATGTCAAAGTCACAATCGCTTATCATAGTGCCAATAATATTGTAATCCTTAGACTTGAAGTCTTTAGATACTCTAGTTGTGGAATATCATACTTTGATGTTATTCAACGTTGCGCCTTAACCGGGTAACTATAAATATAGCTATCGGGCATGATAGGAAGCAAGCTTAGAGATCGTAGTGACGTAGAGAGGATTCGTCCCTCCCACATAATGGGAGAAAATATCCATGGCCACTCGAGGGATGGTGCTCATTGAATGTCTGGCCAGACTCAGATAAATCAATATGGAGATATTGATGTTATCTACTTGCATAAGCATATTCCCAGGATCGAGAAACTATGGATCGAGAAACTATGGATTGGATATACGAGTGTGGAGACAAAGGGATAATACAATATGTGATTATTGGGCACGAGGTTTGTCGGGATCACTGACTTATTTCTATTAGTTGGGTTGCATGGATGTGTTGCTAGACACCGCTCCATGTTAGTAATAAGATACTAAAAACTAAGTAGAAACCTATGGGGTCACACACCGGATGGATTAAATTGGATATAGGTATAAATTGGTTGGACTAATTAATAAAATAATCATAACGCAACCATAAGAAAACTTAGTAGGACTAATTTGCATGTGGGATAATCCATGTAAGGACATGATTAGTATTGGAGTGTCTTTATGTATTTAATAAAGAGTTATGACTATATAAAGGAACTCTAGCTTGTTATTTCTCAAGACAAGTCATTATTGATAGAACTTAACAAAGCAAGAGAGGAGAGCAGGTTGGGAAGGCCGAAACCCCCTAACCCGTCCGTCCCTTTGCCGTCGGCCACACCAAGGCGAGGCCTTGGTGCTCCGTTTTGCGTGATCATCCTCCTCCCTCTTCCGCTGCGTTACCTACGTCAAACCCTAAAAGTTCCAACCATTTTCAGTTCAGCTGATCTGTTTGAAGGTGATGATGTGGCTAAAAAGACTGTGAAGGAGTAGCACAAGAAGAAGAACAGCAAGTTGATGAGGAAGATGAAGAAGAAAGTGATCGACAGGAAACTACAGAGTCTAAGGGAGATGAAGACCCAAAACCTTGATTCCAGCCTTTCTTTCTTCTTTTCAATGCCTTAAAATTCCTTTCAAAGCTTTGAAAACACTCTTCCACTTTCAAAAAAATTCAGTACTTCGTTTTTTTTAAAAAAAAATAATTTGTTCCAACATTTCTCACTTTTTTTATGAAAGTCAAAAAGGGGGAGAAATTTAGGGGTTACTACAGTAGCTTTTATTTGGTTTGGATGAGTGTGGAAGTAGGTTTGTTGAACTTCTTAGTACTTTTTGGTTTTAAGCTTGGACTAGTTGCTCAAATTGATTTTTGATTCAGTACATTATATATGTTGGCATTGCTATCTAGTTATTAATATTATATAATTGTTTCTGCTATGCGATTAGTGTCTATCTTTTGCAGAGAAATTGTTTAGACAGATTAATTGGTTTTGTATTTCATCAAGGGGGATTGTAAGTTTATAGTTGGTTTCAAAGGCTTGAACCTTGTTTCAAGACCTTGAAACTGAAGAGAATGAACTGAGGGGTGTTATTACTCTTATGTCTCTCTAAACCCTTTCACTTGATCATACTGTATAAGATGAATAAATAAAAATTAATTATGTGAACTAACATGACTTGATCTCATTATCTGCCTAAGTTATTTTGCAGGAAATTTTAACCAATTATGTGCATGCAGGATTAGTAAAGTTTCCTTATTTGCAGAGATGAATAAGAGACAATCAATGCTTGCAGATTCAATGCTATTATTAAGGAAGATTGTCTGGACATTCTTTAAGCTTGCAGATGAAATATCGGATAAAACTAAAGTCAGAAAAGCAAGCAACTAGCAGTTGGAATCAAGCAGTTTAGAGTCAAAGATATGTTGCATATTTTTGGGATTTATGTTTTAAGATTGCTATATATTATGCAATTCAAATCAGCAGAAGACAAAGGGACAAACGGATACATTATGAAGCACAGAACATTACAGCGATTCAAACAACTCTCAATGATTGACAAGCATCTGTGAGGAATATCAAATCATCTAATCCATTTTCCAGAAGACAGTTCAAGCTTAACATCTTCACTGTGTTACAATATTCTTCATCTGAGCATTATTTGTATATCATCTTGTTATATGTCTTTATCACTTAATCTCGTGGTGTTGTTCAGGGGGAACAAAAGAGATTCTTATTGTATTAGTTAGCTGGAGCAGGTACTTGATATGTTAGGAAGAACTACAGACTGCACAGAGTAAGGCACTTCTCTGGGTCTGAAATCTAGGGCTTAGCTTTTGATAATAAGAAGTATGTTGAAATCATGAAGAGATTAGATCCCTCAGGCGGAGACGCAGGTCATTATGGACAGATTTCCATAAAATTAAAAATGGAAATCAAGAAGGTATTTTATTTGAAATGGTCTTTTGAAACAATCACACAAAAAATTTAAAATGCGTAATAATGTAAAGCGAGAATAATTGTACGGAGAACAGTAACAAGGTACTACATCTGTTGCTTCTCTATCACACTGATTTGACTTTTGTCACTATTCACTGGGTCACTTTGACCCGGTGATTTGTGTAGCAAAACGATACAATTTTTTGACAATTTTTTCATGTCGTTGTGGAGTAAACGTTGCTCTATAATACGGTGAAAAAATTATTAAAAATTAGAATCTCTTTGCTATCCAATTCATCCGGTCAAAGTGACCCATATACGAGTCAAAAAGTCAAACCGGTGTGACATACAAGAAATGGAGGTAGTACTTTTTTCGTGTTGACTACAATAACTCGGCATGTGCTTATTTTCACTCGGCATCTGTTCATTGACGTGTTGACTATAGTCATTTGGCTTGTGTTTATTGTCGATGTTGGCTACGGCCACTCGGCCTGTGATGTTGCTCGGCCGCAATCAGCCCGAGTCACTCCGAGTAGACACCTTTCTGAATGCAAAGGAGTCTTAAGGAGGTGTCGACACTTAAGGTCTAGGTTTCCAGTTTATGGGATACTGGTTACCCGAATCCGTACAATAAATTATGAATTTGATTCCGTTCTTGAAAATAGATAATTTGAGTTTTCGAGGAAGAATTGATATGTGTTTTACATGAAAAGGAGAAAAAGAATGGATGAATTTAATCACTCATAAAGTTTCGACTGGATTAATTTAGCTCAAATACTCTTGTTATTTCTTTTAAATAATATTTATACTTGTCTCATCGTGTTTACATCCTTGGGTATTATCTCGCTCAATATTTGTAGCTGACTTTCAGACTGTGGTGTTTATTTGTTTTCTTTCCTCACCATAGGTTTAGATATAAGAGGCTTGGTTTAGCTTGCGTGCGAATCGCTTTTCCTATTTCTAGTTTAATAACATGAGTACATTAGAGGCTTCAGTTTATTTTTTAATAATCTTTTCCGTGTTTGAGGCACACGTGTTTTTAATAATTTACTTGTAATATTTTAAAAATTAATGGTTGGTGGTTTGTTTTGGTTATCACCTTTAACGTCTTTGTACTTGAGAGTATTCTCGGGTGAAGAGTAATCTTTTTTTTAGCCATTATTTTGGAAGATTTGGGGAGATCCTTTGGCTAATTTAATGGTGGATCCTTAGTTTATTGACCCTAGCCTTGTGAAGGCTTAACTAGGATTCGTGGGAATATTTGAGGCGCTAGTTGAGATGATGATTTAGAGCCAGGCGTCAAGCATGAGCTTCTTTGGGTGTATATTTAGTGATTGAGGATGGTGTATTTTGGAGGTAGTTGAAGAGGTTCACACCCAAGATCACTGTTAGAAAACTTCCCATCAACCCTCCCCGATGATACTAATATCATTTCATCATTTCAGGAAGTTCATTACAGTCTTACTTTTTGGAAGTATTCTGATGAGTTAGTGGGTATTTGGAGTTATTTATATGGTTTCTACTCGAAAGACTATTTTGGTTTGACTTATTATAGATGATTTGAGAGATTTTGATGGTGATCGACTATTTACATTCCTATGCATTACTTAGAGTCTTGTTACTTCGATATTGTTTGAGTCTCGAGTTGTCTATTCATATGTCTTTGTTTTGAGTTATATGATTCACTTGATAGGAATGATGTTTAACTCTATGCTTTAAACTCCAAGATGAGGACTATATGTTAATGATTAGAAGGTTATGTAGTAAATTCAGCATCGTGAAAATATGCACAACAGTGAGAGTTTAATTTTTATTACCTGTTTAGACTCCGCTTTATTTGTGCCCAAAATTTTTCTAGATAATATACATAAAGGGAACCCTAATTTAAAATTTTAAGCTCCAGATTTGGTCTGGAGAATTAGATAAATTTCTCAATGTTCGTTGTTTGCTGAAAAAAGATGCAGAAAGACCAGTTGTACAATTATAAACTTTATTCTATCTTCAGGTAACTAAATGAGCCTCAAACTGTGAAGGATGAAAGTGACACATAGAGCTTCAATTGAGCCAAGGACTCGTTCGTTAAAATTAAGTAGGTTCACGGCCTCGTGTAGTTGAAGTTTCTACCCATATTTTATGTGACAGCAGCAATAGTATTTTCATAATAACTGGAGTTGTACCTTAGCTATTGAATATTTTCTTCTCAACTATGAAATAAGACTAAAAAGGATTGTGCAGGCCCATTTAGTAACCAGAAGATAGTTTACTAAATGCTTGTTCTCGCTTTACGTTATTACACATTATTAATTTGTATTTCTTTTGTTGGACTAAATATTCATGGAGCAATGATGATCTCTTACAAGTGTTGGGTACAACCTATGGCATGTCAGAAAAAGTTGTGGGTTAAGGAGACAGTTTTAGGAAGGGAGGGATCCCACCCACCCTCGAATGATTAAGTTTATCTTTGAAGTTATGCTTTTTATGCCATCTAAATGTTTAAGTCCTAATTTGGGATTATCTTTGAAGTTTAGTTATGAAGCTATTAGTTGTAGACAAGTACCACTGGAGTTGTGTTATTTAGCTAATAAATTGGGTATTCATGCTAACCTATCTTCTGGTTACTGAATGAGAATCAAATTGTGAGGGATAAAAGTATACACATAGAGATTCAATTGAGCCAAAAATTGGGCTCGTTCCATTAAATTTAAGTGGGTTAACGACTTCGCATAGTAGACGTTTCTACCCATATTTTATGTAACATCAGCAGGAGTATTTTTTTGATAACTGGAGTTGTATCTTAGCTATTGGAATATTTCTTCTCAATTATGAAATAAGACTGTAAACTGGATTGTGCGGGCCCAATTGTGTTTCGACCATGGCTCATGGGTGGATGCTCGTTCTCGCTTTATCTTATTACACATTATTAATTTTTATTTTTTTTGTTGGACTAAGTATTCATGTAGCAATGGTGGTCTTTTACAAGTCTTAGATACAACCTATGCCAGTTCAGGAAAAGTGATGGGTTAAGGAGACAATTCTAGGAAGGGAGGGATCCCATCCACCCTCACTTGGTTAACTTTATTTTGAAGTTATGAGTTTTATGCCATTTTAACGTTTAAGTCTTGATTTAGGATTATGTTTGAATTTTATTTATGAAGCTATTAGCTGTGGAGAAGTACCCTTGGATTTTTGTTATTTATCTAATAAATTGGGTGGTCATGCTTGGAGTATACTTTTTCATGGCTATTTTTTTTGAAAATTGTTGTAAATTGACTTATTATGAGAATGTGTTGGGAGGTTTTGATGGTTAACTATCTAAAAGTTTTAGGGCATTACTTAGAGTGTTATTACATGAGAAATATTGAAGGCCATAATATTTTTTCGGTTATGGGTTGTCTTTAATGATTTATGATTCATTTTTGCCACTTCAAAACCATGAAGTGTCGTTTTCCTTGAGAATATGACATTTATTTCTTTATCGGATGTGTTCCTCCCATGTTTGGGGTCCACTTATGAATTTGGGTTTCTGTTTTGGGATTGAACTATGAGATTTGAACTGGGATAAGTTTCTATTCTAAATTGTTGAGTGTTATATGCTTTAAACTCCCAGATGAAAAGTATATGTTATAGATTATGAAATTCTGTAGTAAATTCAGCATCGTGAAAATCTGCGCAAAATTTAGAGTTTAATTTTTATTACATGTTTAGACTCCATTTTATGTTTTTCTAAATTTTTCCCAGACACTAAAATATAGGGGAACCTCGTGTAAAAATTGAAGCTCAAGATGAGGTCTGGAGAAATAGTTAAAATTCTCAAAGTTCGTTGTTTGTTGAGAAGAGGTATAGAAAGACCAGATGTAGCATTTTTGACTTTAACCTATCTTTCGTTTACTTAATGAGGTTCATATTGTGAGGGATGAAGGTAGACACATAGGGCTTCATCTGAGCCAAAACCTGGATTCGTTCGATTAAATTAAAGTGAGCTAACGACCTCACAAAATTGAAGTTTCTGCCCATATTTTATGTGACAACAGCAGTAGTATTTTCGTAACAATAGGAGTTGTAACTTAGCTATTGAATTGATTCTTCTCGATTATCTGAGTTGTGACAACTATTTTGTTAAATTCGTACGCGCACACTATATGTTATTGTCCTACTTGTACTTTTATTGCATTATGTATTGGATAAATGATACAATATGACGTAGTGTAGGTATATGATTGATAGACCACTGCGAAAACTACAAGTGTTACGGATATGGTTGAAAATGAAAAGGAATGTTGGTTCTCGAGATCAACTCAGTGGGTTTTAGATGCTTTTTAGTTAGCTCATCGTAATTTTGGACTATGTAGGCATTATGATATTTTGGATGTGTATTTGGAGCTAGGTTTGTAAACGAGCCGAACCGAATATCACTTGTTTGAGTTTGGCTCATTTAAGTTGACTACTAAACGCATCGAACACGAACTCGAGCCGAATAAAAAAACCTGGTTTGAGTTCGGCTCATTTAGGGCACGATTTGTTCGTTGTTCTCTCGTGGCTCGTTTAATTAGCTCGTTTACGGGCTCAAATTCGGTTCGACAAACTTGTATTTCTCTTGGATGGATATCAACTTTGCATATCATATTAGCACATAAAGAAATAAATTACCAATTATGAGTTTTCAAGAGAGGTTACTTAGTAGTTAGAGGAGGGATGGTAGTTAAAATCTAATGAATTGAAATGCATCAAAATTTGATTTTGACTTTTACTTTGTCTTCTGATGCTCATCCGCACATTATTGTTTATTTCCGATGCTTTCTTCTACACATAAATTGATAGAATTAAAAAAAAATAAAACTGGAACATATGATTGCAATGAAGACACGAATTCTATAACTAAGAAAAAGTTAGAACTCAAAGTCCTGAATGATTTGTTGTACTGGAATGTGAAAACTAATAGAAGCAAGAATGTTGGAGATATGCAAACTTTCCTCATTTAAAATGATTATGAATTAAATGGATAATATGTTGTTTAAAGGAAAGGGCAATTAAGTCATGACAAGTAAAATATGGTGTAAACATAGAAAATGACCGCGTAAGAATCAATTCCCTTTATTTATTGCATAACAGTTGTGAAACAAGAGAGTTTGTAGAGGCAAGAACTCCAGAATATAAAAGAGACACAATGTAGGGAGAAATGTATTGAGACGTGTACTCAATCTTCAAACATAAGCCCCTTTATATAGGTATTAGGGTGGGTTAATGGGCAAATCACAATATACAATGGGCTTACAACTTGTGATGGATATTAACCAATAAACAAGCCCAAAATTTCAAACACTCCTTGAATATTCATCACTTATGATGCCTTTTTAAAACCTTGTCAAGAAAAAATCAGCAGGACAAAATCTCTAACGAAGGAAAAAGAGTACATCGGTGCTTGAAGACATGTATCCTCTGCCACCAAGTGAAACCCATTGGGACAAAAAGCCTTGAATAAGGAAAAAGAGTACAAAACAAAATGAACTTTCTCCTTGTCAAAACAAATCTCTTAGATTCTTTTTTTACGTTCATTGAAGATGACATTCTTCAGGAACTCACATTTAATTGCGGGCCTCATTAAAAACCTTTATAGGAAAATATGTAGGAAAAAACCTCGGTGAATAAAAAGAGTACAACGCCAAATAGTTTCAAGATTGAAGCTTAAAATTCCCCCTCTTCATAGCATCAATTGATTGATATCCATTCCACTTTCTTTAATGTTTTCTTGTAAGTATACCTCATCACGAGTCGTTTGGGGGCTTTAAACTTGTAATATAAATTCACGGAGAAAACAAAGCCTAGCTCTTTGTGAATAGACCTACAAACACTTCCAAATATATGATGCAATAATACATGACCATGTAGAGATGATAAACAAAAACTATTCATCCACAGTTAGCATGTCATGTAATTGTATGTCATGTGATATCAATAAATGACACAAATGCCTTAGACTACTCGCGAGTGTACACTTTCAGTTGTATTAGAAAACTAGATATATTTCATCGGTACCAATCTCCTTGATTATAACATAAAATGATTTATACGATCATACTAGAACTAGTTACTTTAAACATGTTTCTATTTATTTTGTAGTATTCTGGACTAAAGAAGTATCATAATGATTATTATTACCCATACCATGAGATGATCATAACTTATTCAAAATTGTGTGTTCTTCACATCATATACTATTTCTTAGTGGCGGAGCCAAGATTTGGTGAAGGGGGGCACGATTTTTTATTTTGGTGAGGAGAGAGTATAGATTTTTAATGAATAAAAAATAGGCTGGTGTAATAAACACAATGGGCATTTTGTGTATTTATGGAAAAGTAGAGGGGCAATTGTTTATATTAAATAGGAAATACTTGTTTTTTTGTCCAAAAAAAGGCTTTGCCACTGCTAGGATTGAAACTCATGTAATAAAATCAATAGTACAAAGTCCTAACCGCTTGACCACAATACAATTTGTGATTATTTGGGGGGGGGGGTACATGTATATATTCTGAACAGCAAAACTACGAAAGAGCTAATAAAATTCAATATGGACATTGATGCTTTAAGTATATGATGGTGGGCACTTATTAAATTCAATATGGACATTGATGCTTTAAGCATCACAAGTACTCTTAGTACTTATATTTATGCTCCATGCATTGACAAATCTGCGGAGTTTGTATCCTCTTGTCCATGTATCCGTTGACCTTTGTCATGGCCAAATATTTTATGTCAACTTGTTCCACTTCTGGTGGTAAAAGGAAATCATATATGATTTCAAGCGCTTTTCTAATTACAGTATCATCAACAATAAGATCATAAGATTAATCTCAAATTAGGTACCTTAGTTTCTTCAAGAGATTCATGCCTCTTCAAGGGCTATTTGTTTTCCGAAGTTAGTTTTGGTCTAATGATGATGATATCATTTCTTTTCTCGTAAATCATGAGAATTTTTCATATCTTATGTTCTAAATTGAGACTTTAAATCGCACAAGATTTGAATGCATATGACATCCTCTCCTTGAGGATTCTTACATTTGTACAAACAAATATTACATGCTACTGGCATACTATCAAACCAAATACACATTAGTCAATTAGACTCCGGCCTATAATGGAAATTCTAACTTTACACCGGTATAGCTGAATGTAAATGAGTTAAAAATAAAGTTAACGTCGTGTAACCTGGTGTATCTCCCCCACATGATGTGAAACCCATGGCCGTCATAACTTCACATCTTATGATTTTGGCATAAAAAAGTCCACGCATACATTAAGGCCATGTGATGTAATTTATCTCTCCATGAGATATGATATGTCATAGTTTCCATTATTTGCATATTCTCATAAAATCTAGTCACTACTATCAAGAGACGAGTTATTATTCATTGAGAAATATGATATGATTTGAACCTCCTTCAAGAAGTAATGAGCTAATTTGGTCGTTCTATCCGGAGCACGCAATAGGGAGAAATAATCCAAAATGAATTCCTACTGGGTTTGGTATCAATCAATAAATATCTCAAAAGTGGATCATTATATCCTCCATCAAGCATAAGCGATTCTATGAATATTTAGGATAACATGCTAAATTCTCAAAAGAATGTCCGCAGAGGGAGGATATCAAGTTTCATACTCTTCGGGAGGGTTCATACAATATTTAAATATTTCTAAATGTATGATTGATAACATCCCAATCATTGCAGGGGTTAAATTGATATACCTCAATCTATTAAGATATTTTCAAAGAATATTTCTACCCATAACCATAACTTAGTCCCTATCTTGTAGACTATTTGGACCATATGACATTCACTTCTGGGAACGTGGATCAATTTGGTTGGACATTTTGAGGGACTACAGGTCATTAACAAATATTCATCATAACCGTAATAGATCATCAAAACCACTTCAGGGGCTTGATTTTAATTTTGAATATTTTATTGCGAATTGGTATGAAAACACAACGCATCAAGTAGGCGTTGGTTTGGCGATGTAACTTATCAAGCCATTTCGCTCCCTCATAATGATATCTTCATAGAAAATGCCCTTTTCTCCAAATGACTTAAAATTTTAATGTGCGGAGTCATCGCTGTAAAGATACTAAGTGCTAGAAACTTCTCAAATAACTCAATAAATATATCTCAAGAGCGCAAAAAAGTTCAGTTAGGCGATGCTTCTTTTGAAACTACTGGTTCATTTATCTTATCCCCATATTTTTATGTAGTCTTCCTCTTCCGGGGAAAACATAAGGATGTAATATATGGACGTGCATATCATTGCAACTAAGTTCATGACTGCGCCGATTATTTTGACACCATGGATTGGTTCACTCCAGCGAATGCGTCACTATTTTCTGTAAATAAATGTTGTTGAGCTGGCGTTTACTTCTGAAAATGCACTACAGTCCACTTTTCAACATTGGACCATCTTATCAAGAGCTTATGATTAAATCTTTCGCATTATTCTACAGGAGTTTCCATTTTTAATACGATATATCTTTGACATATAATAATATTCTATAACTCTTGTGCATAGCATGTATTACACAACTTCTGGCATGAAATACCGCATATATCAATATTAAATGCTTTAATAGTATACCATTCAATGATAGTATGCTTGTATCACTGAAAGGCGATAAATAGAAAAACTCTTGTGGAGGTTCACTTATCGTTAAGATTGCGTAAAGTACAAATTGGTAGTCGTCAACTCATGGTTGGCTGATCCAACTCTTTATCACGTGTGACTTCTAGTTACATAATAATTTTTACTTCTGGTACACTGTCACGATTCGAGAATTCTTAGAATTGTTTATTTTTTTATTTGAACTTCAGGTTCAATGAATATAAGAAAAAAAGTCTTTCAAATCTATCAAAAATTATGACTTCGGGTCATAAAACACCTCATGACTGCATGATATGAGTCATAAAATATGTCCAAAAAATATTAATGTGGACTAATAACTTCTTCTGAAGGTTCTTTCTACAAAATAAAGATCTTCTTATTGAGTTTAATCTCTTTTAGAGATTTTCAGGTTCACATCCATAACCATCTCTATAGTCACGTGGATTTCCACCGGATACAACAAAGTGGTTTGCTTCTGGAAATGCACTACCATACACTTATGGGAGTGGGTCGAGTTGTTCGGTCATGAAGAATGAAAATAGTTTAAATCAAACATAATATTTGATAATATGTCATAACTTCAAGTTATTGACAATTGTAACTTTCCTTCACATCTTCTGGTGTGAAATATTTCGTTTGCAACCGTTAGCAATATCTATTGCTTTTCATTTGTTCTATAGTATTGGTCAGCAAGAAACTCTCTTTAGGAGATCCTTATTTTTTCCATTATGATACCAACAGTAATATCAGAATAAGAATAAAACTACAAAAACATGTAAATTAGCAGAAGAAGAAAAATAGGCAATCGAAAGTTCTGGTTCAATAAGTGTAAATACTCTCTTCAAGGAGATATTTTTATATAACTTTATAACATCGTCATGTTATAAGTCTCTTCATATTATGCATAACTTCTGGTAGGGAAACGATTTTACACGCATGTAAATAGCGTATATCCAGTAAATAATCATGGACTGAGAACATCTTTTGGATGTTCTAATTTGATCATTAACAATACAAAATATTAAATTTGACTAACAAATACATAAATTGTAAAGGCTGAAAAAATTGAGCCTCGTCGGGAGGTTGATCATGTTCAATTTTAGAAATCTCTTAAGGATATTACCATTTGTCAAATTTTTAATTTCTGGTTATAAAATTCATATGTCATAACTGTAGATAATGAGTTATTATATGTAATTTGTTACTTCCGGAACAAACTTCATGGCAATACATGAATTTCTATAGCCAATATGAAATCTCTTCCGGAGATTCGTTTTTATCCAGAATAAGTTAAAAAAATGTAATGCAGAAAATTAAAGTGCATAAAAGTAACATAAATTAAAGAACACATAACGCTACATCTTCCGGAGGCTTAGTAATAACAAGCATTTTAGGTGTGTTAGATATTTCTTCTAGAGATGTAATAATAATCTATTATGACTTCAGGTCGTAAAGTGTCGTAACTTCAGGTTACCATAACATTACTATGCAACTCACAACTTCAGTTGTGAAAATATGGCTTTTGTAACCGTATAAATAGTTTAAACAATAATTGTCCATGGGTTAACACTCTTCTGGAGGTCACCCTTCCATCTAAATTAAACAATCGAAGCATGTGCAAACTTATATTTTCTTCCTTTTTGTCTAAAAAGAACAAAAGACTCTTGAATAATATGAAGCTAATAAGCAGGACAAATGTGGCGAGATTATGATTACTAACCTTTTGCGTATCGCCATGGTTAGAGAAAAATCAAAAACAAGGCTCAAATTTTGAAGCTCATTAGGTTACTGAACTACTAGTAAATTTTGAGAATCATTTTCAGACCTAGTGCAGCCGACTCACAAATAATGTAAAGATAAACAAAACACACATCAAAAAAAAAATTGTAAGACCACTATGGTTCATCAATAAAACCCTCTATGCCTACCCATAGGCATTATATCATAACATATTATGATATTAAAAATCATTCTAAAAAAATCTAGAAATCCTCTGTGTAAGTTCAACTCAGTTTCAAAGGCATCAAATAGCTAGGCCTTGAAACAGCTTTCAAAGCTTTGAAACTGACCATGCTTTATATGCATAAACTTAGAGGAGTTTCTAATCTTGATTAAACTCCTAAACCCCTGTGCTTGATCAGTTGTTATTTTATGATGAAAGACAAAGTATTTTGACAATTTAAACTATATCTCATCCATCTGTTTGACTTAGCTTTTTTAGGGACATTATGTTTCCTATATTACAGGATTTATTTCCGAACTTGAGTTTTGCAGGAAAGGAAGCTAAGTGTTGATTTGATTCTGTGACAATCTATTTTTTTTTTTTTTTGTAAAGTTTCCCAACATGTGTTTACACAAGATCAAATCAGTACCTTGAAGATATTGAGCAACTATCCGTTGGAGAAGCTGTTAGAGAAGTCAAAGTTGAAGCTACGAAATAGGGAAGTTTGTTAAGAGGAGATCTTGAAGATCTGCAATTCAAACTGCTCTATAAAATAGTGAAAGCTTAAGCAATACAACGGGGACAATTAGCAGAGACACTCAAACACATTCAGGGATTGACAAGCAACAAAGAAGCAAATTCATTTCTCTCAATCCAAGCATCTGAAGAACAATGCATACCCACTGCATATTCAGTTCTAGTGTTCTTCTATTCTGAACTTCATTTGTATATCATTCTGATAATATTTCCATTTCTTATTCTCGTTGATTCTTCAAGGTGAAAAATAGATAATTCTTAGTTAATCAGTTAGATAGAGCACTTACTAGATAGGTTAGTCAGAACCACAAGCTGTAATAGAGTAAGGCATCTCTCTGGGCTTGAGATCTAGGGCTTAGCTTTTGATTAATAATAATTGAGTTGAAAATCCTGTAGGGAGAAGATCCCTGAGGTATAGACGTAGGTCCAAGTGGACTGAACTCTATATATCTTGTGTCTCTTGCATTTACTTTTCAGTTCTATACTTAGTTCTTTTGCATCAATCAAAACAGTTTCATTTTAAGGGTTTGAAACTCATTTCAATGCCTTGAAATAGACTTATCTTTTTTTACTTCAACTGTTTTCTTTCCAAGGGCTTGAACTCATTTCAAGGCCTTGAAATACTCTTCACTCATTATAATTCTTTTGAAACCACTTTTCTTGCAAGTTAAGCAAAAGTTGGCATACTCTATTCAACCCCACCCCCCTTATACAGTATTGATCTTGTATTTCTACATAGTGTACACCCCTTCAATTGGTATTAGATCTTGTATCACTGCATAGATTTAACCATCTTGTGATTATGAGTACTATAGGTAATGGTGGTTTCTCTCAGGGAAGAGCTGCTAAGAGACCTATTATCTTCTGTGGAGAAAATTTTGTTCATTGGAAAGCCTTGATGAAGATGTTCATCATTGATCAAGATATAGAGCTTTGGACTATCATACAGAATGGTCCTCACAGTTTCTACACAGAGAAATACGGGATTAAAACTCTCAAATCTAAAGACTCGCTTTCTCCTTGTGAACTGGAACAATTTTCCAAAAACGATAAAGCTATGAATCTCTTATAGCGTGCTTTGAGTTCAGATGGGTTCAACAGGATCTCAGGTTGCAAGACTGCCAAGGAGATCTGAGATAAACTTGTGGTGACTTTTGAAGGAACCAGCTAAGTCCAGCAAACCAAGATCAACATATATCTCAGGCAATATGAGCTATTCAAGATGAATGGAGATGATTCAATCAGAGACATGTTCCAAAAATTCACTGACATTGTCAACAATCTTGATTCTTTGGGAATTAATATTTCCAATGAAGAAAAGGTTAGAAATATTTTGAGAAGTCTTCCAAAGGCAAAATGGGAACCAAAGACTATTGCTATTGAGGAAGCTCAAGATCTTTCATCACTTTAACTTGATGACCTTCAAGGAAAACTCCTTACACGTGAAATATCCATGAATGAGTTGATGGAGAATTACCAAAAGATGTCAAGAACCTAGCTCTCAGGGCAAAGGATAATGAGCCATCTCAAAGCCTTGAGACTGAAGATGATGAAGAAGATCCTATTGCTTTGATTTCCAAAGCCTTGACCAGAATTCTCAAAATGAAGAAGAACTTTGGAAACAAGGACTTCAGCAGAGATAGACACAGATCCTCCGGTAGCAAAGACTACAGAGGTAAATCTTCTTCACATGGTAATAAGCCTAAAGATATGAATTGCTTTGAGTGTGTTGATGCATGACATTTGTTCAGAGACTGTCCACACAAAAAGAACAAAAACTTTCAGAAGAAACATCATGATAGAAGAAATAAAGCCATGATAGCTTCCTGGAGTGATTCAGAAACCTCAAGTGACTCTGAATCTGAAGAAGAACATGCCAACCTATGCTTTATGGCCAAGAATGATGAAATTTCTGAAAAGAACATTGAGGTAATGGTAAACTGCTTGATTTCAAAACCAATAGAATCCCTCTCTAATTATCTTAGAACAATGCTTTTAAATGAAGAGGACTATCTGAAAGAGATTAGAGTTTTAAGAGAAAAATGTCATGAGCAGGCAAAAGAACTTGCATCTTGTTTGTTTGAATCACAAACTTGAAATTTCTCAGAAGAAAACTGATAGTGATTTCAAGGCCTTGAAAACCAGTTTCAAAGCCTTGAAAACACAAGTCAAGGAAGTAGTCACTTAGAACTCTCTTCTAAGTGACAGTATTGTTAATCTAAAACATCAAGTTGATGAGTTGGATAAACAAAAGACTACTCTAACTGAGAAACTTCAAAAATGTGAATCAGCCATGACAAATTTTGTAGGCTCAGAACACAACTTGAACTTGATTCTTGGAGGTAGCTTAAAGTCTGTTCACAAAATTGGTATTGGATACAATCCAAATTTTTCCCAGAAAGAACAATACCAGATTTGTCAAAGCTAGAAGCATAACATTTCCTAAATGTCATTACTGCATTAAAATTGGTTATGTCAGGATTACTTGTCCTTTTATAAGAAGAGACCCTCACATAATGAGGAATACTTTTCCATTTCAACTCATAAGACAAGTTAGACAGATTTGGGTTTCTAAAGGGGTTAGACTACCCAACATGGTTGACCCTGAATATGAATCTAAAATCCACACTTGGTCTATTAGCTGGGTAAGGCAGTGAATGGTGTTTGCAGGTTGTCACCAAGACCAATGAACAAAAATAATTAATGGACAGTGGTTTCTCAAGACATTTGAGTGGAAAGAGATCTTTATTCTCAGAATTGAAGGAGCAATCTGAAGGTTCAACTACACTTGGTGACAAAGGCAAATGCAGCATTCTAGGTATTGGTAAAGTTGGTACAAATGCTGAAAATTCCATCTCTGATGTGTATCTAGTTGATGGTTTGAAATTTAACTTGCTTAGTGTATCTCCGCTTTGTGATAATGGTAATAAGGTTATATATGACAAAGAGAAATGTGTGGTGCTAGATGAGAAATCTGACAATTGCATCTTCACTGCCTCTAGGTCAAACAATGTCTATACTTTTCAAACTAACAAAGTTGCATGAGAAAAATTGAAGTGTCTCAAGGCCTTGAAAGCAGATTCAAATATTTGGCACACAAAGTTGGGACACATTAGCTTGCATAGCTTGAACAAGATAGTTTCCAAGAACTTAGTAAGAGGTATACCCTCTATCAATTTCAAAGATGAAGAAGTATGCAATGCATGTGCACAAGGTAAGCAAAATAGAAGCTCATTCAAACCAAAGAACTTTGTAAGTACTACTAGACCCATTGAATTACTACATATGGATCTCTGTGGTCATATGAGAACTCCAACTCTATAGGATAAGAAGTACATGCTTGTTTTTGTAGATGATTTTTCTAGATATACTTAGGTTATGTTTCTTAGAGAAAAATCTGAAGCTCTCGCTGAGTTTTCAAAGATTTGTAGAGAACATCAAACCTTTAAAAACCTACATATTTACTCAATCAGAAGTGTTCATGGTAGAGAGTTTGATCAGCTTGAGTTTGATATATTATGTTCTAAGCATTGTATCTCTCACAAAATTTCTTCTTCTAGAACTTCTCAACATAATGGAGTTGTTCAAAGAAAGAACATTACTCTTGAAGACATGTCTAGAACAATGCTTCTGGAAAACAAATTGACAAAGTACTATTGGGCAGAAGCTGTGAATACAACAAACTATATTCTCAACAGGTGCTTGATCAGACCTATTCTGAAGAAGACCCCTTATGATCTGTTCAAAGGAAGAAAGTCAAACATTTCTTACTTCAAATCTTTTGGTTGTACCTGCTTTGTTCAAAATAATGGTAAGAACAATCTTGGTAAGTTTGATGCAAGAAGTGATGAAGGTATTTTTCTTGGTTATTCACAGACAAGCAAAGGCTATAGAGTTTATAATAAGAGAACCAAGCTTGTTGAAGAAAGAATTCATGTCATATTTGATAAAAGCTATGATGGTTCTTTGAGTGATGGTTTTGCAGATCTTAATCTGAACAAGCATGATTCAGAGACTGAAGAAGAATCCTCAAAAGGTTCCAAGGAAGTCTTGCAGGAACAAAGAAGGCAATTTCAAGGCCTTGAAAATAAGGTTCAAAGCCTTGAAACAAAATCTCCAGAGAAGACAGCAGATCAAGCTACTACTTCAAGTTCTCAAAGACTTGAAAAAATATTGGAGAGACTGAACCTTGGACACCAAGAAAGAGATTTAAATATCTCTCATCTCATCCTGCTAATAACATTATTTCTGATCCAACCACTGGTACACAAACCAGATCACAGTTGAAGAATCTATGTGCTTTTAATGCTTTTATCTCTCTTGAACCTAAAACTGTGAAGGAAGCATTACAAGAAGCAGACTCGATTATAGCTATGCAAAGTGAACTCAGTGAGTTTGAAAGGAACGAGGTTTGGAATCTAGTTCCTCCACCAAGAAATCAGTCTGTTATTGGCACCAGATGGGTATTCAGAAACAAGTTAGATGAGAATGGAAAGGTAATCAGGAACAAAGCTAGATTGGTAGCTCAAGGCTACAATCAAGAAGAAGTTATTGACTATGAAGAAACATTTTATCCTGTTTCCAGGTTAGAAGCAATTAGAATTCTAGTTGCATTTGCATCTCACAAGAACATGAATCTCTTTCAAATGGATGTGAAGTGTGCTTTTTAAAATGGCTATTTTCAAGAAGAAGTTTATGTTGCTCAACCTCCAGGTTTGAAAATGACAAGTTTTCAGATCATGTTTATAAACTTGACAAGGATCTTTATGGTTTGAAAGAAGCTCCAATGGCTTGGTATGAATGATTGTCAAAGTTTTTACTGGAAATTGATTTCAAAAGAGGATTAGTAGATAAGACCCTTTTCATAAAGACTCATGATATTCTGTTTGGAGCTACTAATGATCATATCTTAAGAAATTCTCAAGTCTTATGAGCAGGGAATTTGAAATAAGCTTGATGGGAGAATTGAAGTTCTTTCTTGGACTTCAAATTCAACATATGAAGAAAGGAATATTCCTACATCAAAAAGTACACAAGAGATTTGCTAAACAAGTATAATATGTATCAATCGAGAGAGATCAAGAACCCCATGAGTTAAAAGACAAAGATGAATATGGTAAGAGTGTGAATGTGAAAGAGTATAGACGTATGATTGGATCATTACTATACCTCACAGCTAGCAGACAAAATATCATGTTCAGTGTTTGCATGTTTTCTAGATTTCAAGCTGATCCTAAAGAATCACACTTGACTTCAGTTAAAATAATCTTTAGATATCTCAGTGGTACAAAAGACTTATGGCTTTGGTATCCTAAACAGTCTAATATCTCTTTGTGTGGCTATTCGGATGCTAACTTGGAAGGATATTAAGTTGATAGAAAGAGTACATCAGGATGCTACCAATTCCTTTGATCATCTTTAATCAGCTGGCATTCAAAGAAACAAAACTCATTTGCACTATCAACAGCAGAAACTGAATACATAGCAGCTGGAGCTTGCACTTCACAAGTGTTAAGGATATCACAACAAATAAGAGACATTGGATTTGATTTCAGAGATATACCTATCAAGTGTGACAACACAAGTCAATAACAAAGAATCCAGTTCTGCATTCAAGAACAAAGCAAATTGATGTTAGACATCACTTCATCAGAGATCATGTTGAAAAAGGTGATCTTGTTATTGAATTTGTTTCTACTAACATGCAATTTGTAGATATCTTCACTAAACCATTGCCCGATGAAAGATTCTCAGCCTTGAGATTAGAATTGGGCATGCTAAATAAAGAAGCGTTGGTTTAGGGGGATAGCTAGGTAAGTACAAGGTAAGTATAATGTGTCTCAAATGTTTGAACTGATTTTCAAAGCCTTGAAATCTTTTCAAAGCTTTGAGTTTATGTGCTTTAACCACATAGCTTTTCAAGGCCTTGAAATCTATTCCAAAGCCTTGAAAATAAGATTGTATGCTAGTTAGTCAATAATCTGGATCTTTCAATGTTGGGTGTTATCTTTGTAGATAACTACTCAATATTGTCCCTCAATTTTCAAAAACCCCTTTTCAGCCAAAATAGCATTATATTATTTACTTCCAACGGCACAATTTTGAATCTTTTTGATTCAGCAAATGTTCAAAGATTGGGAAAAATATTCAGTTTCCTTTCAAACTGAAACTCTTACTATTTATCTTCTTCTTTCTTTCTATCCTTCTTATCCTTCCTTTCTCTTCTACTCCCCAAACCCTAATGAGCACTAGAAGAGCCTCTGACAGAATAAAAATGGCTGGTGGTTCAAAGGCTGGTACAGAGAAGAAAAGAAAGGCCACTGTGGACGAGGTTCAGACCATCAGTGGAGATTCAACTTCAAAGACTCCTACTGCAGAAGACTGACACGATTCAACTGCAAGTGTACGGCTGGCGCGTGTAGTAATATCCGGAAATCCTGGTTTATCTAACCCAAATGACTTGTCGTGAACCAATTAGGATGATTAACTTCGTGTGGGCTAGCAATAGAGTTTGTTTTCGAATCTAAGAAATTAAGTAACAAGCTAATTATTAAAACTGTGAGTGATTATGAGAGACGAATATATGGATTTTCTCTAGGTTTACTAGGTTTCCACCATTCATGAATTAAGGTCTGAAACACAGATGATGAATTGATTTTCCAAACGAACAAGGGTAATTTGAAGATTTCTCAACCAAACCCTATACTTAGAGCACATACCTGATTTCTCTAGCCTACGTACGTCTAAACATGCATCGTGATCTTCTAACTTCTACTCAATGCTCACAGTCTGTGGTTGATTTCTCTAACCGGTGACTATATGCTTAATTCAATATCCGGGAAATTAGCTGATTTCACTAACCATTTACCTATGATCTTCATATACGTGATCAAACTACACAAAGATGAGTTAAGAACAAGAATTAAACATAGCACAACCATTCATCATCAATTAAGTTTAAGCAAAACGTGAATCAAATTCATAATCTGCCAAAACGGCTTAAAGCCCTAGCTACCATGGAGAAATCCCGATAATGAACTTAGCTACTGAGATTCATGAGTAACACAATGAAGTTTATGTTGTTCATGATAAAAAACAATAAAAGGGATAGAGAAGAGAGATCAAACAATGGAATCCTCGCTCTCACGATGAACTCCAACCTCCAAGCATTCCTCCAATGTGTTCTTCTTTGTATCAAGCAGTCTACGCTGCCCTCTAACTCTAAAAATCGTGATGTATAAGGCTGGGCACGATTTTTAATGTACTGTGGCCTTCAGCCCCTCTAGTTTGCAATTCTCGGACAGATTTCATAAGCTGAACTTGCGCGGGATTTTTCTCCCTCATCCGGACTTTTTTTTGGGCCTATCTTATATCATTTGAAAGCCCTGGATGTTTAATTTCTAATGGCGTAGGGTGTGATCCAAAATGTTATATGTAACTCTGGATACATCCCAAATACTGAAGACTTGTCGAGTGAAGTTTTCGAGCTCTTCTTCGTTTTTGCGTCATCTTCGACGGACCATATCTTTTTCGCCCGGCCTTTGATTGAGCTCCGCAACCTACCGTTGGAAAGATATTTGAGTCTACTTTAATTTGGCACCGGTCTCACTATAGAAGGTCTAGCAGAATTCAAGATATCATCAAAATAGTGAAGGTTTGTCACTTTTGCTCCTCTAACTTTGCTTCTTCTCATTCTTCTTGGCCATTCCCGAGCTTTTCTCATCTTCCGAAGTTCATTTCATGCCTCCTAGCATTCTTTTAGCATCATTTCCTATCTTTAAAACATGAATAAGCATACCAAGCGATTATATTTGACAAATAATATCTGAAAGCGCATAGAAACGCCCGGACTAGCAATAAATCACAACAGGCTCATTCTTCATGAGAATTGGCCTAAATTCCACCACTTTTCACCGAAACGCACACAAATAGCAATGTATTACATAAGAAAGATGAATCCAACTAAGGATTTATCAAATACACCCACACTTACCATTTACGCGTCCCGAGCAAAGTCTCATCTACTGCATTTATTTGTCTACTAGCCAACAAGACTCAAACTACTCTAACATGACTCACTATAAATGCAGCAAGATGATGCAAATGCAAATCTAGACTCGATCTTAAAATAATTATTTAAAACAAAAGACATATAATTTCTCTCTTTTTGGCAAGAATAGGCAATCTCCCTCTCATCAACTGAAAATCATCAAGCTTTCACTAATCCATATGAAATTCACATCCACGTAGAAAGAATTTGAAGTAAAAACCGGTTCCATGCAAAAGCTCACTAAGGTTTCCCCTTTCTTCCACCAATTCAAACCAAGACACAAGCACGTCCTAAGCTTCATTGGGTCTAATTCATATCAGATTTCACTGTAGCCTTTCTTCGCCGAATCATATGAGGTTTTCAGACCCTCTTAGCCTTTATTGCTTTTGACTGCAAATTGTCCCGTTGAAGGGTGTCACAACTCCTGTGAAATAAGGATTGACTCTAATTATCCTCTCTAAGCTCAGCTCATTTGGTTGTTCTCCTTATTTGAGCACTTTCTTTTATTTTTTTCATTTAAACACATATCTCCTCTGTTTTTTCAACTGTGAGCTAGAGAGTAAGGGCTTTTTCGGTTAACTCTTGTGACCACCGTAAGGGATAGTGGTGTACGCCCCTCGACTTCACTTAGGCTGAGGCAACCGTACCACATGAAACCAATTCAACACGAAGGTCCACCCCAGTTCAACAAGAGACCACAAGTTTTCACTTAAAAACAGAATATTTAGGTACAATAAAACTCAATCTAATTAGCACAATATAGGAAACTTAGGTATACCTAGATGTCATTCTTTCACAACTTCCAAAAATTTCTAGGACATCCTTAGTGAAACCACTACGCAAAATTTAAAGAATAAATGTTTTCCTACTATGCCACTTCCTACTCAAAAGGGTTCATTCACTAAGCTCTCTTCAGTTTCAAAATCTTCAATTGCCTTATTTTTAAATTTTTCAATTTTTATGCATTTTCTAATTTTCTCATTTTTTTTCATTTTTTTTTTCTTTTTCATACTATCCTAACCCTATATGCAAGGATTTGACTCAAAAAAAAATTGACACAACACAGTTCAACTTTTGGTGGGTAGACTCAATTATTTAAAAGTGCAAAGAATATGTAAACTACTCTACACAATACAACAATATAATTAAAAACATGACATAAACCACAACAATGGCTAACAATACAATCTAAACACATCATACATGTAATTGGCTATGCAACACATTAGGCTAGCAAACAGATAAATCACCCCCACACTGAATGCTTCGTTGTCCTCAAGTAATTAAGATATCATGCAAGAGAACTCAGCAATCAAACGTGTAGGCCAGTAGATGAGATGGAGCATGACATATACAAAAGAAACACGTAATTTTAACTCACTACTAGAAAATTGGTAAAAAACGACAGTTATTAACCGTAGTATAAAGGCCTAAAACCGTAGTTTATACTATATACAACGGGAGATCCTACCGTCTTTAAGAAAGGCGTCGTTTATAAATAAACGACGGAAATAACCGTGGGGAATAATACATAAACGACGGTAACCTTTTACCGTCTATTTTAATTGTATAAACGATGGTACTCAGATAACCGTAGCAGTAGAATATAAACTACGGATCCTCTTCCGTCGTATTTGTTTATTTTGCCGACAGTTTCTAACCATAGGAAATACATTTACGACGTTAAATATTACCGTCGTAAAAACTATTAACTACAGTAGTTTTCCGTAGGGAATAATTATAAGCGACAGTAGTGCGTGTTGGAAATAAAATCATGCATTAATTTGTAAACCGTAGGCAATGCTAAAAACAGCGGTTTGGAACCGCCGTAATTTTTTTTTTTTAAAGTTCATGCCCAAATACCCAGTTTATACCTGAACCTGTTCATCTAATTAACCGACATATAACCGACACATAACCAACATGAAGAAATGATAAATTATCAGACAATCAGCTGATTAACCAACGTGTGAACATTAAACCTTCAAATTCTAAGTTTAAACATCTGTGACAATACTAGAGAAAAATACTAAGTAAAGCACTATGACTACATAAACACGTTCGTCCAAACAGCAAAATACTAAGTAAATTTAACAAAACTTCAAAGTTGCTGAAATATGTAGTAGGTCTAGACACATGAGCAACAATTGTTGAAAATCAGCAGCAACAAAAATATATGGCGAGAACGATCGCAGCCGCAACAGCGATAACTTTGAGAATTATCAACATCCTGCACACAACAACATCATATATTATCAACATCCTGTATATGATTTCAATCTTACATATATCTCTTCTTTTCTAGAGAGTTTGTCAAGGAGCTCATGTACAAAAGTAAAGGTATACATAGACAGAACTAATTGGCTTTGTGTTTTGGAAAAATAGTACCAGTTTCATTCCCGAAATAACAAGAAAATATGATACATGATGCCCTTACCGCTAACAAGAACTAATATCAGTTGACGCTTTTATCTCAAAGAGGTTGATGTCTTATAATTAGTTAATTTGCACCATGTTATTTCATGACATTGCACTTGCTTTCACATTTCTACTAAGAAGCACCCAATGACACAAATTCCAATCAGCCGCAGCAACATATAATACCATGTAAACAACGATGACACTAAGGTACGACAAGGACGGTACTCATCTCCTTTAACTCTATCCATTAACGATTATGTGGCAGTCCCTTTTCCTTTAACTGTATCATAAGTACAAAATAATTTATATTTAACCACAGACATGCTAATATAGAAGGGTCTTAAATAAATAATAACAAACCGAAGTAATCCCTCTTGTTCAATTTGTTGAAACGGTGTCCTACCACATCTTGGGGCATCAAATGATTTTTGTCTATTTTGCTTATTGGTCTCGCTCTTCTCCTATGTTATAAAATAGTCGAATACCAGTCTATGTGGACATCTCCTACATGTTGAAAGGATAGGCAAAAATTTACCTTCACTTCCTCATCACCAAACCATTTAACTAAGGCTGGCCAATGTTTGGGAAGAACTCTATCCGGACAATCAGCTAGACACTCCTCGTCAGTGTGATGACGTGAGTAGTGTGCTCTTTTTTCTGTTGCTTTCCAATCTCTCCACATGTCGTCCATGGTTTTGAGACAAATCTCTTTATTCTCTTCCGGTACATCTCCATCTATATTGGCCTGTTAATAATAAAGTTGCAGTCCAAATTAATACTAATATACCAAATTAATAACAACCTGCTCTCCTTTGCACTTGAAGAGTAGTCAGTACATCATCAAGTACACCAAAAAAGCAAGATTCACAGGATAGGTAGATATTAAATGTTCTTTGAGGTAGTTGGGTAGTAGATTTCACCCACTGTACTTCCATCAACCTTAGGATGAACAGAGTGATTGTATAATTGATTTTGGACTAAGCCTCAGAGTCCAAATTAATAATAATATACCAAATTAATAACAACCTGCTCTACTTTGCACTTGAAGAGTAGTCAGTACATCATCAAGTACACAACTGCAAAATGAATTGTGGGATTAAAGTAAAAATGTAGCTACGATTGATTCCGTTTTACCCCTAGAGCTTTTGTTTCCGTTTTACCCCAAGAGCAATGTATAATCATAGAAATGTGATTCTTACAGAACCACTTCTGATACTTACACATGTGTGTGTGAGCGAATAATAGGAATGTTTGATAGTAAATCACTAAATCGCAGTGTATGAGTCTAAGTTTGAGACTTGTTTGTAACATCCCGCAAACAGGCAGTATCAAAAATGTCTTTTCAAATCAATATTCAAAGTAAAGAGAAAGGGCAGAGAGTGTTGTATTGGCTCGACACAGCATCTCATAACACTATTCAAAATCAATACCATAATTGAAACATATCATGTCTTTTCAATGTCCCTAACATAGGATATGTGATGATACTTCGGAAACATGGAGCATGCATTTTCTAATGAAGCATGTGTTGTAGGTAATAAGACTACAGACCCAATCTAATCTGCCTACTTTAATTACTGTTTCTCTTTTCCTACTCAAACACATTGTTGGGAATTGCAACAGAAGTAAAAGGTATGTAGGAAGAAGATTCAGAGGCTCGGGTCTGTTATCATCAGACAAAGAGACACAAACACATTACAGGTCAAGTATCTCCGAGACACCCGAACTGACCTCCATAGTCTCCCTGCCAGAAACAGGTCATGAACCCAAATCTCTGTTCTGAAATCATGAAATTTTTATCATCATAGCTTCTCGGAGTTGGTGGACCAAAAATCTGCAGATGATTTAATTTCCAATTTTGCATATTTTCCCACACTAAAGAAGTTTTAAGCTCATACCAAACAACTTTAGAAATTCAACTACTCTAGCTTCTCAGCCAGTTAGCTTCTCAGATTATTTTCAGCTCATTATTTAGATTTTTAGCAGGTACCAAACAGGCCCTTAATTCCAGTCCACTCCATTCCGTCCAGATGGGCCGAAATGTTCCGATAAGACCAGAAAACAGAACACAACCACTTGTATTATGTAATTTTCAGAGAAGGAAAACTGACGGTCTGTAACAGATTTCATAACTACTCACTCTGACATATCCGTACAAGTGTCGTGGAATCGCCATGCTAAGAATGAGCCACGATCCTAGACTCTCATACAGACACACTCTGACAAAACTTGTGACACTTATAACCTCAGTATACCAACAAAATTCAAATTCATGCTGCATAACGATTCCTGTGATTGCTCTAGGGTTAAAACGGAAACAAAAGTTAGATTCGCTCACACACACATGTGTAAGTATCAAAAGTGGTTCTGTAAGAATCACATTCCTATTATTATGCATGTAAAAATTGATCTGACTTCAGATTTCTCAAGTTGTATGTGATCTTTGATATAAAGTAATATGGACAACTACTAATGTTACATTAAGAAGCTTCAACCGTTTGAGGTCTCCAATCCCCCAGTTAAAAGCCAACAACTTGCATTGAAGCTCATACATAATCAAAAAAAAGTCGATTGAAACCAAGAACACAACCCACAATTACCAAACTATCACAGAACCCCATGAACCCTAAATATATACAAACCAAACTTCAATCTCTCTAACATTCTCCATAAAATTTACTCCCAAACTAGTTATACCTGCACACTTCAATAGCCTAGGGTTTGTATAGTAATTGAGTACTCAACACAGTTTTCCCTCATAAAATCGGATCCCCGCAATCTACTATCAATTGCTATCGATATAAACCTCCCATTCAAGCAATTCCAATACCTAGAGTCGACGTCACAGAATGAAAATACACCAGACAATTGAAGAAGAGGGCAGAAGAAGCAACGACATATAAGGCATACGAAGCAACGACATACCTGCAGGTTCAGTACACGGCTCCGACGAAGTCCTGCAATGCCACCCACGACCGGAGCTTGATTGGTGTAGTTGATCGACTGAGAAGAAGCTCCTGAGGATTGATGCTCCTCGCGCCGATTGGATTGATGCTATGCGCGGTGTGCCGCCCTGATAACGAAGAGCTTGATCGACCTAGGGAGAAGAATGGGGTATTGATGAAACCGTCCTCGCGATATACTAATCTAATACAAACTCTTTTTTTTAATATATTAAATATATGTATTAACTACAGTTTCTAAATAAACCGTGGTTTAAAACTACACAATTCCGACGGTAAATCAATTACCGGTGTAATAAATGATAAAAAACTACGGTTTCCTGGATTGTGTCGGTTTAATTTTTATTTTACTACAGATTTAATATACCGTAGTATTTGTTCTTATAAGCTACGGGTTTTTTTTCTGTCTTATAAAAACCGTTGTAAAAAGCCCCGTTTCTAGTAGTGACTAAAGGAAGAAATACTCACAACCGCCTCAAGGGCGGGGACGAAATCCACTCCAAGCAATCCCCAAGCACTAGTGGTGTCACTGTGCTCCTATATAGTCAGTGTGTACTCGCACACCGGGTTCGACGCCTCATCTGCTAAAATCCATGTCTGAGGAATTCCCAACTAGCAAATGCAAACCCTTGTGAAGGTCATGTGTTTTATGGAACACCGGGGTAGATTCTACCATAATCTTCTCATGTATGTCACTAGGAAACATCATTAGTCCCTCTATGTCTCTCATCTCTCCAAATAACATAACTAAATAAAACACACACACACAACTATATTAAAAACTCACTCCCTGATTTAAAACATAAATACGTTGGATTGCCTCTCAACAAGCGCCGTGTAATTTAAGGTCGACCACCCGACCCAGTTACCTCAAATATGATTAAGGTGGTTTTTCTCTCCACTTTTTCTTCTTCCACCATCGTCTCTCTTTCTGTCTCTTCTCAAGTGAGAATGAATGAGATGCACATGGTGCACATAAATTGTAGAAGACGGCCTCAAATATTTTTTTCCTTTTGTGCTTCCACTCCTTGATCACTGGTCTTCTCGAGAATTCATTCACCACATCATGACCCCTTGTACCTTTCCTCTTCTTCTTCTTCCAATTCTTCAAAATCAATATCATTGAGGATTGGTTATGTGGAAATAGAATCCCAAGTGTAACAGTAATGGCAAGGAGTGTCGTCTTGACTGCTTCCTTCCCTAGCTCTTGTCTTGGAATCACAGGTGGCAATTCATGAACCGCATAAAATTGGGGTCTTTATTCATCTCCGTGCAACAATTCCCTAGACCCATGGCATGCTTCATCTAGGCATGGATACTCAACGAGTGGAAATATCACATCATCGGCGCATTCATGAGCTTGTTCTTCAACAAAATAGCTTCAATATCAATAGGCCATAAGCTTGCGATGTCAACACTCTCTCACTCATTCCATGACTCCGGAATCATGCGAGGCACAAGTTGCATAGGCTTCACAATATCATCCCAATCTGAGTCCCAATCTGATTCTGAAGCAGCCCGAGGATTTATTACTTCATGATGAACAGTATTATATACATAGACCTCTGGGGGTTCATCGTCTTCCTCTTCGCACTCCGAAACTAAGTTGGGAATAATGCTTCTTGGCCCATAGTCATTATCTTCATATGCGAATGCACTCGAAAGTCCTGCTAATTGTTGTCCCTCAAGCTGGACAATTTCATCCATCTTATTAATCCCTTCCTCTATTCTGTCCATTTTAGCTATCATCTTCTTGATTGCAAGGAGGAGGGGTGTACATATCTCCATAGGAGTAGTACAGTGAATAGCGTGGAAATTGCCCATAAGAATTATGCCCCCACATGATCACCAAGATGTATGCAAAATTATTCACTAGGAAGCAGGTGAGATCAACAAATAAATAAACAAAAGCAAAATCAAATTTCCTAAAGTTAATATTTCTAACTAATTCAAAAATTCCCCGGAAACGGCGCCAAAAACTTGACACGATTCTATCGCAAGTGTACGGTTTTCGCGTGTAGTAATATCCGGAAATCTTGGTTTATCGAACCCAAAGGACTTGTCGTGAAGCAATTAGGATGATTACCTTCGTGTGGTCTAGCAATTGAGTTTGTTTACTAATCTAAGAAAGTAAGTAACAAGCTAATTATTAAAACTGTGAGTGAATATGAGAGACAAATATCAGGATTTCTCTAGGTTTACTAGGTTTCCACCATTCATAAATTACGGTCTGAATCACAGATGATGAATTGATTTGCCAAACGAGCAAGGGTACTTTGAAGATTTCTCAACCAAAGTATAAACTTAGAGAATGTACCTGATTTCTCTTGCCTACGTACGTCTAAACATGCATCGTGATCTTCTAACTTCTACTCAATGCTCACATTCTGTGGTTGATTTCTCTAACCCGAAGACTATGTGATTAATTCAATTATCTAGGAAATTCGCTGCTTTCACTAACCAATTACCTATGATCTTCATATAGGTAATCAAACTACAAAAAGATGGGTTAAGAACAAGAATTAAACACAGCACAACCATTCATCATCAATTAAGTTTAAGTAAAACGTGAATCAAATTCATAATCCGCCAAAACGGCTTCAAACCCTAGCTACCATGGATAAATCCCGATAATAAACTTAGCTAATGAGATTCATGAGTAACACGATGAAGTTAATTTTGTTCATGATCAAAAACAATGAAAAAGATAGAGAAGAGAGATCACCGATGGAACCCTCGCTCTCACGACGAACTCCAAGATCCAAGCCTTCCTCCAATGTGTTCTTCTTTGTATCCATCAGCCTACTCTGTCCTCTTATTCTAAAAATCGTGATGTATAGGGCTGGGCACGATTTTAAATGTATTGTGGCCGAATTTGTAATTCAGCCCCTCTAGTTTGCAATTCTCGGACATATTTCATAAGCTGATCTTGCGCGGGCCTTTTCTCCCTCATCCGGACTTTTTTTGGGTCTATCTTATATCGTTAGAAATTCCTGGATGTCTAATTTCTAATGGAGTAGGCTTTGATCCAAAATTTTATATGTAACTTCAGATACATCCCAAATACTGAAGACTGGTCCAGTGAACTTTTCCAGCTCTTCTTCGTTTTTGCGTCATCTTCGACGGACCATATCTTTGTCGTCCGGCCTTTGATTGAGCTCTGTGACCTACCGTTGGAAAGATATTTCAGTATATTCTCATTTGGCACGGGTCTCACTATAGAAGGTCTTGTAGAACTCAAGATATAATCAAAATATTGAAGGTTGGTCACTTTTGCTCCTCTAACTTTGCTTCTCCTCATTCTTCTTGGCCATTCCCGAGCTTTTTTCATCTTCCAAAGTTTGTTTGATGCCTCCTAGCAATCGTTTAGCATCCTTTACTATCATTACAATATTAAAAACCATACCAAGTGATTATATTTGACGAATAACATATAAAAACGCATAGAAACGCCCGGACTAGCAATAAATCACAACAAGTTCATTCTTCACAAGAATTGGCCTAAATTCCATCACTTTTCACTGAAACGCACACAAATAGAAATGTATTACATACGAAAGGTGAATCAAACTAAGGATTTATCAAAGACATGGCACCTCCTCCTCCCAAGAAGAAGACAAAGAAAGATCAAACACCAGTATCGAGCAAAAAGAAGAAGACAGTGGAGTCTGCTCAAGAAAAATAGAAAGGGATTTAGATTGGTAGCCGTAAGAAGGTGAAGAAGACGGCTCACAAAGCATACAAAGGAAAAGGAAAGATCTACATTCAAGAATCACATTCAGATGCAACTCACATGAAACTTCTCCTATATCAAGGAAGGTCAGAAAGGAGAAAGCAATTCAAGAAGCTGAGTCAGAATCTAGCATGGAATCAGGAAGAAAGGATCATAAGAAAAATTCATCAGTGAATAAGAAAAATGATTTTTGTGAAGAAGAAACTGAAACAGGGACATAAGGCACTAGAAGGGTTAACCTTCATGTTCAACTGTAATCAAAACCATAAGTTCAATCATTGGGGAAGTAGAAGTGGCTCAGGAAGAAGAACAAATTGACGATGATGATGAAGGAAGGAAATAGTCAGGAAGAAGATGCAGAACAACAAGGAGATGGAGACCCAGCCCCTTAACTCTTGCCTGCTCTTTCTTTCTTTTTCAAGGCATTGAAAAATCTATCTTTTCAAACATTTTTCTCAAAACTTTTCCAAAACTCTGATCCAACATTCTCTCATTCTTTTTTTATGAAATTCAAAAAAGGGGGAGAAATTTAGGTTATCATTTTGTTTACTAGAGACCTGGTTTTTGGTCAGTATGATTATCTTAACTGTGATGTTATTTGCTGTTTTTCAGTAAGTTAATAAGTTGGATTTCTTTTGAATACCATGTGCTATATACTAATAAGTATTTTTTGCAGAAGCATAGTACCAAACAGATTGTACAGACTGTGGTTTTGTCTTTCATTAAGGGGGAGATTGTAAGTTCAACTCGGTTTCAAAGGCTTGAAATAGCTAGTCTATTTCAAGGCCTTGAAACAGCTTTCAAAGCTTTGAAATTGACCATGCTTCATATGCATAAACTTAGGGGGAGTTTCTGATCTTGATTCAACTCCTAAACCTCTGTGCTTGATCAGTTGTTATTTGATGATGAAAGACAAAGTATTGACACTTTTAACCATATCTAATCCATCTGTTTGACTTAGTTTTTCTGGGTATATTATGTTTCCTATATTATAGGATTTATTTCCTAACTTGAGTTTTTCAAGAAAGGAAACTAAGTGTTGATTTGATTCTGGGATCAATCTGATGTGTTTGAAAGTTTCCCAACATGTGTTCACACAAGATCAAATCAGTATCCTTGAAGATACTGAGCAACTATCCGTTGGAGAAGTTGTTAGAGAAGTCAAAGCTGAAGCTACAAAATAGGGAAGTGTGTTAAGAGGGGAACTTGAAGATCTGCAATTCAAATTGCTCTATAAAAGAGGGAAAGTTGAAGCAATACAACAGGGACAATTAGCAGAGACACTCAAACACATTCATGGATTGATAAGCAACAAAGAATATTCTCACGGCGGCAGGGAAGGAGGTAATGATTAAAGCAGTTGCTGAAGCACTCCCTAGTTATGCTATGTCTTACTTTCAGCTGCCAGTTGGCACATGTGAGAAGATGGAGATGTTGATTACAAGTTTTTGGTGGAGTAAATCTCATCAAGAGAGAGGAATTTCATGGGTGGCTTGGAACAAGATGCAAAGGTCAAATCTCAAGGGTGGTATGCAATTCAAGGATTTAAAAGCGTTCAATCTAGCTGTGTTGGCTAAGAAAGGATGGAGAATATGCAAACTGCCAACTCCTTTGTAGCCGGGTAATTAAAGCAAAATACTTCCCAACTAAGAATTTTATGAATGCAGATCTTGGCCTCGGTCCTTCTTATGCTTGGAGGGGAATCATAGCAGGGAGGAGTGTTTTGAAATAAGGGCTAAGGTGGAAAGTGGGTAACGGAGAAAGCATAAAACTGTAGGATGCGTTGATCCATTCAAATCCCTCGTCCAAGCTTATCACAAATCTTTCTGAAGCAAATAACGATCTGGTCAAGAATATCATGAATGAGAATCAAAGTGGCTGGGATATAACCAAGATGAGGATCCTGCTATGGGACATTCATGTTGAAGCAATACTGAAAATTAAGATTCCTCGTATTAGGAATCAAGATAAACTCATCTGGAGCCCTAATCCGGACGGCGTATACACAGTCCGCACTGGTTATGAGGTAGCAACAAGGATGATTAACGAGGAAATTGCAGACAATTCAGACGAAGACTCGAAAGTTTTTAGGAAGATGTGGGTTGTTCGAGTACCAAAAAAGACTTTTCATTTTGTGTGGAGAGTGACCACCAACTCAGTAGCCACCAAAGAGAATTTGTGCCGAAGAGGTATAGAGGTTGATCGACAGTGTCCTTTTTGCGGAGAAACAGAGGAGTCATCGGGCCATTTGTTTCTGCGATGCTCCTGGACTAAAGGGATGAGGAGACAGCTGCTGGGCGAAGATTTTACTAGCAAACTCAGAGGGAATGTAGTGGATTGGTTAAGCAGTATTGTATTGACATAAAATTTGGAGTTCTTGCGTCTGATCTTCATGGCTATCCACAGTATCTGGTACGTGAGAAATGATGTGGTCTTCAACTAGCTCCGCCCTAATCCCACTCGAGTAGCTTCCTTAATCAGAGAGCGCATCGAAGAACTTGATAATCTGTTTCTGAACCAACCTCGCCCAGATCACAATCAGCGGCAAGTGACGAGTTGGAGTGCTCCTCCGGTGGATACAGTAAAACTGAATTTTGACGGCGCTTGGGATGGAGCTACTGGAGCTGCTTTCGCTGGGGTGGTGGTCCGCAATAGTGATGGCTCTCTGCTCACCATGTCCTCCAGTCCTACAAGTACCCACTCGTCGGCAAAATTAGCACAAGCACAAGCCTTAAACTATGCAATTGAAGTAGCTATCCAAAAGGGATACAAGAAAGTCATCTTTGAAGGAGACGCAAAATTTCTCATTACAGAGGTCTCGGATCGTCACAATGGGTCTGCAGCAAAGGACATCTCTGAAGTCGAAGACGACATCAATAATTTCCTCTCCAGGACTGGGTTTTTCGAAGCATGGTCTATTGGTTTTGCCCCAAGAAATCTGAACACAGTAGCTCATGAAGCAGCAAATCACTCTAAGTCTTTGAATGTGGCTTTAAAATGGGTCTCTGATTTCCCAACTATGTTGCTAAAGCTAGCCCAAAAGGACATTGTAGTTGATTCTTTTCTCCCGCCGTAGTGCTTTTATAAAAGTTCTGTTTCTCAATATATATATATATATACTGTACATGTACAATTATAATACACTAAAGTAGTGTAGTTTTTGAACTTTGTAAATATTATAAATGAACAATACACGTTAACAAATTTTCGTATCTTATCGTTAGCTATATTAGATTATTAATTTTTAATATACAATCTTTTATACAAAGTAACAGTGCTGAGGGTGTTACAGTCATTTTGACACATATCCGTCTTCATACCCTTTACTACCCAAACATGGTATTTCATATCCTGCATCATATCCGACAACAACCAAACATAGACAGTCATCTTATCATATCTACGTTATCCGTCAGCATTCATATCATTTCTTATATCTCTGCATAAGCCATATACCTGCATATCATATCGTCTAACCAAACGAGGCCTTGAGGATAAGAATTTAGTAAGGGGATGAATTGTCATGACCCTGGGGTTCTGAGTGAAATATTGTTTAAAGGGGTTATTTTGTTATTTTTGACAATTGTAATACTTTCACGTTCGCATAGAAAATGTATCGGAAATAACCACCGATGAATTGGAATCTGATTTCTCCATCTCTTTCTTCTCTGAAGTTCTGCTCCTTCGACAGTTCTTCAATTCTTTTTGCAAGTAGGGTTTCTACCTCCCCTGTTCTCTCACAATGAACCCGTTTCAAACCTCAATTCCGAACTCACGCACAACCATGGTTGACGGCATTGATCTCGCGTTCAGCTTCCATATGGTCATTATTCGGTTCCAAGTAACCTAATCAACTCTCGATCTGGGTACGTGACGTACGTCCCCTATTTTATCATTTATGTGTCATGTCTCAGAAATTATATAATATTAGTTTATTGAATTGCTCGTAGAATTATGTGTTTCTTTACTAAAGGAGAAGGACTTGTATTTCAATCTTCAACTTTTGCCTACCTGCTTCCTGTATCAATTAAAACGATAGTTGATGGATGAGTTTACCAACCATTCAATGTTAATGACACCGGTATCCACTAATTCTAGCTATCGTGTCCATATAGTATGGTTTTAACTTATATATCTTCTTCGTTATTACTAGAAGATAAAATACACACCAACCAAGCAATTCAACATTTCTGGTAATGTGTACCTTTCCGGTGGACTTTGGGGGATTCTAGCTAATCTGTTATAATTAATGAAATGGAGTTTATTCAAGCAAGGTAAGGCATCTTTAAATGGCACGTCAATTTTCGTTCTTTTTCTTCGTTTCTCCAAAAAAGTACACATGTGTCCAGCTGAGAAAGATAGGCTTGTTAAAAATAATCAGGGGTCTCTTGACTTGATGGTTCAACAATAATACATTGTACTATGGGTTGCAATTATCAATTCGTATATGAATCACCTTCTTGAAGATAAGTCCAGACCCTGCTCAAAAGTTGTCCCCTTAAAACGTAACTTGTCTTTACCTTCTGGCTCATATTCTCTGGTGTTCCAGGTAAGACACCAATGAAAGGGGAGTTAACCATTGATCCACTGTGGAAGTTTCCTGCAACATTATTTTGATTTGATGAGTTGTTAAAAAACTTTTGATGGAGTTGGCTTATTCATCTGCCTTTAAGCAATTCTTCTGGTCAATTGAGGAAGCATTAAATACCAATTGTGTTGGTATGTACGAGGAAGACCAGTCACCTCAGCCTCTGACAACATTGTCAAGACTGGATTCTCGAGTAATTTATATTTGTATTTATATCTCTCTCTCAAAATTTTCACCTCAATCTTAAAGCTTTCTTAAACTTCTATATCTTGCAACTCGCCATGGCCCAAACACTCCTTCGCTTCCTCTTTTTGCTGGTTTTGTGGGAGCAGCTGTTACACAACACAGTTTGGTTCTCCCCAACATGTGCTGCTAATGAAGCGTCGTTTAACATCACGACTGATACATCCTCACTTCTGTCCTTCAGGGACCAGTTAATTGCTACCTCTGATGTCAACCACAAACTCAGCAACTACTGGACTAGTAGTTCTAATGCTTCAATATGTAACTGGATTGGTGTTACATGTGGTACTCGACACCATCGAGTTGTGGCTTTGGACCTCGGGGACATGGGCCTAACTGGTACCATTCCTTCACATTTAGGAAACCTTTCATTCCTTTTATTTCTCAACATCAGCAACAATAAATTTCACGGGCAACTCCCCAAAGAGATGGCTCATCTCCGTAGATTGAGCTTCATTGATGTTGGTTTCAATGACTTTAGTGGAAATATTCCGTCATGGTTTGGTTTCCTACCTCAACTCAAGTACCTGTGTCTTCAGAATAACAGTTTTACAGGTCCTATTCCACCTTCCTTATCTAACTGTTCCAAGCTAGAAGCTCTGAAGATCTCATTCAATGCAGTAAACGGAATGATTCCTCAAGAGATAGGGAACCTCCGCAACCTGAAGGATTTGCGATTGTCTGGGAACCAACTTACTGGTGGCATACCCAGGTCCATATTTAACATCTCCTCTCTTGAAGCTGCATATTTTGCTAAAAACAGAATTTCGGGAACTCTTCCCACAGATATGTGTAGTAGCCATTTGACACTGAGGATTCTTTCCGTATCTTGGAATGAAATGGAAGGGAGGATCCCTTCGAATTTACGGTTTTGCTCGCGGCTTGAGATACTGTCGTTGTCAAACAACAAATTCTATGGTTCTGTACCAAGTGGTTGGCGGAACCTGACCATGCTCAAGAGCTTATATCTTGGGGGTAACAATTTGGAAGGTACAGTTTTGCTTACTTTTTGCTATTTCTTGCAACTTACTTGATTCCCCTGAGGTAAAGGTTTCATTATCTAGCCATAGTTGCAGCACAAAGAAAAAACAACTTGATACTCTCCCTAGTGATTGGAAATCAAAAGGCCTTATTTAAGTGATCCGATCGCCTTAGTTATTCAAAATCAAAAGGCCTTATTTATGCAATTTCGATTCCAGCTTATCTATCTACCTATATCCAAAGTGGTGTAGGAGCTTTAGTTCTCGAAAGAGACAGTGAAACTTGATTTTGTGTCTTCACAAATCCATATTAGTTCAAGAAATTAGATGCATGCCATTAGGTATGCAACTACGGAATCTCTCAGCACATCTCTAACCGATCGGCGAGAGGGGGCCAACGGAAGACCTGGGTTGGCACGTGCCCTACCAAAATTTTCCAAAGTTACACCACTACCTCTCTCTTGAATAAATAGTGCAAACTGTGCCCTTGAAGAATTACATAATTGGCAAAGGTAAATATATATTACCACATAACTCCCTACGCTTGAAAAGGCGTCGCATAAATTCGTCACGGTTTAAAAGGTCATACTTATGACCTTCAACAGTCAAGAAAGTTCTCAACCACCATTAGACATGGTTCTTGGAATTGAGTGAAAAACACCAAAATCCTCTTCAACTGTCAAGAAATCGCTCACCCAAAAATACAGCGAGTTGGTAAAAAGAGATGGAGTCTGTGGATATAGGTGTCCCATTGTTGATGATTCCATTGATCGACCGAACTATGTCAAAATGGGTGAAGAGTTTGATTGAGCCCAGGCATGGAGACTCTAAAGGAAACCAGAGGAAGAGAAAACACCATTCCAGAGAATTATTCATATATAGTTACCCATCAGGAGGAAGGAGTATTGACCCCTTAACTGTCAAAGTCGCTCAGAGTCGCATATATTCAAGAATGTGGTATACTTCTGTAATCTGGACCATGTGGTCACGTTAGATCTTAGATAAATAAATTTTAAGGGTGTTTTTTTCCAGATATGCCTAATGAGCTTTCTTGAATGCTCTCTGGTCCTGTTGATCGATACAGAAGAAACTGGTATGTATAGTTCAAAGAAGATGAACCAAGAGCAGTGGCTTCCAAAACATCAATGATTGTTTTAAACCCTGTTTGGAAAATTTGGGGATCTGTTGCAGCACTTAAGACTACATCAAACTAATGGGAGATGACTAACTTCCAGAAGCGCAAGTGTTGAATGAGCGGTGCACTTAGATCTGGCGGGGGAATTCTCTTCCCCTTTCTTGGATTCAAAAAATTGAATTGAGAGCCAAAAAGCTTCCTTGTCCTTCAACAAAGGAAGACATACAGACAAATTCTTTGGTTCCATTATACATAGGTCACCACCATTAACATAAGACAACCTGTAGATGCATACAAATGCACAGAGGCTGAACCACTCGAGCCTTGATAATTCCGTGAGTTGAACCATGCAAAAATATGCTTAGAGTTTTATCAAGTTCGGGCATTCGCACAGATAAGCCTATTCGTGCGAAAGAAATAATTCTCACAGGCTATGAGCCACATGGTAACAAACTCTGAGTCCCAAGGGATTGTTTCATGCAGAATGTTCAACTTCCTGCAGATAAGCACGGAGCCATACTGAAAAGAAACTAATCATCATCACACGTGTCATACTGCTTGATCCAAGTGTTTTAGTGACCTCTTCAGTCCCTATGAATAGAAATATTGTGCAAGCCTGTCCTCTCCCGATCCCGTGCCAGAGTTTTTCGCTATTTGAATTAATTGATACCTTGACAGTTGATGATTTAGTGGCATCTACATAAAGTTTTGTCTTATATCTCTCGATGACATCAGTTTAATTGTTTATCTTTTAAGATCTTAAGATCCACCAACCGTCTATCCATCAATTTGCTGGCCCAAGCGTCTGATACATGATAATCCTACACTTCTTGGAACTATGTTGAAGTAAATCCCATGATACTACCGAATTCTAAGGAGATAGGTATTATTGGAGAGAGCATAACGACATATCTCCATAACTTTCTTTTACGCTATCTCAACTAGAAGTACAAGCCAAAGGGTGTAGTGGGACTTTTTTATTTTATTTATTTATTTGCGACTGTGAAATTATTTGTTCTCCAAAGGGTCCTTTCCAAGTATTATCTCCAGTTTGTTACAACCTGAACTAAAACTCACAATTCCTTTTCATAATTCGACAAAGTCCAATATACCCAAATGTTTAGGATGTAAGCCTTTCTTGAAATAGGATATAGGTCTCTCTTCCTGCTCTTATCCCTTCATGACAAGCATCAGTCTCCAACACAAATGGTACATGGAAATCATAGAGCAAGAACATGAATAGTACTAAATTCTCTTTTGGTTTATGAAAAGCCATTTGAGCTTCTTCAGACCAACCAAGTGCTCCTTGGTCGAGTACATGGCAATGGCTTACTAATGATGCTAGCGTACCTGTCAGACTCTCTATAGTAACGAGTCAGACCTAAGAGCTTTCAACACTTGTCATATACTTCCTCCGTTTCTTCTGGAATGTCCTGCTTTGACTTTTCAACCCGTAACAAAACGATATATTTTTTTGAATTTTTTTTCATGGTGTTGTAGACTAAAGTTTACTCTACAAGACCATGCAAAGATTACCAATGTCTTGTATCGTTTTGCTAATCAAATCCCCGGGTCAAGATGACCGTAGTGAATAATGACAAAAAGTGAAGTAGGCTGAAAGAGAAGAAACAAATCTAGTACTTGTGAGTATACCATTGTAGCATAAAATCCACTATCAAAAGGTTTTCTGCAACTGCATCGCCAATATAATACGACCAAGGTATTCCATAGGAGTGTGAACAAATAAATACTTCAGACAACTTTTAGCAAAGAGCCCGTGCTTTCTCTGCAGCAGCAGAGTCTGATTCAGATTCCGTTAGTGGCTATCCATACCCTAACCCGAAACTAAAATTTCATTGAAACACACAATGATGAAGTTCCCGAAACGTTAAGCCAATCATAAGGTTCTGATGTGTTGCAGGGAACTAGTGATGCCAAATGGCATAACCAATAACAGGAAATTGCTTTGATGAGCTCTTTAGGAGAAACTGTAGCCCCTTGCAACTGATCCACCAACTTCTCCATTGTAAAACAATTGATATCTATTCTTTACAGGTTTCTCAATTAACTGCCTCTAATCCACACAAAAAACTCCACGTGTTGTCGTTTTTCTTCACCACCAGGATTGGTGCAGCAAAAGGGCCTACTTGAAGATTATATAATGCCTCCTTCTAGAAACTCCATAATTACCTTTTCCGTTTATTTATTTTTAAATATAAATACTCGTGGCTTACCAGTTACCACATACTACATGTTTAGAGCTGGAAAGAATTGAATGATACAAAGCTTTGAGAGGTTGCAATTGATATGGAAAAGCAAACACATCAGGGAACACATCCAACACTTGTTGCACTATAAGTGGTAAGGGTTGTGCAGCCAATTTGAAATCCAACCTTCATCTGGTAGAGTAGTCAAGCTAATTTGACTTAATAAGGCATGGGTATTTCCAGAACAATACTCTAACAATCCCTCTAGAATGCCCTGCAGTCCAGGAACCATGTCACATGACCTTAAAGTAATCACCCTGACCGCGTAGGGGAGCGGTGGCAATGCATTTCCCACACAAAATTTAGATGTCCAACATAACTCAATGTTGTTCAACCATCTACTATATTAGCCATTGGAGTTTTGACTAGAGACAATGCAACTTCAGTAAAGTCAACATCAACAGAGTTATGAGTGATGTCTGAAATAATAAATTCATGAGATTGGTGCTGGGCTTTACTTCTCTTCTGATGTTCCATTAGTGCGTGCGCCCAGCTCGAGAGAAGGCATGCGAGTTTTGCGCCACCACAGGGTCTTGGCTTAATTTTGTAATCGAATGAAGGATTGTGATGCACTGAGATATGTAGACCTGGGTTCATGACTGGTAAATTGAAAATTGTTGTTGTTATGCTACAATAATTTGACTTGGATGTGACAGTCTTGCTATTTGGTACTTTTACTTTGCAATCTTCCTCACTCACGTAGTTTGGTTGCTATTTCAAGATACTTGAAAAACTTCACCCTAAATTTAAAGCTCTGGTTTTCTCCATAGTACTATATTTTGCCATGTTTTTCTCTGATGATGGAATGTACAGGATGACCCATCATGGGCAAGAGATTTTTCATATTACTTCACAGAGCAGCGATTTATCTCGTGTACATAGTTCACTATAGAGGAATATAAATAATAGATCACACATGAAATCTTTTCATATATAGCATGTCACGGGAGGTTCAGTTTCTGGAGAAACTGAGAGACATGAAAGTTCTTTGGATTTTCTTTGTATGAAAGGAAATTTTAATTGGATTAAGAATCACGATGTGTAGATTGGGAAAGGTGGGGTTAAAATCCGCCAACTTGGTTATGCTGGAGTTGTTGCAGATGGTGGTTCTGTGGTTGCTTCAACATGGCATATGTGAGAAGGAGAAGCCTAGTGCAAGACCAGGCTTCAGCATCAATTCGCTTTTTTCGTTAAACCGAGAGACTGATTGTCGGTTAATTTGTTGAGAAGAGTGACCATCTCTAGGTTTCACCACTTAGATGGCAACAACCGTGCGTTTGATTTCAAATAACATGGACTAAGTTGGAATTTGAAATTATGCACATTTATGGGAGTTGAATAGGATCATGTGAAGTACTTTGAGAGAAAAATATAAGATTACGTGTAATAGACGGAACATCGAAAATATTAGACAATGAGAAAGTACGTAAGGAAGGAGGACATACATCAAACCCAGTGATGGGAAACCCTGTCCCATCACCGAATATGACATCTTTTGATTGAGTTTAGGGCTGATGCGGATACATGTTAACCAAGTTTGCAGCAATGTGGTGAGTGGCACCATTGTCAAGGAGCGAGGATGGAGTCTATGGCGCGACGGAGGTGCTGTGGAAAAGTGTGCTCTCGATTGCCAGGAGGTGGACCCAGATGAGGGGGGGGGGGGAAATGACGAGAGAGCAGCGTGTCCATGCGGTGGAGCCCCAGACTGCTGAACAAGCCAGCCAAACTGTGGATGACGTGGTGTCCCTGAACGTCGCACCGCTGACAGCGGCCCATAAAGGGGTGCGTGGGTGCCCGTGGTGAAGGAGCCGGGGGCCAATTCGGAGATTGGCCAAGAACAGATGCCAAGCTAAGAAGTGTTGGGGAATCCGGGCTCAAAAACACAACAATAACCAAATTCGTAGAGGAAGCAAAATACCCAAAGATTCAAACTTTTCCCACAATAACGTGCAACTAAACGGAGAGCAACACAATTGCAAGTAGACTATTCAAAATATGCAAGAGACCAAATTTTAACGTGGAAAACCCAAAAACGGGAAAACCACAGAGTCGCCTCTCCGACTCAAATCTTCCACTATAAATAGTAGGATCAACACACATACATCTTTAGCAACCTAGAGGATCATCCAAGCAACAAGAAAGCAAATTTCTTTGCTTACAATTTCATCTTGATAACAATCTAGGGTAAACCGAGATGAGGGCCTTAGAGATAACAAACCGGGAATCCAACCGTTGGATATCACAAGGACACTTGAAGCTTGTTGTCCAAATTTGAGTCGAATCGGAGAAAATCTTACCGTCAGATCGTCACCGGAAAGCTGCTGCCGTGATGGGTATTCAACAAAGAGGCACTGCCTCTGTTTTTCTCCTCTCAACCTATTGGTCTCCAAAGCTCTCTCACTCTACTATGATGTTTTTCACACCAATCACCAGCAAAATACACCAGCTGGATACACCCTCACCAATTGGTGAAATAAATCAAATACTTGGCTACAAAAATGTCCACGTAGCCAAGCAAACATACCCCACAAATTTCACATGAGGTCACAGGAGATAAATTCAAATCATTTTTTCCTTTTTGATTTTATTAATTACTCCCCGAGTAATTATCCAGTGTGGCGTTCTCACCTATGAGGTGGACCCACACCAACATTCTCCCCCTCCACCTCATATGGAGGACTCCATGCCTGCGTGGCTTCTACAAACTTCAAACTTTGCAACCGGTATGGATTTCGTCATCATGTCAGCACCATTGTCATCGGTATGAATTAATTGATAAGTTCAATCAACCTCCCATCCAACACATCTCATATCCAATGATACGTCACATTGATGTGCTTGAATCTCGAGTGAAAACTCGAGTTCTTGCTGAGATGGATCGCACTCTGACTGGCACAGTACATAGTATACTTCTGTTGCTTCAAACCCAACTGTTGTAACATCTTCTTCATCCAAAGCTACTCCTTGCACCCCTCAGTAGCTGTAATAAACTCAGCCTCAGTAGTAGACAATGCAATGCATTTCTGCAACCTAGACTGCCAAGACATTGCTCCCCTTGCAAAAGTGTTCAGATACCCAGATGTAGACTTCCTCGAATCAATATCCCCAGCCATATCAGTATCCGTGAAACTAACAAGAGTAGGATCACCATTTCCAAAGCAAATACACAACTGAGAAGTACCCCTGATATATTTGAATATCCACTTAACCGCAGACTAATGCTCTCTACCAGGATTCGAGAGAAACCGGCTGACAACGCCAACCGCATGAAGCATACGGAACCGACATCATGTCTTCCTTTTCTGCCTCGGTCGTGGGACTCTGCTTTGAACTCAACTTGAATTGACCAGCAAGAGGTGTACTAACTGGCTTCGCCTAGTCCATGTTGAACCTCTTCAGGACTTTCTCTATGTAGGACTCCTAAGATAACCAAAGCCTTTTGGCTTTCCGGTCTCGCGAAATTCTCATACACAGAATTTGCTCCACGGACCCCAAATCCTTTTTAGCAAAGGACTTGCCCAACTCCTTCTTTAACCTGGCAATCTTGCTGGTATCACGACCAACAATCAACATGTCATCGACATACAGAAGAAGAATGATCGAATCACCGTCAGAGAAATTCTTCACAAACACACAATGATCTGAAGTTGTCTTCTTTTATCCTGCTTTCCCATGAATGAGTCAAACTTCCTCTACCACTGCCTTGGTCCCTGCTTCAAGCCATACAGACTCTTCTTCAGCTTGCACACCATATTCTCCTTTCCCTTAACCCTGAAACCCTTCGGCTGTTCCATGTAGATCTCTTCCTCCAAATCACCATGAAGGAACGCAGTCTTGACATTATGCTGCTCAATCTCTCAGTCTCTTCTGGCAGCTGTACCTAGGACAACCCGGATAGATGACATCTTCACCACTGGTGAGAATATCTCCTTGTAGTCTACTCCTTTCCTCTGTTTGAACCCTTTCACGACCAATCTTGCTTTATACCTTGGTTCTAATTTCTCAGACTTCAACCTGGTAGACCCATCTATTCTTGAGTGCTCTCTTACCTCTAGGCAACTTCACAAACTCATAGGTGTTGTTCTCATGTAATGACCGCATCTCACATTCCATGGCTTTCTGCCATTTCTCTTTCTTGTCAACTGTATGGCCTCATCATAGCTCTCTGGCTCCCCCTCATCCGTGAGTGTCACATACTCAGACGGAGAATAATTCCGATAGGGTTGCCGATCTCTGCTAGATCTCCTCAACTATGAGACAGCTGGAGCTGGTGGCTCTGGAGGTAACACCTCATCCCGTGCATCTTCCTGATCATCATCTGGAGGTGGATCAACATCACCTGCATCACCATGATCATCTTGCACTACATCATCACCATGCTCTGCTGGAGTAGGAACTGGACTCATGTCCACCAAATCATCACCATCAGCTTGAGGCTTATCACATTTCTCAATGTCCTCAATAGACCGATCTTCGAGAAATACCACATCTCGGCTCCTAACAATCTTCCTGTCAACTGGATCTCGTAACCGGTACCCAAACTCTTCATGGCCGTAACCTAGAAAGATACACTGCTTGAATTTGTCATCAAGCTTTGATCTTTCATCTCTCGGGACATGTACAAATGCCCGACCCCGAACACACTCTCAAGTGATCATAAGACACATCTCTACCTGTGTAAACTCTGTCAGGTATATCCGTCTCCAAAGGAACTGAAGGAGAGAGATTGATCAAATCCACAGCTGTTCTCATCGTCTCACCCTAAAAAGTTCTTGGGCAGCTTTGCCTGTGACAACATACATTTGATCTTCTCAATCATGGTCATGTTCATCCTTTCTGCTACACCATTATGTTGTGGGGTCTTGGGAGGTGTCCTCTGATGCTTAATCCGATAGTTCCTGCAATACCAGTGGAAGGAACCCTTGTAGTCACCGCCATTGTCAGTCCTGATGCACTTCAATGACTTTCCAGTTTCCCTCTCAACACTAGCATGAAACTCCTTAAACATATCAGCCACTTGGTCGTTACTCCGAAGATTGTATGTCCATACTTTCCTTGAAGGATCATCAATGAAAGTGACAAATTATCTCGCACCAGCAAGTGTTCTCATCTTTATGGGACCACATACATCAGAATGTACCAGAAAACGTGGAAAACCCGTAAACGGGAAAAGCCACGGAGTCGCCTCTCCGACTCAAATCTTCAACTATATAATCATACTCTAGCAACCTAGAGGATCATCCAAGCAACAAGAAAGCTAATTTCTTTGCTTACAATTTCATCTAGATAACAATCTAGGGTAAAACCGAGATGAGGGACTTAGAGATAACAAACCGGGAATCCACCGTTGGATATCACAAGACATCACCAGGAGCTTGCTGTCCAAATTTGAGCCGAATCGGAGAAAATCTTACCGTTGGATCGTCGCCGGAATGCTGCTGCCGTGATGGGTTTTCAACAAACAGGCAATGTCTATGTTTTTCTCCCCTCAACCCGTTGCTCTCCAAAGCTCTCTCACTCTACTTTGATGTTTTTCACACCAATCACCAGCAAAATACACCAGCTGGATACACCCTCACCAATTGATGAAATTAATCAAATATTTGGCTACAAAAATGTCCACGTAGCCAAGCAAACACACCCCACAAATTTCACATGAGGTCACTGGAGATAAATTCAAACCTCCTTTTTTTATTTTTCCTTTTATTAATTACTCCACGAGTAATTATCCGGTGTGGCGTTCTCACCTATGAGGTGGACCCACACCAACATTATCCCCCTCCACAAATTTCACATCCTGTCCATGCATGGCAAGTGACAGTGCATAAACTCAGCAATGGTACGGTTTCCTTGTAGAAGACGTCGGAGGTGCTCTTTGATCAGACTGATGTGGCTGCACGATGGTTTGGTATATGTATTGTGCAGGGTTGTCCATATCTGAGCGGAGGTCTCGGCCCGAGAGACATGAGGCAGCACAGCAGAAGATTGGGTGCTAACGAGGAACGCAGAAACCAGCTGGTCTTGTGGTTCCAAGAGTGATACGCCTGGTTGGGAACAAGTGATGCATCCTCGTTGACCGGAGAGGAAACGGAGGATTCAACTGTAGTGGTAGTGGTAGTGTCAGTGGGCGGCGGTGGCGGAGGTGGTGTGGGAGCCACCGTCATCCTCGAGAGTGAAGAGAACGTACTATCAACAAAACCAATAAGCCCGTGACCGCAAAGAGTAGTCTGAACATGAAGTTTCCATGCCATGAAAGTGTTGAGTCTGAGGGATCGGGAAGCATAGTGAGATGAGTTCCATGGAGCAGGGCAATATGAAAGATGGGAGCTGGGTAGTATTACCAACGAACAGTGAGTTTCTGGACTGGTGCGACTCCCGCAGCGAAATGCTGCTGTACTAGAAGGTAACCTGGCAGACGTGAAGAACGTCAAACAGGGAAGAGCGACACTGTTGGTGAAAAACCGAGAGGAGGATGGGCGCCGGACTGAGTGACGCGAACCAACGAAAGGTCGGTCTTTTACCGGCGCTGAGAAGCAGCAGATCGAGCCAGTGTAATTCCGGCGTTCTGGAAGGGCGGGCTGCAAAAGTCTTGATTGGCGATGAGAAGGAGGGCAATAACGTTCTGGACGACATTGTTAGTCCTTGAATCGATCGCAGTTTAGGCTTCCTGCATTTTCTCTGGTACCATGTTCGACAGTAGTATTTGGAGACGAAATTCTGCGTGTATTAATCATAACCCAACCGGGTTTATATAAGAGGTACAACGTAATACACAATTTACCCTAATGGTAATAATGTAAATACACGATTATTTATTCTCTACATTATCCAAACACTGGTGTTGGCCCAAAATCCCCTCAACTCCAAATCCAACCCCAAACCCACTGTCATCCACATAGCAAACATACCGCATACTGCGTTCTTGAATGTGCCTGTGTTCTGAAAGACTCTCAAATGATAGAATATGGCTTGTTTATAAGTGGTTTTCAACTCAGACCGCCTTTTCTGCTAGATAACGATTTTATGTATATTCTTGAAAGAATGCTAATTCTCAATTTCTCATAAGTAACAATCAGAAGTTTATTATTCTAGTGTCTTTTTAATCCATTCAATTTTATTTTATAGGGATAAAATCTTGATAGTAGATAATAAGATAAAAGACAAAAACCACCCTTCGCGTATGGGTTAAATACAATTTAGCCCCTCATGTTTGGGGATATATGAAACCCCCCTGTCAGTTGATGGACGTTAGACGAATAGCCCCCTTTTGTTACAATATTTAGTATGGGGTGCAATTTGACTTTTTTATGACCATTTTGACCCTATTTGTGTTTTTGTGTTTATTTTGTTCATGTTCTTGGTGTTCTTGAACACCACCTCCGCCACCATCAAATCCCCACCTGCAACACCACCACCAAATCCTCACATGCAACACTACCACCACCACCACCATGTCACCAACACCACCACCACCATGTCGCCAACACCACCACCACCACTAAATCCCCACCACAACACAACAACACAAAAACAAACAGACAAACAACAACGACAAAACAAAGAAAATGTATAGATTCAATTAATCCCAGAATAGGCAACAGACGTATTCAATTAACCCCAGAATAGGCACAACTAAATTCACAAACCCAGCCCCAAACTTCTCCAGAATTAATCAATAAAACTGCAACTTCGAGTAGCATATCAACACTACCCAGTAGTGCTGTTTTTGCAACCTCAAAGACTCAGAAGATGGGAAATCAAGTAAAAGAACCCACAATCTTATCTTCGCGCAGCCGAAGAAAACGACATACCAAGCTCAACTTTATCTTTTCCACAAATTCACTTTTTTTGAGACTTTCAAAATTCTCCGTAGAGGACGTCTTCTGCCCGACCCCGAAACATAGCTTTTTCTTTCTTGGATCTGCTGGTGAGAGATCGATCCCATGAGCCCATTTCACCCACAGATCGAAGTCGGACATGACGAGAACAGGGGAGGGGAGAGGAGCAGAGAGAGGGACGGAGAAACACCGTTGTCTTCCACCGTCTCTACCCAGATATGCGGATGATGAAGCACAGAGAGAGGAGAGAGAGAGAGGTTCTCCACCCAGACCTAGAAGTGAATCGGTCCAGATATGGAGAAGAGCGAAGCAACGCCGCCGCTGTTCTCTTCATGCGCCTCGTCCGCCGTCCTTCCACTGTCATAGGGATTCTGGTGTTGAATAAAATGGAGAGGGGAGTGCGAAGGAGAGGGGCATGTGGGTTGGTGAAGGAGAGTGAGAGAGAGAGAGAGAGAGACGGAGGAAGAGGTAAAGAGAAGGATAAACACTCTTTCTCTGACAGCTGGTAGGTTGGTTAGGGTTTCTTTTTTTTTCTTTGATTTTCAGAGGAGTGGGAGAAGAGAAAAGAAAAAGAGAGAGAAGAGATGGTAGAATGAAGGTATAAGGAGAACAAAGACTTATATAGTAGGGTATTTTTTTTTCATTTGAGGGTAAAATGGGTATTTATTGTGTTCCGTTAGTTGCCCTTAGTTACTGTCCACTAACGGAGGGGTTTTCGTATATCCCCAAACACGAGGGGCTAAATTGTATTTAACCCATACTCGGAGGGTGAATTTTGTCTTTTACCCTTGATAATATCATTTGCAACTCAAATACACACTTCTCTTTGCTGTCGAACACGAAGTGTACTTAGTAGGCAGTTAAGCTTAGATTACATGAAACAGTGTCTCCGTACATTTTAATTCCTTGCTCCTCCCTCAATGTTTTCCAGTCCTTATACTCACAATTCACACCTGAGCATAAAACACTAGACAATCATCTTGTATTAAGAATATGTTGGAAAACAATCGAAACTGGACCGAAAATAAGAAGATAGAGAAGAAGCAGAAATAGAATCGCATGATAAAAAGTAACTAAATAGAGACGAATTGAAATACTTACAAATGTCGTTGAATATAAATAGTTTTAGAAACGATCTCGAGCATTGACTCGATGTCCTTAAGGCTTTATTTGCTCCCTTGGTACTGCTTGATCCCAAACAATCCGCCTCCCAGGATAATCGTCTCTCACCGTGCAAGAAGTCAGTACACCACTTACACCCTACGAACCGCAATGGCATGGTACCTCTCTTGAAGAAATTGAATTAGAATATAGGAATTCAAATTCTCAAAGTTGAAGGTTCTACAAAGTCTAGGAGGACTTTGTAGGAATTAGGAGAGTAGAAGGAAATGTTGGAATGCACAAATGGGTGGAGAAGCCCTCTATTTATAATAGATTAGGTGACCGTTCAAAGGGATGCAAATGAATAGATGTGTCTATTCATGGTAGTAACTAACTCTGGACGTTAGTAACTAACAATAACTAACTTTGGTCGATAACTAATAAACTTATTCGCAATTCCAACAATTATTAATTTGCGACTTTAATTAATAACGCACCCAAGTTAAATTGCGTCCATCGAAGGACCTATTTGTACACCCATAATTTACAATAATTTTCATTCACCCGTAACTTATTTTGGACAACTCTCAATTGTAGATTTACCATCTCCGAATGAGACTTAAACTCTACATATTTTACTATCCAAAATCAAAGTTTTCCAACAATCTCCCATATGAATGACAAATTGGCATAAGAGCCGGGATAATCAATGAGGAGATTTAGAGAGATACCAAACGAATGATAATCGCATCGAGAAGGTGGCCAAGGGCCTTGAACCTCCCTTAGTGGAATACTATCGGATATACTGGATTGTCAGTGGTGAAACACCTTGAACTGCTTTCCGTGGTGTATACCTAAACAATAATACCCACACGGTTATCATCCTTCCATATTAAGTTCTCAATGTCGTGTCCGTTTTGGCCTTGGAGCACTTAATCCTGGTTTCATGAGTGGTCTTAGAGAATTTAGCCTCGTCATTCTCCTAGAACCGGCCGCTAGTTCCCACTCATATAGGTGAGTCTCATAATGAGTATCTTGCGATACTCCACTTGGTTTTATCCCCAAGGTATGAGCTCATTAAAAGCCAATCCTTTATGCTTACCAATGCAAGCGTCACCCCGTATCGTCCTAAGAATGGGTTTGTAAATAAAATTTCTTACAGTGACTATATTTGCACAGTAATTAGGTTGTCCCTTTTGAACCTAATTATTGGGATCTCCAGTCATCTAGGTTGGGTTTTCCGCTACGTGCAACTCAGAGAGATAGGCTTTTATCCCATTGCCCTTGACGACGTAAATATTGCTCTCTTATTACCCCCATGGGCAGCGAATCCGCTAGCTTTTACTTACTTTTCACACGATCGATCGATATAATTATGTTCGAGAGCAAATGTTCAATGGTGTTATGTCTACGACGTGTATGTCTAGACATGCCATTGTATATGGTGCTTTGTGCCCTTCCAATTGGCGATTGACTATCGCAATAAATGAAGATAGCTGGCACTGATTTTGGCCACATCGGAAGTTCTTATAAAACTGAAGAAGTCATTCGACTTCCTCTCTGGTCTTATCCAAAGCAATGAATTTCGATTCTATTGTGGACATTGCCATGCAAGTTTGTTTAGAAGACTTCCAAGACACGGATGCGCCTCTAAGGGTAAAAACATACCCACTTGTGGACTTAGAATCCAATGTGTCTGATATCTAGTTGGCATCACTATACCCTTCCAGTACCGCGGTATACCTCGTATAGTGTAGTCCATATGCTAAGGCATGTCTTAGATACTTTAGCACTCGCGTCACTCCCTTCTAGTGTTTATCACTTTGATTGCTAGTGAACCGACTTAACTTTCCAACTGCTTGAGCAATATCGGGCCTTGTACAATTCATGAGGTACACCAAGCAGCCAATTACTTGAGCATATTCGGCTATACCTGCACCATGATTCTTGGCGAGATGGAAATTAATATCCACGGGACTCTTAACTATCTTGCCATCGGTCTTGTCGAATTTCTCAAGAATCTTCCCAACATAGTGCGATTAAGATAATGAGTATCCATTCGTCGTTCTATTGATTTTCATCCCTAAAAAAAATCAGCAATACCCATATCTTTCATATTGAACTTTGTTGTCAACATTTTCTTAGTTGTTTTAATGATAGTTGAATTATTTCCCATAATTAACATATCATCAACGTACAAGCACACAATGACATATCCATCACGAGTGGTTTAGTATAAACACACTTGTCACATTCATTAATATGAAATCCATTTGTTAACATAGTATTATCAAATTTGATATGCCATTGTTTCGGTGCTTGTTTGAGACCGTAAAGAGATTTCACCAAACGACATACTTTATTTTCGTGTATGTCTTCGATTTCCGATTTGATAACCAAAAATCGATATGCACTACTGTTATGAGCATACCCAATAAAGATGCAATCTACCGTCTTCGATCAAAGTTTCACCTTAGGTATCGGTATTGCCACCTTTGCGAGACACCCCCACACTTTGAGGTATTTGTAAGATGCCAATTTTCATTTTCATAATTCATATGGAGTTTTGCCAACATTTTTCCGAGTGGATTAATTTAAAAGGCGTAGTAGTTTTTGTTCTCAATTGGTCGAAAGGATGCCGAAATAAAAGTTATTCCAAAATTTATTATTTAGTATGCCTAATTCAAGCACATGTACACATTGAATAAATAAATGATAAGTGCTATAAAACTCTTGATTTATTTTTCGATGCCCATGAGCACTTTGAAACTCTTGGTATATGTTCTCTAACAAATGACGTCATGATGTAGTAAAATAACAAATCATAAGTACTATAAAAACTCTTGAGTTGCTTGACACTAAATCAACAACCCATGAGTACTATGAAACTCTTGGATTTCCATGAGTGCTTGAAACTCTTGGTACGTCAAATAATTGATCTATTGATAAATAGACCCCCACAAGGCGTACGACATGTTTTCGTTTTACAACAAAAATATTTGATTATGTAAATATTCAAGATCAACATGGTTTTAAACTAACGGATGACACCACCGTACTTACGTTAGTTTAAATCATCTCATACGAAGCTTTTATTTCGACATATCCCAAAACATTGAATAATCATATTCAATGAATTAGCGAATTAAATCAAAATTAACATGACGCGACCTACTATACTATATAGTATCGCGTTCATTTACTTAATTTGGAACGCTCTGTTTCCCACACATGTCGTGCGTAACAACTACAACTTTTGGATCCAAGATCAAGTTTGAATCCTTTCTAAGTTGTCACATATTAAGAAACCAAATTCGAACGTTTCAAAATATGACATACACTCAACGACATTTGTAAGTATTTCAATTCGTCTTTATTTAGTTACTTTTTATCATGCGATTCTGTTTCTGCTTCTTCTCCATCTTCTTATTTTCGGTCCAGTTTTGATTGTTCTCCAACAATCTTAAGGTTTTGTTTGCTCCCTTTGGTACTGCTTGATCCGGAACAAACCGCCTCCCAGGATAATCGTCTCTCACCGTGCAAGAAGTCAGTACACCACTTACACCCTACGAACCGCAATGGCATGGTACCTCTCTTGAATAAATTGAATTAGAATATAAGAATTCCAATTCTCAAAGTTGAAGGTTCTGCAAAGTCTAGGAGGACTTTGTAGGCAATTAGGAGAAGAGAAGGAAATGTTGGAATGCACAAATGGGTGGAGAAGCCCTCTATTTATAATAGAATAGGTGACCCTTCAAAGGGGTGCAAATGAATATTCTATTCATGGTAATAACTAACTCTGGACGTTAGTAACTAACAATAACTAACTTTGGTCGATAACTAATAAACTTGTTAGCAATTCCATCAATTATTAATTTGCGACTTTAATTAATAACGCACTCAAAGTTAAATTGCGTCCATCGAAGGACCTATTTGTACACCCATAATTTACAATAATTTTCATTCACCCGTAACTTATTTTGGAGAACTCTCAATTGTAGATTTACCATCTCCGAATGTGAATTAAACTCTACTATTTTACTATCCAAAATTCAAAGTTTTCCAGCAGAATCTTCTATATATATTGATGATATTTCAGTACTACTGTAAATGATGCCTAAAGTAGTCCTTTTATTGCAGGTCAAATATCGAGTGAATTGGCCAGTCTAACCAATTTGAAGATTCTGGGGCTAGAGTATGCTGGCCTTAATGGTTCAATACCACTTATTTTTGACAATATGACTTCCTTGGAATATCTCGGTCTTGGACAGAACAGTTTGGATGGAAGCATTCCAAATGAAATCGGAAATTGCACCTCAATCAAATTCATAAGCATTTCGTACAACCACTTGACAGGTATGTTTCAGTATCTTTGTATTTTAAAGTAGCTAAAACTTGTGAGTAGGGTTATAAACAAACAAGGTCGAGAGGTCGAGCAAACTCGGTCACAACATGGCTTGTGTGCCTAAGAGCTGAGCTAGAGCATAAATTTATGATCGCTTTGATGAAAGACCCGAAGGTGGTTCTGTCAGTGCGCCGTAGAGACGGAATATTTGACGAAATATGATGCAAAGTGTGGTCATGTGTGTATGCTATATATTTGTTGTGGGACTCTAAAAAAGATGTATTTGTTGTGGGAATATACTTATAATTACTATATATAAGGGGATCATAATGGATTCTTTGCTTCTGTTTGGTAAAAACTATAAAAAGGAATCCTGCTAAAGTGCTTATGTAGGCATGTAGAAGGGGATTAGATATGGTATTTTGCACAAACACATGTTATAGAAATGATTTAATCTATTAAACTAAATGTTAACCAATACGCTGCTGGACTACAGTAATCAGATCTCCGCTAATACTTAATGATGCTGTTTTGCTACCCATGTTATTTAGTTTTATAGTATAAAAATATAGTTTTTTGGGTTCAAAACCAAGGTAGACTAAGTAACACGCTTTGATGACGCGTCGAACTGGTGTACCAGTTTTATTAACCGGTGCCCCGGTAAATACCGGTCCCTGGATATGAGAATCCGGGCGCCAGTTAGTTTGGATCAAGATTGTCAGAATCTTGATCCAGATTGTTGGATTGTACGGTTCTACGATCCAGACGGTGAGTGTCGTGCCGGATCGTTCGGAAAATCAATTTGTGATATACTCGATTGGGATCGCGAGCAAAATCGTAGAATCGGTAGGATCGTACGACCCACCGATCCTGCTTTTGGTGTTTACAAGACCATTTCGAAAGACTAGGCTATCGTTGCCAACCTCCAGAAACCGTTGCCAGCCTCCGATGGACGTCTGGCGAGCGTCGCAGCCTCCGACACCACCCAAACCGCTATCACCAACTGTTGGAACTACCACCACTCATCACCAGATCCCGATCATAGAGAAGAGGGGAAGAGTAGGTCAGAGAGATAGTGTCTTACCTTGCAGTTGCAGAGAGAGAGAGAGCGAGTAGAGAGAGAGGAAACGAGAGAGACGGATCTTCTCAACTTCTTCTTTGTACATCGTACCTGCATATCTTTTTTTTTTTTCTTATTTTCTTTCTCTTTAAAAATTTAGCCCGAATTTAGTTTCTTTATTGACAGTTTAACCCATGTTAGTTTCTTCATTGACAATGTAACTCATGTCATAAAAATATACAGTTTAGTAGAATTATTGACGAAACTTTTACCAGTTTGAGAATTTAAGCAATTAAGTCATTACAAATTACAATTTTGGAAGATCCGATCCAATCCTACGATCCTCGATCATGTGAGACACTCCACGATCCTATGTAGAATCTCGATCCTGAAAACCTTGGGTTGGATATTTTACATTCCCGCAGAAAAGTGACACTTGGCAGTTGGCACTCAGTGGATCAAATAGGTGGACTGGTTTAAAAAACCGTTGCCAGGTACATTTAAATTAGGTGCCCACGTACGAGATTGCTAAATAACCAAAAATAATCCGGTCCCAGTTTTGGCCTACCGGATCACCGTTTCAGCAAAAAAAATAAAAGTATATAAATTGCCCACCAAAACAACCCAGAGTATAGTTTCAGAAAAACCAAAATCATGTTCAGAAAAACCAAACTTGCCTTGCTTTATGGGTTATGGATCCTGTCACACGGCGCTTGACAATTGAATCGATTAACAGGAGAAGACCTTTAACTATTTCACCTCCAACTATTGTGAGTTCCAGGTCGGTGGCCATCTACAATCAGTTGTGGCCAATTTCAATTTGTGAGAAAAACTCACTGTTTGTTTGGGTTGACATTTCAATTTCAGAATTGTGCACTTAATTCTTTAATTGAACTGCACGTGGTCACGTCGTTGCCGATAAGCAACTTTTTGTGGGTTTGACTTTTTTGCATGACGATCATTACTCAAATTCATTTGTGGGTTTCAAAGCAGTATTGTGACTCAAGAATTGTTCAGTGGCTACTTCTTTTTCGTTACTGGTGGAATATTGCTTGCTAGTGGGGCTCTAATACTTGGAGCATAATTACTGTGAATAGAATTTGCTCCTCTAAATTTTCACTAGTGCTTCGCTTCGTGGTCATCCACCATGTCGATCGGCAAGCAAACCGCTGCACCTTCCTTAGCACGTCCACACAATAGTAATCGTCGTCAGTCTGGCCAGAAAGGTCGTGAATGCATCCAACATCACCCACAACAACACACCATGCACCATGTGCCTCCCCTCACGGCAGCTGGGTGTGGTGTCCTGCCCCATCGTCCCCGACTGCTCAACCGTGCCCCTATCCTTGTTCCTCTTCTCTGTGGCACCATGACTAAGACAAACCAACAATTGAAATTTAGCACCAAAGATGTATGAGGGTCGTGGATTTTCTATAAATGGGTCTGACCAAGGGCCAAAAAAGGTAGTTTAGGTGTGACACGTTTGACTCTAAGATAAGACAAAATCTGGACATTTTTTTGCTCAATGCTTGTTCTTCCCTTGTATGATTAAGAATAATCAATGCAGGGTATAATAGAAAATAGGAAAACTTGAGACCTAACCTACATGCTACATCTGTCTCTATGTAGCTCCTGCTCCTGTCCCCAAATTTGGAAAGATTATGAGAGGCAGAAAACAGCATAGCCGTCATTAAGGAAACAGAGATAGATAACCGTTAGTGAAAAGAAATGTGGGATTTTAAAGAGGTATGCAGATTTGTGGAGTGAGGATAATTTGAGTCATCTATTCTTCTTCATTCTGCAATTTCCATTTCTAATTTTTTACTTTGTTCTATTCTCCTCCTACAGGTGAAATTCCAGAATCGATTGGTACACTTCGCGAGATAGAGACATTAGAACTGGGCATGAACAATTTTGGAGGTCAGGTTCCAGACCTTTTTTTCAACATTACACGTTTAAGAGTTCTTGCACTTGCGAGGAATTTGTTCACGGGACGTCTGCCACCAACTTTAGGATTTGGATTGCCTAATCTTGAAAGACTTTATCTTGGTTCCAATCAATTCCGTGGAGCTATCCCTGACTCCATTTCTAATGCTTCTAGACTCACTATTGTGTCACTTAATCATAACAACTTCAGAGGATCACCTCCAAGCACGTTCGGAAATTTGAAGCTTCTGGAGCGGCTGGTGTTAGGACAGAACAATCTCATACTAAATGGAGCAAGGTTCTTTGCTTCCTTGAACAGTTGCAGGCATTTACACTTGCTATCTATCAGTTTTACTCAACTAAATGGATCCCTTCCATCCTCCTTTGGAAACCTGACCTCCTCTCTTCAAGTTTTTGATGCTATCAGTTGCAGAATCATGGGGAAGATCCCCCAAGTTATTGGTAACATGAGCAATTTGCAAGTTTTGGATCTTTCTTCAAATCACTTAGTTGGGTCTCTTCCAAGTATGCTTCAACGTTCATCAAATCTTGAACAATTCGATGCTTCTGATAATTACCTAACTGGATCAGTTCCAGATGATATATGCCATTTACCGAAATTGGGTGACTTGGTTCTCCAAATAAACAGATTTTCTGGTCCATTGCCTAATTGTCTAGGAAACATAACTACATTAAGATATCTTCGTCTCAGTGATAACAAATTGTCTGCCAAGATACCTGCAAGCTTGTGGACCATCGAAGATATCTTGGAACTTGATTTGTCTTCCAATTCATTCACTGGCTATTTACACCCAGATATCGGAACTTTAAGGGCTGCAACTTACATAAACATATCCGTGAATCAACTCTCGGGCACACTCCCTACTCCAATTGGAAGTCTGCAGACCTTAGCATATCTTTATTTGGCAGATAACCAATTTGAAGGTATTATACCCGAATCATTTGGGAATATGCTGAGTATGGTGGAGTTAGATATGTCCCATAATAATCTCTCTAGTCAGATTCCGATATCATTGGAGTCACTCTCCCTTCTCAAGATTCTCAACCTATCTTTCAACCAATTAAGTGGAAAGATACCAAGTGGGGGACCATTCCGTAATCTTACGTATCGTAGCTTTTTGTCAAATACAGCACTATGTGGTTCCTCACAGTTCCATGTCCCACAGTGCCACAGTGATGGTTCCTCTGTGGTTCTTTCGAAACGAAGAAAAGTTCTTCTATGGATGGGGATGACCTTGTTAGCTCTGGTTTTTGTAGCCACTCTGTATGTGGTGCTAAACCGTAGAAAGAAACATAAAATTTCATCAGGGGAAGATCAGCATCCTGCAATAATACCTGAAAGGATTTCATACTATGAGCTTCAGCGAGCAACAAATTCATTCGACGAGAGCAATTTACTCGGGGCCGGAAGCTTTGGTTCTGTTTATAAGGGTGTATTTACTGACGGAAGAATCTTAGCTGTTAAGGTGTTTAAGTTGGAGGTGGAACGTGCAATAAGAAGTTTTGAAACAGAATGTGAAATACTGAGGGGCATTCGCCATAGGAACCTCACCAAGGTCATTAGCAGCTGTACGAACCTTGATTTCATGGCATTGGTTCTTGAGTACATGCCTAATGGAAGCCTTGACAAGTGGTTATATTCACACAACTATTTGTTGAATGTCATGCAGAGGTTAGACATAATGATAGATGTTGCATCCGCTTTGGATTATCTTCACTATGGTTATTCTGTGCCTGTGGTTCACTGTGATTTGAAGCCTGGCAACGTCGTTCTAGATGAAGACATGGTTGCACATGTGAGTGACTTTGGCATTGCGAAGTTCTTAAAAGAGGATGCGAGTATCGCGCAAACCAGCACACTTGCCACATTTGGGTACACAGCTCCAGGTTAAGGTTTTCTCTTTTTAGTCATTTGACTTATACTGCACACATATTCATTCACTTGCTTCAATAATTTGTTTGTTGAACACAGAATATGGACGAGAAGGACTAGTATCCACGAACTGTGATGTCTACAGTTTCGGTGTTATGTTGATAGAAGTATTTACAAGGAGGAGACCCACAGATCAAATGTTTAATGGAGATCGGGACTTGAAACTTTGGGTAAAGCAGTCTCTGCCAAACCGTGTCATGGACGTCATAGATGGAAATTTGGTAAGGCCAGAGGAACATCAAGTCAGTGGAACGGTGCAGTGTGTATCAGTTATCTTAGAAGTGGCCTCTAATTGCTCTGCTGACTCACCCGAGGAGAGAATGATCATAACAGATGTTTTAGCTTTACTCAAAAGGGCCAAACAACAATTCCTTGCAAGTGTTACAGATTTGAGAACTGTAGCTTGATGAAAGTCTAGATTCTTGAATGACTGTTGATGGCTTGATGTCTTAGTTGTGGCATTAGGATGAACCCAGAGCTAAAGGCTTCTTTCAAATGTTACAACATTCTGGACCTTGCGGTTAAATTGGAAGTGGATGAAGTTGAAAGGACTTCCAAGAGATGCTGAAGAATTTCCTCCACACTGGTTGAAGAAGACAAGTTTCTGTTGCCAAGGTTCATGTTAATCTGGTTGAGTGATGAATTATTGATGGTGCATATTTCTGAGTTAGACTATACTCCAACTTCGGATCTACTTTAGTGAACTCAAAGGGGAAAAGAATGACAATAGTTGTTTATTGTAACTGTCTCTTTGTTTTCAAGATACACATGTGCTTTCTTCTTAGAAATTACTGAAACCGCAGCTCAAAAGCTGTTGATATTGTTCTCTTTGCCTCTCTATATGAGACTGCCGCATGAGCCACCCCTACAATTACACAACTGGTTTCAGCAATTGGTGAACTCTGGCCAGAACAGGTAATGTACGATAGTAATACTAACTTCTCAATTCTCTCTTCTAGTACTCTCTCTTGATGCTGTTCTATTTACATTTTGACCTGAGAGATTTTGTTTTTTTGAAGAAATCATTTCTGCCTATCAGGTGTTTGAATAACGTTCTCAGCCAATTCTTTGCTCCCTCTGGGCACTGAGGTTGTGCTGCCCTGCAGGTGTTTGTACAAGTTCTAAAAGAGTTCTTTACTTCCTTTGTCATTGTGGCCTACTGCGGTATGTCTATTAATCCTCTGCGTGCTCGTGCATATATGCTTCTCAAACACGGACGCAGAGGCAAACTGCTGTTTATGAGTAAATTAATGAACCCCTTGATCTCAGGGAAGCTAAAAGAATCTCTGTAATTGACATGGGAGATGAGTGAGGATATTGAGCTTCGTAAAATACCACTTCGTGTATGTTGATTTACGAATTACTATAGGCCCCTTTTCTGGAAAACAATAAATTACAAATTATATAATATTTTAATTTGACAAATACAGACATTTGGTTTGTGTGTTTCATTTGTTTATTATTTTTTCTCTATTTTTCTTCTGATACTTTATTATTATTATTATTATTATTATTATTATTATTATTATTATTATTATTATTATTATTATTATTATTATTATTATTATTATTATTATTATTATTATTATTATTATTATTATTATTATTATTATTATTATTTTATTTTATTTTTTTTTTTTTTTTTTTTTTTTTTTGTATATTTAGATCATGTTTCTTTCCGTTTGTAAAAGAATTTCTTTCCGTTCAAGAAGTTCCATATCCTCACAACGGTGTAAACATAGGAGAAGCCATAATCGATATTGTTGAAGAGTGGGGAATTGATCAACGAATTACATCAATTACTTTTGACAATGCATCGGCATGTGATAGTGCGATAGATCATATTCGAACTTTGATACAAACACCATTTCGCGAAGAAATCGACCATGTTCGTTGTGTATGTCGCATTATCAATTTAATTGTACAAGTTGGTTTGAAAAAACTAGAAGAGTATATTTCTCCTATTCGTGATGCTATTCTCTTTATTGCGTCTTCAAACAAAAGACAAAAACTTTTTGGGGATTATTGTGCTAAAATAGGCAAGAAAAAAAGAAGGTTTGGGGGAGATTGTAGGACTAGATGGAACTCCACTTATTTGATGTTGAAAAGTGTTGAAGGTTATGAGACCACAATTTTGAATGAAAATGGCAATCCCGGATCCGTTACACAAAATGAATGGAACGTCGCAAGTGTCTTAAGAGAGTTTCTTGAACCATTTTATGAGGCCACTAATATTCTTTCGGGTGTTTATTATCCTACTACTAACAACGTTATTCCACAACTATTGTTTTTAACGTCGGCTTTTCAACAATATAGGGAGAATGAAATTTTATACGAGGCAATTAACGACATGGAAGACAAATTTCTCAAATATTTTGAAACGATCCCTATGATTTTTTGTTTGTCAAGTATTTTGGACCCAAGACAAAAGGATGCTTCCGTAGGTTTTATGCTAAACCAAATACAGGAAAACATGACTACCACATATAGACCCGTAGTGCTATCACCAACTATTGAACAAGTTAAACAAGAACTTAATGTTATGTACGATAAATATCTTGCTAAATTTGGTGTTAGTGGTGGTTCTCAAAAATCATCGAGCGATCCGAAGGGTAAGGGCAAGGGTAAGAGTAAGTGGGCTGTTGGTTCTTTATTTAAGAGTACACAAGCCACACCCACCGGGAGTAGTTGCGTCTCGGAATTAACGTTGTTTATCAACCAACATTATTTCATAAACGTGTCGGAGAGAGACATAGAAAATTTTGATATACTTGATTGGTGGAAAAATTATGAAAGAACTTATCCAATTTTTTCTAAAATGGCACGTGATTTACTAACCCCTCCCGCTTCTACAGTCCCTTCCGAATCTACTTTTAGTGCAGGTAAACGAGTTTTGTCGGAGAAAAGATCGTGCCTAACCTCGGAGATATTGGAGGTACTCATATGCTCGAAGGATTGGAGCGACGCCAACAAACGCACACAACACCTACACCCTTTGGACGTTATGGTCAACGAGCTTTACCAAGAATTGGGAATAGACCCGGACACTCCCCTTGATGTAGACCAATTGCCAAAGACGACGGGTTGAAAAATGAAGACTATTATTGGGTATTTTTGTTAATTTCAATTAGTTTGTTTGTAAGTTAGAAAAAATGCAAATGAATGTTAGTTAAGTAGGTGCCAACCTAGTTGGGATGTACTTAAACTATAGTGATGCAATTTTTTCTAACATTTGATGTTTTTACTTTTAATCAATAATAAAAGTTTACTTTGTTTTTTCCACTTATTTGTCAAGTTTTGATGTTCTTTTTAAATATTTGTGAAAACATTCCCTAAATACATTAATATTAAAACAAACTAGTATTAATTAATAACAATACCTAACCCTAATTTAATTAATGAACCCTACCTAACCCTAACTTTGTTAATTAATACTTAACACTTATTAATTAAAACTACAACAATTATTCAAATATCAACACAAAAAAAAAAAAAAAAAAAAATTGCCGACCGGTTCTGGAACCGAACCGAACCGAAAACCGAACCGGTGAAGGATCCGGTTCCGGTTAACGGGTCGGATTCGGTTCTAGCATCTCCAATTAATCGGTTCCGGTTCAACCGAACCGAACTCCGGCTTTGAACCGCCGAACCGAACCGAAACCGACCGGTTCCGACTTCGGTCGGTTCGGTTCCAGTTCGGTTGAACCGAAATCGCACCCCTAACTTAGATCATGTTTGGTTATCAAAGTATTATGTATATCCCATATTTTCTTTCAAAATAAAAGGTGTTTCTCCAAAAAAAAAAGTTATTTCCGATATTTATAATGAAGATATTCAGTATAGCGTTGGAAGCCCTGCATGAGGTCCCGGGTTCAAACGCGGTTGACGACAAACAATTTCTCAAAAAAAGAAGAGAAAAAATATTTTCTTTTATCTCAAATGACCTCAGGGACTTGATCCCTGCAGGATTTTAAACTCAGTTCTTATTAATCAAGAGCTAAACCCTAGATCTCAAGCACATAGATGTTCGTCACTCTTTTACAGCTTGTGGTTCTCACTAACCTATCTAGCTCTGGCTAACTGATTCAATAAGAATTCTCTTTTGTTCACTTGAACAACTCACGAGAAAGCAATCAAGAAGTATTATCATAATGATATACAAATAGAGTTCAGAAAGAAGAACAATGAGACAAAGTCTAGCAGTGAGTATGCAGTGCTCTTTAAATGTTTGCATTGAGAGGAATGAATCTGCTTCTTTGTTTCTTGTCAATCCTTAAATGTGTTTGAGTGTCTCTCTATTGATTGTCTTCGAAAATGTTCAGTCATTCACACTCTTATGGAGTCAGTTTGAATTGGAGATCTTCAGGATTTTCTGGAAACTAACTTCCCTAAAAATCAGCAATGTATCTTGACCCTTCTAACAGATCTTCCAACGGCTAGTTGCTTAGTATCTTCAAAGATACTCACTTGATCATGTTTGTAAGAAGGTTAGGAAGCTCCTGGCATGACTGATTAGGTACACAATCAATTTGACAAGTTTATTTCCACACCTGCAGTCAAACAGATTAGGAAACAATCTTGCAAAAATGGGCAACTTCATTAATATGCATAAACCAAGTCAACCAGTGGAATTAACAGCTAACCTTAATAAAATATTTGGTTTTTCTTTCATCATCAAATAATTCATAAAAATATATTGAGAGACTAAGAAAGGATTAGCAATAAGAACTCCCCTTAAGTTCATGCTTATAATCAGCAATTTTAGGTCCAAGCCTTTGAAAGCTGTTTCAAGGCCTTGAAACTACTGCACTTCATCCTTTGAAATCAAGTTTAACTTACAGATCTCAACTCCAAGGATTTTCTGAGTAGCACGATATCCTTCATCTCGAATTATCCACTGAGATACCTCTTCAATTCCGTAATTTCCTTCATATTATTATTTGCAATCAGAAAAACATCCATACACAAAACAAGGTAGATATGTAAACCACCCTACAACAGTTTGTGATACACACAACGATCATACTTGCACTTCTCACAGGAAATTTTCAACATAAAGCTATCAAACCTCTTGTACCTCTGCCTCAGAGACTGCTTAAGTTCACATAAGGATCTCTTTAACTTGCACACATAGTCTTCTTTTCCAGAACATGGAATCCTTATGGTTTACTCATGTATATATCCTCTTTCAACTCTCCATTTAGAAAAGATGGTTTCACATCTAGCAGCTCGAGTTTCAAGACCTGGTGTGCTACTATTGCTAGTAGCACCCTAATCGAATTATGGCTGATCACTGATAAGAAAATCTCGTTGTAGTAAACTCCCTCTATCCGACTAAAATTCCATGCAACTACTCTTTCCTTATTCTTGATTCCCTCCGCAGCTGTATTTCATTTCTTTCTTCTGAAAACCCACTTGCAAGTGACTATCTTCCTTCCTGATGGTAATTGTACAAGCTTCCATGTTGAGTTCTTGCTAAGAGCCTCCATATCTTCCCCCATTGCATTTATCCACTGTGCGGATTCTTCACCTAAAATCATAGCCTTATAGGTGGCCGGCTGATCCTCCACCTCTTTAGCTACCTTTAATGCATAGCCCACCATATTGTCATCCCTGTATCTCGCTGGAGGCTTTATAACCCTCTTGATCTACCAGTGGAAAAACTCGGATGTACAAATTCCTCTGGTGGTGATGCATCCAATCAGACTCTTATGCTTCTTGCTCTTTGGTTTCTGACGGTAATGGTGGTAATTTTGGCCCCAAAGAATCATTTGGATCGGGACATCCAAATGATTCTCCACCATCATCTCTGCAACTCCATTATCTCCACGACACATCCTTTTAGCATCAAATTTTAAACAAGACTACAGTTATTCTAAGTATAATATTGTAGTTCGACCATATCTTGTACCCCTTTACACTTATACATAGCCCATGAATACCCCCTTCTTTTCCCTTGGTTATGGCTTGCCATCATCAACACGATAACAGGAAACACAATCTAACACCTTCATATTTGAGTAATCATTAGTTTTTTCGGACCATACGTCAATATGTATCTTGCATCCAATGATTGTGTGCAGGCTCGAATTTACGAAATAACAAGCCATAGCAACTACCTCTCCCAAAAAACGCCTAGCAAGTCCTGCATTCGAAAGTATACACTATTCCTTCTCTAAAATTATCTGATTCATCCTTTCAGCTACACTATTCAGCTGCGGTATGTGCCGAACTGTGTGATGGAGAGAAATTACCTGATCCTTGCAGAAACTAGTTTCAAAGCCTTGAAGCTGCACAACACTGCACAACATAAACTAAGGGGGAGTTCTTCGACCTATTTACTCTCTGATCTCCTGCACTTGATCATGCTATATTATATGATGAAAGAGAAACTAATCATGTGTTATAACATGTCTTAATAGTTTCATTTTCCTAAGTTGTTTGCAGGGATTATTAGCTAACTCTGTATTGCAGGAAGTTTCATTTTTTTACTGGATTTCAGAGAAGGATATCCAAGACTTCAGATTGATCCTACTATGGTGGAAACTTGTCTGAACCTTCCTTAGACTTGCTGATTGAAGATCATATCAAAACAAATAAGAAAATTAGGCAGCTAGCCGTTGGAAGCAAGCTGTTGAGAGTCTAAGATCTCTGAAGGATTTTTAGGGATTTCTGTTGCAAGTTCCTTATTGTAGATACAACTTTCCAGACAAGCAGATCACAACCATGTGGCAGCAATCCAGCACACCCAGCTGTGCTTCATACACACCGGATAACTACCTATGCATATCCAAATGGGGGCTGCGAGACAGGGCCCTCGCGTACCAACACGGGACTTGTAGGGACTTAGTGGTTTGGAGGCTAGGGTAAGGCCCGTCGCGCGCGTGCGACAACCAAGCTCGCGCGTGACCTCTGGTAACTGACTGAGAGGTTCTAGGCTTACGTGTTTCATCAATGCGGCTGATCTCATAAGGGTCTCCGATACTTGCGGGCAGATACGTAACGGTTCCTATATACACGGTCGAACGTGCCGTTGGGGGGTCTATCATTAAGCCGCCATTTATGGTGCATTAATCCCCTCAACGGTCACTTCCCCACTATATATAGGATCGATAGTTTTGAGTCAAGTTCCCTGAATGTGCTTTGACTGGTAATTGTATTGAGTGATGAAAGACAGAAGGCTAAGACATTAGCAGCAAAGGCATTTCTGTTATCTCAAGGCCTTGAGATTGACTGAACTTCAAAGCCTTGAATTATCTTATCCTGCTATGTGTTCTAACATTTTTGTGTTGCAGAATTGGATATCTGATTATGCAAATCAATGGTTTATGGTATATACTTGTGGTTTATACTATTTATATTTCTAACACAATTGTAGATGGTTAGAACAGGAAGAATCAAAGTTATCTGGGTTTAACTTTGAAATTCTGTGAAGCATGTTCAGAGTTCCAAGGCCTTGAGATATGCCTTAAGCTGCTGACAGTTTTTACAGAACTTAATTGATTCTTTCTTGCAGGTTATGATTCTTAGTATTGTGATTATTTACTCACTTCTAAGTGTATTAAACTTGTTTTTAATGATTTATGTGTTCTAGAAGATATGCAGATTATTGTTCTAAGTTTATTAAACAGTTTTATCAGAAACTGTATAACCAAACAGTCTTAGTACTGTTAGCTGTTTGGATTTTGTTGTTGCATTGTTTCCATGTTGTTGCAGGGTTGTTAAACGTGCAGAGGAAATCTCAACAAACTCCAACGGATATCCACTTGAAGCTGTTTGAATTTAAGTTGAAACAGAAGGAGGATTTGTAGGAACTGAGATCCTAAAATCTCTCAATCAGTTGCAGCTGTGGATAAAAGAGACTGGTTTGAATTTTGAAAGAGAGGTGAGCTTGCAGAATACTCTGAGAGGTGTGACAAATTCGTGGGAGATCATCCATTCAAACACACAATCATTCAAGCTTCATTCCAGACTTATGTAGATCTAATCAATTCAGTTTTCCAGAAGAACACTTCCAGGCTTCAACAACTTATCTTTTCTACTGTGTTCTTCATCTGTACTTCCATTTGTGTATCTTTATATTATCTTAAACCTCACTTAACCTAGTGGTTGGTTGTTCAAGTGAACAACAAGAGGTTCTTGTTAGCTCAACAGTTAGTAGCTGGAACTAGATAGGTTTGGAACCACAAGCTGTATAGGTGTAAGGGAAATCAATTAGGCTTGAAGATCTAGGGCTGTTTATGTGTGAGTAATAAGAAGTGTTTTCCCAATCATGGTGGGATTAGATCCCTCAGGCAGAGATTAGGTCCATTGGGACTGAACTCTGTAAATTGCTTTGTGTTCTTTACTTTTCTGTTTGATTATTATATGCTGCACACAACTCAAATCAAACTAGGGTTCAAAAGCTGTTTAGAATAGTTCACAGCTCAAGGCCTTGAAGCTTACAAGTTTGCCATAGTGAGTTTCAGACAGTTTACAAAATCTTAAGGCCTTGAGATTTGAGTTTCACACAAAGTTTTCCTGTTAAACCTTAATTTTTGAAAAAAGTTTCCATACTCTATTCAACCCCCCCCCCTTCTAGAGTATTTAGGTCTTGTATTTAGTCTACATTACACACTTTCAATTGGTATCAGAGCTTGTGTCACTGTTTTTAGATCTAACAATCTGGTGACTATGAGTAATGTAGGAGATGGTGGATTCTCAGAAGGAAGGGCAGCCAACAGACCTCCATTGTTCTGTGGTGACAACTTCATGCATTGGAAGATATTGATGAAGATGTTCATCATAGATCAAGACATGGAACTATGGTCAATAGTTCAGAATGGTCCTCATGAGTACTACACAACAATTGATGGAGTCAGAACTGTCAAGTCTGAGGAAAATCTCTTAGTTACTGAACTAGAAAAGGTATCCAAAAATTACAAAGCTATGAATTTGCTATACTGTGCTTTAAATGCAGATGAGTTCAACAGAGTGTCAAACTGCAAGAGTGCCAAAGAAGTGTGGGATAAACTGGTGGTGACATATGAAGGAACCAGCCAGGTTAAGCAGACAAAAATCAACATACTTCTGAGGCAATATGAGTTGTTCAAGATGAATTCAGATGAGACCATCAAGGAAATGTTCAAAAGATTCACTGATGTGGTGAACAACCTGGAGTCATTGGGAAAGAAGTTCTCAAATTAAGAGAAGGTCAGAAAGATTCTGAGAAGTTTTCCAAAAGCAAAGTGGGAGCCAAAGACAACAGCCATTGAGGAAGCTCAGGACTTAAGTCTTCTTCAGCTAGATGATCTACAAGGAAAGCTGCTCACTCATGAAATGTCTATGAAGGACGTGGAAGGTGATCTGAGTGAAAATATCAGGAACCTAGCTCTTAAGGCAAAAGACAGTGAAAAATCTCAAAGCCTTGAGATTGAGGAGGAACCTGATGATGAAGAGGCTTTAGCATTGATCTCCAAGGCCTTGGCCAGGATTCTAAAAAGAAAAGAAACTCTGGTAACAGGGATTACAACAGAGAGAGATCAAGACCCTCATGCAGCAAGGATTATAAAGGTAAATCTTCATCATAGTCACATAAAACTAAAGTAATGAATTGTTTTGAGTGTGGTGATGCAGATCATTTAGTAAGGGACTGTCCACAAAAGAAGAAGAACAGGAACTTTCAGAAAAAGGATGGTGAAAATAGAAGGAAGAAAGCCATGATGGCTTCTTGGAGTGATTCTGATTCATCAAGTGACTCAGACACAGAAGAAGACCAAGCAAACTTATGCTTCATGGCAAAGCATAATGAGGGAAGTTCATCAGACAAACACATTGAAGACATGGTAGAAAATTTACTTGCTAGTCCTTCTGATGTACTTCCTCAAATTCTCAAAAGTATATTTTTGAATGAGGAAAGTTATAGAAATGAGATTTCTGCTTTAAAAGTTTAAGGTTCATGAGCAGGTAAAAGAAAACCTGGACCTAGTATTTTCAAATAAAACTGTTGAAGTTTCTAAGACAAAGCTGGAAAAAGAATTCAAGGCCTTGGACAGCAGGTTCAAATTCTTGAAGGCACAAATAAAAGAGGTTGTTGATCAAAACACTCTTTTAACTGAAAGATATGCTGATCTAAAGGCTCATTTTGAGAATTTAGAACAACAAATCTGTACTTTGACTGAGAAACTTCAAGAGTCCAAGAAGGTCCTAGCTAAGTTTACAGGCTCAGAACATAATCTAAATCTCATTCTTGGAGGAAGTCTGAAGTCAATGCATAAAAGTGAGATTGGCTATAATCCAAATTTTCCAAAGAAAGGCCAAACTACTTTTGTCAAATCTGGTAGCAGACATTCTCCAAAATGTCATTACTGTGGAAAAATTGGACATGTCAGATTAACTCCCTTCAGAAGATCAGAACCTCATATTATGAGGAATACTTATCCTTATCAGCTTAAGGGACAGGTTAGGCAGATTTGGGTTCCAAAAGGAATTAGGCCACCAAATATGACTGATTCTGAGTATGACTCAAAGTCCTGCACTTGGTCTAACAGCCTGTTGAGGCAATGATTTATTTTTGCAGGATGTCACCAAGGCCTTGAAAGATCAGAAATGGATATTAGACAGTGGATGTTCCAGACATATGATTGGAAAGAGGTCTCTCTTTACTGAACTTACAGAAAAATCTGGAGGAACAATCACACTTGGTGACAAAGCAAAGTGCAATATCATTGGTATAGGTAGTATTGGTAATGGTTCTACAAATTCTATATCTGATGTTTATCTGGTAGATAGACTTAAGTATAATTTGCTTAGTATTTCTCAGTTATGTGATAAAGGTTAGAAAGCTGTATTTGACAAGGAGAAATGTGTGGTGCAAGATGAGAAATCTGGTGATTGCATACACACTGCTCCTAGGTCATATAATCTATATGCTATGAATACTAACAGTGTTGCAGGTGACAAGCTAAAATGCCTCAAGGCCTTGAAGGAAGATTCAAAGCTTTGGCACAGAAAGCTTGGGCATATTAGTATACATACTTTGAATAAACTCATCTCAAAGAACTCTGTAAGAGGTTTACCATCACAGAAATTTTCAGATGATGAGGTTTGCAAAGCATGTGTACAAGGTAAATAGACCATAAGCTCTTTCAAGCCAAATAACTTTGTAAGTACTTCTAGACCCTTAGAATTGCTGCATATGGACTTCTGTGGTCCTATGAGAGTTCAGACCCCAAAAGATAAGAGGTATATGCTTGTTATAATTGATGATTATTCTAGATTTACTCGGGTGATGTTTATCAGAGACAAAACAGAAGCTTTATCTGAGTTTTCTAGATTGTGCAAAGAGCTTCAAACTTTGAAAAACTTACCTGTTGCATCCATTAGAAGTGATCATGGTAGAGAGTTTGATTAACTTGACTTTGATTTGTTTTGTGCAAAGCATGACATTTCACACAACTTTTCTGCACCTAGAACTCCACAGCAAAATGGAGTAGTTGAAAGGAAAAATAGGACACTTGAGGATATGTCTAGAACCATGCTGCTTGAAAGTAATTTGCCAAAGTTTTTATGGGCAGAAGCTGTTAATACTGCCAATTATGTGCTGAATAGATGCTTGATCAGACCTATTTTGAAAAAGACTCCATATGAACTGTTTAAAGGGAGAAAGCCTACTGTTTCTTTTTTTAAGCAATTTGGTTGTATCTGTTTTGTGAATAATAATGGTAGAGACAATCTTGGTAAGTTTGATGCTAGAAGTGATGAAGGTGTATTTCTTGGATATTCTAAAACTAGCAAAGCTTATAGAGTTTATAATAGAAAAACCAAGATTGTGGAAGAGAGCATTCATGTAACTTTTGATGAAAGTACTAAGGATTATATGAGTGAAAGTTTTGCAGATCTAGATTTGAACAAGCATGAATCAGATGATGATACTGTGAAAGAAGACAGAGGCAAAACTGTTGTACAGAATCAACCAGCAGAATCTCAAGGCCTTGAACCTCATGCTGAACCAAAATCTCAAAGCCTTGAGACAGAAGCTGAAAATTTCTATGATGCTCCCTCTACTGTTTCAAGGACTCAAAGCCTTGAAGGAGAATACTCATGGGTACCAACAAAGAAGTTTAAGTTCCTTGCAGACCATCCAACTGACAACATTATATCAGATCCATCAACTAGAACACAGACAAGAGGACAGTTAAAGAACTTGTGTGCTTTCAGTGCATTTGTATCTTTGATTGAGCCTAAGAATACCAAGGAAGCTCTGGAAGATGCAGAATGGATTATTGCAATGCAGAGTGAGATGAATGAGTTTGAAAGGAACAAGGTTTGGAATCTGGTTCCCAGACCTAAAGAGAAGTCAGTTATTGGAACCAGATGGGTATTCAGAAATAAGCTTGATGAAAATGGCAAAGTGGTAAGAAATATATCCAGACTTGTAGCTCAAGGATATAATCAGGAAGAAGGTATAGATTATGAGGAGACTTTTGCTCCTGTTGCCAGGTTAGAAGCTATTAGAATACTTTTTGCATTTGCATCTCACAATCACATAAAACTTTATCAAATGGATGTTAAATGTGCTTTTCTAAATGGATATTTACAAGAAGATGTTTTTGTAGCACAACCTCCTGGTTTTGAAGATGAAAATTTTCCTGATCATGTTTATAAACTGGATAAAGCTCTTTATGGTTTAAAACAAGCTCCAAGGGCTTGGTATGACAGACTTTCAAAATTTCTACTTGAAAATAATTCAGAAGAGGATTAGTTGACAAAACTCTTTTCATTAAACACCAACAAAGTGATTTGTTAGTAGTTCAGATTTATTTAGATGATATATTATTTGGTGCTACTAATTATTCTCTTTCAAAAGAGTTTTCTAGCCTGATGTGCAGGGAGTTTGAGATGAGCCTAATGGGTGAACTGAATTTCTTTCTTGGACTTCATATATTACAAATGAAGAAAGGAATTTTTGTGCATCAAGGAAAATATACCAAGGACTTACTGAATAAGTACAATATGTCACAGTCCATGGTGCTTAAGACCCCTATGAGTTCATCACTCTCTTTAGACAAAGATTCAACTGGTAAGAGTGTGAATCAGAAGGAATACAGAGGTATGATTGGATCACTATTATATTTAACTGCTAGCAGACCTGACATTATGTTTAGTGTCTGTATGTGTGCTAGATTTCAAGCAGATCCTAAGGAATGTCATCTAACTGCAGTTAAAAGAAGTTTTAGATATTTGAGTGGAACCAGAGACTTAGGACTTTGGTATCCAAGAAGATCTAATTTTATGTTGAGTTGCTATTAAGATGCAGATTTTGCAGGTTATAAAGTAGACAGGAAAAGTACTTCTGGATGTTGTCAATTTCTTGGATCATCATTGATCAGTTGGCATTCCAAAAAGCAAAATGCTGTAGCATTATCAACTGCAGAAGCTGAATACATTGCAGCTGGTGCTTGCTGTTCACAAGTGCTATGGATTGCTCAGCAACTTAGAGATCTTGGCTACAACTTCAGAAATGTGCCAATTCGTTGTGACAATACAAGTGCTATCTCAATCTCTAAGAATCCAGTTCAGCACTCAAGGACAAAGCACATAGATGTGAGACATCATTTCCTTAGAGATCATGCAGAACAAGGTGATGTTGGTTTGAATTTTATCTCTTCTTCAATGCAGATTGCTGATATTTTCACTAAACCTTTGCCAGATGATAGGTTTTCATCTCTAAGACTTGAAGTGGGGATGTTAAACAAGGATGCATTGGTTTCGGGGGATTATTAGTACCTAAATGTGTATATGTGCTGGAATCTCAAAGCCTTGAGATTATACTTTCTGAAGTCTTGAAAGTATAGCTCAAAGCTTTGAAGTTTCTCAAGTTGCAGAAAATCTCAAGGCCTTGAGATTGTTCTCCAGGTCTTGATAATATCTGTATTTTTTTTAAAAAAATTGGATCATCAAATATTATATATTATCTTTTTAGATAACTGTATAATATTTGAATTACTCAGAGAATTTTCTAAAATATCCCAAAAAGATTTTTCAAGATTCTATTTTTGCATGTAGATATTGCAGAGTCCTTTTATGACTCATCCTTTTCGACCTACTTAAGCTGAAAGTCAGGGTTTTTTCTTCTCATTCTCTTCCAATTTTCTGCGACTATTCTCTCTCTCTCTCTCAAATCCTCTCAATCACATTCTCTTCTCAAAACCCTAAACCCTAAATTGGAGCGCAAATCAGCCAGAATTCAGCAACAGGGGAAGCCCTCTGGCAGATCCAAGAAGAGAGCAAACAAGAAGGAGAAGATAGTGATTTCTGATTCAGATTCAGAAAACACTCAAAGCTTGCATGAGGATACCCCTCCTGCAAAGAAGTCAAGGACAGAGAAGGGAGATGAAGGCTCAAGTTTTGATCCACAACAGGAGACTCAGGGTGATGATCAACCTAGGTCAGAGAAGAAGAAAGGGGGAGAAAAGAAAAAGGCTATTGAAGAAGAAAAAGTGAAGTCAACTCAGGAGAGCCAAAAGAAATCAACTGAAGGAGTACAAGAAAAGACCAAACCCTCTGAGAAGAAGACTAGGGTTAAGCAAGTTGCTGCTGCAACTAAGAAAGGATATCAATGTAAGAATGTACTTCCAACTGAGTGGTTTATTAGTTCTGAAGTTAGAACAGTTTGGATGCAAGGGTATGCATCATCTAAAGTGGCTTTCTGTAGCATGATTTCTGATGAGTTGTTGGATAAACTGGACATAGAATGCATGAGATAGTTGAGGGTAACTGCTGTTTGGAAAGTTGTAAATCCTATTCCAAAGGCTTATCCTAGGTTAACTAGGTTATTTTATCTGAACTTGGTATCTGAAGGTGATGATAGAATGGTTTTAACTTCTAAAGTGGCTTGTGTGGATCTGAGGTTAGATCATAGGAATTTTGCCAAAGTCTTGGGTATTCCTAGTAAATACAATGTTGGAGATTATCCTGATAGGAAGGAGTGTTTGGATAAGGCAAATGAGATGTTCTTTGTTGAAGGTGTTCCCTCTGGTCCAAAGCAGTTGACACACTCTGTGCTCAACTGTGAAGCCAAGATTTTGTTTACTATCTTGATGAGGAGTGTAGTTCCCAGGGAGAACTCAAGAGAGTTGGTAACTGATAAAGTTTTGATTTCGATGTATCCGATATCTCAAGGGTTTGAGATAGATCTGCCTACAGTTTTTATGGAGCATATGATTTATTGTGCAACCAGGGCTAGAAACCATCCTCTTCCATATGCCAACCTGTTACCGCTTTTCTTTGAGTATTTTGATGTGTATGTGAAAGGAGAAGAAAAGATTACTGGAGGTTTTGGGTTGATAGATGAGACTGCACTTCAGAGGATTGGGGTAGTTCAGACTGGGAAAGGGCATTGGAAATTTTATTCTGATTTGTCAAAGGAGGAACTTGCTGAGAAGGAGTTTGTGAAGCCTAAGGGGACTGCATCTGGAAAAGGGCAAGCCAATGAGGATTACTCTCTGTTGGTTGAGAAGTTAGAAGATCAGCAGGTTGAGATTGAAGATCTCAGACAAAGGTTGTTTGACCTGTCAACTGAATTTAACCAGTTCAAGGGCTTGATGAATACTATGAATGGGAAGTTGGATGTTGTCATCAAGAGCTTGAATCTGGAGAAGATACCTTCTGCTCCTAGTCATGACACCAGTGTGGATTCAGAGAGAAGCAAGGAGATTTTCTGAAGAAGAAAAAGAAGCCAATTCCAGTGGTGCTAGCTTCAAAAGACTTGTTTGAACAAACTGATGAAGAAGATGCTGATGAAGATACAGGTGTTGATTCAGCTACAGAGGTAGATTCAGTACAAGCCAAGAAGAAAGTGGATGAGATAATCCAAGAAGTGGTTGCTGAAGTTGAAGCTGAACAAGAAGGTAATCAGTCTGCAGAAGAAGCTGCAAGTGAGGAAGAAATTGGGGAAGGTTCAGAGAAAGGCCAGACATAAAAGAAGAAGTGAAGATCAGAGACTGCCAAAGCCTTGACCTTCTATCTCATTCTCTTCTATCTTTTCTGTCTCAAGGCCTTGACTTTTTAGCTAGTTTTTTGTTTTAAATTTATTTTCAAACTTTGAGTAATGATCCTACATTTCTTCAACCTTGTTTGATGAAAGTCAAAAAGGGGGAGAATGTATTTGTGTTTTGTTTGCAGTATCTAGTAATAATAAGAGTTAGCCTTTAGTTATTTTGGTAAATTTTTATTTCTGTGGTAATTTGTAATACTTATTCTCACTCGTTATCTGTTTGGGTTCAGTATATATTTTGTATCTGCAGATTGTGGTTATTTAATTTTTGAATATGAGTGGCAGGAAGATCTATGCAAGACTGTAGGTTTTGTCTTTCATCAAGGGGGAGATTGTTGAGTCAAGTTCCCTGAATGTGCTTTGACTGGTAATTGTTTTGAGTGATGAAAGACAAAAGGCTAAGACATTAGCAGCAAAGGCATTTCAGTTATCTCAAGGCCTTGAGATTGACTGAACTTCAAAGCCTTGAATTATCTTATCCTGCTATGTGTTCTAACATTTTTGTGTTGCAGAATTGGATATCTGATTATGCAAATCAATGGTTTATGGTATATACTTGTGGTTTATACTATTTATATATGTAACACAATTGCAGATGGTCAGAACAGGAAGAATCAAAGTTATCTGGGTTTAACTTTGAAATTCTGTGAAGCAGGTTCAGAGTTCCAAGGCCTTGAGATATGCCTTGAGCTGCTGACAGTTTTTACAGAACTTAATTGATTCTTTCTTGCAGGTTATGATTCTTAGTATTGTGATTATTTACTCACTTCTAAGTGTATTAAACTTGTTTTTAATGATTTATGTGTTCTAGAAGATATGCAGATTATTGTTCTAAGTTTATTAAACAGTTTTATCAGAAACTGTATAACCAAACAGTCTTAGTACTGTTAGCTGTTTGGATTTTTTTGTTGCATTGTTTCCATGTTGTTGCAGGGTTGTTAAACGTGCAGCGGAAATCTCAACAAACTCCAACGGATATCCACTTGAAGCTGTTTGAATTTAAGTTGAAATAGAAGGAGGATTTGTAGGAACTGAGATCCTAAAATCTCTCAATCAGTTTGCAGCTGTGGATAAAAGAGACTGGTTTGAATTTTGAAAGAGAGGAGAGCTTGCAGAATACTCTGATAGGTGTGACAAATTCGTGGGAGATCATCCATTCAAACACACAATCATTCAAGCTTCATTCCAGACTTCTGAAGATCAAATCAATTTAGTTTTCCAGAAGACACTTCCAGGCTTCAACATCTTATCTTTTCTAATGTGTTCTTCATCTGTACTTCCATTTTTGTATCTTTATATTATCTTAAACCTCACTTAACCTAGTGGTTGGTTGTTCAAGTGAACAACAAGAGGTTCTTGTTATCTCAACAGTTAGTAGCTGGAACTAGATAGGTTTGGAACCACAAGCTGTATAGGTGTAAGGGAAATCACTTAGGCTTGAAGATCTAGGGCTGTTTCTGTGTGAGTAATAAGAAGTGTTTGCCCAATCCTGGTGGGATTAGATCCCTCAGGCAGAGATTAGGTCCGTTGGGACTGAACTCTGTAAATTGCTTTGTGTTCTTTTCTTTTCTGTTTGATTATTATCTGCTGCACACAACTCAAATCAAACTAGGGTTCAAAAGCTGTTTAGAATAGTTCATAGCTCAAGGCCTTGAAGCTTACAAGTTTGCCTTAGTGAGTTTCAGACAGTTTACAAAATCTCAAGGCCTTGAGATCTGAGTTTCACACAAAGTTTTCCTGTTAAACTTTAAGTTTTGCAAAAAGTTTCCATACTTTATTCACCCCCCTCCTAGAATATTTAGGTCCTGTATTTTGTCTACATTACACACTTTCAGATAGCTTTCCATTACAGACTAAACATCACTGGTCATCACTCAGTTCTTGGAACGCCAAGCAACCACTCTCTCTCAGCCTACTGTTCCTCTCTCGAGCAGTTACCAATTCTTATCCTCTCCCTACACACACTCTACATCTCCGTGTGTCTCTATTCTCTACTTGAGGTGCACACTTGGATCTCCCTGAGGGATTCTTGTGTTCACAATTAGGTGAACCCGACGTGAAACATCAACCTTCAACTCTTTTTAAGCCTTTCCATAATGTCTTCTGAAGCAAACGATCGTGACGGCGATCGGTCCCCTTCGCACGAAGAAACCTCAAAAGAAGAGGGACCTCTCAACACAACTACCAATCCCAGCGTCAGTGCGCCAGCAGCTGCTGAAGGAGGGCCCTCTTTAAAGGCACTTCAAGCCACGATCCAGAGCCAAGCACAGATGATGCAAGCCCTGTCCATCGAAATTGATCGAATCATGACAATTTTGGGAAGGATCGCTCAAAACACCACAACAGGAACTTCGGTCCCACCAGTGACAACCCCATTGCCTCTACCCGTGGCTGCAACCACATCCATAGTGTATACGTCTGTTGTACATTCTTCCTTTTCTGGTGGATTTGGGTCACAAGCTCCGAGCATCCCGATGAGCTCCGACCTGATGGCGACGGGAAACCCTGCGGCATACTCGGCAATACCGTACGACGAAGGTGGAACTTTAGGCAGCCATGCCCTTCCACTTCCACCTCCTATGATTTAACAATGCCCTACATCCCGGGCTTCGCAGCCTTGGAACTGCGTATAGACAGCATCATTGCGAACCAGAGCTTCGCAGAGGTCGTCATCCCCAAGTTTGAAAGTGCGCCTCCCATTCCAAGGGACATCTACTTGATGCCCAATCCCACGGGATACAAAGCACCCAAGTGGGAGAAGTTTGATGACGTCGGCGGGAACACACACGAACATGTGATGTGATTCGTTGACATGATGGGCCCATGCGGGGTAGACACCAGGCTGTTGATGCGTTAGTTTCCAAAGTCTTTGGGGCCTGTCGCGTACAAATGGTATAGGAACTTGGAAGCAGGGTCCGTCAAGACGTGGGAAGATATGGTGAAGAAGTTCTACACCAAATTCTTCCAAGTCGAGGAAAAGGTCACCACTATCCACCTCTCACGAATGTACCAGAGGAGTGACAAGGAGGGGTCACCTTCACCAAAAGATTATGGGCCAAGTCCTTGGAATGTGTGGATGACGTCCTGGAAAGTCGGATGGTGGATATATGCCTTCAGGGCATGCGCGATCAATACAAAGGTATGCTAATTAACCTAAACATGCTTACCTCTTCCAGATTGGTGGAAAGCACCAGGAACGTAGAGCCCCTGGTGGAAAGGATGAGGAAGAGGTACGCTAACGAGCGTACACATGCGAATCCCAGCTTCAAGGTAGGAAAGTACAACTACAAGCGGACTCGAGACGTCAGTGTCCATAAAATAACGTCTCGCAACAAACAGCAGCGACCCGCGCCCCAGGAGGCACAACCTTTGTCCTGTTCAATCGAGGATGCAATAGACCTCTGCAAGAGATGGCGCAAAGATGGGACCCTGCCGCCCTTAGAGAACAAACCTACGAAAGACCAGCTGCACGATCCCAGGTGGTGCGAGTGCCACAAGCAGTTTCTACACCCAACCAGAGAATGCAAAAAGCTTCGGTGGCTGGTGGACAGGAAGATCAAGGAGGGCCAGTTGGTGGTCGATGAGCCAACCAAGGATGTGCGCAATAACCCACTGCCGTCTCATGCAAGGCAGGAGCTCAAGGGAAAGGAGGTAGCTATGATATCGATTACAGACCTTGAGGAGGTCGCAGAGGAAGAAGCCCCAGTGATAGCGGAGGTTTATGAAGATGAGCAATATGGTGTCGACACAGAGGATTCGCGTGCTGAGCGGATAAAGGACTCTGCCAAGTTTATTAAATTCTTCGATGAGATGAGTTTTTCAAACAGCTGCAGACATGAGATGATAAAGGCGATCTTGAAGGTAGATGGGGACACGGGGAAGAATCGGTCATTTCCAACGGAAGGGTCGTGACGGCCGCACGACCAGGGGGTCTGCGCATAACGTTTGACAAATCGGACAAGAGGATTAATGACAATCATCAGAGGCCGCTGTATATAACTGCCACTATTAACCATGTGGAGTTCAAGAGGGCCTTTGTTGATGGAGGATCTGCGGTGAATGTCATTCCTCTCAAAACCCTGGAACTCGCAGGAATTCCACAAGACAAGATTGTCAAGAGGCCGTCACCACTAATGGGTTTTGGAAGTGACTACAAAATGGCAGTTGGCTGGATTCGATTGGGGATTCAGATGGGGCAGATCGAGTGTTCTGCCAAATTTCATGTCATTAAGGAAAAACCACTTATCACATGATTATCGGTCCGGCATGGATCCATCGCTTCGACGTTGTACCCTCCACGGCTCACCAGATTATGAAGGCCATTTGGAAGAACAGAGTGGTTACGATACCTGCCTCGGTAAACCCCTTCAATTTAGAAGAAGCATATTTGTCTGAGGCTGTATGGTTTACAAAATTGGCGGATGAACCAACTCCGGCCCCATTCAGGTCAACTCCCTTACCCAAGAGGGAAGAGGTTAAAGGTTAGTCACCAGCCGAAGTCATGGTGATGCACGAAGAATTTGAGAAGGAACCCACGGGAGAGGAGATTCCCTAAGTTGCTTACAAAAAGAGTGTCTACACCCTGAAAATGGTCATCGAACACGACAGTGAAGGCAGACAGGTAAACAATTTCTACTCCAACGGTAGGAAGTGCTATCGCATCTAAGGGCTGTCGCTGGACTACTATCACTCCAACACCACTGAAGAACGCAATGGTATTGTCCTTAGCCTTCTCTTCACTGGATTTTGTGACTAACGACTGTACATTTCCATACGAATGTCTCAAGAGCAATAATAACTATCCCCTGGGGAATCCCTTTCATGATTAAACTATCAGACCCACCTTGCCACTCTACATGAGGTATAAGCCAATCTGTTTAGATAGCAGCTAAGCGCGATCAAAGCATATTTGTCTAGATAGCAGCAAAATGAAAAGCCTATCTGTTTAGATAGCAGCCAAGCGCGATCAAAGCCTATCTGTTTAGATAGCAGCAAAATGAAAAGCATATCTGTTTAGATAGCAGCCAAGCGCGATCAAAGCCTATCTGTCTAGATAGCAGCAAAATGAAAAGCCTATCTATTTAGATAGAAGCCAAGTGCGATCAAAGCCTATCTGTCTAGATTGCAGCAAAATGAAAAGCCTATTCGTTTAGATAGCAGCCAAGCGTGATCAAAGCCTATCTGTCTAGATAGCAGCAAAATGAAAAGCCTAACAGTTTAGATAGAAGCCAATCGCAATCAAAGCCTGTTTGTCTAGATAGCAGCAAAATGAAAAGCCTATCTTTTTAGATAGAAGCCAAGCGCGATCAAAGCCTATTTGTTTAGATAGAAGCCTAGCGCGATCAAAGCCTATCTGTCTAAATAGCATCAAAATGAAAAGCCTATCTGTTTAGATAGCAGCCAAGCGCGATTAAAGCATATCTGTCTAGATAGGAGCAAAATGAAAAGTCTATATGTTTAGATAGCAGCCAAGCGCGATCAAAGTCTATCTGTCTAGATAGAAGCAAAATGAAAAGCCTATCTATTTAGGTAGCAGCCAAGGGCGATTAAAGCCTATCTGTTTAGATAGCAGCCAAATACAAAGCCTATCTGTCTAGATAGCAGGCAAATACAAAGCCTATCTGTCTAGATAGCAGCAAAATACAAAGCCTATCTGTTTAGATAGCAACAAAATACAAAGCCTATCTGTTTAGATAGCAGCAAAATACAAAGCCTATCTTTTGAGATAGCAGCCAAGCGCGATCAAAGCCTATCTGTTTAGATAGAGCAAAATACAAAGCCTATATGTCTATATAGTAGCCAAATACAAAGTCTATCTGTCTAGATAGCAGCAAATGCGATCAAAGCCTATTCTTCTAAGAAAGCAGCAGGGACGACAAGGCTTAACTGGTCAGACATCGGATACGCGTAGCCAGAAAGTATACTATAGACAAAATAGCGAAGAAATAAGCATACTTTCATAACAGTTAAATACGGGTTACAATTTATCTGTCTAGATAGCAGCCTAAAACAAGGCTTACAAATGAAAAAGAAGGATTACAACTGAGAAAGCAAAGTGTTCTTAAGGAACACCCTTACATGACTCTATGAATACGAAGTGGGAGGCTGTCATCAACGTTCTCGACCAGAACAGAGCTCTTGTCGATGCCCCTGAAGTGGTAAGATTCCAAATGAACTTCAATCCATGAAGGTTGCTGATGTGAAGAACAAATGGGAGAACAATTCATGGGGTAGGAAACCTAGCATCTGCAAAGAAAAGTACACCCACCTGTGGTCCCCTGGAGGATATAATGGTGGAAAATAGTTCTCCAATGGAAATCCAACTGAAATGCACACCGCTCATTACTTGCTGACAGAAGAATCGGCGTAAAGCCGCTCTTCGCCGGAGAATTACCGGAGGTGACCTCTACAAACATGATAAGGGAAAAGATGTCTTCATCCCGATACGGGAGCCTATGCAGTTGGTCTCCGAAAAGACCATGACAGCTCAGGGCTTCTTCAGGTAGTTCCTTGGGAGTCATTCCTATGGCACAATGCATGAATTCAAAGCCAATGAACCTGAACTGATACGGGTTGAAAATGGGTAAAATGTGATAAAAAGAAGGGCACGCACTTAGAAGAGGTAGCTTTTTTCCAAGCGTAGGAGCCCATACGGAGAATGAAAGAGCAAGAACAGATATGGGTTTATATAGGGCTATGACGGTACAGTAGCCCTAGGTAATAATGAGGGTTCAATCTGCTGTGTGACCGCCATATCCAGGCTCCACGCCGGCACACTAATTCAGACAATGATGACGGTTTCTGGGGAATTGAAACGCCACCATTAAGATATCCAGAACATCGAGAATCTCGAATTTTCAAATAACGACAAAATGATAGGACAAGTGTGAGCCTACATTCTAAGTAGCAAAAAAAAAAAAGAGTGGGTAAGCCTATCTCATATGATAGCAATTATATGTAGCAATACTCAAGCAAAGACATAAGACTATCTCCTAAGACAGAAAGAGGGCATCCCATAAGGCACAAAACTAGCACGCGCCAAAACGACAAACGACCTAAGGGTAGCGACTACAAGTTACACAAAGGTTAAATCAAAATACAGCGCCGATATTTCAATCTTCGAAGAAATCCTTTAGGAGGGAGTCTCTCGCTGACAACTTGAGTGAATTAGAAGCGTGTTTCTCAATACGAGTTTCATTCTCCTCATGATGCTTCACATCAGCCTTGTATTCTCTAGCCATTTGTTCTAGTGCTTCCCTGCCCGCATTAAGAGCAGTTTCCTCCTCTTTATAAGCAGTGTATTCAGACCCAAGAGTAGCATAGTTTCTGACTTTGATTAATCTCTGCACAAGAAAGTCCAGGTCTAACAGCCCTGCCGCAATCTGTAGAAATTTTCGCGCGCTTGCAAGAAGGTCTTGGGCTCTTGCAGCTGTTGTGCTTTCATGAGTAGTTTTCTGCTTCCTCTCTAAAAGGGTAGTCATCTCTTTGAGAAGTTCTCCTCTGTCCCTTGGTGCCAGTTCTAGTACTCGAGTGAATGCAGTAGGGAAAGACACACGAAATTTCATCAACCACTCGAGGCAAGCTTGGTCAATTCCTGTGCACATAAACGCGACAATACTTAGCCAAATATGGGTTTTAGAATCAAAAGGTCATAAGTAAAAACGTGGGGATGAAATTACTAGTTCGTTCGACAATTTGCTGAAGAGGAGCAATGGGAACTGATGTCTGCAAACTATCATTGACCGCCTCAGCCTTCCTCCGATCTCCTCGGGACTCGCGTGCAAAATACGACTCGGGAAACACAAAAGTCCTCCCTGTTGCAACAGGACTCACAGTTTACGAACCCCACACCTCGAATGGATTATAAGAGAATAGAGATTCCAGGTCAAAACAAGGCCTCCCGCAAGGTCATCATTTCTCATCACATTTGATGCATGGGATGTGTTTTCAGCAGGTATTGCCGACCTAGGCTCCCTAACATTCTGAGGCAAAAGGAGGTCGCGCTCAGACAAAACACCCCATGCAAGATTTCCCTCAACAGGAGCGGCACGTTCGACCAACCTAGCATCACGCTCAACCTCTTCAACATTCTTCTAAGTAGGCATATCGTGCTCAGCATCCAAGGCCGTCGCGGCACGTCAGCACTTGCTTCTTGCTCAACATCTGCTTCATCCGAAGAAATGGGTATTGCTTGAGTAAGAGGAGCATTAAAATTCCCCCGCTCCCGTCGGTTCTCCTCTTCTTGCTTAATGATGGGCTCCACACCTAGACCACCTTCAACTGTCGGAGCATCCTCCGTCAAAAACTGACCAGAGGATCCTGCACCAAATTTTTTTCCTGCAGACTCAGGAATCACTATGGCACTGCGAACGCGACGGCGTATCAAGGGGCAACGGTCAGGCTCTGTAAAAAGGGGTATGTTACTACTATACTCGTGGGAGAAGGAAATAAAGAGTCTCAACCAAAAGAGAGGCTTGAAGTGAAAAATAATAATAATACATATATAGACCTCTACTGGTATCATAGGCGGTAATTCCCCACTTATATGGGGTACCCGCGCAATCGTCATGGTGTAAGTTATCATCAATACCCTTCAAACTAGCATGAACTGCTTACGATCAAAAGGAGTTATACACCAATCAGAAAGAAGGGGAAAAGGGACGTCATGCGCGCTTGGAGCAGTAACTTACCCGAAGACTCCCCACACTGATCCCTTATCGACTTACGGATATCACATAGGGGCATGCCACGGTATAATGCACCAGTCACATTTTCATGGTTTGACAGAGCGAACTTAGAAATTGTACCTTCTTCGTCTTCATTGTCGACAAGGCTATGATGCCAACTGCGCTCGACGCAAGTCATCCACAGTTTTTGGAGCAGGACGAGAGGGGAGTGAACGCCCATGACGCGTACTTGGCCTTCGCACTTCAGACCGTTCTTAGCTAGAAATCTCTTCAAGACTTTGCCTCTTAGCCATCTCGATGCGCTCTGCCTCCGACAACTTCTCCTATAAAGATCTTTCCTTTGCCATACGCCTGGATTCTTCGATGGCCTCTTTTTCAGTCATGATCACTTGCCCTTTGAGTGGGCTGTCATCATTTACCTAAATAAAAAGAGGAACCAAAGATAAATGAGTCATATTCAAAGGTACGCTAATAGGAAAGAACATTTCCGCTAACCTTCTCTCTCTTCAACAGGATCTGCGTCTGGATCCGTGACCGATTTCCTCTTGGTTGGAGCAGTCTTCCTCTTCACGGGAGAAACCTTTTTCGCAGTCGGCTCATGCCACACGCGTTTTGATTCCTGTGCCGTCAGATCATCAGTCGCAGGGGGATCAGCACCTCTCTTCTTCATTCCCTTGAGGAAGGGCGCAAGGAAAACTTCAAGTCTAGTTAGAGGACTCTCTCTATTTCTTACTTCATGGGCAGCACCGAAAGAATGGTGTCGTTAGGCTTCTTCTTCTTCTGCCGAAAAAGATCAACAAGTCCTCCGCTGCGATCCCCTGAGGCGTAGCGCCTTAAGCAGCACTATTAAAGCACAAAGGAAGCAATTCGGTGTTGAGAAGACAAGGGGGAAAGAAGCAAACAGGAGGAAAAGAGGACAGTACGGTACCTGCTGAAAATCCCTCGCATACTGGGTCCTCGAGTTAAGGGAAGCCTGCGCTACAATGGCAATTTTCTCACTTTGAATTAATTGCGGGCATAAGTGAGCCGCAATAGACAGCGAGTAGTACACATAAGGGGATGTGCCTTGTACAAGGGACGACTTAAAAGGGTAGTCCTTGGACAAAGGTACGAGGGTCTTGTTAACATGAAGCTGAGCTCGTGGACTCGTCAAACGACGATGAGTCTTCAAAAAAAACACCCAATTGGCTGTAACCCTTCCCCGTCTTCCTCTGGAGGGTTGAGTGAGAGGGAGTTCTGCAAGAAGCAACTCGGTGTACCTCCCATAGAGCGTCCCGTTGTAGCATCCCCTGATAATAGTGGACCAAATGGGGGGTGCGACAACATCGAATCTTAGCTGAAGGAATATGCGAAGATGGTCAAAGGGAAACTCTATGTGTTCATAATTTCCAGATTCGGTCCCAGGGGCATGCTCCACCAAGGAAAATGAATGCACAAACCAAGCTCTGTCTAGCTCTGTCACATAAGGCCTAGCCTCGAAGAGACTGGCATCATCACAAACCAAGGAAAAAATACGATGGGCGCCCTTCGTGTTAAACCAATGACACAACCGAGGACACTGGTGAACTACTTCACAGCTTGGGGTGTTCCACAATTCGACAACAGAAGAAATTGGAAAACCCACATGGTTAAAAACCCAATGTTAACAAAAGAGATATTATCGGCCCTCCTGTAGGGTTTTGATCATGGATACGCAGAAGAAAAACATAATTCATCCATTCAATACCCTCCAAGGATCACAGGATAAGAGACATAACGATGGTAAGGGAAGAAATCAAGTTACACACCTTAGGGCTTTTCCTGTGATGACTTGTAACGTGAATTGTGTCACGTCTCTATCGTTGATCCACGCCTAGAGTTGAGATCTAGATCTTCCTTCTCCTTTGTGCTAGCTAGGAACGGAGGAAGAGGAAGAAGAAATCACGCAACACGAGGCAACAAGGAGGGTGGCGTCCTCCTTGGTGGCCGACGGGGTAGGGGCAGCGGCAAGGGGGTCGTTCGGCCTCCTTTGCTTGCTTGCTCTCTCTCCTTTTGTTCTCTCCCACTCAAGTTATGATCAAAAGGTCATAAGTGTGGGAAGGAAGGAAGGAGCATCCTTTCTATAGTCCAAAAAAACCTTGCCAACTACCTAAAGGACCTATTCTAGTCCTACTAGAATTCAGTTTAGTCCCTTCCTTGCAAATTAGTCCTACTAACTTTGCAAGGTGTTGCAAAGTGATCCTTCTAATTAATTAATCATATTAATTAATTCCCAAATCTAGTTCAACTCTATATAGCGTGTGACCCCATAGGTTCTATCTAGTTGGTAGCAACAATTTGCTGATATGGAGCGGTTTCTAGCAAAACATCCATTATAGCCAACTAATAGAATAGTCATCCGACAAACCTTGTACAAGTAATTGTCTCATCCCTTTGTCTCTATATCCGGATTGGACACGAGAAATAAAAGTCACACTCGTATATCCAATCCATAGTTTATCGATCCTGGGAATAGCCTTATTCGTGCAAATAACATCAATATCCTATATTGATTTATTTGATTCTGGCCAGACATTCGATAAGCACTATCCTCGAGTGGCCTAGGATATTTGCTCCCGTTAAGTGGGAGGGACAAATTCTATCTACGTCCACTACAATCTCTAAGCTTGCTTCTTATTGTATCCGGTACATGCCTTTATAACTACCCATTTACGGTGTAGCGTTTGACGCTACCAAAATCACAATAATCCACAACTAGAATATCTAGCGACTTCAAGTCCAAGGATGACAATACCATTGCGCCACGAGAAGCACTTGTGACTTAACGTAACGTGTATGTAGCCTTCTCGGAGATGGGTCAATCCAGTGCGCCATTACCTTTAATGCACACCTATGTGTTGGATCATGATATCTCCATATCAATCCAACCCCATACTAGTCTATAGATGATTGTCCTATTAATCATTATACTGGACTAGGGATATGTAAGATAAACAACACAATTGTAAATCTAAGGACTTCATTATATATAATACAGTGAATGTTCTAGCCAAAATAAATTCATACTAAACTAGATTGCCTCTAGGGCATCTATTCCAACAGTCTCCCACTTGCACTAGAGCCAATCTGACGCATCTCGTATGCCGATGCTCCTAGTGTGCCCTTCATGCTTCCACTGCACAAGAAGCTTTGTAAGTGGATCTGACAGATTCTAATCTGTAGGAATCTTGCATATCCGAACGTCTCCTCTATCGATAATATCTCAAGTCAGATGGAACTTCCTCCGCACGTGCTTGAATTTCTGGTGTGACCTGGGCTCTGTAGGGTTTTGATTCATGGATCGCACAACGGAAGCATAATCAAACATAAACCATGCAAAACCCTCCAAGTATCACAAGTCTAGATGCATAACGATAGTAAAGGTAAGAAATCATAAACACACCTTTGGGTTCTCCTTGATGACTTCAAACGCGAATAATGTCACGTTCTCTATAGTTGATCCACGCCTAGAGTTGATCCTAGATCTCCCAAACTCCTTGGTGCTAGCCCGGATTAGGAAGAGGAAGAACGAATCACGCAAAACGAGACAAAAAGGGGGTTTCGGCCCCTTTTTGGCCGACGGGGTGAGGGCGGCGGCAAGGGGGTCGGTTCGGCCTCCTTGTTGCTTGCTCTCTCTCCTTTTGTTCTCTCCCACTCTTGTTATGTTCACTAATGAGCATAAGTTATGAGGAAGGAAGGAAGGAGGGTCCTTTATATAGTCCAACAAATCCTTGTTAACTACCTAAAGGACTTATTCTAGTCCAACTAGAATTCAATTTAGTCCCTTCCTTGCAAATTAGTCCCTACTAAGTTTGCAAGGGTTTGCAAAGTGATCCTTCTAATTAATTAATCCAATTAATTAATTCCCAAATCTAGTTCAACTCTATATAGCGTGTGACCCCATAGGTTCTATCTAGTTGGTAGCAACTATTTGCTAATATGGAGCGGTTTCTAGCAAAACATCCATTCAAGCCCACTAATAGAATAGTCATCTTGACAACCTTTGTACAAGTAATTGTCTCATCCCTTTGCCTCCATATCCGGATTGGACACGAGACATACAAGTCACACTCGTATATCCAATCCATAGTTTCTCGATCCATGGGTATAGCCTTATTCGTGCAAATAACATCAATATCCTATATTGATTTATTTGAGTCTGGCCAGACATTCTATAAGCACCATCCCTCGAGTGGCCTAGGATATTTGCTCCCGTTATGTGGGAGGGGCAAATCCTCTCTACGTCCACTACGATCTCTAAGCTTGCTTCTCATTGTATCCAGTACACGCCTTTATAACTACCCAGTCACGGTGTAGCGTTTAACGCTACCAAGATCACAATGATCCACAACTAGAATATCTAGTGACTTCAAGTCTAAGGATGACAATACCATTGCACCGCGAGAAGCACTTGTGACTCAACATAACATGTATGTAGCCTTCTCGGAGATGGGTCAATCCAGTGCAACATTCCGTAATGCACACCTATGTGTTGGATCGTGGTATCTCCATATCAATCCAACCCCATACTAGTCTATAGATGATTGTCCCATTTAATCATTATACTTGACTAGGGATATTTAAGATAAACAACACAATTGTAAATCTAAGGACTTCATTATATTAAATATCCAATAAATAATAAATGAATTTTCTAGCCATATACAAATTCATACTAAACTAGAATTCCTCTAGGGCATCTATTCCAACAGGCTCCTTTGATTGCGCGATCGCCCTAGTGTTGTCTAGGTACAACTCAACTGGATCCGCAATGCTAGGAACCACACCAAGTTCAGAAACAAACTTTCTGATCCAAACAGATTCATTTGCTGCACTATTTGCAGCAATGTACTCAGCCTCTGTTGTAGAATCAGCCACCGTCTCTTGCTTGGAACTTTTCCATCTCACCGCTGCTCCATTCAGTCATCTATGTCGGTTTGGAAGCTTGCATCCGTGTAACCCCTTACACGTAACTCTTCCTCACCGCCAAATATCAAGAAGGCATCGTTAGTTCTTCTTAAGTAATTTAGGATGTTCTTGACTGCAATCCAGTGACTCTCACCTGGATTGGATTGGTATCTTCTTGTCATAGTCAAGGCATATGAAACATCTGGTCTAGAACATAAGATGGCGTACATGATAGATCCTATGGATGAGGCATAGGTAATTCTACTCATGCGTTCCATCTCATACTCATTGGAAAAACAACCACTCTTCGAAAGAGTAATTCCATGTGACATGGGCAAGAATCCCTTCTTGGAATCTTGCATGTTGAACCATTTCAACACCTTGTCAATATATGTACTTTGACTTAGGCCTAGCAGTCTTATAGATCTATCTCTATAGATCTTTATACCAAGTATATAGGCTGCTTCCCCTAAGTCTTTCATTGAGAAACACTTTCCTAGACAATATTTAACAGATTGCAGCATGGGAACGTCGTTTCCAATGAGTAGTATGTCATCAACTTACAAGACCATAAAAGCTACAGAGCTCCCACTAACCTTCTTGTAGACACAAGACTCATCTTCGTTTCTGATGAAGCCAAACTCTTTGACTACTTCATCAAAACATCAATTCTAACTCCTAGAAGCTTGCTTCAATCCATAAATGGATCGTTGCAGCTTACTGACTTTGTTGGCTTGCTTTGGATCTTCAAAACCCTCCGGCTATATCATATACACGTCCTGGAGGAGATTCCCATAAAGGAATGCTATTTTGACATCCATCTGCCAAATCTCATAGTCGTAGTATGCTGAAATTGCAAGTAGGATTCGGATGGATTTGGTCATTGCGGCTGGTGAAAAGGTTTCATCATAGTCAATACCATGAATCTGTCTGAATCCTTTAGCCACTGATCGGCCCTTATAGGTAATCACATTACCATCCATTTCTATCTTCTTCTTGAAGACCCACTTGCACCCTATGGGCTGCGCCCCTTGGGGTGGTTCCACCAAAGTCCATACTTTGTTGGTATACATGAGTTCCATCTCGGATCTCATGGCTTCTAGCCACTTGTGAGAGTCTGGCCCCTTTATGGATTTTTCATAAGTAGTAGGCTCATCATCTATGAGCATTGTGTCACCGGAATCGGTCACGAGAAGTCCATACATCTCGGGTTCCTGGCGCACTCTACTAGATTTACGAAGCTCTTGTGTTACCTGAACAAGCTGTTCCACAACTGCTTGTGGTTCCTGTTCATGTTCCATAATCGGTTCAGTGATTTGTGGTTCTTGAATCTCTTCAAGTTCTACAGTCCTCCCACTTGCTTCTTTAGAGACAAACTCTCTTTTTAGAAACACGCCGGACCGAGCAACAAACACTTTGTTCTCAGTTGGATTGTAGAAGTAGTAGCCCTTAGTTTCCTTAGGGTACCCCACAAATTTACACTTATCCGACTTTGGCCCTAGCTTGTCTGATTGTAAACGTTTTACATAGACATCGCAGCCCCAAATCTTCATGAACGATAATGTGGGACGCCTCCCACTCCAATACTCATGTGGTGTCTTCATGACTGATTTAGATGGAACACGGTTAATGGTGAAAGCTGCACTTAATAGAGCATAGCTCCAAAATGATAATGGAAGATCGGTTTGACACATCATAGATCGAAGCATATCCAATAGGGTTCGTTTCCTCCTCTCGGACACGCCATTCCATTGTGGTGTTCCGGGTGGAGTGAGTTGGGACACGATCCCACACTCTCTAAGATAGTCGTCAAACTCTTGACTCACGTATTCTCCTCCACGATCTGATCATAGAGCCTTGATACTTTTGCCAAGTTGCTTCTCTACTTCACTTTTGAATTCTTTGAACCTTTCAAAGGATTCGGATTTGGCCCTCATCAGGTACACAAATCCATATCTACTGTAATCATCAGTAAATGTAATGAAGTAGATGTAACCACCCCTGGCAGGCGTGGCAAATGGCCCACATACAGCTGTATGTATGAGCGCCAATTGCTCACTAGTCGTCTCACCTTTCTTATTGAAATGGAACTTTGTCATTTTTCCCAATAAACAAGCCTCACATGTCTCATAAGATTCAAAATCAAATGAGTCTAGTAATCCATCCTTATGGAGTCTAGATACACGTTTCTCATTTATGTGGCCTAAACGACAGTGCAATAAGTAAGCAGAATTTAAATCATGTATTTTAATCCTCTTGGTATTAATGTTGTAGACAGGATTGCTTAGATCAAGGACATACAGTCCATTAAATAATTGCGCACTAAAATTATGAATATTATTAAAATAAAAGGAACAACAATTGTGCTTTATTGGAATAGTAAAACCTTCCTTGTCCAAACAAGAAATAGAAATAATGTTTCTGCTCATAGCAGGCACAAAATAGCAATTACTTAATTCTAAAACTAATCCTGAGGGCAGAGACAGTTCGTACACGCCTACGGCCAATGCAACAACCTTTGCTCCATTCCCAACGCGCAGGTCTATCTCCCCCTTAGCCAATCTTCTACTTCTCTTTAGATCCTGCACATTTCGACAAATGTGGGATCCGCATCCAATATCTAATACCCATGATGTAGAGATAGTTAAATTGACATCTACAACGAAAAAACCTGGTGGTGGTGGAATCACTATTCCAAGCCTCTTGTCCTCAAGATATTTTGGGCATTTCCTCCTCCAGTGTCCAGGCTGACTGCAGTAGTGACACTCACCTTTAGACACACCTTTGGAAATGCCACCAACAGGCTTAAGGGCATGTTCCTTGGGTTTGGCAACTGACTTGCCTTAGCCCTTGGAGGATGAGGCAAACCTTTTGCCCTTTCCTTTTTGTACCATCATAATGGCCTTGCCCTTACCCTTGTTGATGCTTTGTTCAGCTGTCCTCAACATATTGAGTAAATTTAGCAGTGGTTTCACGATGTCATTCAGGTTATAGTTCATGATGAACTATCCATAACTCTCAGGCAACGATTGCAACACGAGATCGTTTGCAAAATCTTGGCCGACCGGGAATCCTACTCGGGCGAGATTCTCCAAGTATCTGATCATACGGAGTACATGGGGGTTCCACCGGGTTCCCTTCTTCCATATGACACTTGAACAATGCTTTAGAGACCTCATACCTCTCAACCCTTGCCTGCTCTTTGAAGAGCTGCTTCAGATGCTCGATCATATCTACAGCATTCATGTTTTCGTGTTGCTTCTGAAGCTCAGAATTCATGGTGCATAGCATAAGGAAGGCCACATAATTAGCGTCATCAACAAACTTTTGATACGGCTTTAGGGCTGCAGGGGTATTGTTCTCTGGACCTGCTGGAACTTGCTCCTCTATTGCGTACAGTTTCTTCTCTTGCTTAAGAACAATTCTCAAGTTTCTGTACCAATCGAGGAAGTTGGTTCCAGAGAGCTTGTCCTTCTCAAGGACAGATCGTAGGAAATGTTGTGAACTCGATGAGTTGTTTGCCATTTGGAATTCTACAAAAAAGGAAAATAAGCAAGTTTTAGTATTTGTGAATTTTTGACTATATTCAATAATGGCTAGTTTATCAAATATAGCTCTTACTATTTTTCTACGGATTAATAACCCTCAAGATATTTATGCGGAAAATATCCTATTATTTTCTAGTGGGCCAAGATCCATGTTTCATCTCGTCATGAGCTTGCTTTGGCAAGTCACCCATAATTTGACTACTTTAGGTAGGTACAATTCCAATTTCATCCCTTATGCAACTCTTGGTTCAATTGGGCAAATAACTCCTTATTTATCCATCCGCATGGATAATCCAAATTGATTGTCTCTAGGTTTTAATCCTATTAAACACCTAGTTGCGCCCAACCTCTTACTTAAACAATTTGCACACGAGGTGTGCCATCGCACCACATCATTATTAACCAAGTCGTCATGCTTTGGGACGCACGATCTTGGGAAAACATGATGATGACGAGTGTTTAAATAACAAGAAGACAAAACGCAATATTTGAATTTTGAGGGATTTTCAAATTTAATTTTAATTGTTTTTGTTGATCCATATCAACTAATCTATCTATTTGAGTTTGGGCACAACTCCAAATAATAGATCCGGGTTGTCTAATTATCTTATTATCCTAATTGCATGCATCATCCATACATCAACCATAAAATAATAAGACAATAAAATAAACAACCACAAAACAAAAATAAAACGTGATGTGGATATGACCTTTTCTAGACTAAGATAATTCCAAGCCAATGGAATTATCTATGAACCCTAAAGCAAACACATCTCCATGCGTCTTCATATTTTGGTCCATCCTTCGTAGTCATGTGGAATGCTCCATGCTCCATCTTTTGTGGCTTCCTTTGGCTTTGGGCTTCTTTTCTTCAATCTTGGCAAACAATCTATTCTATCTAGCACTAGCTAACAACTATACTAAATAAAATGAATCTCACAAGTTGGGAAAAAATGGCTCGCAGGCCATAAAACCCAAATTAATTATTACAACAAATTGAGCAGCTCGCAGGCTGTAAACCAAACCACAAAAATTAAAAAATCACACCAAACCACATCATAAGGCCATATCCAATCACCATGCGATTTGCACATAAACAGTTAAATCCAATTTTAACGCGCTTGGTCAATTTTAATTGATTTTAGGAATTTTCTAGGATTAAAATGATCCATGTGGCCCAACAATCCAATTTCCCAAACCCCAATAGAGGACCGCCAAGGCCATGGGCTGGCTGGCCCCTAGCCCAGACGGCTAGGCCGTGGGCTAGGGCTGCCCCGGCCCCTTGACCGTCACTTACTTGGGCGGCAATCAAGGAGGGGCGGTCCCCTAGGGGGGCCGAACCTTCCATGGGAGTTGTTTCCAAAACAACTCCCTTGCTTGGTGCCCAAGTTTGGTTGTTTCCTTGTTTGAAAAGAACTCCTTCTTTTAATAGGATGCCCAGACCCAAGATCTAAGATCCTAAAATTTCTCAAAATCACTAATTCATGCATCCAATGCAAAAACTAGGTCTTTTTTTGATTGATTATGGACAAATTGCATCACACGCTTGATTTGTCTTGTCTAACGCGATAAACAATAAATTTAAAGTGTAAAACTGTAAAAACGTAACACATAAACCACGTTTATGCCCTACGACCTGTGGCTCTGATACCACTGTAGGGTTTTTGATCATTGATAAGCAGCGGAAAAACATAATTCATTCATTCAATACCCTCCAAGGATCAGGCAAGAAATCAAGTTACACACCTTAGGGTTTCTCCTGTGATGACTTGTAACGTGAATTGTGTCACGTCTCTATAGTTGATCCACGCCTAGAGTTGAGATCTAGATCTTCCTTCTCCTTTTTGCTAGCTAGTAACAGAGTAAGAGGAAGAAGAAATCACGCAACACGAGGCAACAAGGAGGGTGGCGTCCTCCTTGGTGGCCGACGGGGTAGGGGCGGCGGCAAGGGGGTTGTTCGGCCTCCCTTGCTTGCTTTCTCTCTCTCCTTGTGTTCTCTCCCACTCAATTTATGATCAAAATATCATAAGTGTGGGAAGGAAGGAAGGAGCATCCTTTATATAGTCCAACAAATCCTTGTCAACTACCTAAAGGACCTATTTTAGTCCTACTAGAATTCGGTTTAGTCCCTTCCTTGTAAATTAGTCTTACTAACTTTGCAAGGTGTTGCAAAATGATCATTATAATTAATTAATCATATTAATTAATTCCCATATGTAGTTCAACTCTATATAGCGTGTGACCCCATAAGTTCTATCTAGTTGGTAGCAACAATTTGCTAATATGGAGCGGTTTCTAGAAAAACATCCATTCTAGCCAACTAATAGAATAGTCATTCGACAAACCTTGTACAAGTAATTTTCTCATCCCTTTGTCTCCATATCCGGATTGGACACGAGACATACAAGTCACACTCGTATATCCAATCCATAGTTTCTCGATCCTGGGAATAGCCTTATTCGTGCAAATAACATCAATATCCTATATTGACTTATTTGAGTCTGGCCAGACATTCTATAAGCACTATCCTCGAGTGGCCTAGGATATTTGCTCCCGTTATGTGGGAGGCGCAAATTCTATCTACGTCCACTACGATCTCTAAGCTTACTTCTTATTGTATCCGGTACACGCCTTTATAACTACCCAGTTACGGTGTAGCGTTTGACGTTACCAAAATCACAATAATCCACAACTAGAATATCTAGCGACTTCAAGTCTAAGGATGACAATACCATTGCACCACGAGAAGCACTTGTGACTTAACATAACGTGTATGTATCCTTCTTGGAGATGGGTCAATCCAGTGCGCCATTACCCTTAATGTACACCTATGTGTTGGATCATGATATCTCCATAGCAATCCAACCCCATACTAGTCTACAGATGATTGTCCTATTAGATAAACAACACAATTGTAAATCTAAGGACTTCATTATATATAATACAATGAATGTTCTAGCCAAAATAAATTCATACTAAACTAGATTGCCTCTAGGGCATCTATTCCAACACCTCCCCTGTGACTGCTCAACATTTGTCACAGCTAAATCCAAACGGTAGTACAAAGAGCCCAAGACAAGGGGTCCCAGGGCAACTTTACGACCTAGCGCGAGTTTCACTGCAAGTGGGAGCACATGGATGAAAACTCCGTCACGAGGGCTTCCGTCTATGAGAAAACGCGACAACCAAACGCACAGAAAACCGCACAAAGACCACTCGCATCCCTCCCCACCAGTAAAAACCGGCTCGCCCGGCCTTTCCTTGTTTATTTTGGGTATGATAGCGGGTTTGGCATAATCCTTGAAAAAGAACATCACCCACTTATACCAGATATTCTTCACACTGGAAGGGAAATTCATGAAGGTATCACAAGTTTTGATCTCATCAGGTGCCCACCTTGTGGCAGCCTTCTTTAAAGATGCAATACACCCCTGCATTTGAGTAAAGAGAGCGAATTCCTCGACGGAAGTGAATTCCCCCTAGGGATCTAGGGCTCCCATGCTTGGTAGCATTAGCAGATTCTCCACGTCTTCTAGAGTTAGCGCGGCCTCAAAAGACGATAAGTGGAATGTATGGGTTTTTTGCGAATACTGCGAGAAAAGGACCCTTAACATGTCCTGGTCGGCTTTGAGATTAAAGCCCCATGTCGCGCGAATGGCATGATATACATCAGCTTCCATCAAAACTGCCTTATGTTTATCAAGAATGAAATCGGTCCATTCGTCCATCCCATCCAGTGTCTCTAGAAAGGCCTGAAAAGAAACATTGTTATAAGGGTACAAACCAAATTCAATGCCCAACCTCTACACATCATGGCCGTCTGCTAGATCCCAATATTCCGTGTCTGGTTCAGTTGAAAAGCGGTCTCTGGAGGAGATTCTTGGGGAGTACTTCCCTGGATGGAGGCCAAATAAAAATCGTCGCCGCCAAAATAGGGGGCTTTGTACCATAAATCAATTGGGAGTTCCCGCACTTCAGAAACTTCTTTAGCTGCCTTCTCGGGGGCCATTGCTGCAGAAGGAAAAGGAACACTAGATCTCGATAATCAATTCACATGCAGAAGGAAAACAAAAGAGGTGAGAGAAGAGTTTCTGTAGAAACCGACAACAATTTTAAAATCACGAGTTCAAATACCTTGTTCGCGAGCGCTTGAATCACCTTAGATAATTTGTCAAGAAGTTGATCGCAAACTTGTTTGAAGTTTTCTGCTTCTTGCTACGGGTTCTCTCTCCGATGCATACGAACTCAGAAGCACGGCAATGGAAAAGTTTCAATTTAAGAGAGAAAAGGGTTTAAATAAACCTTTAGGATGAAGAGTCACGACTGCTGACGTCTGTTGACTCAGCGACGCTTAGAAATCCAGTGAAATTGACCACCTACAAACTATCCTAGCCTCGAAAGTAGGCGAAAATGGGAGACGTTTGATTAACTCGACAGTGGCCATGCTTCATCAGAGGGTAAACGGCGCTCCCCGAACCCTAGGTAATCATGTCCATGACTGGGGGCTATGAAAGTTCTAGTCCAAAATACAAAGGATCTGTGTGGGGCTCGCGCACGGCTGATTTTGCGCGACTACACAACGGACGCACGCGTGACATTCGCGCAAAAGGGGGATAATGCAGATACAGCTTTCCAGAAAAGCAGATCACAACCACGCGGCAGCAATCCAGCACATCCAGTTGTGCTCCATACACACCGGATAACTACGTATGCATATCCACGTGGGGGCTGCGAGACAGGGCCCTCGCGTACCAACACGGGACTTGTAGGGACTTAGTGGTTTGGAGGCTAGGGTAAAGCCCGTCGCGCGTGTGCGGAAACCAAGCTCGCGCGCGACCTCACGTAACTGACTGAGAGGTTCTAGGCTTACGTGTCCCATCAATGCGGCTGATCTCATAACGGTCTCCGATACTTGCGGACAAATACGTAACGGTTCCTATATACACGGTCGAACGTGCCGTTGGGGGGTCTATCATTAAGCCGCCATTTATGGTGCATTAATCCCCTCAACGACCACTTCCCCACCATATATATTATCGATAGCTTTCCATTACAGAATGAACATCACTAGGTACCACTCATTTCTTGGAACGCTAAGCAACCACTCTCTCTCAGCCTATTGTCTCTCTCTCTCTCGAGCGGTTACCAGTGCTTATTCTTTCCCTACACACACTCTACATCTCTCTGTGTCTCTATTCTCTAGTTGAGGTGCACACTTTTATCTCCCTGAGGGATTCCTGTGTTCACACTTATAGATCTGCAATTTAAATTAATAGAAGCTAAGACACTGATTCAAAAGGATAGAGAAGTGCAGAACATTACACAATGTTGCCCTAGAGGCAATCAATTTATCGTGACATTTATTTTGACTTATTATTCATTGTGTTACCGATATGGAGATATGTTAACACGAATGAAGTCCTTAGAATATAAATGTTATATTCTTAAATATCCCTAGTCGAGTACTAAAGTTAATAGGACGACTGCATTGCATCGAGACTAGTATGTGGGTGGATTCATATGGGGATATCAAGTCCAACACATGGGTACGCATTAAGAGTAATGGCGTACTGGATTTACCCGCCATGAGAAGGCTACATGGGAGTTATGTGAATGTCACAAGTGCTTCTCATAGTGACAATGCTGTAGTGATCCTTCGACTTGAAGTCACTAGATACTCTAGTTGTGAATCATCATGTTTTTTTTTGGAATAGGTTCCCTAGAGGCAATCTAGTTTAGTATGAACAGCAAATTGGCTAGAATATTCATTGTGTTATTTATGGAGATATTTAATATAATGAAGTCCTTATATTACAATTGTGTTTTTTATCTTAAATATCTCTAGTCCATTATACTGATTAACAGGACATTCATCTATAAACTAGTATGGGGTTGGATTGATATGGAGATATCATGATCCAACACATGGGTATGTTTTAGGCGTAATGGCATACTGGATTGACCCATCTCGGAGAAGGCTACATACATGTTATGTAAAGTCACAGGTGCTTATCGCGTTGACAACGATATTGTCATCCTTAGCCTTGAAGTCACCAGATCATCTAGTTGCGGAGTATTGTGTTTTGGTAGTGTCAAACACTACACCATGACTGGGTAGTCATAAAGGCGCGTATCGAAAACAATTGGAAGAAAGGTTAGATATCGTAGTGATGTAGATAGAATTTATCCCTCCCACTTAACGGGAGCAAATATCCTAGGCCACTCGAGGGATAGTGCTTATAGAATGTCTGGCCAGACTCAAATAAATCAATATAGGATATTGATGTTATTTGCACAAATAAGGCTATTCCATGATCGAGGAACTATGGATTGGATATACGAGTGTGACTTGTATGTCTCGTGTCCAATCCCGATATCGAGATAAAGGGATGAGACAATACTTGCACAAGGTTTGTCGGATGACTATTTCTATTAGTTGGGTAGTATGGATGCCTTACTAGAGACCGCTCCATATTAGTAAATAGTTACTACCAATTAAGTAGAAACCTATGGGGTCACACGCCATATGGATTGAACTAGACTTGAGAATTAATTAATATGATTGATTAATTATAAGGATCAAATCGCAACAACTTGATAACTTAGTAGGACTAATATGCAAGTTGGACTAATCCGAACTTGAGTAGGATTAGGGGAGGGTCTTTATGTAGTAACAAGGAGTTGTTGGACTATATAAAGGAAGCTCCTAGCTTCCTTCCCTCATAAAATATGCTCATAACATAAGTTGAGTAGGATAGAATCAATGAGAGAGCAAGACAACAAGGAGGTCGAACTCCCTCTTGCCGTACGCCGAACCCGTCGGCCACAAGTGGACCCGAGCTCCTCTTTTGGTGCTCCGTTGCGTGATTTCTTCTTCCCCTTCCATTCTTCCTAGCTAGCACAAGGATTTGGAGGAGCTAGATCTCAATCCTAGGTGTGGATCAATCGTAGAGATGTGATACATTTTGCGTTTGAAGTCATCAAAGGAGACCTACAAGGTACATGACACGAATCCTTTACTATCGTTATGAATTTTCTTCCTGTGATCCTTGGAGGGTCTTGATTGGATAAATTATTGTTTATTCCGCTGCGTATCCATGATCAAAACCCTACAGTGGTATCAGAGCCACAGGTCGTAGAGCATAACGTAGTTTATGTGTTACATTTTTGTTGTTGTTTACCTATAATTCATGATTATAGCGTTAAAACGACAAATTAAGCATATAAGATGCTTGTTGAATTGTATTCAACAAAAACAAGATCTAACTTTTACATTAGATGTCAGAATTAGTGGTTTTCAATCACATAGGATGTTAATTATGGATCTTGACGGCTAGTGTTTGGGCACATGCTTGGAAAAGGAGTTTTTGAAACATGGAAACAACTAATCTTGGGCAACAAGTCAGGGATTTGTTTTGGAAACAACTCCATAAGAAGGTTTGGCCCCCTAATGGACCGCCTCCTTGCCTTGTCGCCCAAGATAGGGCACGACCAATGGCTCGGGCCGGCCTAGCGTGCGGCTTGGCCGTGCGTGGGGCCCGGCTGACCGGCCCAAGGCCGTGCATTGGTCCTTTACGTTTTCCTAAAAAGCCATGGAGTACCCTACTGGACTATTTTAAAACCTATCACATCCAAAAACAATTAAAATTGACTAAGCGCGTTAAAATTAGTTTTAACTGTTTATGTGAAATCGTATGGTGATTGGATATGGCCTTAGATGTGGTTTGTTGTGAATGTTTAATTTTTGTGGTTTGTTTACGGCCTGCGAGCTGATCAATTTGATGTAATGATTAATTAGGATTTATGGCCTGCGAGCCGATTTTTTTCTCAACTTGTGAGATTTATTTTATTTATAGATTCTAGCTAATACTAAATAAAAAATATAATATCCACGATTGAAGAAAAGAATCCCAAAGAACTAAAGGAGCCACAACATGGAGCATGGATCATTTCACAAGGCTATGGACGATGGACCAAAATATTGAGGCACATGGAGATGCGCTTGCTATTTTAGGGTTCATAGATATTCTCATTGGCTTGAGAATATCTAAGTCTAGGAGGCCATATCCATATCACGATAATTTCTTTTTGTGGGTGTTCACTTTATTGTCTTATTATTGTTGTTGTGTATGGATGATGCATGCAATTTGATAATAAGATAAGTAACAACCCGGGTCTTTTATTTGTGAGTTAGCCCAACTCAAAATAAGTAGGTCAGCTAATATGGATCAACTAAGCAACTTAAAATTAAAAAGGAAAAATCCCTCAATTTAAATATTGCGCTTTTTGCCTTCTCGTTATTTAGACAATCTCCATGATCATGATTATCATGCTCGTGCATGCCAAAGCAAGACGACTTGATTTGTCATTATTGTGTTGCGATGGCACAAGCAAGTAATGTGCAACTGTTTAAGTAAGAGTTTGGACGCAACTAGGTGATTTGAATAAGATTAAAATTCTAGAGGCAAACAATTGGGATTATCCATGAGATGGATAAATAAGGAGTTATTTGCCCAATTGAACCAAGAATTTCATAAGGATTCAATTGGAAATTGTTCCTTCCTAAATAACTAATTTTGGGTGAGTTGCCAAAGCAAGCTCAAAAGAAGTGAAATATGGATCTTGGCACCCACTAGGAAATATAATGATATTTCCGCATTAATATTTGAGGGTTACTAATCCGTAGAAAAATAGTGAGAGCTGTATATAATAATCTAGCCATTAAATATAGTTAATCGTTCACAAATTCTAAAACTTGCGTATTTCCTTTTGTTGAATTCTAATGGAAAACAACTCATCGAGCTCATCACACTCCCTAAGCTCTGTCCTTGATATGGACAAGCTCTATGGGACCAATTTTCTAGACTGGTACAGAAACTTGAGAATCGTTCTCAAGCACGAAATGAAACTGTACGCTCTAGAGGAGCAAGTTCCTGATTGTCCAAAAAACAACACTCCTGCAGCCCTAAAGGCGTATCAGAAGCGTGTTGATGACACTAATTATGCGGCCTGCCTTATGCTTTGCACCATGTCCTCTGAGCTTCATAAGTAACAAGAGAACATGAATGCATTCGATGTACTTGAAGCAGCTCTTCCAAGGGCAGGCTAGGGTTGAGAGGTATGAAGTTTCCAAGGCATTTTTCAAATGTCATATGTCATAAGGAAACCTCGAGGGGCCGCAGAGAGCCTAGGCCGCCTAGGGTTTCCGGTGGGTCAAGAGTTGGCCACCGATCTCATTTTTCAATCGTTTCCCTAGAGTTATGGACAGTTCATCATGAACTATAACATGAATGAGATCGTGAAATCTGCTAGATTTACTCAAAATGTTGAGGACAGCTGAACAAAGCATCAACAAGCTCAAGGGTAAATCCATAATGATGGTGCAGAAAGGAAAGGGAAAAAGGTTTGCCTCTAACTCCAAGGGACAAGGCAAAGCAGTTTCCAAACCCAAGGAATCTGCCCTTAAGCCTGTTGATGGCATTGCCAAAGATGTGACTAAAGGAGAGAGTCACTACTACAATCAGCCTGGACACTAGAGGAGGAACTTTCCAAAGTAATAAAAGGCTCGGAATAGTGATTCCACCACCACCAGGTATTTTTTATAGATTTCAATATTAATTGCTCTTCATCTTGGGTATTGGATACTAGATGTGGATCTCACATTTGTCGAAATGTGCAGAATCTAAAGAGATGTAGGATATTGGCTAAAGGAGAGATAGATCTGTGCGTTGGGAATGGAGCAAAGGTTCCCCCATTAGCTGTAGGCGTGTACGAGCTGTCTCTGCCTTCAGGATTAGTTTTAGAGTTAAATAATTGCTATTTTGTGCCTGCTATGAGCAGAAACATTATTTCTATTTCTTGTTTGGACAAGGAAGGTTTTACTATTCCAATAAAGCACAATTGTTGCTCAATTTATTTTTGATAGTTTTCACTATTGTAGTGCGCAATTATTTAATTGATGATATATCCTTGATCTAAATAGTCATGTCTATAACACAAATACCAAGTGAATTAAAATAAATGATTTAAATCCTGCTTATCTATGGCACTGTCGTTTAGGCCATATAAACGAGAAACGTGTATCTAGACTCCATAAGGATGGATTTCTAGACTCATTTTATTTTGAATCATATGAGACTTGTGAGGCTTGTTTATTGGGAAAAATGACAAAGTCCCCTTTCAATAAGAAAGCTGAGAGGACTAGTGATCAATTGGTGCTCATATATACTGATGACTTCAGTAGAAATGGATACCTTATGAAGGCCAAATCTGAGTCCTTTGTAAAGTTCAAAGAATTCAAGAATGAAGTAGAGAAGTAGCTTGGCAAAAATATTAATGCTCTATGATCGGATCGTGGAGGAGAATACTTTAGCCAAGAGTTTGACGACTATCTTAGAGAGTGGGATAATATCCCAACTCACTCCACCCGGAACGCCACATTGTAATGGCGTGTGCGAGAGGAGGAATCGAACTCTATTAGATATGGTTCGATCTATGATGTGTCAAACTGATCTTCCATTATCATTTTGGGGCTATGCTCTATTGAGTGCAGCTTTCACCATTAACCATGTTCCATCTAAGTTAATCATGAAGACACCACATGAGATGTGGAGTGGGAATCATCCCATAGTGTCGTTCATGAAGATTTGAGGCTGCGATGTCTATGTAAAACGTTTACAGTGAGACAAGCTAGGGCCTAAGTCGGAAAAATGCAAGTTTGTGGGATACCCAAAGGAAACTAAGGGATATTATTCTACAATCCAACTGAGAACAAAGTGTTTGTTGCTCTGTCCGACGTGTTTCTAGAAAGAGAATTTGTCTCTAAAGAAGCAAGTGGCAGGACTGTAGAACTTGAAGAAGTTCAAGAACCACAAAGCATTGATCCTACTATGGAACATGAACAGGAACCACAAGAGGTTGTGGAGTAGTCTGCTCAAGTAACACAAGAACTTCATAGGTCGAGCAGAGTGCGTCAGAAGCCGGAGAGGTGTGGACTTCTCGTGACTAAATCTGGTGACACGTTTCTCATGGATAATGACCCTACTACCTATGGAGAGGCCATAAAAGGGCCGGAATATCAGAAGTGGCTTGAGGCCATGAGAACCGACATGGAATCCATGTATACCAACAAAGTATGGACTTTGGTGGAACCACCCGAAGGGGCTCGCCCCATAGGATGCAAGTGGGTCTTCAAGAAGAAGATTGACATGGATGGTAATTTGATTCCATATAAGAGCCAATTGGTGGCTAAATAATTGAGACAGGTTCTTGGTATAGACTATGATGAAACCTTTTCACCAGTCGGAGTGACCAAATCCATCCGAATCTTACTTACTATTGCAACATACTACGACTACGAGATTTGGAAGATGGATGCCAAAACAGCATTCGTGTATGGGAATATCCTCGAGGATGTGTACACGACACAACCTGAGGGTTTTGAAGATCCAAATCAAGCCAAGAAAGTATGTAAACTGCAACAATCAATTTATGGATTGAAGCAAGCTTCTAGAAGTTGAAATCGACGTTTTGATGAGGTGGTCAAAGATTTTGGCTTCATCAGAAACGAAGATGAAACTTGTGTCTACAAGAAGGTTAGTGGGAGCTCTGTTGCTTTTCTGTTCTTGTATGTGGATGACATACTACTCATTAAAAACAACATTCCTATGCTGCAATCCGTTAAAGATTGGATAGGAAAGTGTTTCTCAATGAAAGAATTAGGTGAAGCATCCTATATACTCGGTATAAATATCTATAGAGATAGATCTAAAAGGCTGGTCGGCCTAAGTCAAAGTATATATATAGACAAGGTGTTGAAGCGGTTCAGCAAGCAAGATTCCAAGAAGGCATTCTTGCCCATGTCGCATGGAATCACTCTCTCGAATAGGGGTTGCCCTTCCAATGAGATTGAGAAGGAACGCACGAGTAGGGTTCCCTATGCCTCGTCCATAGGATCCATCATGTACACCATGTTATGTACTAGACCATATGTTTCATATGCGTTGAGTATGACAAGAATATATCAGTCCAATCCAGGTGACAGTCACTGGATTGCAGTCAAGAACAACGTAAAGTACTTAAGAAGAAATATGGATGCGTTCATGATATTTGGATGTTAGGAAGAGTTGTGTATAAGGGGTTACATGGATGCAAGCTTCCAGACCGACATAGATGATTTCAAATCATAGTCTAGGTTTGTGTTTTGCCTGAATGGAGCAGCGGTGAGCTGGAAGAGTTCCAAGCAAGAAACGGTGACTGATTCTACAACAGAGGCTGAGTACATTACTGTGAATGGCACAGCAAAGGAGGCTGTTTGGATTAGGAAGTTCATCACTGAACTTGGTGTGGTTCCTAGCATTGCGGATCCAATAGAGTTGTACTGTGACATCACTGGAGCGATCGCACAATCAAAGGAACCCAGGTCACACCAGAAATCTGATGCGCAAACTAACGTGCTGTCGCAAGATTACGAATCTTGTAATACCGGGTGTATTTAAACTCGGGTGATCGTTCCCACGAGGACCATTTCGTGTTTTCTCACGTTGTCAGTTTCAGTTTACCAAATGTAGTAACAAGGAGGAGTAGGCTGTGATTGCAATTACTAAACTAAAAAACAGAAGAAAAAATCGTAAACGTAAATATTTTTTGTGACGTTTTATGAAATAAGCTGAATCGGTTGTTACTATAATAGATGAGAACTAGGCTCCAGGATCCCCTAGGGTTTCTACAGATTTCAGTTTTACGTTCGATTATGAAAACACTCAGCAGTTTCGATATCTGTGCAACGTACCAGTTGTGCAGTGATTTTTCAGATTCCACACGTTATCCCGATCCTGCAGAATTTCGGATTCTTGTTAAGCTGCCTAAATCTGCAGTCTCGTTCTAAGCCTGTTAGGGTTTCTAACCTGTCCGAATGGCCCGGGTTAAATTCTCTAACAGTTGGTCTTACGTTTTTCCGTGCTAGCCCTATCTCCCTTTCTCTGGTCGGTCTATCAGGGTAAGGTACTAAATCCTGGCTTTTCTTCCTAACCCTAACTTGACGTTTTCACCTACAAGCTTGGGTCCATAGGGTGATCAATCCTATCATGCATATACGATAATAATCAAAACCAGAATAACAGATACAACTTGCTGAATTCAGATAATCATCATGAATCCATAAACGAAGTAGTCATAAAATCTGGATACGAAACCCTAGGTTCACCAAGAACCCAGGTAAGAAGTTTAGCTACGACTAGACATAATACAAAACGCAGTTTCTGAATATAAAGAGAGAGAACGAAATCAAACTAAGTCTTCGAATCTCGAATCGCGCTTCCGTGCTCTCCGTGAATGCTCTGACTTGCCCTTCGGTTATGCTGGGTATTGTGTGTCTTCAAAACGAGTCTGGAAGAGTCTTTAAATAGTTTTGTTTTTTCCCGAAACGCGTGCGCCAGATATTACGGAATCTTCCATCGGTCCACCGCCTTTGACAAAAAGTCAAACTGGCTGCGTATATACGCAAGGCTGCGTATATACGCAACCAGAGCCAAAATCCTCCAACCCATCTCCCTCCCTGCCTGCGTATATACGCAGGCAGGGGGTGGAGATGGGGGCCCTGCTTGGTCCTTTGGTGGGCCTGGTTGGGTCCCTTCGGTCCCACTCTTGTGCCTGACGCTCCCGGTTTGCCTCCCTTGGTGTTCTCCTTCTTTTTCGTGTTCTTGTCTTGACCCGGTCCTGTGCACGTTTCCCGAGACGGTCCCGGCTTGGTCCCGGCACGCTTCCCGATGCACCTTCTGAACCTGTTCCTAGAAAGGCAACATAGACGAAAACCCGCGATCATATCTAAATATAGCAATAAATAAGCAGAAATCCCGAAAGTACAAATAAACATCTCGTTCTACATTCCCGAGGCATTCTAAGGCAATTTCCGGCAAAATACGCTATTTCCGACACAAACACTCGTGAAATCAGGCTAAAAGATAACCCCTAATTGGGCGTTATCAAATACCCCCGCACTAAACATTGCTCGTCCCGAGCAATCCTGCCAACTCTAGCCTGATAGAAAACATTTTTGTCCTCATGAGACTGGCTCTGTGCATACACTATCGTTGCATACTCTTTCGACCCGAACCTTTCAACCGGACGACTCGATAGAAAAACGGACTCAGATAGAATATACACAGACTCAACCGACTCAAACGGCTCAAAACAAACTAATGACAAAAATATTTTTTGGTGAGATTGGGCAACCTCAAAAACATAACCAGCGTGTCCTCGTGATCTCATCCTTTTCAGAATGTACTTCCCTGCATGCGATCGGTAAGTCTAAACAGATTTATATGGTGGATTAAAGCGCTGGACCAAAGTATTATTACTTTGGTTATCAAACTGTGCAAATCCCTAGCTAACTTACCATCCGAGCTGTTTCCGAAAGGATCTATGTCTAATCAGGTAGGATATATATATGTGTCAAGGTACGGCATAGTCCTACTTGTTATGACATTCTCACAATTTCCCAAACTCACACCCCTCACCGAGATCCTGAAAAACTGCCCGAAACACCTAAGTTCCTGCTTTCCCAATTCTTCTGTCCCCCGGTGTGTCTTCGCCGTGCTCGCGGCCACAAATGTGAAGTGATGTAAACGTCTCGAAAATTGTGCCACTCACTCAGCTTTTTTATTTTAATAACATAAAATAAACTAAAAACTAGATCATGACTTTTTTTTTTCTTTTTCTTTTTCCTTTTTTTTCTTTTCTATATTTTTTCTTTTCTATTTCTCTCTCTCTCTTTTTTTTATATAATAAAACGACTATATACAAACATACACGAATACTGAAACTACTAAACTGACTAAAGCTGAGTGAGTGAAAATAAATCTCTGTTGTGGGGTACGTAAAATGTCCTCATGTGAAGTATTCCCACACTAATCCTGAAGCGCTGATCCTGTAGTCGAAACAATACTGTGCAGTCCCACCGAACCTCCTCATCACCAAAGATGTAGAAAAACGGCACAACCACCAATTAACTCTACAACCCCCAGGAACCCCGTTTTGTGCGAAAAGATGCTCGCACGCGACTAACTCCTCCTGTGGTCACTATGTAATGAAGTGATCCACCTCGGCAAATTAATGCACTGTCGCCACTAACTCACCCTGTCCTTCCCTCGAAAAACGTGCAAATATCAAAACTGTCCAAAACTGATAAATCATGAAGCTCTCCCATCTAAAACCCCCTCTACTCACTCCCTCCGTCATAACACGTAGAATAGCCAACTATCGACTGATGAGGTCTCAAAGAAGGCTGCCTAGGCTAAAGTGGCTAAGAAGAAAGAGGATAAATGGCTTCAAACGGGTTGACTAATTGGACCTAGGGGTAAGAAACAGGACGTGAGGTCCCTTGATAGCCAGTCATTCCACCTAAAAACGCGATGACCGTGACGGCGCCCGTGGGCGGGTTGTCGACTACCTAAGTGACGGTGGTGTAGCAACTAGTCAGATTTTTAGCTCAGGTGATAATTACTTGCGGATTCCAAAGGTCGATGGCTCTCACCTATCTACTATACCTCGGTGCAAGTTTTCTTTTCTTTCAAAGGACTCAATCTCAATTTCTTCACTGTTTCCGTTATCTCGATTGCCCTTTCTCAAAATTTTCTGATTTTAAACTTTGTTTGAAAAATAATTTATACTGCTGTTTGCGTATATACGCAGGGCTGCGTATATACTCAACCAGCAGCATAAAGAATTTTAATTTTTTTTTTTCATTTTTTTTTTATTATTTTTTTTTAAAAATATATACAATGCATGGCTAGAATGTTTGTGGTGGGTTGACTCAAATAACGAAAATACGCTGACTCAAAAATATAAAATAAAAACTTCAAATAAACATGAAAAAACGTGCAGACCGGGTAAATGCAGACACGACTACCACCCCCACACTAAGAGGTGGCATGCCCTCATGGCACTCACTCGTCCGGAAAAAATGTCGGGTCTGACCCGGTCTCGGAAGTACCGGATATGCTGCCCGGAGAGCTGCTGCCCAAATCAGTCATGTAGACGACCGGCCGACGCACACGTGCACGGGGCCGGTAATCGGAGGACTGCGACTCTGACCCAGTCAAACTGCTAGGTGGCTGGGAGCGCAATCTCGTCCTGCCACTCGAAGGCGGCTGGGTACGGGACCCAGTCTGACGGCCTGTGGGCTGCTGGGATCGTGTCCCAAGCTGACGTCTTTCCTGGCTCGTCGGTGGCGGAGATGGCTGAGTCGGGGAAGGTGGCTGGGTCGGGGGAGGTGGAGCCGAGGTATACTCGCTAGAGTCCCCGTCATCCGACCAACTCGTGGTAAAGCTGCTAGAGTAGGTAGGGGGAAAATACAGCGGAAGAGGCGGTTCTCGGCCTGCGTGCCGAGCTGCCTCCCGCTGCTCCTCTCGAATACTAGCAAGGGCAGCATGGGTGACCTTCGTGACCTTCCGCTGAGTCCGGCGGGTATGTGTGAGAGCCCTCCAAAGTTTGCCCGCTTTATCGAGCATTCTCTCCCCAATGGACTTGTGCCCGCCACGACACCCCTCAAATTCCTCGTCAACTCGGGGCAACCTACGTGGCAGGCCTGGTCAAGCTCTCGGGGTCGGGTCGGCCTGTGGGGCCGGCTCACCCCGCTGTCGGGCTGGCTGGGTGTGGGCATTCTCTCCGTCCCCTGCCAACTCGACTCGGGACGCTCACTCTCTCGACTAATACGACATCGCCGAAGTCCGGCCGATGCCTGGCGTTTGGCTGGTCGCTCCTGAGTCGATCGCCTCCTAGGGACAGGGGCAGGGGCAGGATCCTCCTCCATAATGTCGTCATCCTCATCGAGGTCAACGACCGTCTCCTGTGGACCTGGGTTACGGGCCATAATCTTCCTATAAGGCCGTGGCCGAGGAGGCTCTAAATCGCCCTCAAGGACATCCATGGGAACCTCAAAATCCCGCGCCAGTTTGGTGATGAGGTTGGCGTACCCCAACCCCTTATGGCTCGCGGTGTTCTTCCGCTCCTGCATATAAACCCAGATGCGACGAGGAATGTCGACCTCTCGCCGGAGAACAAGGCAGTAGACTAAGAGTACGTACTCATAGTCAAGATGGGTAAAATGCTTGATACCCACTATCCTGTTCACTACCCACTCGGCCCACAATCGTGGTGGCCCGGTAATAAAACGAGAGTACAGTTTCTTGCCTATCTCACCAGCACCCTCTCTCTCTAAATGGGCACCCGGGTACCCACGAGTCACAACCCGCAAAATCTCAGCATCGCTCGGCGGGTAATCCTGACACTCAGCATAGGCGCACGGGACGTTCCTCAACAAGATCCCATACGCCTGGCGGATACTGTCCGCCGTGACTAACATAAACTGCCTACGGCAGTACACCCATCGGGCGTCACCGTTGGCCTCACCCGCCCCCTTATGCATGAGGTTACTGTAAAACTCACGCACTAAGGAGGAGCTAGACACCTCCGGAAACCCGGCCAAGGACTGTCCGAAAAGTTCTGGACGACTAGCAAAATCTGCCATCTCTGGAGGCATGTTCATGTGGTCGACCTCAAAGCGGTAGTCCCTGGGCAGGTTTTGACCCATTTTCGTTCTGGTCAAAAAGTAAAAATGAGCATAATGGTTCACGAACCGAAAACTGTCAAACTTCCTAGAGGTGATTTGCCCTGCGGCGTAGTCAGTAGGGAACTCGTCCCGGTTTTGGTCAAGGACCGGCACTCCGAACTCCATAATAGGCAAAACCTCGAAAAACGTGCCTAATCGGGAATTAAATCAAAAACCAAAAAAACTGTGAAACGTGCACGTAACAAGTGTGTCTCAATAGAAAGTCCACCTAAGAGCTACCAGAGGTCCACACGGCAAGTGCCGCTCCAAGATGAAAAATATCGAAAAATAACAGACCCGGCTACGGGTCGTGCCAAAACGGAAAAATAAAGAGGAAGATGAGATTTTCAACCTTCCCTAAACAGGGGTGAAGACCGGAGATTCTGCCCGGAAAGTCACCGGCAGTCGCCGGAAAAATCGCCGGAAAACGTAACTGCCCGGAATTGAAATCCGAGCCCACCAAATCGAAACCCTCGATCTCCTCGTTCACCTTCCCTTGTTCGGTTTTTGCTAGTTCTTGCTCTAACACCTTCGAATCGGCACTTTTTCTCAAGAACACGCCATTCCTAGATGGGAATTTCCCGCTCGATTCTCGCTTGTTTTTGAATTTTGATGGATGATATTTGCTCCTTGCGACGAGGGGATTCCAGAAATGTGCCCTGAATTTGATTTGGAGGTGCGAATCAAATTTGTGTTCTTCAAGTTGAGAGAAAATGGAGGAAGAGAGAGAGAGGGAGGTGCCAACAATGGAGCCGTCGGCATCCTTCCCCTCTTTAAACCCTATTTTTTTTCAAAATTACAAAAATACCCCTTGTGTTTTGAAATAATTACACATATTTTTTTCTTCCTTTCTGCGTATATACGCAATACTGCGTATATACTCAATCAGAAATCAAAAAGAAAAACAAAAAAAATAAAAAAAGTTGCCCCTGGTTGCGTATATACGCAGGGCTGCGTATATACGCAACCAGCAACAAATTTTTTTTCCTCTGTTTTCCCTGGTTTTGCATGCTTTTTATTTTGCTGTCTCTGCACAATCTCAAATTTCAAGTCAAAAACCCGCTCATCTCGCCTCTCTCAAAATTCAGAACTGAATATAATAACATAATAAAATAACGAAAATAAATTAATTAACGATTAATTTGGGTTGCCTCCCAAACAGCGCTTTGTGATTTACGGTCGACGGCCCGACCTTGTTACCTCTTACGGGTCATCAAAATAGACCGGGTCTATTTTGACGACTTCGGCGGTCTCGAGATATGGCTTGATCCGATTCCCGTTCACCCTGAAACTGGACTTATCTTTTGGATTCTCCAGCTCGAATGCTCCCCATGCAAAAATCTGCTTGATGATGAACGGGCCTGACCAACGAGACCTCAGTTTTCCCGGAAAAAACCGCATCCGAGTATTGTAGAGAAGCACTTTATCGCCTTCGTTAAACTGCTTTGGCGTGATACGGTGATCGTGCCACTTCTTTGTCTTCTCTTTGTAAATCTTGGCGCTCTCGAAAGCCGTTCTGCGGAAGTCCTCTAATTCCAGCAGTGCCATCTTCCTCTTATCTCCCGCCAAATTCTGATCCAGATTGAGCAACTTGATGGCCCAATATGCTTTGTGCTCCAATTCCACCGGTAAGTGGCACGCTTTTCCGAACACAAGCTGGTATGGCGACATACCCAGCGGTGTTTTGAAAGCTGTCCTGTAGGCCCATAGCGCATCGTCCAGTCTGATGGACCAATCCTTTCGGCCGAGATTCACCGTTTTCTCAAGTATGCTCTTGATCTCTCGGTTCGAAACTTCGTCTTGCCCGTTTGTCTGCGAATGGTATGGTAACGAGACCTAGTGAACTGACACGCCGTCCTGTTTCAAAACTTTCGCAAAAACTCGATTGATGAAGTGAGAGCCCTCGTCACTGATCATTGCCCTGGGAGTTCCGAAACGAGTGAAAATGTTACGTTTCAAAAAACTCTCAACGATGGCTGCATCGTTTTTCTGACACGCGATCGCCTCGATCCACTTTGTCACGTAATCCACTACCAGCAGAATGTAGAGATTTCCCATGGAAGACGGGAATGGCCTCATAAAGTCAATTCCCCATACATCAAAAGGCTCTACTTCCTGCCACACGGTCATCGGCATCTCGTCCCGATGTGACGTGTTTCCTGTTCTCTGGCATCTATCACATCCCTGCACATAGTCGTGACAATCTTTAAAGGTTGTCGGCCAGAAAAAACCGGACTGCAGTATTGTATGAGCTGTTCGTGTTCCCCCTAAATGACCCCCACACTGTGATGAGTGGCAGTGTCGGATTACGTTCCAGGCCTCGTGGGTCGGGATACACCTTCTCAGAATGTTATCGGCCCCCTGTTTGAATAGGTACGGGTCATCCCAGAAATACTGTCGGCTTTCGAAACGAACCATTTCCACTGAGACGGGGTGAGGTCCTCGAAAAGCGTGCCAGTTACCAAGTAATTGGCTATGGCATAATACCACGGTCTCCCGATTTTTACTGCCATGATGTGCTCGTCCGGGAAGTTTTCCTTGATCGGCACCGGGTCCACCTTCACATTCTCAAGTCTGGATAGGTGATCCGCTACCACGTTCTCAACTCCCTTCTTTTCCCGGATTTCCACGTCGAATTCCTGCATCAGTAGTACCCACCTCAACAGTCTCGGTTTCGCGTCCTTCTTGTCCAGCAGGTATTTCAGAGCACTATGGTCGGTAAAAACGATAACTTTTGACCCGACCAAATAGGGCCTGAATTTGTCCAGGGCATACACCACAACCAGCAGTTCCTTTTCTGTCGTGCCATAGTTGAGCTGGGCATCGTTGAGTACCCGGCTCGCATAGTATATCACGTGGCAGACTTTATCCTTCCGCTGTCCCAAAACTGCCCCGACTGCGTAGTCGCTGGCGTCACACATCAGCTCAAACGGGAGTGACCAATCCGGCGTAGTAATAACCGGGGCTGTGGTCAGCTTCTCTTTTAGATGGTCAAAAGCCTGCCGACATGCTGCATTGAAATCAAAGGGTACGTCTTTTCCGAGTAAAGCGCAGAGTGGCTTTGTGATCTTGGAAAAGTCTTTGATGAACCTCCGGTAAAATTCTGCATGTCCCAGAAAACTTTTGATCGCCTTTACGTTTGTCGGGTATGGAAGCTGCTTTATCACCTCGATCTTGGCCCTGTCTACCTCGAGTCCCTTGATGGAAATTCTGTGACCCAGCACGATCCCCTCGGTGACGATAAAGTGACATTTTTCCCAATTGAGCATCAAATTCGCCTTCTTGCATCGGATCAGAACCTGACCCAAATGGAATAGGAAGTCATCGAAACTGTCCCCGAATAGAGAAAAGTCGTCCATAAAGACCTCCAGATTTTTCTCGATCATGTCGGAAAAAATCGCCATCATACATCTCTGGAACGTGGCATGAGCGTTACACAACCCGAACGGCATGCGTCGAAACGCGAACGTACCGTATGGGCAGGTAAACGTCGTCTTTTCCTGATCTTACGGGGCTATGCAAATCTGGTTGTACCCGGAATACCCGTCTAGAAAACAGTAATAGGCGTGGTAGGCGAGCCGGTCCAGCATCTGGTCCATGAATGGTAACGGGAAGTGGTCTTTCACTGTTGCGTCGTTTAGCCCTCAATAGTCAATGCAGATGTGCCAGCCTGTAACGGTGCGCTGCGCAATCTGCTGCTGGTCATTATTCTGCACCACCGTAATACCCCCCTTTTTGGGCACGCACTGGACCGGGCTGATCCAAGTGCTGTCAGATATGGGGTATATGATTCCCGCTTCCAGCCACTTCATGACCTCTTTTCGCACAACGTCCTTCATGTTCGGATTCAGTCTCCGCTGGGGCTGAATCACCGGTTTCTTGGCGTCTTCAATTTGGATCTTGTGCATGCAATAGGAGGGGCTGATCCCCTTGATATCTGCAATCGTCCAGGCGATTGCTTCCTTATGCTCTCGCAGTACATCCAGCAGTTTCTGCTCCTGTTCCTGAGATAAACGAGACGAAACAATTACGGGCAGAGTACTATTTTCACCAATATATGCATACCTGAGGTGGCTCGGGAGCGGTTTCAGCTCCAGTGCGGGTGGCTCCTTGATTGACGGGACCAGAATATCTTTTGCCCGCCGTCTTCGTCCCGGTGCAAAGTGGTTCAGTCCTCGGATCTCATGGCGTGCTCGCACCGAGTCTTCTCCTTTTCTTCCCCGTACATGCTGTCGATCCCTTCCCACAATTGGTCCATCTCCTCGTTTTCCCAGCCTTCGTCAACCACGTCTATGGCAAAGATATCCTCGTTGTCGTAGTAATTTGGCAGTTGCAGATTTTTGAAAACGTTGAATTTCACCTTTTCCTCGTTAATCTGCATAGTTAGCTCCCCGCTCTTGCAGTTTATCATTGCTTCGCCAGTGGCCAAAAACGGCCTGCCAAGTATGAGCGGTACCTCCCCTGCCTCCATGTCCAGGATGACGAAATCTGCCGGAAAAATCAGCTCGCCGACTTTGACCAGAATGTCCTCGATAACCCCATAAGCCTGTTTTACGGACCTGTCTGCCATCTGCAGCATGATTTTGGTGGGTCGGGGTTCACCGACTTTCAAACTTTTGAAAATCGTCAACGGCATCAGGTTGATGCTGGCCCCTAGGTCACACAGAGCCTTTCCTGTGTAAGTGTTACCTAGGGTGACCGGTATAACAAAACTGCCAGGATCCTTTATCTTCCTCGGTAGCCCATTCTTCACACAATTGCTCACTTCTGCCGTCAGGTTTATGGTCTCGAAATCGCTCATTCGTCTCCTTCCATACAAGATGTCCTTGAGGAATTTGGCATAAGTGGGCATCTTAGCCAAAGCCTCGGCAAAAGGTATGTTAATCTGCAGCTGCTTGAACATCTCGAGAAACCTGGCGTAGTCCTTGCTGTCGTCCCTCTTTCGTGTTCGCAGGGGGTATGGCACCTCCTTGGAGACAGGTACCGTTTCTGCATCTGTCTCGTTCTGCACTGCATCCTGCTCAACCGAGCCCTTCGGCTGGGGGCGGTCGACTGTGCTGTTATCCTGGCCCGAAAAGTTGCGTTCTACTTCTTTCGAATTTTCTGCACGTGCGTGGCTGGGATACGGTGGATCCTGCAGTGCCAATCCACTCCGAGTGGAGATAGCATTGATCTGAGCCCGTTGATTGTTTACTGTGTTCGAGGGTAGGTTTCCTGGCTGTCTTTCTGTTAGCTGCTGTGCTAACTGCCCCACTTGTACTTCCAAAGCGCGCAGTGACGTTTTGGTTGTCTGCATATCTGCCGTCAGGGCGTCCATGTGTTTGAACCGGGACTCCATAGTCTGGAACATGGACTTGATCTCCTTCATCTGAGCATCGTACTGCTGTGCAGATGGGCTCGACTGAGCCTGCTGGGCCGGTGCAGCCTGCTGGGCAGGTGGCCTGTGCTGGAACCCCGGTGCATAAACTGTTGCGTTCGGGTTTCCGTACCGGAACCCGGGATGGTCTCTCGTACCCGGTCGGTACTGGCTCGGGTCCCACCGCTGTTGTACGTAATTGGTTTCTTCGGTCCTCAGTTCCTCAATGGCTGTGTCCAAATCGGGTTCTTCGACTGCCGCAACAGTCTTCTTATCCGAGTAGACTTTCTTGACCAAGTCATGAACGATCTTGGCCAGGTTTTCTATCCGGTCATCCTCTGCTGGTTCGGCTCTAGCCGTCATCCTGCGATCGTCAAACAGCCGGGTGTCCTGCTTGGCCAACTGCTTCATCAGGTCATACGCACCTTCTTTGTCCACGTGATACAAGAAGTTTCCCCCGACTTCTCTGTCAATCCTGTCGGCGTTCTCCCTGTCTAGGGCATGGTAGAAAACCTGCAGGAACTTCGCATCTCCAAAACTGTGGTTCGGGCACCGTTTTACCAATCTCATGAGCGTGTCCCATGCGTCCACCACCGTCTCCCCCATCTTCTGCCTGAATGACAGAATATCGCTCTGTAACTGTATGACTCGGGAGGCGGGGTAGAACTTTGCCAGAAAATCTGCGACACACTCCTCCCATGTGGTGATGGATCGGGGTGGTCGGGATTCGAGCCAGTCTTTGGCCACTCCGTATAGGCAGTATGGAAATAAGATCAGCATGAGTGCCTCTGCTTCTACCCCCTTGTATCTGACCTTGTTGCTGTAGTCCTCGAATTTCCCGATAAAATCGTTCGGGTCTTCGTCGGCTCTGCCATGAAACGGGCAGAGAGTTTGTACCGTCTGGATGGTGGATGGTTTGATGTCAAAGTGCTTGGCGGTGATCTCGGGCACCACAATAGCTTGCTCATGCCCCCCGGTGGGGACTTCAAAATTTTCCACCAACGCTCTCCCAGATCGGTTATATGTTCTCTGGTTGCTTCGGGCAGCAAGTCCCGCTGTGACGAGTTCCTCGATGTACCGAGCCATCTGGGCTGGGGTACGTGTCTCTCGTTCCTGCCCACCGGCTTCAGTGTTTTCGGGCGTATCTCTCTGGTTGGTTGCCATCCTGCTTTCTCGGTTTCTGCAGTTCTGTTCGGTGTACAGTTTTTCAGGATTGTCAAGTGGTGGTACCAAATCGCGAGGCAATCTGGGCATCAACTGAACAGTCCTGAAAACGCAGATTCAAAAACGCAGTGAGATAAAAAGAAAAATAACAAAACTAAAAAATAAACGAAAACTCAGAAAACTAATTCTGACAGCTAAATAGACCCTAAAAAGTCCCCGGCAACGGCGCCAAAAACTTGATGCGCAAACTAACGTGCTGTCGCAAGTGTACGAATCTTGTAATACCGGGTGTATTTAAACTCGGGTGATCGTTCCCACGAGGACTATTTCGGGTTTTCTCACGTTGTCAGTTTCGGTTTACCGAGTGTAGTAACAAGGAGGAGTAGGGTGTGATTGCAATTACTAAACTAAAAAACAGAAGTTAAAAACGTAAACGTAAATATTTTTTGTGACGTTTTCGGAAATAAGCTGAATCGGTTGTTACTATAATAGATGAGAACTAGGCTCCAGGATCCCCTAGGGTTTCTACAGATTTCAGTTTTACGTTCGATTATGAAAACACTTAGCTGTTTTGATATCTGTGCAACGTACCAGTTGTGCAGTGACTTTTCAGATTCCACACGTAATCCCGATCCTGCAGACTTTCAGATTCTTGTTAAGCTGCCTAAATCTGCAGTCTCGGTCTAAGCTTGTTAGGGTTTCTAACCTGTCGGAATGGCCCGGGTCAAATTCTCTAACAGTTGGTCTTACGTTTTTCCGTGCTAGCCCTATCTCCCTTTCTCTGGTCGGTCTATCAGGGTAAGGTACTAAATCTTGGCTTTTCTTTCTAACCCTAACTTGACGTTTTCACCTACAAGCTTGGGTCCATAGCAATCATGGGTGATCAATCCTATCATGCATATACGATAATAATCAAAACCAGAATAACAGATACAACTTGCTGAATAAAGATAATCATCATGAATCCATAAACGAAGTAGTCATAAAATCTGGATACGAAACCCTAGGTTCACCGAGAACCTAGGTAAGAAGTTTAGCTACAACTAGACATAATACAAAACGCAGTTTCTGAATATAAAGAGAGAGAACGAAATCAAACTAAGTCTTCGAATCTCGAATCGCGCTTCTGTGCTCTCCGTGAATGCTCTGACTTGCCCTTCAGTTGTGCTGAGTATTGTGTGTCTTCAAAACGAGTCTGGACGAGTCTTTAAATAGTGATGTTTTTTCCCGAAACGCGTGCGCCAGAAATTACGGAATCTGCCATCGATCCACTGCCTTTGACAAAAAGTCAAACTGGCTGCGTATATACGCAACCTGAGCCAAAATCCTCCACCCCATCTCCCTCCCTGCCAGCGTATACACGCAAGGCTGCGTATATACGCAGGCCTGCGTATATAGATGGGGGCCCTGCTTGGTCATTTGGTGGGCCTGGTTGGGTCCCCTGGGTCCCACTCTTGTGCCTGACGCTCCCGGTTTGCCTCCCTTGGTGTTCTCCTGCTTTTCCGTGTTCCCGTCTTGACCCGGTCCTGTGCACGTTTCCCGAGACGGTCCCGGCTTGGTCCTGGCACACTTCCCGATGCACCTTCCGAACCTGTTCCTGAAAAGGCAACATAGACGAAAACCCGCGGTCATATCCAAATATAGCAATAAATAAGCAGAATCCCGAGATTCCCGAGGCATTCTAAGGCAATTTCCGGCAAAATACACTATTTCCGACACAAACACTCGTGAAATCAGGCTAAAAGATAACCCCTAATTGGGTGTTATCAAAATCCAAGCACGTACTCAGGAAGTTCCATCTTATTCGAGATGTTATCGAAAGAGGAGACGTTCGGATATGCAAGATTTCTACATATGAGAATCTGTTATATCCACTTACAAAGCCGCTTGTTCAGCGCAAGCATGAAGGGCACACTAGGAGCATTGGCATACGAGATGCACCATATTGGCTCTAGTGAAAGTGGGAGAATGTTGGAATAGGTGCTCTAGAGGCAATCTAGTTTAGTACGAACAATAAATTATCTAGAATATTCATTGTGTTATTTATGGAGAAATTTTGATATAATGAAGTCCTTAGATTTACAATTATGTTGTTTATCTTAAATATCCCTAGTCCATTATACTGATTAACAGGACAATCATCTGTAGACTAGTATGGGGTTGGATTGATATGGATATATCATGATCCTAACACATGGGTATGCATTAGGCGTAATGGCATACTGTATCGACCCATCTCTGAGAAGGCTACATACATGTTATGTAAAGTCACAAGTGCTTCTCGCGGTGACAACGGTATTGTCATCCTTAGACTTGAAGTCACTAGATCATCTAGTTGTGGAGTATTGTATTTTGGTAGCGTCAAACACTACACCGTGACTGGGTAGTCATAAAGGTGCGTATCGGACACAATATGAAGAAGGCTTAGATATCGTAGTTATGTAGATAGAATTTTTCCCTCCCACATAACGGGAGAAAATATCCTAGGCCACTCGAGGGATAGTGCTTATAGAATGTCTGGCCAGACTCAAATAAATCAATATAGGATATTGATATTATTTGCACGAATAAGGCTATTCCCAGGATTGAGGAACTATGGATTGGATATACGAGTGTGACTTGTATGTCTTGTGTCCAATCCGGATATCGAGACAAAGTGATGAGAAAATACTTGCACAAGGTTTGTCGGATGACTATTTCTATTAGTTTGGTAGCACGGATGCCTTGCTAGAGCACGTTCCATATTAGTAAATAGTTACTGCCAACAAAGTAGAAACCTATGGGTTCACATGCCACATGGATTGAACTAGACTTGGGAATTACTTTATATAATTAAATAATTAATTAGAAGGAACAAATCGCAATAACTTGCTTACTTAATAGGACTAATATGCAAGTTGGACTAATCCTAACTTGAGTAGGATTAGGAGAGGGCCTTTACGTAGTAACAATGAGTTGTTGGACTATATAAAGTATGCTCCTAGCTTCCTTCCCTCATAACATATTCTCATAACATAATTTGAGTCGGAAAGAAGCAAGGAGAGAGCAAGACAACAAGTAAGCTGAACGCCCCCATGCCGTCCGCCCAACCCGTCGGCCACAAGAGGACCCGAGCTCCTCTTTTGGTGCTCCGTTGCGTGATTTCTTCTTCCCCTTCCATTCATCCTAGCTATCACAAGGATTTGGAGGATCTAGATCTCAATCCTAGGTGCGGATCAACCGTAGAGACGTGATACATTTCGCGTTTGAAGTCATCAAAGATGACCTACAAGGTACATGACACGAATCCTTTACTATGGTTATGAATTATCTTCCTGTGATCCTTGGAGGGTCTTGATCGGATATATTATTGTTTATTCCGCTGCGTATCCATGATTGAAACCCTACAGTTTTGATATCGGCAAACGTTACACCGTGACTCGGTAACTATAAAGGCTTTAATCGGGCATGATATGAAGCAAGCTTAGAGATGGTAGTGATGTAGATAGGATTTTTCCCTCCCACATAACAGGAGTAAATATCCACGGCCACTCGATGAGTGAGACTTATGGAAATGCATGGCCATTCTCAAAAAAATCAATATGAGATATCTATTTTATCAAATAGAACTGTTAAATTCTTTTAGGCCATTAGATTGAATTAACCCCAACCCTTAGATCTCACCGACTTATAGTTACAATTCCCAAAAGTTTGGAGATAATAGAAAGGATAATGGGTATTGGTGGATGGTGGGAAATTTTTAACTTTCTCTCTCTTCCACAACAGTTTGTATCTTAACACTATTGATAGAGCCACATGTTGAGTGAAAAAATCTCTCTGTAATCTTGATTTTTTGCTACATTCAATTTATATATCTTCTGGATTCAAGAATTAGGCATTAATAAAAACTATCCACCCAAAACATTTCTCAAAATTCTACTTTCATTGTCAATTATTTGTTCTTAGTGATTTTTTGGGGTAGTGCCCTCGGGCACGGGCAATCCCCTGGTTGATGTTATTTTTTTATCTAGGTCTACTCACAGATCAAGAAACTATGGATTGGATATACAAGTGTGACACTCCATGTCTTGTGTCCAATCCGGATTGATGAAACAAAGGGATAATACAACCTGGTAACATTGGTCACATAGGTTTTGTCAGATCACTGACTATTCCTATTAGTTGGGTAGCATTGATGTGTTGCTAGACACTGCTCAATGCTTGTAATTATTACTGCCAATGTAATAGGTACATGTAGGGTCACACATCAAAGAATTATACTGGACGTAGATGTTAATTAATTGGATTAAATAAAATTTAAAGGAATCAAGGATCAAAGTGCAACAACATGCATATTTAGTTGGACTAAATAGCAAACTGAACTAAAACGAAAGTTAATCCAAATTGTTGGATTTAATTATTAGTGGGGCAGTTTATAATTAATAAAGATTTATTGATTATAAAAGACTAAGTCCCTCCCTAATTTCATATGGATAAAAATTAGAGCACAAAAGAGAGAGAGAGAGAGAGAGAGAGAGAGAGAGAGAGAGAGAGAGAGAGAGAAGCCGCCCTATAGAGACCGACGGCTCCAAGAGGGAGGTCCACCTCCCTCCTCATTCCTCCATTGTTGCACGCTCCAAGCTTGATTGGATCAAGCTGCTTTGACGATTCCTCCTTCCTCTACACTGCTAGCAAAAATAGTAGAGGAATTTCCAAATTGAGATCCTATGTTGTTGACTTCTGCAGAGGTGTGGACACTATTTCTACACAAAGTGATCATCCTAGTCTAGTATGACTGAGGTAACTTTTCTGCTTCATCATGTTATGACGCTTAGCAAAATTAAATTATTGTATTTCCTATGCGCAACCTGCATCGAAACCCTACACACACAGATTGACAAGCATAATTGAAGGAGGTCATTTCAACCATTCAATCCATTCCATATTCTTGAAGAACACTTAAAGGATTTCACCTTAACTGTCTTTATAGTGTTCTTCATCCTGAGCTTTATTTGTATATATTTTTTTATTTATCTTAATCATCTGTTTTCATGAGTTGTTCAAGAGGAAAAAATTGAGATTCTTACTGTATCAGTTAGCTAAAGTAGGTACTAGAAAGGTTAGGAAGAGCCACATGATGAAAAAGAGTAAGGCAATTCTTTTGGCCTGATATATAGGGCTTACATTTTGATAAATAAGAATTTATTGAAGGGATTAGATCCCTCTGTCGGAGAGTAGGTCACTTGGTACCAAACTTTATAACAAATCACTGCGTTCGTTGTCTTGCATTTCTGTTATGTACCAAAACTGCTTCAAAACAGGTTTCAGTTCAAAGCTTTGAAAAGCTAAAACTTATTGGTAACTTTTAATCTGTCAGTTTGGAATTCAAAGCCTTAAAACTGAGTTCAAAGATTAGAAATACTTTAAGTTCTTCAATTTTTTTTTAAATCTACTCCTTTGGAAAAATTTGTCGTACTCTATTCAACCCCCCCCCCTCTAGAGTATTTGTTCCTGTATTTACATACATGCATTACAATCTTCAAACATAACTCCAAGTAGTTGTCCGTGCGTAGCCTCTTTACCTGCTTTCCTGCCTGACTGATTCTTTACTAGTGTCTTCCACTCCTTGAATTTACCAAAGGCTTCACTCTTGTGCTTCATTATGAATATCCACGCCATTATCGATGATACTCAAAGAATACCTATGACCGCCCAATGCTTCAACTTGAGAGGGAAACCATCATTTTGAATGGATATAATCCAAAGTGCCCGCTTTCCATATTGACATTCCCACCGTCTAGATATATGCTTAGAATAGCTCCCTGTTAGAGAAAATATTATAGGAAGCCCAAGAGTAAAAAAAAAACCACACATCAGAGGAAGAGCTGCTAACAGACCTCCTCTATTTTGTGAAAATATTTATCATTGATCAGGGCATTGAACTATGATCTATTATCCATAATGAACCTCACATGTTCTACACATAAAAGAATGGGATTAGAAATCCCGAACCTGAAAACTCTCTCTCTACTTCTGAATGCTTGCAAAGAATTATAGAGACATGAATATTTTGTATTGTGCTTTGAATTCAGATGAATTCAACAGGATATCTACCTACAAGACTGCTAAGGACATTTAGTGAAATAGCCCCCTTTACCCGGCTCGTGGCAAGACAGGGAGGGCGATGCTAAGTAGAAGCGGGGGAACTCAAAAGCAAATCAAACCACAAAACATACTTAGAAGAAACAACTGAATTAAACTTTGAGTCTTATACATGATTCGATTACTATTACACGACAACTTAACATTACTATATACTAATTGTGACATTATAAATTTAGATGAATTGCGCGCCCTTCTATGCCAAGATACTCAGCTCGTGAGCCTGCGGTGGGAAGGAAAACAGAAACCGCAATTTTTGAAAGTCAGATAAATACTGAGCGAGATACACCTTAGCGTGTAAAAATAGGAAGCTGAGAATTGATGCGGGATTACGAGTTAAGTAAATTAACATTAACAGAGTATTAGTAAAACAATATAAGACTTTGCAGCGGTGATAACCAATTATGAATGTCGCAAGAGTAAAACCACTTATTTAAATTCCAAACCGTCTTACTTTTCCAACATTGGGGCAATGAAGTTCAATATGTCCCGCTGTAACACGGGTAGACCAGAAAAAAGTAAAATATGGTACTGGTGCATAGCGGGTTCAAGAACCCAAACCTCTCTACCAAGCGTTGTGGATCGCATCCCGCGTTCCGCTAGCAGTCATGTCCACATCATACATTCTAGACCTTAAGTGTTGCAACACCCTCCTAAGAGAGTCAATCAAAGGAGTGGTATCTAGAAGCAGCACTTCAGCCTATGGAAAAAGGAGTCGGGGGCACACGGAGTCCCGCATTTAGGGTCTAAAACTCAAGGGATCAAAACCCATGATAAGTAACATAACTGGTTCCGGTACAGGCAAATTCTTCCACTTTGCGTTATTAAAGGATTATTATTTATCGTGTGAGTATAACACAAAAACACATTTTGAGACAAGTTATAAAAATCACATTTGACACGAAAGAAGCTAGGCACACAAATCTAAGCATGCAACTCACAAGTGCATTTTGAGAAAAGACGTGAAATCATGTTTTGACACGAAGGAAGAAAGGCACACAAGGCTAGGCATGTAAACTCACCTTAAGTCAAGATAGCAATTAGGTCGTAGTAGTCCTTACGGGTTGCCGACGTAGCCTTCGCCTACGAATCCATGGCCTACAACTTACAAGTCTCTAGTCACAATGATGCTACTTCCAAGTAAAAGAATTCATGGATGTTTGTCTAGGTTGGGCACTAAGTCCATCCCAAATTATCCTAATATACTGGTTTCAAGTGGTATAACCACGTGTAGAATACAAGATCTACATGAATATCATTATAAATGTCACTAATGCACATATAATTATACTCACAAATCAAAATAAGTCCAACAAAACATTTAGAAATTCAAAAATTAAAATTTTCTTAAACACGTGAATCTACATTTCCGGACAGAATTGTAGCTCTGACTTTAGAGGCAAATTTACCATAACAAAAACATCTCTTAAAATCATGAAATTAATTTATAATAAACCTACATGTTTCTACTTTCAAAAACACCAAAAGAATCATGCATATATATTAAAAATATCAAGCTAAAAAATAAACAAACTATGCTGTGCAGAGACATGTTTGGTAGAAAGTTTCAACTTTGAAGAACAATTAATACTACTTGGAGAATAGGAAAATGTCCATATTCTCCAGAATGAATACCTTATGTGTCTAGTTTTATCACAAGAAATATTGGGTGCCATAAGTTTCTGGAAATTGGAATTTTAATAAAAATTGCAAGATTGGTCCAGAGACAGAGTTTCAGAAAACATGTAACTTAAAATGAGCATATCTCTCTACAAAAATGGCTATGGAGTTGATTTTTTTCTCAAAATGACCATCTCTGAGTCTAGTTTCAAAATATGTAAGATTTAAAAATTTCACATAGACAAAATTTAAAGATAATCCAAATTTTTCACAAACTGGTCAGATTGATAAACATGCATTTTTTAAAAAAAATCAACAAGAATTGTTATAATGAGACATGCAACCAATGTGGACATAATTTCACCCAAATAGCACCATTTTAACCATGAAGATAACATTTTCACATGCTCTTGACACAAATTATCAAAAATCTCTTGAGTAACAATTGCAAAGAATATCACATTCACAACATGCATGTGGGTTCTAGTGTGGGTTTCATGAAATAGTCAAAATTTTGGAGTTAACCTCTTGATCAAACCATGAAAATTAGGAATCAATGATAGAAATTAAGAAATCTAAGATCAAATTTCACTAATCAAAGGTAAAGTTAGACATACAAGCATGAATTTAAGTCTAGGAAGAACTTTACCCCAAGATCTAGAAGATGGTGAGCAAGAAGGTGAATTTGACCTTCAATTCTTGTGTAGGATGGTGAAAAGACACCCCTCCATGATAATAAGGTTTTACTCAAGTTTTCCATAATTTCGATACTAGAAATATGATTTTTGATGAAGTTTTGTCGAGGTGAAGCTCCAAAAACGGGAATGGAGTTTTGAGTTGTGGAAGAAATAAATGGGGTTGACTGTGGAGGTTGGTGGTGAAGAATCCCATAAAGGATGTAAATAGAAAAGGGTAGGTAGTAGTGGGAATTGAGGGAGTTAATGGATATGAGAGTCATAGAGAATGATATAATTGATGTAACAAGATGGTTCATATAGGAAAAGATGTACTAGTATCTCCATATTTTATAGAGTTGACCAAAGATAGTGAATGGAGGGGGTAGTTGATTGTAATTAGAAAAAAATCTAAAGTAATATTGAATTGCTATGAGTGTGGTGATGCTAGACACTTGATTAGAGATTTCCCTCACAAGAAAAGAGAACACTTTCAAAAGAAGGACAATGACATAAAAAAAGAAGGTCATGGTAGCTTCATGGAGTGATTCTGATTCTTCAAGTGAATCTAATTCTGAAGAAGATCAAGCCAACCTTCGTCTTATGGCCAAGCATGATGAAATCTCAGAGAAGAACATTAGGTAATGGTGAATAGTCTAATGTCTTAACCTGAAAATGTACCCTCCGAGATTTTAAAATTAATTTTTTTTAATGAAGAAGATTACTTACATGAACTCAAGTCTTTAAAGGAAAAATTTCATGTGCAAGCAAACGAGAATTTGCAATTACTTTGCCTGAACAAGAATCTTAAAATTTCTAAGGAAAAGACTGACAGAGATTTCAAAGCTTTGAAAACAATTTCAAAGCTTTGAAAACTCAAGTCCAAGAAGTTGTAAAAGAACTTGTTGCTTTAAGACATCAGCATGATGAATTAGAGGAACAAAAGACTCTTACGGATGAGAAAATTCAAGACTCTAAGAATGCTTTGACAAATCTTGCTAGCTCAACACATAACTCAACTTGATTTTTGGAGGAAGTTTACATTCTGTTCACAAAACTGGTATTAGATACAATCCAAACTTTTCAAGAATCTTTGTGAAAGCAGGAAGCAGACATTCTCCAAAATGTTTTTTCTGTGTCAATATTGGTCATGTTAAGATGACATGTCCCTTTAGAAGAACAGAACCTCACATCAGGAGGAATACCTTTCCATTCTATCTTAAGGAACATGTGAGACAGATTTGAGTTCCTAAAGGGGTCATACCACCTAACTTGGTTGATCCTCAATATGAATCCAAATACTGCACTTGGTCTAATAGTTGGGTAAGGCAGTTAATGGTGTTTGGAGGTTGTCACCATGAGCAAAGTGCCGAAGTGGATTATGGATAGTGCTTGCTCCAGGCACATGAGTTGCAAGAGTTATTTATTCACTGAATTGAAAGCACAATCAGGAGGGACAATCACACTTGGTGACAAAGGAAAATGTAATATCATTGGAATTTTCAGAGTTGGTAATGGTGTTGAAAATTCTATTTCAGATGTTTATCTTGTAGACGGTCTAAAGTTTAATCTTCTTAGAGTATCTAAACTGTGTGATAATGGTAATAATGTTACTTTTGACAAGGAGAAATGTGTGGTGCAAGATGAAAAATCTGACAATTGCATCCTCACAGCTCCAAGGTCAAACAATGTTTACTCTTTAAATACTAACAACGTTGCAGAATAAAGTCTGAAATGTCTCAAGGCTTTGAAAGAGGACTCAAAGATTTTGCACAGAAAGCTTGGACATATCAGTTTGCATACACTGAACAAACTATTCTCTAAAGACCTAGTTAGCAGACTTCCATCCATCAAGTTCAAGGATAAAGAGGTATGAATATCTTGTGCTCAAGGAAATAAGACAAGGAGCTCATTCAAGCCTAAGAACTTTGTAAGTACTACTAGACCTATTTAACTGCTTCATATGGATCTGTGTGGTCCTATGAGCGATCCAACTCAAAAGGGTAAGAAGTATGCTGGTCATTGTAGATGATTTATATAGATTTACTTGTGTAATGTTTTTAAGAGAAAAGTCTAAGGCTGTGTCTGAATTTTCAAAACCTTGTAAAGAGCTTCAAACTTTGAAAAACCTGCATATTGCTTCAATAATGAGTGATTGTGGAAGAGAATTTGATCAACTAGATTTTGATTTATTCTGTGCGATGTTTGGTGTTTCTCACAACTTTTTTGCTCCTAAAACTCCTCAACAAAATGGTGTAGTTGAAAGGAAAAACATGACTCTTCACGACATGTCTAGGACAATGCTTTTAGAAAACATATTGCCAAAGTCTTTTTGGACAGAGGCTGTCAACACTGAAAATTATATTTTGAACAGGTGTCTGATTAGACCTTTTTCGAAGAAGACTCCTTATGAACTTTTCAAAGGTAGAAAGCCAAATATCTCTTATGTCAACCATTTTGGATGTTCTTGTTTTAGTCACAAAAATGGTAAGGATAATCTTGGCAACTTCGATGACATAAGTGAGGAAGGTATTTTACTTGGTTATTCTTTGACCATCAAAGCCTAGAGAGTTTACAATAAGAGAACCAAGCTTGTTGAGGAAAGCATACATGTTATATTTGATGAAAGAAATGATGGTTCTTTGAGTGAAGGTTTTGCAAACTTAAATTTGAATAAGCATGAGTCTGAGAATGAAGAATATCCAGAGAATGGTGCTGAGATTAACATGCAGGAAACCAGAAGAGATTTGCAAAGCCTTGAAAGTGGCTCTCAAAGCCTTGAAACAGAACCTCAAGGAATATAGAATGATTAAGCCATAACATCAAGCTCTCAAGGCCATGAAAATATTCTTGGAGAACCACAACCCTGAAAAAAAAAGAAGTTCAAATATCTGTCATATCATCCAACAGAAAACATCATTCTTGATCCATCCACTGGTACAGAAACAAGATCTCAGTTATAGAACTTTTGTGATTTTAATTCTTTTATGTCTCATGTAGAACCTAAGAATGTGAATGAAGCACTACAAGAAGCAGATTGGATCATTTTAATGCAAAGGTAGCTGAATGAATTTGAAAGTAACAAAGTTTCTCCTCCCAAAGATCAGTCTGTAATGGAACAAGGTGGGTTTTCATAAACAAGCTGGAAGAAAATGGGAAGGTTATCAGGAATAAGGAAAGACTAGTAGCTCAAGGCTACAACATGGAAGAAGGTATCGATAATGAAGAGACGTTCGCTCTTGTAGCTAGGTTGGAAGCAATAAGACTGTTACTTACATTTACATCACATAAGAACATCAAAATTTTTCAAATGGATGTTAAATGTGCATTTCCAAATGGTTATCAACAAGAAGAAGTATATGTTGCTCAACCTCCTAGTTTTGAAATTTATGAGTTTCCAAATCGTGTGTATAAGTTTGAAAAATCTCTTTATGGCCTCAAACAAGCTCGAAGAGCTTGGTATGAAATATTATCAAAATTCTTACTTGAAAATGATTTCAGAATAGGCTTAGTTGACAAAAATCTCTTCATAAAGAAACATGATAAAGACATTTTAGTAGTAAAAGTATAGTTGATGATATTCTATGTGGTGCTACTAATGATTCTCTTTCCAAGGATTTCTCTAGTTTAATAAGCAGGGAATTTGAGATGAGCTTGATGGGAGAGTTAACTTTCTTTCTTGGACATCATGTACATCAAATGAAGAATAGAATTTTTCTTCATCAAAATAGGTACACCAAGGATTTTTTGAACAAGTATAATATGTCTCAATCCAAGGTAGGCAAAATTCCCTTGAGTTCTACACTGTCCTTAGACAACGAGGGTGAACCAGAAAGAGTTCAGAGATATGATTGGTTCACTACTCTATCTTACTGCAAGTAGGTCAGACATTATGTTTAGTGTTTGTATGTGTGCTAGATTCCAAGATGATCCTTAAGAGTCTCACTTAGTTATTGTCAAGAGAATTTTCAGATATCTCAATGGTACCAAAAACTTAGGGTTTTGGTATCCTACACAGTCTAACTTCTCTTTTTGTGGATATTTCAGATGCTAATTTTACAGGAAATAATGTTGAAAGAAAAATCACTTCAGGCTGTTGCCAATTCCTTGGATCACCTCTGATAAGCTGGCATTCTGAAAAGCAAAATTCAGTAGACTTATCAACAGCAGAAGCTGAATACATAGCAGCTGGAGTTCGCTGCTCACAAGTGTTGTGGATAGCTCAACAGATGAGAGACTTGGGTTATGACTTCAGAGATATGCCCATCAAATGTGACAGCACTAGTGCTATCTCAATTACAGAGAATCCAGTACAACATTTAAGTACTAAGCACATTAATGTTAGACATCACTTCATTAGATATCAGGAAGAGAAAGGTAATGTATCTCTATCACAACTAACATGCAGTTTGCAGATATCTTCACTAAACCACTGCCATAAGATAGATTCACAGTCCTGATATTAGAACTTAGGATGTTGAATAAATAATCACTGGTTTAGGGGAGCATCAGGTAAGTTATCTGTGTTTCAATGTTTTTAAAAGGTTTTCAAAGCCTTGAAAATCTTTTCAATGCCTTGAAAATTTTTGTGCAGAATAACAGTTTTTCAAGGTCTTGAAATAATTTCAAAGCCTTGAAAATAAATATATTTACTATATAGTTCAATGATTGGATCAATAATGCTGGGTGTTATCTCTGTAGATAATTTCCTAACATTATTTTTTACCTTTAAAAATGGATATTTTTCAAATTAGAATAACACTAATTCCATTCCAAACGAATTTGAATTTCAAACAAATTTTCTTTCCTTAAAATATTAGCGAATGTTTAGTTTCCTTCATTCACTCAAACTCTTCAGTACTGATCCTCCCTCTTTTCTCTCTTTCTCTTACCTCTCCCTCTTCTCTCTTCATAAAACCCCAAACCCTAATGGAGTCACGGAGATCATCTCAAATAATCAAGATGGATGGAGGAACAAAGAAGAACGCATGGAAGAAAAGAAAAGCTGAAGAATAAGAAGTTCAAGCTATCAGTGACAGCTCAAGTTCCAGAACTGTCAGTGCACCGAAGAATATCTCTCCTCTTCCTAATAAGAAAATCAAGAAGGACAAGGTGGATCAGACTGCTAATTCCAACAAGAAGAAGTCAGATCATGTAGATACTTGTGGGAAACAAAAGGGAGTTCAGATTGATAGTCCAAAGAAGGTGAAGAAGGTAATAGAGGCTCAAATCACGCAAGGGAAGGAGACACAAACATCAGAAAAATACAAGGGGAAGAAGATCCAGAGTTCATAAGCAGAAAAAGGCAAGGAGATTCAGATCTACACGGAGAAGAAAACATCTTATGGTAAGCGATTTATTTCTAAAACTTGGTTCATCAATCATGCTGCTCATGAAATATGGTTAGAATGTTTTGCATCTGCACCTATTGCATATTGTAGTATGATCAATATAAGCATGATGGTTAGTATGGACTTGGAGTGTATTAGGAGATTGAAACAGAGCTCTATTTGGAAAATCTTAAATCCTTATGAGATTGTATACCCTAGGCTTACCAGAATCTTCTAACTGAATCTGAAGCATGCGAATTCGTTGAGTTTAATTGTATCATCTAAGGTTGCTGGTATTGAGATGTAGTTAGATCATGCTGAATTGGCTAGAGCTTTGGGTTGTCCAAAGAGGTTGAATACATAAAACTATCCTAGTAAGATTGATGGTATAAATATGGCTAAGCAAGAAATATGTTTGCCTAATATAGCCACTACCTCTATGTAGTTAACTCACTATGGGTTAACTGTTGAAGGATTTTTTTTACTATCATGATGAGGTGTGTAGTACCAAAAGAGAATTCAAATAAATTTCTATCTAATAGGGTGTTGTATTTGATGTACTTGGTGATGCATGGTTATGAGATTGGTCTACTAAGCATTGTAATGGTACACATTATATATAGTTGTACCAAGAACATGGAGCATCCTCTACCATATGCCAACCTCCTCCCACTTTTCTTTCACCATCTGGAAATACCTGTTGAAAAGGAAGAGACAATCACAACTGGTTCTGGAATGATTGATGAGAAGTCTTTTCAAAGGATTGGAATTGTGAAAACCAGTGAAGGAGAATGGAAATTCTACTATGAGTTGTCTGCTGATGAGTTAAAAGCCAAGAAATTTTCAAAGCCTAAATCCTTAACCACTCCAGTAACCCTACCTTCTAGCACTCAACACCATCTCAAGTTATTTTGAAGATGGAGTTTTTGAGAATGAGATAGATGAGCTCAAGAAGGCTCATTATCAGGTGGGTACTTAGTTCAGGCAGTTGAAGTACATGATTGAGAGTGTTTTCAATAGTATCAACTTGGTACATGTGGAAGAAGAAGGTACACAAGTTCCAGAAGGCTCAAGAAAGTCAGGATCTACCAGAGACTTATTTGATGAGCAGAGTACTGGGCGGTTGGGGATAAGGAAGCTGGATCAAAGGTGGCTGAGGATAAGCAACTTGGTGATGAAGGAAGCATTGACTCAGGACTGCTACTCATAGAATATCTACAGAAGAATAAACAGAAAGGAAAGGCTCCATCAATTGTCACCTCAGAAGACTTGTTTGAAGAGGATATGGTAGCTGATGAGCCTGGTGAAGAAGTTTCCCAGGATGAAGATGCACAGGAAGAAGATCGGCAAGAGGATGAGGAAGAGGAATAACATGATCAAGATGATGTTGCATGGCCTAAGACATACGAAGATCCAAAGCCTTGAATCTAGCCTTCTCTTTCTTCTTTTTCAAAGCCATGAACCTTCTCTTTTCTTTCAAAACTTCTATTTCTTTAAAAACTTGTAAGTTTTCAATAAGGTTTGATCTAACATTTTCTCACTTTTTTTTATGAAAGTCAGAAAGGGGGAGAAATTCAGGGGAGTTTTCTTAGTTGCAGGGAGATCTGGTTTTGGATGTGTGGCAGTTGTACTACTACAACTGCTTATTTTCTTAGTTTTCTTTTATCTGTGTAGGTTGATTTGGATTCTGCTTATAAATGTTTGGTTATTTGGTTGTGATCTTATATAACTATTTCTGCTATACTAGTAATGTCTATCTGTTGCAGAAATACAGTATTGGTTTTGTCCTTCATCAAGGGGGATATTGAAAGTTCACCGTTTGTTTCAAAACATTGAAACTAGTTTCAAAGCCTTGAAACCGCACAACAATTCATAGCATGAACTCGGGGGAGTTCTTCCTTCTAATCAATTTCTTATCTCCTATGATTGATCATGCTATATTATGTGATGAAAGACAAACTATTTCTGGGTTATAACATGCTTTGATATTATTATTTGCCTAAGCTTTTTGCAGGGACTATTAGCTATCTTTTTATTAGGAAGTTTCCTTATTTAATTGTATGCAGATAAAGAAATTAAAGTCTGCAGACTGATCCTACTATTATGGAATGATGTCTAGACTTACTTAAGACCTGCAGATGGAAGATCATAACAAAATCAATAAGGAAATAAAGCAGCTAGCCGTTGGAATCAAGCTATTGAGAGTTAAAGATATTGAGAGGACTTTTAAGGATTTTTGTTAGAGATATCCTTATATATCTGCAATTCATATTAACAAAGGGATATAAACAGATTTTGAGAGATTCAGAAGCAAAGAGCATTATACAGAGATTCATACACTCTCATAAATTGACAAGCATCATTGAAGGAGATCATTTCATCACTTAATCCATTTTAATTTCCAGAAGAACACTTCAAGCTTCACTGTCTTTACAGTGCTCTTCATCTGAGCTTTATTTGTATATCATTTTGCTATTACTTAATCATCTGTTCTCGTGAGTTGTTCAAGATGAAAAAAATAGATTTGTATTGTATCAGTTAGCTAGAGGAGGTACTATATAGATTAGGAAGAACCGCTGGCTAAAAAAGAGAAAGAAAATTTTCTTGGTCAGATATCTAGAACTTAGCTTTGGATAAATAAGAATTTGTTGAAATCCTAGAGGGATCGGATCCCTCAGGCGGAGAGTAGGTCACTTGGGACCGAATTTCGTAATAAATCATTGTGTTCCTTGTCTTGCATACTTATCTTTATAAACGCTTCAAAACAGGTTTATGTTCAAAACTTTTCAACACTTTGAAAACTATCAGTATTTTTACTCTGTCTGTTTTTTATTTAAAAGCCTTGAAACTGAGTTCAAAGATTTGAAATACTTCAAGCTCTTCACACGTTGTTTTAAAATCACTCTTTTGGAAAAAGTTGACATACTCTATTCAACCCCACCCCTTCTAGGGTATTTGATCATGTATTTACTACCTTCATTACAACCTTCAACTATTAACAACTGCAAAGGATCACATGAAGTAGTCGTAGAAGATTTATTAGGTAACTTATGCATTTTTTCCTTGAGACAGTGTTGATAGAAAGAACCAACAGTAATGTCAGATAGAATGATGTCTTCACACATATAAGAATAAATATGAAAGATAGCGTTAAGAATCTCTTAAGATGGATGTCCCAGCTTGGCATGCCATAGAGGAAATTTGACTATTTTGCCTAGATAAGCATGCTTAATCTCATGTTGACCAGGAGAGAGAGAGAGGGGAGAAATGCAGATATGGAATGGAAAATAACCCATTATGACTCAAACCCTTGTAAGGAATTGTGCCCAAAGCTTTGGCAGGGATGTAAAAAAGATTCAGCATCAAAATAAAATAAACCATTGTATTGTTTGCAACGTTGATAAACAGAAATAAAATCGTAAGCAAGAGCAGGAACAGGTAAAGTGTTCTTTAATTGAAAAGTATGAGAAAGTGTGTGTATAGTGGTAATATCAAAACCAGTGATGGGAAGAGTTTGACCATTACCAACAGAAACTTGGTCTTGATAAGAAGATGAAGAAGTAGATCCAAATGAAAGATTTCCAAAATCAGCGGTCATATGATTTGTTTTACCAGAGTCCGACAACCACTATTCAGGGATAGGTAGGTGAATGATTGAGGATGAAGGATGTGCAGCAGCTGCAGTCATAGCATTGGTGGTGATCTTCTACCTTGATAGGCAAGTTTCATTATGTGCCAACACTTAACAGGAGAATGGTACTTGTTACCATATGTTTGGAAAGTAATAGGTACTTGATTCCCATTTTTCAATCCAGAGTTGCAGTAATCATTCCCATAAGAGTTGGTAGGCATAGAAGAACCACTACCAGAAGTACCAGAAGTAAGAGTTGGTAGGCATAGAAGGACCAGTACCAGAAGTAATTGACTATCATACCCAAATTAATTATTTTGGTTTCCTTTATAACCAAAACAACCATGTTACCTCCTGCTCTACCTCCTATGTGATCAAATCGACCTATACCTCGACCAAAAAGACATGTGTGTGACATAGAATGTTGAGAAAAACCAGAGTTATAAGATTTATTCATAGTACCAGTAGAAGAGCCATTATTTTTTTATGAATAAATCTTATAACTCTGTTGCTGTATCTGAGTTAAGATGCATAACGATGGTGAGAGTTAGAAATCATAAACACACCTTTGGGTTCTCCTTGATGACTTCAAACGCGAATAATGTCACGTTCTCTATAGTTGATCCACGCCTAGAGTTGATCCTAGATCTCCCAAACTCCTTGGTGCTAGCCCGGAATAGGAAGAGGAAGAAGAAATCACGCAAAACGAGACCCAAAAGAGGGTCTCGGCCTCTTTTGGCCGACGGGGACGAGGGCGGCGGCAAGGGTGGCGTCGGGCCTCCTTTGTTGCTTGCTCTCTCTCCTTTGTTCTCTCCCACTCTTGTTATGTTCACTTAATGAGCATAAGTTATGGGAAGGAAGGAAGGAGGGTCCTTTATATAGTCCAACAACTCCTTGTTAACTACCTAAAGGACTTATTCTAGTCCAACTAGAATTCAATTTAGTCCCTTCCTTGCAAATTAGTCCCTACTAAGTTTGCAAGGGTTTGCAAAGTGATCCTTCTAATTAATTAATCCAATTAATTAATTCCCAAATCTAGTTCAACTCTATATAGCGTGTGACCCCATAGGTTCTATCTAGTTGGTAGCAACTATTTGCTAATATGGAGCGGTGTCTAGCAAAACATCCATTCTAGCCAACTAATAGAATAGTCATCTTGACAACTTTTGTACAAGTAATTGTCTCATCCCTTTGTCTCTATATCCGGATTGGACACGAGACATACAAGTCACACTCGTATATCCAATCTATAGTTTCTCGATCAATGGGAATAGCCTTATTCGTGCAAATAACATCAATATCCCATATTAATTTATTTGAGTCTGGCCAGACATTCTATAAGCACTATCCCTCGAGTGGCCTAGGATATTTGCTCCCGTTATGTGGGAGGGACAAATCCTCTCTACGTCCACTACGATCTCTAAGCTTGCTTCTCATTGTATCGAGTACACGCCTTTATAACTACCCAGTCACGGTGTAGCGTTTAACGCTACCAAGATCACAATGATCCACAACTAGAATATCTAGTGACTTCAAGTCTAAGGATGACAATACCATTGCACCGCGAGAAGAGCTTGTGACTCAACATAACGTGTATGTAGCCTTCTCGGAGATGGGTCAATCCAGTGCAACATTCCGTAATGCACACCTATGTGTTGGATCGTGATATCTCCATATCAATCCAACCCCATACTAGTCTATAGATGATTGTCCCATTTAATCATTATACTTGACTAGGGATATTTAAGATAAACAACACAATTGTAAATCTAAGGACTTCATTATATTAAATATCCAATAAATAATAAATGAATTTTCTAGCCATATACAAATTCATACTAAACTAGATTGCCTCTAGGGCATCTATTCCAACAGTCTCCCACTTGCACTAGAGCCAATCTGGCGCATCTCGTATGCCCATACTCCTAGTGTGCCCTTCATGCTTCCACTGCGTGAGAGGCTTCGTAAGAGGGTCTGACAGATTATCATCTGTAGGAATCTTGCATATCCGAACGTCTCCTCTATCGATAATATCTCGAATCAGATGAAACTTCCTGACCACGTGCTTGGACTTCTGGTGCGATCTGGGTTCCTTTGATTGCGCGATCGCCCCAGTGTTGTCACAGAACAACTCCACTGGATCCGCAATGCTAGGGACCACACCAAGTTCAGAAACAAACTTTCTGATCCAAACAGCCTCCTTTGCTGCGCCATTTGCAGCAATGTACTCAGCCTCTGTTGTAGAATCAGCTACCGTCTCTTGCTTGGAACTCTTCCAGCTCACCGCTGCTCCATTCAGGCAAAACACATATCCCGATTGTGATCTAAAGTCATCTCTTTCGGTTTGGAAGCTTGCATCAGTGTAACCCCTTACACGCAACTCTTCCTCACCGCCAAATATCAAGAAAGCATCCTTAGTTCTTCTCAAGTACTTTAGGATGTTTTTGACAGCAATCCAGTGACTCTCACCCGGATTGGATTGGTATCTGCTTGTCATACTCAAGGCATATGACACATCTGGTCTAGTACATAACATGGCGTACATGATAGATCCTATGGCCGAGGCACAGGGAATCCTACTCATGCGTTCCTTCTCAATCTCATTAGAAGGACAACCACTCTTCGAAAGAGTGATTCCATGTGACATGGGCAAGAATCCCTTCTTGGAATCTTGCATGTTGAACCGCTTCAACACCTTGTCAATATATGTACTTTGACTTAAGCCTAGCAACCTTTTAGATATATCTCTATAGATCTATATACCGAGTATATAGGCTGCTTCCCCTAAGTCCTTCATTGAGAAACACTTTCCTAGCCAATCTTTCACAGATTGCAGCATGGGAATGTAGTTTCCAATGAGTAGTATGTCATCCACATACAAGACCAGAAAAGCTACAGAGCTCCCACTAACCTTCTTGTAGACACAAGACTCATCTTCGTTTCTGATGAAGCCAAACTCTTTGACCACTTCATCAAAACGTCGATTCCAACTCCTAGAAGCTTGCTTCAATCCATAAATGGACCGTTGCAGCTTACAAACCTTGTTGGCTTGCTTTGGATCCTCAAAACCCTCTGGCTGTATCATATACACGTACTCGAGGAGATTCCCATAAAGGAATGCTGTTTTGACATCCATCTGCCAAATCTCATAGTCGTGGTATGCTGCAATCGCAAGTAGGATTCGGATGGATTTGGTCATTGCGACTGGTGAAAAGGTTTCTTCATAGTCAATACCATGAATCTGTCTGAATCCTTTAGCCACCAATCGGCCCTTATAGGTAATCACATTACCATCCATGCCGATCTTCTTCTTGAAGACCCACTTGCACCCTATGGGTCGTGCCCCATCGGGTGGTTCCACCAAAGTCCATACTTTGTTGGTATACATGGATTCCATCTCGGATCTCATGGCTTCCAGCCACTTCTGAGAGTCTGGGCCACTCATGGCCTCCTCATAGGTAGTAGGCTCATCATCTATGAGCATCGTGTCACCGGAATCAGTTACGAGAAGTCCATACCTCTCGGGTTCCTGGCGCACTCTACTAGATCTACGAAGCTCTTGTGTTACCTGAACAGGTTGCTCCACAACTGCTTGTGGTTCCTGTTCATGTTCCATAATCGTTTCAGTGATTTGTGGTTCTTGAACTTCTTCAAGTTCTACATTCCTCCCACTTGCTTCTTTAGAGACAAACTCTCTTTCTAGAAACATGCCGGTCCGCGCAACAAACACTTTGTTCTCGGTTGGATTGTAGAAGTAGTATCCCTTAGTTTCCTTAGGGTACCCCACAAATTTATACATATCCGATTTAGGCCCTAGCTTGTCTGATTGTAAACGTTTTACATAGACATCGCAGCCCCAAATCCTCATGAACGACAGTGTGGGACGCCTCCCACTCCACATCTCATATGGTGTCTTCATGACTGATTTAGATGGAACACGGTTAATGGTGAAAGCTGCACTTAATAGAGCGTAGCCCCAAAATGATAATGGAAGATCGGTTTGACACATCATAGATCGAACCATATCCAATAGGGTTCGATTCCTCCTCTCGGACACGCCATTCCATTGTGGCGTTCCGGGTGGAGTGAGTTGGGACACGATCCCACACTCTCTAAGATAGTCGTCAAACTCTTGGCTCAAGTATTCTCCTCCACGATCCGATCGTAGAGCCTTTATAATTTTGCCAAGTTGCTTCTCTACTTCATTCTTGAATTCTTTGAACACTTCAAAGGATTCGGATTTTGCCCTCATAAGGTACACAAATCCATATCTACTGTAATCATCAGTAAATGTAATGAAGTAGACATAACCACCCTGGCAGGCGTGGCAAATGGCCCACACACATCGGTATTTATGAGTGCCAATTGCTCAGTAGTACTCTCACCTTTCTTATTGAAAGGGGACTTTGTCATTTTTCCCAATAAACAAGCCTCACATGTCTCATATGATTCAAAATCAAATGAGTCTAGTAATCCATCCTTATGGAGTCTAGATACACGTTTCTCATTTATGTGGCCTAAACGACAGTGCCATAGATAAGCAGGATTTAAATCATTTATTTTAATCCGCTTGGTATTAATGTTGTAGACATGATTGCTTAGATCAAGGACATAAAGTCCATTAAATAATTGCGCACTAAAATAGTGAATATTATTCAAATAAAAGGAACAACAATTGTTCTTTATTGAAATAATAAAACCATCCTTGTCCAAACAAGAAATAGAAATAATGTTTCTGCTCATAGCAGGCACAAAATAGCAATTATTTAATTCTAAAACTAATCCTGAAGGCAGAGATAGCTCGCACACGCCTATGGCCAACGCAGCAACCTTTGCTCCATTCCCAACGCGCAGATCTACCTCTCCTTTAGCCAATCTTCTACTTCTCTTTAGATCCTGCATATTTCGACAAATATGAGATCCACATCCAGTATCTAATACCCATGATGTAGAGACAGTTAAATTGACATCTACAACAAAAATACCTGGTGGTGGTGGAATCACTATTCCAAGCCTCTTGTCCTCCAGATATTTTGGGCAGTTCCTCCTCCAGTGTCCAGGCTGACTGCAGTAGTGACACTCACCTTTAGTCACGGCCTTGGCAATGCCACCAACAGGCTTAAGGGCAGGTTCCTTGGACTTAGCAACTGACTTGCCTTTGCCCTTGGAGGAAGAGGCAAACCTTTTGCCCTTTCCTTTCTGTACCATCATAATGGACTTGACCTTACCCTTGTTGATGCTCTGTTCAGCCGTCCTCAACATGTTGAGTAAATCTGGCAGTGGTTTAACGATCTCGTTCATGTTATAGTTCATAATGAACTGTCCATAACTCTCGGGCAACGATTGCAACACGAGATCGGTTGCCAACTCTTGGCCAACCGGGAACCCCAGTCGGGCGAGATTCTCCAAGTACCCGATCATTACATGGGATCCCACCGGGTTCCCTTCTGCCAGATGACATTTGAACAGTGCCTTTGAGACCTCATACCTCTCTACCCTCGCCTGCTCTTGGAGAGCTGCTTTAGATGTTCGATCATATCGACAACATTCATGTTTTCGTGTTGCTTCTGAAGCTCAGAAGTCATGGTGCAAAGCATTAGGCAGGCCGCATCATTAGCGTCATCAACACGCTTTTGATACGCCGTTAAGGCAGCAGGTGTTTGGTTCTCTGGACCTTCTGGAACATGCTCCTCTATTGCGTACAGTTTCTTCTCTTGCTTGAGAACAATTCTCAAGTTTCTGTACCAATCAAGAAAGTTGGTTCCAGAGAGCTTGTCCTTCTCAAGGACAGATCGTAGGGAATGTTGTGAACTCGATGAGTTGTTTGCCATTTGGAATTCTACAAAAAGGAAAATACGCAAGTTTTAGTATTTGTGAATTTTTTACTATAATTAATAATGGCTAGTTTATTAAATATAGCTCCCACTATTTTTTTATGGATTAATAACCCTCAAGATATTAATGCGGAAAATATCCTTATATTTTCTAGTGGGCCAAGATCCATCTTTCATCTCCTTATGAGCTTGCTTTGGCAAGTCACCCATAATTTGACTACTCTGGGTAGGAACATATCCAATTGCATCCCTTATGCAACTCTTGGTTCAATCGGGCAAATAACTCCTTATTTATCCATCCATATGGATAATCACAATTGATTGCCTCTAGGTTTCTTAATCAAATTAATAGCCTAGTTGTGTTCAACCTCTTATCTAAACAATTGCACATTGTTACGTGCCATCGCATTCCATCATTATGAACCAAGTCGCCATGCCTTGGCACGCACGAACTTGATAAATGATGATGATAATGAGTGTTTAAATAACGAGAAGGCAAAAACACAATATTTGAATTTTGAGGGATTTTAAAATTCAATTTTAATCGTTTTGTTGATCAATATCAACTAATCTATCTATTTGATTTTGGGCACAACTCCAAATAATAGATTCGGGTTGTCTAATTATCTTATTATCCTAATTGCATGCATCATCCATACACCAACCACACAAATAATAAGACAATAAATAAACAACCACAAAACAGAAATTAAACGTGATGTGGATATGGCCTTTTCTAGACTAAGATAATTCCAAGCCAATGGAATTATCTATGAACCCTAAAGCAAACACATCTCCATGCGTCTTGATCTTTTGGTCCATCCTCCATAGTCTTGTGGAATGCTCCATGCTCCATGCTCCATCTTTTGTGGCTTCTTTGGCTTTGGGCTTCTTTTCTCCAATCTTGGCTAACAATCTACTTTATCTAGCACTAGCTAATATCTATACTAAATAAAATAAATCTCACAAGTTGAGAAAAAAAATGGCACGCAGGCCATAAAACCCTAATTAATTATTACAATTAATTGATCAGCTCGCAGGCCGTAAAACCAAACCACAAAATTAAACATCCACATCAAACCACATCCTAAGGCCAAATCCAATCACCATGCGATTTGCACATAAACAGTTAAAATCCAATTTTAACGCGCTTGGTCAATTTTAATTGATTTTAGGATTTCTAGGGTTAAAACGGTCCATGGGCCCAACAATCAAATTGCCCGGACCCATCAAAGTGAACCACAAGGCCCTAGGGCCGGCCCGGCCCAAAACCCACAAGGCTAGGCCCGCGGGTTAGGGCCGCCCGGCCCCTAGGGCAGCCAAGCTTGGGCGGCAAGCAAGGGGGGGCGATCCCTAGGGGGGGCGAACCTCCTTATGGGAGTTGTTTCCAAAACAACTCCCTTGCTTGGTGCCCAAGTTTGGTTGTTTCCTTGTTTTGGGAGAACTCCTTCTTCCCCAAGGATGCCCAAACCCTAGATCTAAGATCCTAAAATTTCTCAAACTCACCAATTCATGCATCCAATGCAAAAATTGGATCTTGTTGTGATTAATTATTGACAAATTGCATCCCATGCTTGATTTGTCTTGTTTTACGCGATAAACAATCAAATTAAGGTGTAAAACAACTAAAACGTAACACATAAACCACGTTTATGCTCTACGACCTGTGGCTCTGATACCACTGTAGGGTTTTGATTCATGGATCGCACAAAGGAAGCATAATCAAACATAAAACCATGCAAAACCCTCCAAGGATCACAAGTCAAGATGCATAACGATGGTGAGAGTTAGAAATCATAAACACACCTTTGGGTTCTCCTTGATGACTTCAAACGCGAATAATGTCACGTTCTCTATAGTTGATCCACGCCTAGAGTTGATCCTAGATCTCCCAAACTCCTTGGTGCTAGCCCGGAATAGGAAGAGGAAGAATAAATCACGCAAAACGAGACCCAAAAGAGGGTCTCGGCCTCTTTTGGCCGACGGGGACGAGGGCGGCGGCAAGGGTGGCGTCGGGCCTCCTTTGTTGCTTGCTCTCTCTCCTTTGTTCTCTCCCACTCTTGTTATGTTCACTTAATGAGCATAAGTTATGGGAAGGAAGGAAGGAGGGTCCTTTATATAGTCCAACAACTCCTTGTTAACTACCTAAAGGACTTATTCTAGTCCAACTAGAATTCAATTTAGTCCCTTCCTTGCAAATTAGTCCCTACTAAGTTTGCAAGGGTTTGCAAAGTGATCCTTCTAATTAATTAATCCAATTAATTAATTCCCAAATCTAGTTCAACTCTATATAGCGTGTGACCCCATAGGTTCTATCTAGTTGGTAGCAACTATTTGCTAATATGGAGCGGTGTCTAGCAAAACATCCATTCTAGCCAACTAATAGAATAGTCATCTTGACAACCTTTGTACAAGTAATTGTCTCATCCCTTTGTCTCTATATCCGGATTTGACACGAGACATACAAGTCACACTCGTATATCCAATACATAGTTTCTCGATCCATGGGAATAGCCTTAATCGTGCAAATAACATCAATATCCCATATTGATTTATTTGAGTATGGCCAGACATTCTATAAGCACTATCCCTCGAGTGGCCTAGGATATTTGCTCCCGTTATGTGGGAGGGAAAAATCCTCTCTACGTCCACTACGTTCTCTAAGCTTGCTTCTCATTGTATCCAGTACACGCCTTTATAACTACCCAGTTACGGTGTAGCGTTTAACGCTACCAAGATCACAATGATCCACAACTAGAATATCTAGTGACTTCAAGTCTAAGGATGACAATACCATTCCACCGCGAGAAGAGCTTGTGACTCAACATAACGTGTATGTAGCCTTCTCGGAGATGGGTCAATCCAGTGCAACATTCTGTAATGCACACCTATGTGTTGGATCGTGATATCTCCATATCAATCCAACCCCATACTAGTCTATAGATGATTGTCCCATTTAATCATTATACTTGACTAGGGATATTTAAGATAACAACACAATTGTAAATCTAAGGACTTCATTATATTAAATATCCAATAAATAATAAATGAATTTTCTAGCCATATACAAATTCATACTAAACTAGATTGCCTCTAGGGCATCTATTCCAACATCTTTTTCATGTTTTATAAATCACTCTGAGTTGCATGCTGTTGGGACGAGTAAGAGAAGCATAGTGATGTTCAAGAGCAATCCATACCTCCTGGGAATTGACCTTCCCGATTGCCTGAATAAGAGCTTCTTGGGTGAGGTTTGTCGTCAATAGAGTACGAACCACCTAATCTTGGGTCACCCAAGCCTCATACTCAGGGTTTCAAAGCAACACGTCGGCGACAGCGGGGTCGGAGATGAACTCCGATGGTCTAGGGTTTTTGCCATCAACAAACCCATAAAACAATTGTGCTTGAAGTAGACAGGAGATCATGTATTTCCAGAGAACATAGTTGGAATTATCCAACTTGAAGGGAACAAGGTGACTGATATTGGAGAGTAACAAAAACGGATTGGAAGAAGCGGTAGCCATGAAAAGAGTCATGGCTCTTATACCATGAGAGAATGCTTTAAGGATTCAACAGAAGTCAAACTGAAATAAAAGATAAAGCCCAGAAAGGGGAAGAAGATGAACACATTTTCATTGAGATAAATCGCCAGAAATTGGCTAGAAGATTATGAGACTTAGCTAACCCTTATTATACAGAGAGCACATATACAAGAAAGTCAACGGATGGATTATGAGCCGCTGGATGGGAATCAAAAGATAACCTACAAGATCTCCTCTGAACTTTATGAAAGAGTTTAGAATAGTCCCGGGAATTTCGGAGAAAACCCCAGTCTACGTCTCTTCATTCATTTTGACCCATAGATGTTTGATGATCTTCATGACTCCACCTTCCTTTCTTCTTTATTAAAGAGAAGCCCCTTTTTCTTCAGTTCTTTTGCATGAACACCCTTAGACAATACTTCTCTGTCTAATAGTGAGTACTATGCTTGAACAAACGCTATCAAACATGATTAAATGATTTTTCTTATTATTCATTGGTCTATAAATGAAATTTGTTGCATATGTCAATTGTTGCAAAGTATTAAACAGAAACAAGTAAAATTATTTCAGACAAACCAAATTTATTACTTAGTATTAATTGTGAATTTATAAATTGATTCATGTCAAAGTAGTTATGCATTTGACTCTTAACTCAAAAAGGATTGTGAGTTTACACATGTATGCAACAATTTTTTTAGGGACTTATAAATTAAACAACCTTAAATTTCCAGTACTTACATAAAACAAAACCACCAAAACATACAGAAAGTTAACACAAACGTTACACTGTAATTCCTCTCTCAAACCATAGCTAGCTGGAAGAAAGAAGAGGAGAGACATGGGCGGTTATTGCTTGGTCACAAGCTTAACAATCCTCTCTCTAGTTCTAGCTGCAGTCAGCTATCTCTCTTCAACCACGACCACCATCAATTCAACGCCATCAATCCCCTTCGGTTCTCGCCCTTCCGCGAACCAGAAATACATTGCCGGAGAATACGAAGATACTCTAGGAGCAGCTTTGAAGACGACGGCGACCTCGGACAAAACAGTTATCATAACAATTGTAAACAAAGCATACGTTGAACCCCACAACATGGTATACCCTTCTATGCTTGATCTGTTCTTAGAGGGTTTTTGGGCTGGGGAGGGGACTAAAGAACTAGTTGATCATCTCTTGGTGGTAGCTGTTGATCAGACCGCTTACGACCGGTGCAAGTTCAGGAGACTCAATTGTTACAAGTTGGAAACCGACGGTGTGGATTTCGCCGGGGAAAAGATTTACATGTCGGATGAGTTTATAAAGATGATGTGGCGGAGGACTCTATTTTTATTGGAAGTATTGAAGAGGGGATACAGCTTCGTCTTCACGGTATGTTACCATGCATCCTCTTGAATGAATGAGAGTTTTTATGTTACCACACAACCAAATGAACTAGAGTTTTAACCTATTCTTTCTCTCTGAATCACCACTTACCTATAATTTCTCTCTACGGCCCTATTTGGTATTACCTGAAAATTTAAAAAATCCTTGAAAAATTTTGGGTGAAAATCTAGATGAATTAAAAATTAAAATTCGTTTTATATGAGCACAAACTGTGAATTATCAATTTTATTTGATAACATTTAAAGGATATGTAGTCAATTACTTAAATACAACAATTTAGAAATGAATTATGATCATGTTAGTGTCAAAACCATATTAAAAATATTTTTTTTAGATTTTCAGCCGCATAATCCTTAATTTTGGAGATTTTACAATTGCACTGGGATTATTTTAATTGACAAATTTTCAACATAAAATTGTATGTAACAACAAACGAAAATAAATTAAAATAAATTAAAAGGGCCATTTTAAAATGATTAAAATAGAGGTTGACAAATATGCACTCATTCCAACTTGGGAGGACATTGGTTAGACGCATTTTATTTTCTAAACATACTATATGGATTTAGTCTTCAAACCTATCCAAATTTGGCAGCTACGGTGGCAGCTCAAGTGGTAGAGCGTTGCAAGCCCCTGCATAAAATTCCAGGTTCGAATCCGGTTGACGATAACAGAGAGAGTATGTTGACGTACGAAATACTTCTCATAGCTATAGGCTTTTCCTGGAAACAATAAACTACAAATATATAATATTTGCTTAATTTCACAAATACTGATATATTCTGTTTTTCCCTAAAAAAACAAAAAAAAAACAGACATTTGGTTTGTGTGCTTCATTTGTTTATTATTTTTCCTCTATTTTTCTTCTGATAATTTATCTATTAATCTTTAATGGTTTTTTGTAAATTTAGATCATTTTTTTTTCGTTTGAGCAATAATTTAGATCATGTTTGGTTATTAAAATATATGTGGTTCTTTCATAATAAAAGGTGTTCCTCTAAAAAACGTTATTTGCGATATTTATGAGCATCAGGACTTATATGCATACACTATTAATTACTAGAAGTTTTACAGTGAAATGTATGTAGTCATTCAAGAAGACCAACTGGATGATGTTTAATATAGAAGTTTCGGTAATCAAGAACTGACTTTGACTTGGTATGATCGTTTAAGATGTTTTAGGTTCAGCCTCTTAGATCTAACAAAGCCAATTTATCAAATAGTATCTCAGAGAACTGTTGGTATTAATACTCCATTTAATTATTTTGGGTTTCCTCACATTTAATAATCTTAATGAGGGTTTATTGAGATCTGAATGTTCGTTTCTGAAAAAGGGCTGTGAAGACTTGATTTCACTACGTCCTTCCATGCATTTCTACATAGTTGGGACATATAGAGCACCTAATTAATTTATTTAATAGTTCTGTTGTTGTTCTGTAGTATAAAACTAATTGATATGTTTAGATTAGATAACATGTTTAACTTTTAACAAATTGCCATATTGCATTGGTATGCTTAACCAAATCATAACTAAAAAATGGTTCATTTGAAATGTTATTTGCCTGGAAGTATTGCAACTATAGGAAAAAATATATACATCACATGATTTAACATACAACGGATTTCCATCTAAAGAAACATTCAGAAATGGCCAAATGATAATATAGTTAACTTTTATACCAGAGTAGGAAATTTAACATATCTATACGTAATTGTACCATCCGCGGACATGTGCAACAAAAATGATCCTCACAACTAAAAACATTTTATTTGGTGGTGTGTTTCTATCGCCATGGTTTAGTCATTCATCAACTAAACATGGTAAAAACCTCTCCCATGAATATGTTTACGCCTTAGATAACAAGCATAAATGACGTTACAAATTCAGATATACGTAGAAAGTAACAATTACATGAACGCAACTTTTATCTGTTAACTTGTGGAGTAATGGTTAAGTATCAATGAAAGTATCAATGAAATTTTGCGTTATTTAAATGATTATTTTTGTCCCTGAGAGGTGGAAAAACTTGATCTGATCTTTTCTAATTCAATTTGCGTATGTATGACCCTGTAGGATACCGACATAATGTGGCTCAGGAATCCATTCAGCAGGCTGCCAAATATTAGCCAAACTGCAAATGAGGATGATGACATGTTCATAAGTATTGATCTTCCCCGAACAACTATATTAAACACAGGTTTCTACTTCATTAGACCTAACAACAAGACAATTTCCTTGTACGAGACGTGGTATGGCATGAAGGACAACTCGACGGGAAAGAAAGAACAAGATGTTTTGGATAACCTCAAGAAAAAGGGTGTATTCACGCAGCTAGGGCTCCGGGTTAAGTACTTGGACACCCTCTACTTCAATTGTTTTTGCACCAAAACCGTAGACTTCCAGAATGTGATCACCATGCATGCAAATTGTTGCCGGAGCATAAGCGCGAAGGTTACTGATCTCTTGGCGGTCTTACGTGATTGGGAACGGTTTAAGGAAAATGGCGCCCTACTTTCCAAGAACAGTTCCAATAGTGAGATGATGAAGATTCTAAAACGTACAGATCATTCTGCTTGCGACAATTCATGGAAATAGACAAGCTACCAATGAGGTGATAATAGGTTAAAACTATGTAATCATATGGTTTAGGTTGCCGTTTATTTATTATTTTTATTTGGGATTTGTTTATTCAGTTGTTCGGTAAATTCATATATGAAGACGTTAGTTGTAAAACCAAAGCTTTACATTAGTCTTCTTCATTTTGAGTTCAAGCTTTAGAAATGTTGTGAGAGTTCTCTGTAATATAAGAATCTGTATCATAAATACACTTGAATAAACAAATAAATATTTAGTCTCGTTAGTAATCACTTAAGTAACTTTGCACCAAAAAACATAAGTAAATCAATTGAAATGACAAAAATTGTTGTGTAAATAAGCACAATTAGTTTGATTGTTCTGGTGGGTGTGGGTGCAAGGGCAGACACAGTAGATTTACACTAGGGGTGTTCATGTTCTTGAAATTTATTAGATAAAACCGAATGATTGATGGAAATAAATGCAAAAACAGAAAAACTTATCAATCCAGAGCGAGGCATGAAACCGAATCCGATGTCGTTAAGAACAATTTCGCCCCCACTTGAACTTCCTCCTTGGGCAGATGATAAAGGGGGACGTCTTTCAGGATACAACGACGTGTGTCGATTGTGTTAAAACAAAGGGTTTGAGCAAGAACAATAAGCAATGATGAACAAGAACACAAAAAAATTGCGTGGTTCACTAGCGAAATTGCTATCTACGGCCACGGCCGAAAAGAACCCAATGTGTAGATGAGAGAGCCGAATTCAATCACGAGATACCGCACTATGACCAAAAGGCCATAGCGACCACCAACACAAGTATACCCACGACATAAGACTCTCTTTATAGACCTAGAAACAACTCAAGAAAGTTGTCAAAACCCATAAAGAAGCAATTTCCTATGTCAGGCATTTCAATCACCAAAATTTACAAATTTACACCTTGATTTTTTTTTTGTTAACAATCCAACCATGTCATAGATAGAAACAAGAAACATAGGTCCAACGACATACAACAGGTGCAAACTGAACGAAAGAGTCTGAGAAGCTCTACTACAACGAAACTACAAACAGAAACTACCAACGACTACAACCAAGATTACAGAGGGTGGTTGTCAAAAGAGGCACTTCTAGCAGCATTGTGCGCACCCAAAACCTTAGAGCGGGAAACTTATGAGATACTACAAAAGGATAGACTTCCAACAGCTGATTTGATCCTAGCAAGGGCTGGGGCATCCTGGAAAGCGGGTTTACTCCGACCCTGCAAGATAGATAAAACAGGAGCACAATCAGTATTAATATTAATATGCAGTAAATCATGATGTAATGAAAATTTAATTCCATGCTCAATGGCCAAGATTTCGGACTGGAGGGCACTCGAAGAGCTAATTTTTTTGCTAATAATCCAAGGATGCCCATCCGCTGTAGCAGCGTGGAGGCCAATGCCACCCGAAAGAGAGGTACTGTTCCAAGCGCCATCAACAGATGTGGTATGACTCCCTTTGAGTGTGATAGATTGTACAAGATCCTTTTTTGTAGCCGGAGTCTTAGGGTGAGACTGATAGGCCCAATTAAGAAGATTTTTCTCCTGATCCAACATATGTTTGATATTCGCTGAAGAGAAGTCCACACTACTGAAAACTGTATTGCACCTACCCCTCCAAATAGCCCAAAGAGTATGGATGGCTTCAAGATTCATAGAGTTGATGAAATCAGTAATAATACTATCAGCCTTCCGAGAAGTCCACTGGGTATCATACTTGCTTCCCCACAATGGTTTGGTTTTTTTGCATCGAAAGAACAGGTGCTCCATGTCTTCGACTGACGAGTTGCACAGCCTACAGACATTGTCATTAGAGTTCAAACGCCTGCTCAGGAAAGCCATTGTTGGGAGTTTCCCATGGTTGCATTTCCAGAGGAAGAATTTCCATTTCTCTGGGGTAGGGAGTCCCCAAATAGGCCCCCATAAATCCTTCTTTGGGTCATCTTTTCCGCCTTGATCAAAGAAAGCTCCTGGAAAGAAGTGTTTCTGTGAAGCGTAGCAGAGAAAGTTGTAACCTGATTTGGTGGAGTAATGACCCGTTCTTGTAAAAGGTTAAATTAGATTATCCTTTTCTCTTACATCTGGAAGCTGGATAGAAAGGATCTTTTGGGTGATGAAAGGGGGAACTTGAGCTCGGATGGCCTCAACATTCCAGTCCTGCCTGTTGTTTTCAAACAAAATCCAGTCCTTAACTCTGGCATTGATATCCACTTGATCTTTATAAAGGACCTTTTGTAATGGTTCTGACAATCCCGGGATCCATTTATCTGTCTAGATTTTAACCGAATCACCGCAACCAATTTTCCATAAGATTCCTTTTTTGAGAAGATCTCTGCCATGAAGGATACTTTTCAAAGCCCAAGAGGCATTGCTAGGGCAGTCGACATCCATTAAATCTTTTTCCCTGCAGTATTTTTGCAAAAGAATTCTATAAGCAAAAATATGTTGGTTAGTGTAGAGTCTCCAAGCTTTCGACGCTAGAAGGGCCTGATTAAACCAGTTAAAGTTGCGAAGGCCAAGGCCCCCTCTAGATTTTGAGAGATAAAGGGTATCACTTGAAATAGACCTGAGGGGTTTCTCTTTTAAAGGATTCCACCAAAAATTCTGAATCTTATTAGAAATCTCTTCATTTAAAGTGGAGGGGAGTTTAAAGGTCGAGCTGACATAGGTGGGAAGAGCTGAAAGAACAGATTTGGCTAGGGCTAAACGGCTCGCACAATTAAGGTACTTTCCATTCCAGACTTCCAACCAAGAGTAAACAGAGTTCCTAACGAATGAAAAAATATCCCTCTTCTTACTCCTTGGGATAAGAGGAAGCCCTAGATAAGTACTGTTAAGGTTGTTGATCTTGATACTAAGGAATTCACTAAAAATTGTTCCCAAACCTGAGGGAACATTTGGGCTAAGGATAAGGGAAGACTTGTCTTTGTTGATAAACTGCCCAGAAAACTTGCAGAAATCCTACAGGGTGCAGCTAAGTGTAGGGTTTTGATTCATGGATTGCACAACGGAAGCATAATCAAACATAAAACCATGCAAAACCCTCCAGGGATCACAAGTCAAGAGACATAACGATGGTAAGGGTTAGAAATCATAAACACACCTTTGGGTTCTCCTTGATGACTTCAAACGCGAATAGTGTCACGTCTCTACGGTTGATCCACGCCTAGAGGTGAGATCTAGATCCTCCAAATCCATGTGCTAGCTAGGAAGAATGGAGGAGGAAGAAGTAATCAAGCAACAATGGGGTGCCAAGAGGTAGGGCGGCTCCTCTTTGGCCGACGGGTAGGGGCGGTCCCATTGGGGGGTTCGGCCCTCTTTTGGGACTTGCTCTCTCCTTGCTTTATTCTCTCCTTTCTTCTATCAAATAGATGTGTGGTGTGTAGAGAGAAAAATAAGCTAGGAGTGTTCTTTATATAGTCCAACAACTCCTTGTCCTACTACATAAAGAACCCCTCATAATCCTACTCAAGTTCGGATTAGTCCCTTTTGCAAAATAGTCCTTATCATGTCAATACATGGATTAGTTCTATTTGCAAATTAATCCTAATCATGTCCCTACATGAATTAGGCCACCTTGGCAAATCCTAATCATGTCTATACATGGATTAGTCCAACTTGCATATTAGTCCTACTAAGTTAGCAAGTTGTTGCGTTTTGATCCTTTTAATTAATTAATCATATTAATTAATTAATTCCCATGTCTAGTTCACCCCTATATGGAGTGTGACCCCATAGGTTCTATTTAGTTGGTAGTAACAATTTACTAATATGGAGCGGCCTCTAGCAAGACATCCATTCTAGCCAAAAAATAGAATAGTCATCATGACAAACCTTGTGCAAGTAATTGTCTCATCCCTTTGTCTCAATATCCGGATTGGACACGAGACATACAAGTCACACTCGTATATCCAATCCATAGTTTCTCGATCCTGGGAATAGCCTTATTCGTGCAAATAACATCAATATCCCATATTGATTTATTTGAGTCTGGCCAGACATTTTATAAGCACTATCCCTCGAGTGGCCTAGGATATTTGCTCCCGTTATGTGGGAGGGACAAATTCTATCTACCTCCACTACGATCTCTAAGCTTGCTTCTTATTGTATCCAGTACACGCCTTTATAACTACCCAGTTACGGTGTAGCGTTTAACGCTACCAAGATCACAATAATCCACAACTAGAATATCTAGTGACTTCAAGTCTAAGGATGACAATACCATTGCACCGCGAGAAGCGCTTGTGACTTAACATAACGTGTATGTAGCCTTCTCGGAGATGGGTCAATCCAGTATGCCATTACTCCTAATGCATACCCATGTGTTGGATCATGATATCTCCATATCAATCCAACCCCATACTAGTCTATACATGATTGTCCTATTAATCATTATAATTGACTAGGGATATTTAAGAATATAACACTTATATTCTAAGGACTTCATTCATGTTAACATATCTCTATATCGATAACATAATGAATCATAAATCCATAAATGTCACAATTAATTGATTGCCTCTAGGGCACAATTCCAACAGTCTCCCACTTGCACTAGAGTCAATCTCTTGCATCATATGCCTATTGGTCTAGCGCAGCCCTCCACGCTTCCGCTGCGTAGGGGCGAGACATCTGTTGGTACCTTTGCAAATATTCACATCTCCTCCATCAACAATTTGATTGAGATTGAATATTCTGAATAAATGCATCTTATGCATTAATTTACTCAGTCCTCTATGTTAGAATCAGTGACAGAATCTTGCCTGGAACCTTTCCAGCTCACAGTCGCTCCCACTAAGGCAAAACTCAAAACTTGACTTATAATCTGAAATCTTCTTTGTCAGATTTGAAGTTCGCATCACTGTAACCCCTTACAGCAAACTCTTCATATTATCTGTTTATCAATAATTCATCCTTAGTGCTTCTCAAGTACTAAAGGGCAATCTTGATATTTTATCCAGTGACTCTCACCCGGATATGACTGGTATCTTTGTGTCATGCTTTATGACACGTCTGGCCTAGTACATCTCATGGCGTATCTCGTGAATCTAATTCATACGGTCCATTCCCAATCTAATTGGTAAGACAATTAGCCTTCCAAAGACTAATTCCATGTGACATGGGTAAGAATTAATATTCTTTTCACGTTGAACCATTTCAACACCTTTGTCAATTTATGTACTATGACCTAAGCTATACAACCATCTTGATCTACCTCAATAGATCTTCACAAGTTGCTTCGCGTAGGTCTACCATTAGAAAGTCAACTCCCTAGTCAACCTACGTAAGACTGCCAAGTAGGGGCAACATTCCCAATGATTAAGTATGTCTCCACATACAAGACCATAAAAATAACTATGCTCCCACTAACCTTCTTGTAAACACAAGTCTCATCTTCAATTTTGACGGAATCAAACTCTTTTGATTACATCATCCATTTGAAGAGTCCAACTCCTAGAAGCTTGATCCAATCTATAAATAGATTGCTACAAGCAAGATGCGAATGGATTTAAGCATCACAATTGGGGAAGATTTCGTCATAGTCTATACTATGGACTTACATGAAATCCCTTTCCTGCCAATTTTCCCTTAAAGGTAATCATATTACCATCCATGTTGGTTTCCTCATAACCCACTTGCACCCTATGGGTCCTACCCTTCAGGTGGTTCCTACCAAAGTCTATACTTTGTTGGTATACATGGATTCCATATCGTATCTCATGGCTCCAAGCCATTTCTGAGAGTATGGCCACACGTGGCCATCTCATAGGTTGTAGGCTCATCTCGATGAGCAATATATCAGGGGTTATGAGAAATCCTTATTTCTTTAGTCCCTTGACATATCCTACCTGACCTACGAGGTTCTTGTGTTATCTGAGTAGGTTGCTCCACAACACCTTGTGATCCTGCTCATGTTCCATCAAACGGATCAATGTTCCATTGTGGTTCTTGAACTCCTTCAAGTTCTACTGCCCTCCCACTGTTTCTCTTAGAGACAATCTCTACCTAGAAACACTGTAGTTCGAGTAACAAACAATTTGTTTTCGAATGGGTTGTAGAAATAATATCCTTTTCAGGATATCCCACAAAACATTTATCCGACTTGGGTTCAAGTTTATTTTGTAAACTCTTTTACATAAACTACATAACCCCAAATTTTTATGAATGACACACTAGGACACTTCCTAGTCCATATCTCATATGGCGTTATTCATATTTCATTTTTGATGGAACAAGGTTAAGGGCGAAATTTGCTGTAATTAGAACATAGCCCCAAAAGTAAACTGGAAGTTCTGTTTGACTCATCTTGGACCGAACCGTGTCCTACACGGTTTGAACTCTCCTCTTATACACGCCAAACCCATGTGGCGTGCTAGGTGGAGCGAGTTTTGGATCATATCCATCACTCCCATAGATTCTTGTCAAACTCTTGGCTCAAGTACTCTCTTCTATGATCCAATCGTAGAGCCTAAATACTTTTGCCAAGCAGGTTCTCTACTTCATTCCTGTATACTTTGAAAAATTCAAAGGATTCTGATTTGTTTCTTCCTAAGATACACAAATCCATATTTACCTGATCCCATCAGTAAATATGATGAAGTACTGAAAACCATCTTTAGCATTTGTGCTTAGTGGCCTTCATACATCGATATGTATGATTCCCAAAAGATCATATCTTTGCCTAGTAAGTCTTACATGTCTCATATGATTCAATAATCAAATGAGGCCCAGAAACCCATCCTCATGGAGTTCTAGATATGTATCTCTTATTTAGGGGCCTAAACGATAATGCTAAAGATAAGTGAAGTTCATATCATTATATGCAAACCTCTAGATATTAATGTTATAGATGAAGTTATCATGATCATGGATATAGAATCCACTTAGACAAAATTGCATTACAATAATGCATACCATAATAAATGGAACAACATTTGTCCTTTTATTATGATAAGGAGCTTTCTTGTCCAAACAAGAAACTATGATAATGGTCCTACTCGTAGTAGGGACATTATCGCTTTTGTCTAATTCATGAACAATTTCTTAAAGGTAGAAATAATTCCCTACGGCTTTTCAGCAACCCTTTGCTTCATAGCCCCAGGTGTAGGATTATTTCTTCCTTATCCAATTTTCTTCGTCTCTTGAGATCCTCCACATTTCTATAAATGTGAGATCCTCATCTAGTATCATATACTTATGATGATGAGATAGACACATTGATTTCTATAACAAAATACCCAAATAGGAATTCATAATTCCTTTATTACTTACTTCCAGGTACTTTGGGTAGCCTCTCTTCCTCTACACCACCTATGGGACTCCAAGGCACCTTGGTTTATACCCATGGGGTCGGCGCAAACCATTTGCCCTTGCCCATGCTGTTAACCTTTAACAACTTTGCCCATGCCCATTATCAGTGTTTTGTTTAGTGCTTTTTCAATCATATTGAATGAATCAACTTTAAAACAAAACTATAATTGCATCCAATGCAATTCTTGGTCCACTTGGGTGAATAACCGTTTATCCTTTATCTATCTCATAGATAATGCATATTTACTAATGTTTCAATCATATTGAATTAGTATATTTGCATAACCCAAAGTGGAGCAACACTTCAAACCTTTCATGCCTAGCTCCCTAGTTTGAAAGAGCTTCTTTCAATGTATGATCATATCATACTTCTCCATGTTACTCATCTTGCTTCCAAAGCTCAGAGTTCATGGCAGCTAACATGAGGCAAGTCACATCCAAAGAACCATTCTTTGATGTCCCTTCCATTAGGTTTTAGTGTGATTTGGTAGTTGGTAGGAAGAGATCTTTATGTTCTACGATGTACAACAATTTCTCTTTTATTTGAGAACATTTCTCAATTTTATACCAGTCTAGGAAATAGATAGAGTCGCGTTTTTATTTGTTTAATGCCATGGGTATTCAACATAATAGGATTATGCAAAGTTTGTGACGTTTAACTATATTCAACAAGGATTTAAATTGTCAAATATAGCTCCCACTATTTTACTACGGATTAATAACCCTCAAGATATTAATGCGGAAAATATTCATATATTTTCTAGTGGGCCAAGATCCATGTTTCATCTCCTTATGAGCTTGCTTTGGCAAGTCACCCATAATTTGACTACTTTAGGTAGGAACAATTCCAATTGCATCCCTTATGCAACTCTTGGTTCAATTGGGCAAATAACTCCTTATTTATCCATCCATATGGATAATCCCAATTGATTGCCTCTAGGTTTCTTAATCATATTAATAGCCAAGTTGTGTTCAACCTCTTATCTAAACAATTGCACATTGTTACGTGCCATCGCATTCCATCATTATGAACCAAGTCGCCCTGCTTTGGCACGCACGAACTTGATAAATAATGACGATCATGAGTGTTTAAATAACGAGAAGGCAAGAACACAATATTTGTTTTTGAGGGATTTTTAAATTTAATTTTAATTGTTTTGTTGATCAATATCAACTAATCTATCTATTTGAGTTTGGGCACAACTCCAAATAATAGATCCGGGTTGTCTAATTATCTTATTATCCTAATTGCATGCATCATCCATACACCAACCACACAACAATAAGACAATAAAGTAAACAACCACAAAACAGAATTTAAACGTGATGTGGATATGGCCTTTTCTAGACTAAGATAATTCCAAGCCAATGGAATTATCTATGAACCCTAAAGCAAACACATCTCCATGCGTCTGGATCTTTTGGTCCATCCTTCATAGTCTTGTGGATTGCTCCATGCTCCATGCTCCATCTTTTGTGGCTTCTTTGGCTTTGGGCTTCTTTTCTCCAATCTTGGCTAACAATCTACTTTATCTAGCACTAGCTAATATCTATACTAAATAAAATAAATCTCACAAGTTGAGAAAAAAATTGGCACGCAGGCCATAAAACCCTAATTAATTATTACAATTAATTGATCAGCTCGCAGGCCGTAAAACCAAACCACAAAATTAAACATCCACATCAAACCACATCCTAAGGCCATATCCAATCACCATGCGATTTGCACATAAACAGTTAAAATCCAATTTTAACGCGCTTGGTCAATTTTAATTGATTTTAGGATTTCTAGGGTTAAAACGGTCCATGGGCCCAACAATTTAATTGCCCGGGCCCAACAAAGTGAACCACAAGGCCCTAGGGCCGGCCCGGCCCAAAACCCGCAAGCTAGGCCCGCGGGTTAGGGCCGCCCGGCCCCTTAGGGCGGCCAAGCTTGGGCGGCAAGCAAGCGGGCGGTCCCTAGGGGGGCCGAACCTCCTCTTTGGGAGTTGTTTCCAAAACAACTCCCTTGCTTGGTGCCCAAGTTTGGTTGTTTCCTTGTTTTGGGAGAACTCCTTCTTCCCCAAGGATGCCCAAACCCTAGATCTAAGATCCTAAAATTTCTCAAACTCACCAATTCATGCATCCAATGCAAAAATTGGATCTTGTATGATTAATTATTGACAAATTGCATCCCATGCTTGATTTGTCTTGTTTTACGCGATAAACAATCAACTTAAGGTGTAAAACAATTAAAACGTAACACATAAACCACGTTTATGCTCTACGACCTGTGGCTCTGATACCACTGTAGGGTTTTGATTCATGGATTGCACAACGGAAGCATAATCAAACATAAAACCATGCAAAACCCTCCAAGGATCACAAGTCAAGACACATAACGATGGTAAGGGTTAGAAATCATAAACACACCTTTGGGTTCTCCTTGATGACTTCAAACGCGAATAGTGTCACGTCTCTACGGTTGATCCACGCCTAGAGGTGAGATCTAGATCCTCCAAATCCATGTGCTAGCTAGGAAGAATGGAGGAGGAAGAAGTAATCAAGCAACAATGGGGTGCCAAGAGGTAGGGCGGCTCCTCTTTGGCCGACGGGTAGGGGCGGTCCCATTGGGGGGTTCGGCCCTCTTTTGGGACTTGCTCTCTCCTTGCTTTATTCTCTCCTTTCTTCTATCAAATAGATGTGTGGTGTGTAGAGAGAAAAATAAGCTAGGAGTGTTCTTTATATAGTCCAACAACTCCTTGTCCTACTACATAAAGAACCCCTCATAATCCTACTCAAGTTCGGATTAGTCCCTTTTGCAAAATAGTCCTTATCATGTCAATACATGGATTAGTTCTATTTGCAAATTAATCCTAATCATGTCCCTACATGAATTAGGCCACCTTGGCAAATCCTAATCATGTCTATACATGGATTAGTCCAACTTGCATATTAGTCCTACTAAGTTAGCAAGTTGTTGCGTTTTGATCCTTTTAATTAATTAATCATATTAATTAATTAATTCCCATGTCTAGTTCACCCCTATATGGCGTGTGACCCCATAGGTTCTATTTAGTTGGTAGTAACAATTTACTAATATGGAGCGGCCTCTAGCAAGACATCCATTCTAGCCAACAAATAGAATAGTCATCATGACAAACCTTGTGCAAGTAATTGTCTCATCCCTTTGTCTCAATATCCGGATTGGACACGAGACATACAAGTCACACTCGTATATCCAATCCATAGTTTCTCGATCCTGGGAATAGCCTTATTCGTGCAAATAACATCAATATCCCATATTGATTTATTTGAGTCTGGCCAGACATTTTATAAGCACTATCCCTCGAGTGGCCTAGGATATTTGCTCCCGTTATGTGGGAGGGACAAATTCTATCTACGTCCACTACGATCTCTAAGCTTGCTTCTTATTGTATCCAGTACACGCCTTTATAACTACCCAGTTACGGTGTAGCGTTTAACGCTACCAAGATCACAATAATCCACAACTAGAATATCTAGTGACTTCAAGTCTAAGGATGACAATACCATTGCACCGCGAGAAGCGCTTGTGACTTAACATAACGTGTATGTAGCCTTCTCGGAGATGGGTCAATCCAGTATGCCATTACTCCTAATGCATACCCATGTGTTGGATCATGATATCTCCATATCAATCCAACCCCATACTAGTCTATACATGATTGTCCTATTAATCATTATAATTGACTAGGGATATTTAAGAATATAACACTTATATTCTAAGGACTTCATTCATGTTAACATATCTCTATATCGATAACATAATGAATCATAAATCCATAAATGTCACAATTAATTGATTGCCTCTAGGGCACAATTCCAACACTAAGAGCGGCGCAAGAGGAGAGAGATGGCTGAAAGAAAATGATGCTATCATCAGCAAAGAAAATGTGCGAGATGCTAGCACCTCCTCTGTTGAGATTGATCCCTTGACATTCCTTGTTCTGGTTCTTATGATTCAGAACCGCCGAAAGGGCTTCAAGGTAAATGATGAAGAGGTAAGGGGAAAGAGGGTCCCCTTGTCGAAGCCCATCTTTTGGAGAGAATTTCCTACCTGGTTGACCATTAGCCAGAACAGAAAAGGAGGCTGTGGTCACACATTGGAGAAGCAGATTGACCCAATGGGAAGGGAAACCAAGGGAACGAAGAACTTTTTCTAAGAAAGCCCAGTAAACTCTATCGAAAGCTTTACTCATGTCTAATTTCAGAGCTCCTAAGAAAGAGTTTCCCTGAGAGCGGTTTCTGATTCTAGCAAATATTTCATTTGCCAACCAGGAGCTGTCTGAGATTTAACGTCCCGCGACGAAGGCACTTTGCTGATCAGAGATGATGTTGGGCAAAATTTTCTTAAGCCGATTAGCAAGGACCTTCGAGATGATTTTGTAAAGGTTAGAGCAGAGACTGATTGGGCGGAGATCCGCCGGGGATGAAGGATTTTGACATTTAGGGATGAGAGCTATGTATGAGTAGTTGATTTATTTAAGGACTAAACCGGAATGGAGGAAAGAAGAGACTGCCTCAATCACCGAGTTTTCGATGATGTTCCAGTTCTTGTGGAAGAAAATGCCTGGCAAACCATCCGGCCCTGGAGCTTTATAGGGTCCAAGAGAGAATATGGCTTCCTTAATTTCCTCCTTAGTGAAAGGGTCATTTAAGATGGAGATATCAAAGTCAGACAGTCTAGGGTTCAGTAGCGGCCAACCTTCCCAAGAAAGCAATTCTACCAAGTTCACCTCAGAAGCTTTGGAGTAGAAGGATTCAAAATGACGAGTTAAAAGCTCTGATATGCAATCTTGGCCAGAAACAGGAGTGTTTGTTTCAGGGTTAGTAAGGTTGTCAATCCTATTAAAAGCGCGCCTCTTCTTACAAGTGATGTGAAAGAAACGGGTATTTTTATCCCCCTCTTTGAGCCATTTAACCTTAGCTCTCTGAGCCCATAGAATCTCTTCTTGATTGAGGAGCTCTTCCAACTCATCTCTAAGGCGTTTCTCAATGAGGTGCTAATTAGGGAGATGGATATTATTTTGAACAATACCCAGCATTCCATGAGTGTCCTTAATTCGTTGACTAAGAGAGCCAATTCCATTACGCTTCCAGGAAGAAAGTTTTTGCCTGAGAGTTTTACACTTGGAAACAAATTTGAAGCAGGAGGAACCATGGAAGCTCTCTTGCCAAACAGAGTTGATGATGTTAGTGCATTCTGGGTACCTAAGCCAGAAAGCCTCAAAATGGAAGCGTTTTTGAATTGGCCGGCTCGAGTTAAGAACATGGAAGATGCAGGGAACATGATCAGAGCTCAGAATAGGAAGGCTAATGAGGAAAGAACCAGGGAAAGAATTGGCCCATTCAAGATTATGAAAAACCTGTCCAACCTTTCGAAAGTAGTGGCCGGGAAGGGGCGATTATTGGTCCAAGTGAAATGGTTACCCCTGTAACGGATTTCTGAAAGCCCTAGATTTCCTAGGAAAGAGTTAAAATTTTTAATACCGGGGACCCAACAATGATTGCCACTCCATTTGTCCTTATGAATACATATCTGGTTAAAGTCCCCAATGCATAGGAGAGGATCGTTGATAGGAGAGAGGTGAGATTTAATGAAATCCCATGTCTTTTTCCTTTCACTAGCATAGGGGGAACCGTAGATACACGCCAAAAATAAGTGGCCCATATTGCAGGAAATTTGACACAGAATCAAGTTCTTTGAGACAACAGTCGGATAAACTGAAATATTATTTCTCCAGCCAAGGCAAAGACCGCCAGAAAGACCTATAGAACTAACACCACATGTATTATGAAAACCCCAAGATTTAAGCAATTTAGAACTATCATTAATAGAACATTTTGTCTCAGCAGGAAAAAGAAGAGAGAGATTGTTATCAATGGCCAATTTATGGGCTGAGTGAACTGCCAGAGGGTGGCCAAGACCTCTGCAGTTCCAGCATCCTAGAATCATGGCGCCAGCCGTGATTGTTCCAGGCCAACATCGGAACGCCTTGACAATAAAAAAGAGAAGTAAAGGGGAGCACCTTGAGAGAAGCGGCTAAGCTTAGAAGGGGGGGTATGATCATCATCACGCGAACGCTTACGGATAGGGTACCATTCCAGGAGAAGAGGAGCGACAGTCGGAGAATAGGGTGGAGAGTCAAGATCCTCAGCAGCAAGTTGCGCTCGAAAATCAGCGTCAAATCCGTAGCGGTTCCCCAGACCGCGTCCAGTTCCAGTAGAGAAAGGCTTTGCTGCCTTCGGGTAGCAGCCAAACATCGAATGGAAAAAGGCCGGTTTCTTTGGAATGGGGGCAGCAAGGTTTGAGCTGGCTTTGCGTTTAAGGGTGTTCCAATGGGTAGTCACAGAACAAGTAGAGGATGGGTTAAAAATTTTGGGCCTAGACAGCCCAACTTCGACCCCGTTCTTGTTGGAAGAGAAAAATTGGCCCATTGTGACAAGAGAAAGGGTAATGCTACTTCTACGTAAGTGGGAGTAGTTTGGAATAAATAGGCCCAACCTTTGTTGGGGCCCAAACAGAAAATCCTGATTAAACATTTGAAAAATAAAAGTCTTAAACCAATATAAAGCTGAATTTAATAGCTGCAAAACACGACTAGGGTAAGCTGATCTAGAGTTCCAACACATGAGATTTGATGTGATAGTGCATGATAACATAGGGGTTAGGCGTTTATTTAATCCTAACCTAAAAAGGTGATTAAGACTAATAGGACAAAACTTGCAAGCAAGAAGTAGGTACAGTGAAAAGATAAAACAGCCAAAGTGAAAAGCAAAACAATGACTCTTAACAGGATTAAACGTGCAAGAAAAGTATAGCAATTTAAAATTAGTGGAGCACTTTTTCCAGATAAGGTTATCACAGAGAGAGATAGCATTATCAAATCTAAAAGGGATAGATACGCAACTGTAGCTATTTAGGTTCGAATAAAAAATTTGGAGAGAGAGTAATTGCGTACCTTCTCCAGGTGGGTTTGCAAAAGTTTTTCGTCGTTTGATGCCAGAGGGTATGGCATCTTTACTTCAACAGTCAGTGTTCTCACCTGGTTCCGAGGCGCCCCCGTCCTCCCATGCTCCTCGTTTGACGCCAAGCTTGGTCACCACGCCACTACAGCCATTTTCGTTGGCCTCGTGCTGTGTACCTTCGCCAGAGAAATCGTCGGCGTTGGTTGCGACGGCCTTTCCTTTAAACAGAGTGCGAATCTTTTCACCGAAATCAGTCTCCTCCGATGCTGATTTCTCCGATTCCGAAGACGACCATGTTTCCTGGCTATCTGATTTGTTCTTCAGCCAGAGATTACCTCTATCATCAACAAATTGTGATTCTGAGCTTGATGAGGACGAACTGGATGAGGAGATGATAAAAGGCTTAGCATTACTTGTAGCTTCATCTCTTCCTTCAACATTGCCTCCAGTATACCCATACTTCATAAAAGCTATTCCAAATTTTGTTTGAATGATGTTACCCGCAAAGTAGTGCTTGGATTCCTCTGCAGATGCGGAGCTTGGAGTACCACAGTTGCCTCCATTGATGGCAAGGGCCAAGTTGTTAGAAGTCTCTTTCTTACTGACAATAACATCTTCATTTATATTCGTCCCCTTAATGACTTCGATCTCCCCTTGGACCTCAGTATCCATTTCTTCATTAACTTGTTCATTGTTCGAGTGTGCTGCTAGAGGTGGATTACTAGGACCCTCTTCACCATTCACCATCGTCCTATTGTCTCTAGAGGCAGCAGAGACTCTCTCAAATAGATTTGCTCGAAGATCATATATCGGGGTGTGGGAGGAGGTCATGTTGATAGGTCTTGGTGAAGGCCGTTTAAAGTGCGTAAACCAAGCACCATGATCACCCTTCTTCTCCACGATACGACGAGCACGAAAATTCCATACCAACCTGATTCTAGTGGTACGATTGATGTTTGAGTTGGTCATGCCTCTCAGGGTTTGGTGAAGAGAGGCCTATCAATACAAGTGAAAGTCCTGTAGCTCGTACCCATCAAAATTCTCTCCATTTTTTCCTTGTAGCGCTCAAAAGACCTTGTGAGTGAAAGACGACATTTTCTCTCTGAATGTCCAATGCAGCCACATCGGAAACAAACCCTAAAGATCTTGTAGTAGTTAAACGTGGCTAGAACTTTCGAACCATCATCCAAGGTGAAGTAACACCTGGGAAGAAGTGGTTCAAACACGTTGAGCTTGACCTTGACCTTCATTTTATCGATATGTTTCTCCTCCATGAACCCATGCATGACCTCATTGTCTTCTCCGTAGTCGAGGAAGCCTTCATGACCCGCACCTAGGTCTGTGGGTTCGGCTTTCACAACTTCTCCAATGAGACCTCCCAAATCACGAACCAGGTCGTCGTTGATGTATTCCGAAGGAATGCCACTGATTTGAACCCATAGTTCATTGATGGAAAAGAACTCATCGTCGAAAATGGTGTTTGGGATCCATTTTCTGATAAAAAAAGGGACCCAAGTATGTTCCATGGGCTGCCTTCAAGAAGGTCCTGGAAATCATCCTCATTTGATGGCTCAAGAAGGAAGATATGGTCATTGAAAAGCCTCACCTTCACTGAGCCTTCAAGTTTCCAGAATTCTTTGATGGCCCTAGCAATGGTGGGAGAATCCCACACTATGTAGTCGACACAGAAAGCTAGCAAACATTTCTTCAAATGCTCCCTTTTCAGAGCATTGTTTTGTTGGTTGGGTGTTGGGAAACAAATGAGCTCACTGTGATGAAGGCAGTTTGGGTAAATGCCGGACGGTTGGTAGGTTGTTTGAATTTAGTGGTAGTCTGATGCTCTGTTCGGTAGAGCCATCAGACCAGGAAGTAAATGCAAATGATTGAGAAAGAGTAGGGGGAATTGAAGATCAGTTGGGTGTTAATGAAGATTGAAAATGGAGATTGGACGAGGAGGAGGAGGGATGCAGGAGGTGGAGAATGGAAAGGTCACATGACCCAGCTTCCTCTTTCCAAGAGAGAGAAAGGCTTTTTAGAGAGAGACGCACATGTGATACTATTGTCGTAAACTTACACCTTGATTCAAACACCCTAGAAGCCAATCTGATGCTCCTCTTTATCAATCCAATCATGAATGCGTCCCCCAATCCAGCATGCCTCCACCCAATGTTCTATAGCTGTATGCTAAACTCGAATGGCCAACTCGTTGCTCCAAATGTCATGCGCCCGTGCAACGAATGCACCAATTTTGGATGCACCTCCAAAAATCAAACCAAATGCTCCACCCAAAACTAACTGAATGTATTCCCAAAATTACGTTTTTCGTATACATCCCCTATGCGCCACAAGAAGCGTGTATATGCGTCTCAACAAGCACAAAGACTAGTCTGTACGTCCCAATAAACATATCACTAATGCACCATGACACAATGCATCTCTTCAAGGTCATTCTGGTGACACTTAGCAGAAAAAAATACCCATCAATCAATTATTGGCATGCCAATTGCGCAACCAAAACGATTGAACCAATGCCCAATAATGTGCCAACAACCAATGCATGCACGACAACACTCCACCAAATAGTAAATGCCCAATAACCTGTAACAAATCCAATGCGCACCAAAAAACGCACCACCAACCGTGTTCCAACAAGACACGTCAATTTATCCATGCCACAAGCAAAATCCACCAGGTCGACTCGAGTCGTCTCTACCTTGATTGAATCCTCCTAGCGGCCGAAATCTGATTTCTCCATGCCAATGCTCCAACTCTTACGTGATCCTACGACGGATGAGCCCGATTGAGATTGACACACTCAATGCTCCACGCTGGAAACCCAATTGCGTTTGAACGCCAATTGCACTCGCCATATATGAACTGGGATGTGCACCTGATGCTCCTTAAAAAGGAACCCGGTAGCTCTCCCAATATGGAACCAGATAGTCCCCCAACAAGGAACCCAATAGCCTTTACCAATAAAGGCTTGGGTTAATCAACAATATTCTTCTCACCAACCCGGTAGATCCTGATCATAGTATAAACTAGTAATCTTCTCCTTGGGGCGCAGTCCCCGGCTAATTCAGTTCTCGAGGAAGTACAGGATCGCTCATTTAGCTCTCCCATTTTGGGGCTGGATGAGCTACATTTCAGCACTCAAATGAACCAGAGTACCATACCAATGCTGATGACGTGAGCCTATGGACCCCTAAACAAGAGATACTTGAATGTCCAAATGATGCTGACAATGATCCAGCCTCCTGGACCACAGTGATAAACAAAAAGAAGGAGAAGTACAAAGGAAATGTTCTTCTAGAAACTCTAACCTAACCTGGCTCTGATACCACCTTTTAAAATATATGGTTTGAGCAAGAACGATAAGAAACGATGAATAAGAACACAAAGAATTAACGTAGTTCACTAGAAAAGTTGATATCTACGTCCACAACCAAAACGGACTCAATGTATTGATGAGAGAGCCAATTACAATCACGAGATACACCACACTATGGCCAAAAGTGTAATACCCCGTATATTTGGTAGGGGTAAATTAGTTATTTTGAAGTTGGATTAAGTGTAATACGAATTTATTCGTGAAATAAGTGTCAGAAAAATTACCATGTTTAAACTTGAGAAGTGTGTGTGAGAGTCTAGGTAAATGTTACAAATAATGTTGTATCTTTTATGTGTTGGCTAGTAATTAGGAGTTTCTTTTTCCACCCCTCAAATTTTGGTTTCTTCCCTATCGACCTAAACTAGTAATTCATCTTTTGATTATTTACTCCCAAATACTTATTCCACAACTGTGGTAAACCTCATTAAAATAAGAGATGACTTGTTCACCCATCTATGTATACATGCATATAATCTCTTGTCACATCAACACCATCATCTCCATCACTTTTTATTTATTCCTCTCTTTTCTTCACATCTTTTTCTCCTCAAGAACACTAAAAGAAACCCTCTTCTCTCTCTCTAATTCCGGTTTTGAGGCTTAACCTCCACAAAATTCCATCAAAACTTCATTTTCAAGCATCTAAATCATGAAAAACTTTAGTCTAAGCATAGTATGACCATGGAGGGGAGTTTTCCACCCATTCTTCTCATGGATTAAAGGCCAATTCCACCATCTTCCTCACTATCCTCTTGAATCTTGGGGTAAACTTTCTTCTAGTCTTGAATTCATGCTTGCATGTCCATGTTTAGCTTTGATTGATGAAATTTCATCTTAATTTTCTTCATTTTCATCATTTATTCATCATCTCCATGTTTAATTCATGTGTTTGACTTCGAAAGCTACACTATTTCATGAAACTCACACTAGAACCCACATGCATGTTGTCAATATCTTCTTCTTTGCTTTGTATCTCATGAGTTTTTTTTTTATGATTTGATTCAAGAGCATGTAAAATCTTATTTTATGCCTAAAATGATGTTATTTGGGTGAAAATCAACTCTTCTTAGGTTGCATGTACTATTAAAACCATTTTTGTTGATTCTTGAAAAATGCATGTTGTTACAATCTGACAAGTTTGTGAAAAACGTGGTTTATCTCCAAATTTGTTTCTGTGAAATTTTCAAATCTTGCATGTTTTAAAACTAGACTCATAGAGGGTCATTTTGAGAAAAACATCAACTCCATAACCCTTTTGGTTAGGGAGATAAGCTCATTCTAAGTTGCAGAATTTCTGAAACTCTGTTCCTGGACAATTTTCGTTAAAACCCCATTTTCATAAAGCAAACGAACCTCATGTTTCTTTTGTCGAAACCGGAAACATAGTAGATTTATTCTGAAGAAGATGAGAATCATTCCTATTTTCCAAGTAGTAGTTATCACCTGTCAAAGTTGAAAGTTTCTGCCAAACACTTCTCTGCACAATATTGTTTGTCTATTTTCGACCATGAGTTTTATAATAGATATGTATGATTTTATTGATGTTTCAGAAAGTAGACACCTTTAGCTTCATATTGCATTTATTCCATAATTTAGGGCATGATTTGATATGGTAAATACGCATCTAGAGTCAAAGCTACAAATCTGTGCCGAATTGTAGTTTCACATTTTTAGAATATCGAAATGTTATGTTTGACTTATTTGTGACATTGAGCATCAAATTATATGTGATTTAGTGAAATTTAGAATCATATGCATGTAGAGCATGTATTTTACACGTGAGCATACCACTGAAAACGGATTAACTTGGATTATGGGGATGGACTTAGTACCCGAACTAGACAAACATACATGAATTTCTTTACTCGGATGTAGCATCATTGTGACTTGAGACTTGTATTGTAGGATACGAATTCGTAGACGAGAGTTACATGTACTTCTAGGAGCTTGTACATGCTGTTTGTAGAAGATTGATGTGAGTAGACATACCAAGCGTTGCGTGCGTAGCTTCTTTCGCGTCCAAGCATGATTTTTTTTTAATATTTGTCTCAAAATTTTTTTATGATTTACGTGCTTTACTTGAGATTAGTTATGCTTTGAAATATTCTATTTAAAATTGTCACACAAAGATGATAATGCGTCATAACGTAAAGTGGAAAGAGTTGTGCGGGAAACGTCATTTGGATTATTACAAATTGGGTTTGGACATTTTTGGCTTCGTCCACTCGACCCTTATTGATAAGGTCGGCGTTGATTCGCCCCGAGCTCGCTCCTTGTACTCACTCCTTCTGGGCGCGAGAACCTTGTTAGGAGGGTGTCGACACTTAAGGTCTTGGTATCTTGTGATGGGATAGGTTGGATGTGATTTATTGGATTTTCCCCGTATAACTCATGATTAAAATGGTAACGTTTGGTTTGGGCGTTTAATATGGAAGTTGGATTATCAATATGGATTGGAAATTTCCAGAATTGGATTTTGTCTATGAGCTAAACATTGGTTATTAGAGAATATTTGGAAATGCAATAAGATTTTGGAAAAGTCTAATATTTTCCACTATGCTTTACTTCCACTGTGTTTTGTTAAATTATTATAGATTTATCTCTCTTTTGGGTTTACGTGTTTGGGTGTTGCTCACTCAGCATTTTATTGCTGACTTTTAGAAAACTGCGGTTCTTGTTTTCCTGCCCACCGCAGGTCTAGAAGCTGGAATCTATGTGGATTTTGGGTACGAGGCTCACGTAGAGCGACGAAATCACAAGTAGCTTGTCTAAATATAGTGTAGTAGTACTTTATGACGTGGTTAAGACTTCAAGACTTATGTAATGTTTAATAGTATTGTTATATGGATGTTTAAGATTACGATCTCCCCATACACTTTTAACATCGCCCTCTTGGATTCTCCGGTCCGGAATGGAAGGCTTGGGGATCACAGGGTGTTGCAGGTGGTATCAGAGCAGTTCTTTCCAATATGGGAATTAAAATCTATAGGGTAACTTAAAATCAGCATAGGGTAAGATAATAAAATTGGAAAAGCCGATCACGTTGTGGGTAGCTTAAGTGTTGGTCTTGTTGTCCCTTCGACGCTTATGTTTGATAACATTTAGTTTGATTTGTGAACTTAAATTTTGTTGCTTGATTGATATTGTTAGCCCTTTGATAGGAAATGGGAAATATGGATTATCGAAATTAGATTTTATATTATGAATTGTGATTGATTTATATGTGTTCTGATCTTTATGTGGTTGTTGAAACTTAGATTATTTTTTGTATGCATTTTTGGTTAAGTGTTGGATGAATTTCGCTCATGTAATAGCGAAAATGGGTTATGAATTATCAAAGTATGATTGTGGGTCATGAATTACTTGTTCGAATATACTTTTACAGCCTTAATTATTGGATGGTTCTGATGTATTAATGTTTGTTTGGAGTGTACTTCTTCATAATTTGTATCTAGAGAGCTATGCTAGACTGATTCATCATAAATACTTTGAGGGTATTGACGATATTTAACCATTTGAGGCGTTACTTGAATTCTGGTTACCTTAATGTTGCTCGATGATTTGGGTGATGTTCGTCTTATTGTTCATGGAGTTGTGGGACTCACTTGAGGGGGTGATGTTGAAATCGTGAGGTAAGTATTGTTGCACCATGTGACATAGTTAGGTAGGTCCATTATTTAGTTGCACATTTAGTGTTATCTCGGGGTTCTGACTCACATTTTAAAGTGTATACTTGGAGCTAGTTGAGATTATGTTTTGAGTATGCTATTTTAGGATGTATGCCAGGGAGTTCTTACTCTGCAAATATTGGGAGTTTCTTATATTGGTTAACTATCTCAGCTACTAGAGAATACTTGGAGTATTGTTACAATGTAATTATTTACAGATGAGATATATGAATTGGTCATAGGTGTTTTCTCATATGTCACTTTGAGGTTCTAAAAATGTGTTATGAATCCTTCGATGTAATGTCACTAAGCTTATAGTTTGTGATATAAAATGTATGGAAATAAAGATGAGAGGCTTAGAGGATTTTTTGGAGTTGGTGTTAAATATTGAAAATTGGGGGCATATTCTAGCTTACTTTTGGAGACTTGTTTTAGTATATATATAAGACCAAGCAATGTATATTCCGAGATAATCATTATGTGGGATCAGAACTAAGAACTAAAGATTCGATCTTTCTAACAAAAGCAGCGTGATGAGTGGTCATATGTATTACCTGGAACAAGGGAATTTAAGGATAGACTTTTAGACAATTTGTTACCGACGAAGAAAGGCAAGTTCGATCTAAGAGGAATCAACGTGTTTTGAGAAAAATCTGAATGTCAGACGATCAACCGTCAAGATAACATGATCTTCTAACAAGTAATTGTGGAAAATATTTGGGGAGACACTGGAATTTAACCAAATGTGTCAGGGTCAACCCCTTAAGTTTTAAATATTTCAACTAATGCAGTTTTGAGGTGTTAATTTGGAGGTTCATTAGAAGTTTACTGTCTTTAGATTAACTACCCAGGGAAATTTGGTTATTGATATGGTCGGGAACTCTCAACACTATGTGTGTTAGTAAGTCTTTGTGAACTTCTTGGAGTGTTATAGCATGATAACATGCCCCGATGGTCAAAGTTACTTTTCCTTATGGCGACTCTTCACATGGAGTTTATTCAAAGTCTTGTTGCCAATATCTTATTGCAGTATACCTTCTTTACATAAATTTCATTTGAAGTTTCTCTTATGTTTCGAGATTTCCGTACTTAGCTTTGGTTCATGTTTGATTTGCGGGGTTTGAATAAGTTGTTTGGGAGTCTGGTCTTCAAAATCATTCTTTTGGTAGTCATTTATCACGGAATCTCAGGTGACATCGTAAAAATTGGGTTGGTGGCTATATTCCAAGAGTAAGAAGAACCGTATTTTAATGAGGTCATCTTCCAAAGTCCTATGTTGGAGTCAATTAAGTTCTATGTATTGTTAAGAAGTTAGGGGTTATCTTAGGCATTGATGTTTGGAGGTTTGTTACTTAACCATCGTAGAACAACATAGTTTTTGCCATGAAATTTTCTTGGAAGTCGGGGAATCATTAGGATCATATGTTCTCTATCATGGGAGCATGTTCTAATTCATTTTATGATTTATGTTCTGGACTACTAGTTATAGCAAGTAAGTATTAAAGGTGTCTTCAGCGGTTTATCAAGACATTGGAAGTTTTATCGAAATAGATCAACCGCCTAGTGTAATTGGGCTTTGACTATCAAATCATGGTGCAGATTCGGGCTTTAGATAGTTAGTACGATCCGCCAATGGAAGCATATGAATTGGAGTCTTGTCACAAAACAGTTATTTGGGGCCTAAGGGATGATCGTTTCATTATCTGCCATTTTTTGGTGTTATACGACTTTATAGGCTGCTCTACGTTCCATTTGAACCAGAGGTGATAGCTATTCTTTAGAAGACTTTGTGAAATGGGGTTAGTGGAGGCAATATATTTATTTATGAAGCAAACATTGTGTGGTGTACCGAATCATGGCAACTTGCTTACTGGCATTATTTGTTTATATGCGGGAATTAGCTGCTTGTTCGGTGATTCTCTGCATCGCGACTATTCGTTTGATTTTAGCTTCGAGGATGAAGCCCCCTTTAAGGGGGGAATGATGTAATACCTCGTATATTTGGTAGAGGTAAATTAGTAATTTCGAAGTTGGATTAAGCGTAATACGAATTTAATCGTGAAATTAGTGTCGGGAAAATTATAATGTTTGAGAAGTGTGGGTGAGAGTCTAGGTAAATGTAACAAATAATGTTGTATCTTTTATGTGTTGGCTAGTAATTGGGAGTTTCTTTTTCCACCCCTCAAATTGGGTTTCTTCCATATCTACCTAAACTACTAATTCATCTTTTGATTATTTACTCTCAAATACTTATTCCACTACTTTGGTAAACCTCACTAAATTAAGAGATGACTAGATCACCCATCTATGTACACATGCATATATTCTCTTGTCACATCAACACCATCATCTCTATCACTTTTTATTCATTCCTCTATTTTCTTCACATATTTTTCTCCTCAAGAACACCTAAAGAAACCCTCTTCTCTCTCCACAAATTCTAATCCCGGTTTTGAAGCTTGACCTCCACAAAACTCCATCAAAACTTCATTTTCTAGCATCCAAATCATGAAAAACTTGACTCCAAGCATAGTATACCATTGAGGGGAGTTTTCCACTCATTCTTCTCGTGGATTGAAGGCCAATTCTACCATTTTCCTCACCATCCTCTTGAATCTTGAGGTAAACTTTCTTCTAGTCTTGAATTCATGCTTGCATGTCCATGTTTAGGTTTGATTGATGAAATTTCATCTTAGTTTTCTTCATTTTCATGCTTGATTTATCATCCCCATGGTTAGATCATGTGTTTGACTTCGAAAGTTACACTATTTCATGAAAGTCACACTAGAACCCACGTGCATGTTGTGAATATCTTTTCCTTCGCTTTTGTATCTCAAGAGTTTTTTTATGATTTGATTCAAGAGCATGTAAAATCTTAATTTATGCCTAAATGATATAATTTGGGTGAAAATCAACTTTGCTTAGGTTGCATGTACTAGTAAAACCATTATTGGTTATTCTTGGAAAATGCATGTTGTTATAATCTGACAAGTTTGTGAAAAATGTGGTTTTTCTCCAAATTTATTTCTATTGAATTTTCAAATCTGGAATTTTTTAAAACTAAACTCATAGAGTGTCATTTTGAGAAAAAAAAATCAACTCCATAACCCTTTTCTCATTCTAAGTTGCATGTTTTCTGAAACAATGTTCTTGGACCATTTATACCATTTTTATTAAAAACCCCATTTTCAAAAAGTAAACGAACCTCATGTTTCTTTTGTTGAAAATAGACACATAGGGTATTTATTCTGGAGAAGGTGATAATCATTCATATTCTCCAAGTGGTAGTCATTACTTGTCAAAGTTGAAAGTTTCTGCAAAACACTTCTCTGGACAACATTGTTTGTCTATTTTCTACCTTGAGTTTTACGCGTGATTTTATTGATGTTTCAATAATTATACACCTTTAGCTTCATACTGGATTATAATTCTAGGACATGGTTTGATATGGTAAATACGCCTCTAGAGTCAGAGCTACAAATCTGTTCAGAATTGTCGTTTCACATTTTTAGAACGCTTTAGTTTTTTGGAATATTGAAAAGTTATGTGTGACTTATGTTTTACATTGAGCATCAATATATTTTTTTTGGTGAAATGTAGAATAATATATATATATATATATAGATATATATATATATATATATATATATATATATATATATATATATATAGATATAGAGCATGTATTTGATACGTGAGCATACCACTGAAATCGGATTAACTATGATTATGGGGATGGACTTAGTAACCGACCTAGACAAACATCCATGCATTTGTTTACTCGGAAGTAGCATCATTGTGACTTGAGACTTTTAAATTTTAGGCAAAGAATTCGTATACGAGGGTTACATGTACTTCTAGGAGCTTGTGTGTGCTGTTTGTCAAGGATTGAGGTGAGTAGACATGCCAAGCGTTGCGTGCCTAGCTTCTTTCGCGTCCAAGCATGATTTTTTTTTTTAATATTGGTCTCAAAATAAGTTTTATGATTTACATGCTTTACTTGAGATTAGTTAGGTTTTGAAATATTCTATTCGAAATTGTCATACAAAGATGATAATGCGTAATAACATAAAGTGGAAAGAGTTGTGCGGGGAACATCATTTGGATTATTACAAATTTGGTTTGGTTGTTGTTGGCTTTGTCCACTCGGCCGTTACTGGTTAGCTCTGCGGAGATTCGCCGCGAGCTCGCCCCTTGTACTCACTCCTTCTGGGCGCAAGAACCCTGTTAGGGGGTGTCGAAACTTAAGTTCTTGGTAGCTTGTGATTGGATAGGTTGGATGTGACTTATATGATCTTCGCCGTATAACTCTTGATTGAAATGGTAACATTTGGTTTGGACGTTTAATATGGGAGTTGGATTATCAAGATGGATTGGAAATTTCCAAAATTGGACTTTGTCTATGAGCTAAACATTGATTATTGGAGAATATTTAAAAATGCAATAAGAGTTTGGAAAAGTCTATTATTTTCCACTACGCTTTACTTCCGCTGTGTTTTGTTAAATTATTATAGATTTATCTCTCTTTTGGTTTTACATGTTTGGGTGTTGCACACTCAGTATTTTGTTGCTGATTTTTAGAAAACTGCGGTTCTTGTTTTCCTTCCCACCGCAGGTCTAGAACCTGGAATCTATGCGGATTTTGGGTACAAGTCTCACGTAGAGTAACGACATCACGAGTAGCTTGTCTAAGTATAGTGTAGTAGTACTTTATGTCGTGTTTAAGAATTCAAGACTTATGTAATGTTTATTAGTATTGTTTTATGGATGTTTAAGCTTATGATCTCCACTAACACTGTAAGTTCACAGGTTTCACAGGCTTGAAATACATAGCTATTTCAAGGCCTTGAATCAGTTTTCAAATCCATGAACCAGAGATTTCACAGGCTTGAAATAGCAGGCCTTGAAACAATGTTAGCAGGCCTTCAAACTGTTAGACCTGTATGCACATTGTAAGGGAGAGTATTTCTGGATACTTCTGATCTTATTCTAACGCTCTCACCCCTATATGCGATCTGTTATTTCTTGATAATGACAAAACAAAAGGATTTTGATTCACATAGACCTCATCTGTTTAACCTCTTTGACTTAGTTTTGGAGGGAAATTTTATTTCCTATTTTGCAGGATTGGTTTCCTAACCTGGATTCTGCAGAATAGGAAACATTGAGAGAATGTGATTATGTGATCAATCAAACACTCTTGACAGCTTCCCAATCTTTTTAAAGACAAGATCAGAACAATATATCTGAATATTATGATCAACTATCCGTTGGAGAAGGCTGTATAAATAGAGATCATTTTGAAGCAACAAGATCAACACACAACGGGAAAAAAGAGAGAAACATTTCTGGATTGACAAACATCAAATTAGCACATCATTATCCCAATCCAACTCACAGAAGATCACTGCATTCTTCACTGCAGTTTTACACTTCCACCGTTCTTCTGACTTGTACTCAATTTGTATATCTCTTATATTACTACTATCTCTTATTCTCAAGGATTGTTCAAAGTGAACAATAGAGAATTCTTATTCAATCAGTTATCTAGAGAAGGTACTAGATAGGTTAGAGAGAACCACAAGCTGTAACAGAGTAAGGCATATCTCTGTTCTTGAGATCTAGGGCTTAGCTTTTGATTAATAAGAATTGTGTTGAAAATATTGCAGGGAGAAGATCCCTGAGGTAGAGATGTAGGTCCAAGTGGACTGAGCTCTATAAATCCTGTGTCTCTTGCATTTAAATTTTCATTCTCATACTTAGTTTTTACAGCATTCAAACTAGTCTGTTTTCAAGGTTTTGAAACTCTTTTCAAGGCCTTGAAAATGACTCGTCTGCTTCTTTACTTAAACTATTTCATTCCAAAGGCTTGAAACTGTTTTCAAGGCCTTGAACTTCATTGCTCTTCACAAAAACTCTTATCTTTGCAAGTTTTACAAAGAGTTGGCATACTCTATTCACCCCCCCCCCCCCTAGAGTATATGTGTTGCATATCCATCTGCATACTCCACTTTCAATTGGTATCAAAGCTTGTATCACTGTATAGATTTAACCATCTAGTGATCTTGAGTACTGCAGGTGATGGTGGTTTCTCACAGGGAAGAGCTGCTAACACACCTCCTCTATTTTATGGTAATAATTTTGCTCACTATAAAAGCTCTAATGAAAATGTTCATCATTGATCAAGACATAGAGCTATGGACCATTATTCAGAATGGACCTCACACTTTCTATACAGAGAAAGATGGGATTAAAACTCCCAAATCTGAGTACTCTCTCTCTCTTCATGTGAAATAGAACAATTCTCTAAAAATTTCAAAGCTATTAACATCTTGTATTGTGCTTTGAGTACAGATGAATTCAACATGATTTCAGGCTGTATGACTGCCAAAGAGATCTGGGATAAGCTTGTGGTGACATTTGAAGGAACCAGTCATGTCAAGCAAACCAAGATCAACAACTACCTCATACAATATGATTTGTTGAAAATGAATGCAGATTCGTCAATCAGAGACATGTTCAAAAGGTTCACAGACATAGTCAATAACCTTAATTCACTTGGAAATCATATTTCCAATGAAGAAAAGGTGAGGAAGATTCTGAGAAGTCTTCCAAAGGCAAGACTACTGCAATAGAGACAGCTCAAGATCTCTCATCACTCCAACTTGATGACCTACAAGGGAAGCTTTTAACACATGAAATGTCCATTAATGAAGCTATTGGAGAGCTACCAGAAGGTGTCAAGAACTTAGCACTCAAGGCCAAAGAGAATGAGATAATTGAAAGCCTTGACACTGAGGATGATGAAGAAGATTCATTTTCCTTGATTTCCAAATCCGTGAACAAAATCCTCAAGATGAATAAAAAATTTGGAAACAAAGACTTCAACAGAGAAAGACACAGATCATCCAGTAGCAAGGACTACAAAGGAAAGTATTCTTCACAAAATAATAAATCAAAAGTCATGAATGTGAGTGTGGTGATGCACGACACTTGATTAGAGACTGTCCACACAAGAAAAGCAAGAACTTCCAGAAGAAATATCATTAGAAAAGAAAGAAAGCTATGTTAGCTTCATGGAGTGATTCAAATACCTTAAGTGACTCTGAATCTGAAGAAGAACATGCCAACCTATGCTTCATGGCTAAGCATGATGAAAGTTCTGAAAAGAACATTGAGGTAATGGTAACCAATTTGATTTCAAAGCCTGAAGAAGCCCTCTCAGATTATCTTAGAACAATGCTTTTAAATGAAGAGGAATATCTGAAGGAGATTAGATTTTCGAAAGAAAAAGTTCATGAGCAAGCAAAAGAGAATTTACAACTTGTGTCTCTGAATCAGAATCTTGAAATTTCTCCGAAGAAAACTGACAGTGATTTCAAGGCCTTGAAAACCAGTTTCAAAGCCTTCAAAACACAAGTCAAGGAAGTAGTCACTGAGAACTCTCTACTGAGTGATAGCCTTGTCTATTAAGACATAAAGTTGATGAATTTGATAAACAAAAGACTACTCTTACTGAGAAACTTCAAGAATCTGAATTAGTCAATGCCAAGCTTGCAGGGCTAGAACACAAGTTGAACTTGATTCTTGGAGAAAGTTCAAATCTTGTTCACAAAACTGTTATTGGATACAATCCAAATTTTCCAAGAAAGAACAATATTAGATTTGTGAAAGCGGGAAACAAAACCTCTCCTAAGTGTCATTTATGTAATAAAATTCGTCATGTTAAGATTACTTGTCCTTTCAGAAGAAGAGACCCTCACATAATGAGGAACACATTCCCATTTCATCTGAAAGGGAAACTAACACAGATTTGGGTTCCTTAAGAGGTCCGACCACCCAACATGGTTGATCCTGAGTATGAGTCCAAATTCCATACTTGGTATAACAGCTGGGTAAGGCAGTGATTGGTGTTTGTAGGTTGTCACCAATGTCAAAGAACATATGTGGTTTATGGACACTGGTTTCTCAAGACACATGAGTGGAAAGAGATCTCTATTCTCAGAACTGAAAAAGCAATCAGAATGTTCAATTATACTTGGTGTCAAAGGCAAATGCAACATTCTTGGTATCGGTAAAGTTGGTACATATTCTGAAAACTCAATTTCAAATGTATATCTAGTTGATGGCTTGAAAATTAACTTTCTTAGTGTATCTCAACTTTGTGACAATGGTAATAAGGTTATCTTTGGTAAAGAGAAGTGTGTGGTGCAGAATGAGAAATCAAGCAATTGCATTCTCACAACCTCTAGATCAAACAATGTTTATACTTTTCAAACTAAAAAAGTTGCAGGTAAAAGCTTGAAGTGCCTCAATGCCTTGAAAGAGGATTCAAAGCTTTGGCACAGAAAGCTTGGTCACATTAGCTTACATACCTTGAACAAGTTGATCTCCAAAGATCTGGTAAGAGGATTACCATCTATCAAGTTCAAATATGATGAAGTATGCAAAGCTTGTGCTCAGGGTAAGCAGACCAGAAGCTCATTCAAGCCAAAGAGATTGTAAGTTCTACTAGACCTATTGAATTACTTCACATGGATCTATGTGGTTCTATCAGGACTCCAACTCCAAAAGGTAAGAAATATATGCTAGTTATTGTAGATGACTATTTTAGATTTATCTGGGTTATGTTTCTTAAAGAAAAACATGAATTCCTCTCTGAATTTTCAAAGCTTTGCAGAGAACTTCAAACCATGAAAAACATACCTATTGCTTCAATCAGAAGTGATCATGGTAGAGAGTTTGATCAATTAGAATTTGACTTGTTCTGTGTTAAGCATGGTACGCCTCACAATTTCTCTGCTCCTAGAACTCCTGAACAAAATGGAGTTGTTGAAAGAAAGAACATGACTCTTGAATATATGTCAAGAACAATGCTTTTAGAAAACAAGCTGCCAAAACAATATTGGGCAGAAGCTGTGAATACAACAAATTTCATTTTGAACTGGTGCTTGATTAGAAATATCTTGAATAAGACCCCCTATGAAATCTTTAAAGGGAGAAAGCCAAACATTTCATACTTTAAACCCTTTGCTTTCACATGTTTTGTCCACAACAATGGAAAGGACAACTTGGGTAAGTTTGATGCAAGAAGTGATGAAGGTATCTTTCTTGGTTACTCTCTGACTAGCAAAGCTTATAGAGTTTATAATAAAATAACCAAGCTAGTTGAAGAAAGTATTCATGTTATTTTGATGAAATCTTTGATGGTTCTTTGAGTGAAAGTTTTGCAGACTTGAATTTGAACAAGCATGAATCAGAAGAAGAGGCTGAAAACTCACTTGGTTTCAAGAAAGGCTCAAAAGGAAACAAAAGACATTTTCAAGACCTTGAAAATAGGTCTCAAGGCCTTGAAAGTAAAGATCAAAGCCTTGATAAGGATGATCAGAAAGACATCAGTGATTAGGCCACTAATTCAAGACCAGAGAAGCTTGAATTTAAGTTTCGTGGAAAGTAAATTGATGAAGAGGATAAAATTCGGCGGAGTTGTGATTACCCTTTTCGCGTTCGTATTCAAGGATGACATCTTCAAAAACATAACCTCTTTTGTTTGCTTCCGCTAGGGCAATTGCAGTTTCGCCGTACTTATTCTGCATATTAACATCAGCCCCAGCATGAACAAGTAAATGGAAAGCCTCTAGATTGTCAGCTGCTGCAGCAACCATTGCTGATGTAAACCCATCAGCGTCCTGTGCGTTAAGATCAGTTGCTGAATGATTGACTAGTTTTCTCATTGCTTCAATGTCATTGGCTATTGTGACGAACAATAGGGGAGAAAATATTTTCGCATTGCTCGAGTGAACAACCTTCCCTTCCATTATTATGTCTAGAACTGCTTGTTGGAAGCCAAGACTCCATTGTACTGTTGTAGCAATAGACTCAGCAGACTGACCGGCTAAATTAACCATACCAAAATCAGCACCTGCCGCGGCTAGAATTTTAAAGCAACTTTTGTTCTTGTATCTCGCGCAAATCATGATTGCAGTATCGCCGGCATCTGTTTTGGAGTTGATGTTACAGCTGCCACAGATTAGGCTTTGGAGGACTTTTTCTGCACCTAATCTGGATGCCAAATGAACTGGGAAGATCTTTGATTTTGTTTCCCCGGTTATTTGAATTGGGAACTCTATATCAGCATGACAACTAAGAAGCACATCAACTGCGCTCGCGTTGTTGCATAAGATGGCATGGTGGAGAATGGTCCTCCCAAGATGAGGGACATTTGGGGGGAGGTTTTTAAGCAGCATTTGCAAGATAGAGCCACTGGATTCAAAATACTCCACGGCACACCACGTCGCAGAGTAAGGCTCGGCTAACCCTGCACCAACTCGAAACTCTTCCCCAGTAGCCGTATCCCACGACCAAGCTCCCAGCCTAACTTCAATGTCTGTCCTGATGCCAACCTTCAATTCATCATGATAAGGTATAATTGCATGTTAGGCCGTGGTAGACAAGTTACCTAAACAGGTGACTGATAATATAACTCCATTTTATACGTCAACATCTACTAGTTTTTTACAGGTTTTGCGAAGACAATACCTGGAGCAGCATTCTGACCGTTGAGATCTGTCTGCTTACGATTGCAGCAACAAGTGCATTGCAGTCAACGTTACTATGCAGAGATGGCTTGGAGGATCTAAGCAGGACTCGGGCATTCGCATTTGGATCCACTCCACACTACCAAAAATTAAAAGCAGTCGTGTTATCTTACTGTAAAACTTGGAAAACGAATCATAGTGAAGTATCGTATCTCCTCTCGAGGTCCTTCCTAGTGAAATATACAGTTGGTTACATATCAATATGCACTTTAGCTTTCATAAGAAACTTATTATTTGAAATCAAAGTACATTAAAGATGAAGTTTTTGATAGATTGCAGCATTTGGAGTGTAAAATGAAGCTAACATAATTGTTGGGACAAGAGGACAAACATCAGATGAAGTGGTCTCTAACAGACCTAAATGTAGATGGTACACATCCCAAATGGCCAAATAACTAAACCAGAGACAAGGGAACATAACAAGCTCCACCAAGAAAGTAATAACAAACAATGGTTCCAGAATCTATCAAATTCATGAGACAATACTATAGTATAATTGTTAGGCAGCCTTTAGACATGTGATACCCAGATTCATTTGATAAGTTTTCTCACTTATTGTATATTAAATTAAGCTTGTCAGTTAGAGGTTTGACCGTGCAGATTAGTTTAAAACCCATATAAGTTCAGCTGATAACTGTGCCAAATGCACTAAATTCAACAAAAACCTCTATTATTAGTCTTGTAAATCTTATAATAACCGAGTCCATTTATTATTTCTCAAATACAACCCATAATCTGCAGATTCGCTTGATTACTAAATTCAGTGCATGCTATTTGTATCATTGTTGTGCTATATTGACCACATGCATATGATAAAAACAAATAACAAGTTACCTTGATGAGTGTGTTGACCACATCAAGAAATCCTCTACAAGCTGCTACAACAAGGGCATGTACAGCTACATGTGGCCGGATCATGTTTGAGCCCATAAGAAGCTCGGCAGGCCTGGCCCGCCCCACATAGCTAGCTTCCAACAATGCATCCTCACAAGCTGCCTGGTTTGCCCCACCATTCACAAGTACCTCCAATATCTCAACATGACCCTCCCTCACAGCCGCTGTCGTCGCATAGCCTCTGAACAGTTTCTCATTCTGATCAGCTCCTAGACTCTGCCATCGCATAATTACAAAACCTTAGTAAGATCAGAATGATCTTAGGAATTTGAAGATGCTTCTAGGATCTACTGAGCTAAATTGTGATACGCAGAGTTGATTCACGAGGTCTCTTGATGCTTGTAAGATCTACTGAGCTAAATTGAGATACACAGAGTTGATTCATAAGGTCTCACAAGAATAACCACGAAATCATGTCTCGTATACCGTCTATTGTTAGTGTTTCGATAAATTTGATCGGTTTTAGTAATGCTGTTTCATATTGAACATTCAGTAGTACACCTTAGAAGAAAGCCATGGAAATGTAACCTCCAGACTTCAGTGCCAAAAGTGTACAATCGTGGCAATTAACTGTTTTGATTGCTTTTTTCTTGAGCGAAATTTGAATACAAGTCCCAAACTGTAGAATTGTAACACGGAGAAATTTATGATAGTTATTGTCATTGTCATGAGAATAGAGAGAATCAATTGCAGTTTGCAGGTCCATGGTTTCAAAATTTTCAAAAATCAGAACTGAAGATTTTATCTTAACAATGATAATTAAGGAAATGGTAATTAAGGTTTTTCAAATTTCGAACACTTCCCAACAGCCACAAACACACATTAAACACCTGAAAACTATTTTCAAAAAACCCACTCGGTCTTCCTGAAGGCATCAACTGAGGTTTCTAGTTCAAATTAGTGAGAAATGAGAATAAACCCTACACCCAACTTGACATTTTGATGTGTATCTCCAATCGAAAAGGGGAGATTTTAAGAAGACGAAATGTACTCATATCTGCTTGAAAATGTGAAAATAGGAATAGAGATACAGAAAACACACAAAAACAAGATAAAATCGAAATGAAAATTAGGGATTACCATAGGAAAAAATATAATGTAAAGGAAGCAAAATGTAATACCAATAAATTTCTGACGAGAGGCAGATTTCCGGCGTGGGCGGCGAGGAAGAGAGCGGTGACCTCCGTCTTGAACTCTTCGTAGTCGAACCGGACTTGAACCGGAGACTCGTCGTTCAACACGATATCGGTCTTGCGAGTCCTCAAGCACACTGTTCCGATGAAATTGACGTCAACGAATGGATCGGCGATGCATTCGAGAGCGGAGCTGAGGTCGTCGGAGTGTGAAGCGTCGACGAGTCGCTGAGAGACCTGAGCTTGGTAATCGACCGGGAAAACTTGCTTGCCGGCCAGAAACCCACCTCCGGCGGCGCTGTAGACCGTCATTTCCGTCTGAATCGGATTTCCGGCGAGTTGTTGGTCGTTCAGAGAGAGAGATATTCACTTTCTCCTTCACTACGGCTACATGTATGACTGCAATGCGTGTGATGGGAGTGAAGCGTAACAGAGACCGATTTATGCGCGGGGTTTTTATTGCTGGTTTGGTTGAGTCCTCAGGGATTGGGAGAAGTGCTAGCATATGCGAGAGTAGGGATGGCAATATGGTCCGATCCGATCTGTGATCCGAGCGATCCGGGCCGAATGGATCGGATCCGAATCCGATCCAATTGAAAATGGATCGGATTTGGATCTGGAAAGCCAGATCCGATCGGATTTGGATCTGGATTTGGATCTAAGGGAAGATCCACCGGGTTCCGACCCGATCCGATCCGACGTATATGTGTGATTTACAAATATATTCATATTACCTCCCCACCTCTCTTCCATGAAGAATACATTAGTAATTCCAAGCTACAAAGCTATTTCTGTTGTGTTTTAGGCTTCATAACTTGCGAACATGCCTTAGCATATGAAATACTGTTTATTTCTGATGTTATTTTTTGTATTTTATTGCAAACCCAAGCCGGATCTGATCTGAATCCGATCCGACCACGTATTATATGGATCTACGGATCGGATTTGGATCAGCAGGATGAAACCCGATCCGATCTGATCCGAATCCGGTGATGATCCGAACGGATCTGGATCGGATCTGGATCCCATTTCTCCTAGTCGGATCTGGATCGGATCTAGCCTGATCCGATCCAGATCCGACTTGTTGCCATCCCTATGCGAGAGGCACCATCTAAATTCTAACGTGCCTTCTCGTTTTCATAGGGAGAGAAAATTACTATTCTATTCAAATTCTATAGAATGCTTGTGTCTGTTTTGTCAGAAAATTCCCGTGAACTTAAGGACATCATTTTAACCGACTAATTCAGCTACCAATATAGTATGAAAATCTGTTAACTCTTTTATAACATTGTAGTGTTAAAGAAGGATTTACAATATTTTGAAAAAATTTAGCACGTGTGTATCATATCGTTAGCTAGTTGGTCAAGGCGAAATGATATATAGCACACGGAGAAGATATTGACGGAATGGAGGTTGTAATCATCTAAAGCAGGTTCATGTCTAAGCAACACATATTCCAGTATTAAAATTCTCCGAGAATGATATTCACATCTTAATAAATGGATGGAAATCTTTAGAGGGGGTGTCACAGGGGCACGAGCTGACTGGGCCGCAAACTGCTCTAGTCCATTGCCTCTTTCTCATAACTTAGTTGCAGAAAATCTCATCAAAAAGTATATACATGGAAAATGTTTTGCCCAATTGCAACATGCCGAGAGTCCCTGCTTGAGTGACTCACGGGTGTACATACAATTGAAGTCCATAATTGACGTTGATATTTTGTGATAAATAGTCCAATAGCCGTGGCGAGTAGGGGTGCAACTTGGACGGGACGAACCTGACCAACCTCAGCTGGACTAAAATAGTGTTGGACACATGTTTTTAATAATTTGGACAGGATAGGACAAAAAATCTTCGTCCATAATTAGAGTTGGGCTTGGTATAAATATTAAACGTTAGGTTAGTCCGAATTGCCTTATTTGTATCATCACCACCTCTAAATTTTATTTTTGGAGAGAATTATGAATGTACTAATTTTTTATTTTATTATTAGCCATGTTTTATAATATTTATGTTCTTCAACTAGTTGATTTATCTTTGCCCACCAATATATATTATTCTTTTGTATTTTATTTTATTTTTGAAATGTTTATTCTCTTGTATTTTAAAAAATCATTTTGATAACAAATTTGAAATGCATACATTCAATGTCTTCTTTTTTTAAGTTATTAATTTAACTTCAAGGGCCGATTAAGTTAAGCTGAAATTGATAACTAAGTTAATTTACTAAGAGCATCTCCAATGGTTAGGTTAAAAAGTTAGTTTAGTTATAATTTACATAATTAGAAGAAATAACAAGCTCCAATGGACTAGTTAAATGACTCAATACTTTACATATTATGTATCCCGCTCTCTACTAGTAGCTAGCTAGAAAGTAGGAAGTTAAATTTTTTGTGTCTAACTGCCAAAAAGTCAATTTACTCCTATGATGTTGATCTCTTGGACAATAAAATTAGAGATTTGGGCTAATTTGAGAAGTAAAACAATCCAATTGCTTGCCCACACGAATTGGCTTCGTGTGAAGACAGGTTGGTCGCTTGGTGGTACCCTGTATTACCACACTCACATTAGATGGTGTGCCTTACACTGTTCATCACGCTTGTGGGTTGATCAGGTCAAGGTCTTGTTCTCTCACGTAGTCTTTAACTCGGCCAACCTGCAGGTCTGGAACGCCGGGTTTCTATGCCTTGAAAACCCTTGGTGGTACCCTGAAAACTATTTTTGGAAAGTGTGGAGTCTGATAAGTTCAAGGCCTTGAAAACAGTTTCAAGCCTTTGGAATGAAATAGTTTAAGTAAAGAAGCAGACGAGTCATTTTCAAGGCCTTGAAAAGAGTTTCAAAACCTTGAAAACAGACTAGTTTGAATGCTGTAAAAACTAAGTATGAGAATGAAAATTTAAATGCAAGAGACACAGGATAGTTGGCGCAGGATCTTCGTAGTCGAACCGGACTTGAACCGGAGACTCGTCGTTCAACACGATAGGATAGAGGTAACAGGTTGGTCGCTTGGTGGTACCCTGTATTACCACACTCACATTAGGATAGAATACTATGCATTTGGCACAGTTACCAACAAAGAGTTCATCAAACCTAAGGCAGCTGTTGCATCAAAGGCTTCAACTAACTTGGATTTCTCTCTAATCATTGACAAGCTTGAGGTCATGGAGGGGTCTGAGAAAAGTCAGTTTGATTTGTCTATTGAGCTTGGATTTATGAACTGAGGTGTAATCTTCTCCAAGTTCAAGCCTTTGACAATCAAGTCCAACTTCCCATTCATGTTATTCACCAAGGACTTCATAAATCCAAGCTCAATAGACAAATCAAACTGACTTTTCTCAGATCCTCTATCCCATCCTCCATGACCTCAAGCTTGTCAATGATTAGAGAGAAATCCAAGTTAGTTGAAGCCTTTGATGCAACAGCTGCCTTAGGTTTGATGAACTCTTTGTTGGTAACTGTGCCAAATGCATAGTATTCTATTGTCAACGATTATCGCATATCAGACTCCATACGCACTTGGGGTAGTTTGTTCCGAACCACAAGTTAGTTTAGTTGTGGGGTTAACAAAACTTCGCACTGTAAGGGTTGTTGTTCAGAAAATCCCTTGTATCTGCAGCAGTCTTTTCATCTAGAATGTGGTTGTTAGTCTAACTCGACTTTTTCCGAGTCGAGTTAGAGATTACCCTTGATTAGAATTGTTAGCTTTAGGGATTTTATTTTTTAGTTATATTCTTTACTCACCTGCGTTCTAGTGCTGTTGGTAAGCTCTCTACTAGAGATTACCCTTGGTGGTACCCTGAAAACTATTTTTGGAAAGTGTGGAGTCTGATAAGTTCAAGGCCTTGAAAACAGTTTCAAGCCTTTGGAATGAAATAGTTTAAGTAAAGAAGCAGACGAGTCATTTTCAAGGCCTTGAAAAGAGTTTCAAAACCTTGAAAACAGACTAGTTTGAATGCTGTAAAAACTAAGTATGAGAATGAAAATTTAAATGCAAGAGACACAGGATAGTTGGCGCAGGATCTTCGTAGTCGAACCGGACTTGAACCGGAGAATCGTCGTTCAACACGATAGGATAGAGGTAACAGGTTGGTCGCTTGGTGGTACCCTGTATTACCACACTCACATTAGGATAGAATACTATGCATTTGGCACAGTTACCAACAAAGAGTTCATCAAACCTAAGGCAGCTGTTGCATCAAAGGCTTCAACTAACTTGGATTTCTCTCTAATCATTGACAAGCTTGAGGTCATGGAGGATGGGATAGAGGATCTGAGAAAAGTCAGTTTGATTTGTCTATTGAGCTTGGATTTATGAAGTCCTTGGTGAATAACATGAATGGGAAGTTGGACTTGATTGTCAAAGGCTTGAACTTGGAGAAGATTACATCTGCTACCAGTCAAGGTGCCAGTGTGGATATTGATGAATTGCTTGGGGATTTTCTGAACAACAACCCTTACAGTGCGAAGTTTTGTTAACCCCACAACTAAACTAACTTGTGGTTCGGAACAAACTACCCCAAGTGCGTATGGAGTCTGATATGCGATAATCGGGAAGAGTTTATAGCCAGGCCCTATACCATGCGTATTGAAAACGTGCGATGGTTTCCAAAACTGTATCCTTCTAAGGGTGTTATCTTCTGAGAAGAGCTCCTTTTCGAAGGTGGAGAGCATTTCCATGAGCGCTATCGCGAATTCTTTTGCTGGTGCCTGCGAGGTTCCCTTCCTGCTCTCGCGGAGCATGTACGTGAGCTCGCGCCGAGCTACGAAAGGATTACCGTGGATGTCGACCCCACTCGCGTTTCTCCCCAGTTCGTCTTCGATGCAGTGGCACCATCAATCTGGCCGCAGTCTATCCTCAGAGGCTGCTATAAGCGTTTGTTGTCAAAGGAGTGTAAAACAGTCTTGCTGAGTAATCTCCCCTTCGTACAACCTGCAGGTAATCGTGAAGGCGGCTGTTCCAAAAACTGGCTCGCATACTAGAACGCCCAGCAGACAAGGTTTGAGACGCAGTCGGTCCCCCAGCCCAATAGAGCTCCTGTGATCAAAAGGAATTCTTTTCCTTTTCGTCCCAATTGTAGCCTTGACGAGTCTGAATATGGTTGCAATTCATTGCTGGATCGCGACAACCATCTGTGTCCCTCCATCATTCTAGATGAAAAGACTGCTGCGGTTAGAAAAGGCGACTCGCATGTCATCAGATACAGCGAAACTTTTGCTAAGGTAAGCAACTTCTCTGGCATGCGCTAAACTTCTTTAATTCAATATTTTGAAAACTTCATACTACGCTTCTTGCTGTAGTGCCACGTGCGGAGGTTTGCATCTGGTGAGCGTTCCAAATCGCTGGTTAACACCGTTATTACTACAAGAAGGCAAAGACAGCCATTTCGGCAGGCATCGAGATTGGATCCCGAGGTCGAGGCCAGGATTCGCGAGGTCATGAATGCTTTTGCTGATTCGCTGATAGACAACACTCCGGGCTTGTCTCCCCCTAGGGACGATCCGTCTCCCCCAGTGGCTGCTGCACCAAGAGCGAAGAGGCCCAGACTAAGAGGAATTACGATTTCTTCCCCTAGAAGCGCTCCAACTTCCCCTCCTGCTATTTTTTGGACGAAATAATAACTGAATATTAGTGCATGTTTGTCAGAATTAACTGGTCTACTGTTCTCCTGCTTTTATTTATTTTTATTAAATTTTTGCATTAAGTAATATTTTTATTAAATTAATACTTTATTATATTTTTATTTCTAATTTGCATTTATTTATACGTAACATTACGAGAGCTGTGTAGTCATCAACATTACAATTTACAATTTACATTACTATTTGAGTTACAATTTACAATTGCATATATTACTATTTGAGATGCCCTAACCTGGATCCTCATCACTGTCTATACTGTGTACATGAGTTGTGTAGTCATCTACCAAAGGCTCCATGTTGAAGTTCTCAAGGTTTTACTTATGGTGCTTTTGTGATAACCTGTAGAAAGCATATTCTAATCCCCCCTCTGTTCCATTTAAGTCTGGTCAGTCTCTTCTTCATGGGTCTTGATGTTAAAATTCCCTTTTGGAGGGAAACCTTGTCTTATGTTGCAAGATCACTCTATACCTTTTAGTTTCTTCTGTAAATGCACTAGTTGTGACCTGTGAGAAAATTTAGAGATACTCAAAAGAAAAACATATGAAGCAATAGCAACTTCTTTGTGTGCATCACATGATAGTTGGGTTGGAAATCCAAAACCTATGGGATTAATGCACGCGATGGTGGATGAACCATATAATGCAGCGACCTATTTGGTTTCTGAATACTATGGTATATGAACCATCAAGCCCAGCATTGAATAGATTTTAAGACTAACAAGCCAGCTTTATTTTTGATGATTGTCTGTATGAATGAAAGGTGGAGTGAAATGGACATGGCTCTAGGCTGTGCTTTTATACAAATTTTGGAATCTGGGGGGTTAGGAGAAGATGTAGAGTTACAAGATGGATAGGTTGGGGGTTAGTGGAGGATAATAAATACTGGTTTAATGATGTGATTTCAGAGAAATATGTGCTGCATGGTTTCATGATTAGTGCAGCTTACTAGGTATAGGTTCATGAACCACCTCATAGATTAGGGGTCGCAATGTTATCTCTGTAACATGTTTAATTTAAATGATGAATCTAATTAATGAATCAACTGCTTGGAAAGTTATGAATGATGCATGTGGTAATTATTTTGACACGTTGAGGTCGTGATGATATTGATCTATCGAATTCACTCATTCAAGCTGTTAGAGTGTATAATGCATGGTAAGGCAAATTATTTTTGCAGCCTGCTGTGATCATCTCTTTCGGCTACAATTCACTCTTTCTAGCCGAAAGAGTGTCATGATATGCATGGCAAGGCAAAATTCTTTTGCATCCTCTGATCATCAATCTATTATCTGTTTTTCATGAGTACATATCTGAACCTCTTTCCATATTAAATATATGTGTGTGCCCCCCATCAATAACAAAATTAGTACTGTTGTCTTGTCGTTAAGAGTTTGATTTGTGAAACATAGGCCTAGGGTTCGATTCTTGGTAGTCAAATGTTTTTTGACAAATAAACACCGCATTTTTTAAGAAGAACAACCTTTTTAATATACACAATTACCAATTAAATTTATTTCATTAATAAGCCTAAATATTGCAAAAAGAAAATTACCCATTAATAAAGACAACCGGCCATACATATGTAGAAAACAAAATATTAGCAACAATAAGAGAAAGATAAGAGAAAAATTCCAGAAATAGAAGTCTGGTCCGCATTGTCCTATTTGAGTTCTCCATCTGTCGGGGCCTCTGTTGGTTCATGCTTGTGTGAAACCGTTCGCCCGATAGCCCCCTTGTATCTCTTTTTTATTGGGAAAAAAAATTCAGTTGTTCCTTCATAGAATTCGATAGGCCCAATCAACCTATAATCGTCAATCTTTATCTGCTCAATTTGCTTGATTCTCCATTCAGTCTCTTTTATTTTCTGCCAGCTTTCCTCCAATGCAGTTTGCCTCTTCTTATACAACATCACTGAAGGGGAGTCCTCGCTCCTTGAATCTGAATCCGATGAATCAGAGATGAATATTGGAGCATCCTTATTGGAACCCGGCAGCCCTGTGAAAGGACTGGTAACCTCCTCCTCTTTATGCAAGCGTGGTAATGAGATTTTGGGGACTGGAATTTGATGGAGTCTTGGAGAAGTGATTTAATTTTCTGTTACTATTTAGAAATGGATGTTTGAGATTAAATAGAGTTAATCAGCTGTAAGTTTCTCTTCTTTTTCCTCCTCATTGAACGTGCAATTAATTGATTAATTGGCTTCCTGTACAATAATGTTGTTGAATGAGGAAGTTTGGGGAATTCGAACAGTTACTTCACAAATTGTTTGTGCATGGTCATGATGATTAGTGGTTTATAGGGTTTATTATGATGTCCTTCATTCTCGCTGCTTATTTCCATGTAGTACTCAACTGGGCCTCTTCATGATAATTATAATCTACTTCATTCTAATTGTTTGCACTCTAATGATTCCCATTTTGTCATTACTATTTACTATATGGATTTTACTATTGAAATCTCGTGTCTTATCAATGTCCTGGTCCAAATTACTTCATTTTCACTCTCACGCTCATTTTCGATAATGGTTGTGCTCTTTGTGGAATTTCGCAGAGGTAAACATTGTTTCTTTTATTTTGTTGATCCAAAATTTTCACATCAACGTAAAATGAATAAAGAAAACTAAATACTGTATTTCCCATCACCTGTTGCAGGTAACATCTCCTGGTTATAGAACATTAATCGATTGTATGAGTGGGCACTGTTAGGACTTTCGACAGAGGTAAACATCTTTTAGTGCCACCTTTAGTATCCTTCAAGTCCACTCTCTTCTTGATGTTGATGTTCTCGTTTGGAGAGAAACCTTATCTTATGATCGCGCAATATAGCTTTTAGAGTAACTACTGTTAGGATGCTTTAGTTGTGACATGTGAGAAAATTTAAAGCGAGTAAAAAGAAAAACATGTGAAGTAATAGCACTAAAATGCAGCGTCTTTTTGTGGTTATTCCATGCATTAAAAGAAAGCTGGGTTGGAAGTCCAAAACCTATGGGGTTACTGCATAGTATGGTTCATCGATCATCGAATACAACAACATATTGGGTTGGGGCGTACTATGGTAGATGAACCATAGACGCAGAAACCCAATAGATTTTAAACGCCCTGCCAGCTTCATCTGTGATGATTCTCCGTGCCCGGGTGGTGGTAGACGATATTCTAAGTATCTCATTGTGTTGCTAGAAACAATCACAAAAAAGCTAGTTGCCACCTCCAACAACTTCTTTATGATTGTTCAAGCATCACAATGCTACTTAACGGAATTGCCATCAACATGCTTACCCAAAATCTAAACTTTATCTGTATGGATGAAAGGTTGAATGAAATGGACAAGGTTGTAGGCTCTGCTTTTATACACAGCTTGGAATCTGGGGGGTTAGGAGAAGATGGTGAGTTATAAGATGGGTAGGTGGGTAGGAGGTTAATGGAGTTTAGTAAATGCTGGTTTAAAGATGTGGTTTCATATCAAAATTACCACTGGTTTAATGAGTAATGCAGGTCACTAGGTATAGGTTAAAGATGAACCTCATTGATTAGGTGTGGCAATGTTCTGAAAATAGTTTTAACATTGTTTCTTTTATCTTGTTGATCCACAATTTTCACATCAATGTAAAATGTATAAAGAAAACTAAATACCGTATTTTCTATCACCTGTTGAAGGTATTATTTCCAGGTTACAGAACATTAATCGATATTATGAGTACATATACGTACTATAGTGGGCACTGTTTGGACTTTCGCCAGAGGTAAACAACTTTCGGTTTCCCCTTTCATTTCCTCCAGTCTATTCTTGATGTTGATATTCCCTTTTGGAGGGAAACTTTGTGTAGTTCCATTCTGAATATCTCATTGTGATGTGTGGAACAAGCACAAAGGCACAGCCAGCTCCAAGAGTGACACGTTCCAACTGCAAGTGTACAGCTGTCGTGTGTAGTAATAAACCGGAAATCCGGGTTGTCGAACCCAAAAGACTTTGTTTAAATTAATTATTATTCTAAACCTTATGTGGGTACGTCGCAATTTGTGTTTGATCTAATTCTACTAAAATAAACGCAATATTCTCAATTAACCAAGAGAAATAGTTCACGATTAATAAAGAATGAATTTTAGGGTTTTTGTAATTGTGCACAAGAGATTCCGGCAGGGAGAACTCTGTGTACACCGTACGTAGAGGATCGGAAATGGCACAGGAAGAGTTAGGTTGTGTGTTGGGAGAGAGTAAGGCAGTAGTAATGTTTGAGAGAGAGACAGGGGTTTGGCAGAGCTTCCGCGTATGTCTGGTGTGTCCTCCTTTGTATGGAAAGGCTAACGTCCTATATATAACGGAGAATGTGACCGTTGCAGTGTGGATAATGCGCCCATCAATGGAGGCTTAATTAGCTTAACCACAACGTCACGTTCGTCCGCGTATATAGGGACCGTTAGAGCATGTTATGCGCGAATACCGGAACCGTTATGGGGTTGACCAGGTTTGACCGGATTGACCGGGTTTATGGAGCTCGTGCCATAAATCTCTCAAAAGCAGTTACTAAAGGTCGCGCGCGGGCTTGGCTCGCACGCGACAGGACTTACTCTAGCCTCCAAACCACTAAGTCCCTACAAGTCCCGTGCGGTGGTATGCGAGGGCTCTGTCTCGCAGCCCCCACATGGATCAGCGCGGCTGGTGATCCAGTGTGTGTGGAGCAAAATATGGTGTGCTGGATGGTTGCCACGTGGCCAAGATCTGTCAGCTCAGAAAGCACTATCTACATTAGCCCCCTTTGTGCGCGTGAAGACTCATAACCGGATAGACTTCCATGCGCAGAAACCAACGCACGCGTCGCCGCCACGCACCAATTCAAATATGAGTAAGTTCAGCCCCCGTGCGTGCCATTATGACCTAAAACCCCTAGAGTCGTGCCGTCTGGCCTTTAGGGTTTTAGGCGTGACGTCAGGTTGTCCTGTGATTGAGCGATTCGACAGTGACGGTTGCGATTCGACTACTGAAAGGACGCAACCCTTCCTTATTTTTGGATAAATACTCTGTACTCTCCATTGTTGCAAAGCATCACTTCTTTCTCTTAAAGTGAATGATACCCGGAAGTCTTCAAGAGCAGATTCAGATAATCAATCACCAGTTCAAAATTGCAAATCGTCTTCTTCAATTGTCTTCATCCAAGCAAGCTTTACAGAAACAAGGTTGGCCTTGTTCAATTTTGATTTAATATGCTAGTATATGCTTTGAACTGTGTTGGATCTGCAAACCCGCGACATATTATCTGCTGAAAACTTATGAAGAAGCTCCAATCCTTGAATCCAATTTCGATTTAATCCCCCAATGATAAGGGCCTTGAATGTAGGGTTTTTGAAATCCCTGACAATGCAAACAATTCCAATCTCTAATTTCTGAAATTGGTACCAGACTGTTCATCTTTCTTCCAATAGATCTTGAATCTCGAAATCCAAACTGAAGTGTGCATATTTCTCCCCCCTTTTTTCTTGCTTTTCCGCAGGAATGGCAAAGACAAAAGGAACTAGACCCACTAAGGAGGACGAAGAAATACCTGATCTTCCGCAAGCTCTATGGAGAAAAGCCCCCTATCTGGGTGGCAAAGACTTCTACCATGCTAGGGTTAAAGCAAAGAAACTGCCTACCCCTGTCCCTGGGGAAGGATTGCAAACATTAACCCCTCCAGTTAACTCGGCCTTGCTCGAATTGATTGGCTCCGAAGACGTGGTTCGATTGGGAGTCGAAAATGGGTACTTCCCGTATACTGCCATTTCCACCCAAGCTTTTGTTCAGAAATTGGACTACATGGATGAGTGGATCGACCATGTATTAACTCATCACACCATGACTCTAAATGATGCTGGCGTATACTTCGCAGTTGGTGCTATGAAGGGTGCTGCCGTGAAGCTGGACCAGTCCATGCTTCTAAACCTTCTTTCCCGCTACTCGCCTGCGACTCACACATTTCACTTTGCTGAGTTCGAGGCTGCCCCCACGCTCGAGGACGTGCACATGCTGTATGATCTGTCTCCCATGGGTGAAGTGGATCCTTTGAGTCCCTTGAGAACGGATGCGGAGATTGCTTTGTACACGCAGATGGAGGAGTGCTTGTCAGAAGTAAAGAAAATTTCCACCTGGTGGACCACTACAGAAATCCTTCCTGAGTGGCAGTTGGTTGACACATCTGCGAAAAACACTTGGAACAAGTGGGTGCAGTACTTTTTCCGTGATTATGCAAATAGCAGCATCACCAAGAAGCTTCTGAGTCAAAACCCAAAGGCTAAGAACTATGTGGATGGCAAGGGTTATCACTTGAACCTATGCGCCTTCCTCTGCGCCTGGTTGTCGAGGTACTTAATCGATGGCCAACCGCACGATGGGGTCTTCTATCACGTTCTGCCTCTTGTTGTGAAATTGGCTCTCGGCCAGAAAGTCGCAGTCGGTCCCTTGGTCTTGGGCACACTGTACTACAGACTGGATCAGCTGGTCCTGGCCATGAAGGAATCGCGTGGCCGCCTCGACATACTGACTTACATCAACATTGCCTTCTTGACAATGTGGGTCTTTGAGCGATGGCCTTCCTATGCCCCGGTTTCTTCTAAGCCCAACAAGTGGTGTCCCCCAGGCGCGGTGGAGGAACGTAACAGCGGCAGAGCTGCGAGGTGGTTCGGAACAAACTACCCCAAGTGCGTATGGAGTCTGATATGCGATAATCGGGAAGAGTTTATAGCCAGGCCCTATACCATGCGTATTGAAAACGTGCGATGGTTTCCAAAACTGTATCCTTCTAAGGGTGTTATCTTCTGAGAAGAGCTCCTTTTCGAAGGTGGAGAGCATTTCCATGAGCGCTATCGCGAATTCTTTTGCTGGTGCCTGCGAGGTTCCCTTCCTGCTCTCGCGGAGCATGTACGTGAGCTCGCGCCGAGCTACGAAAGGATTACCGTGGATGTCGACCCCACTCGCGTTTCTCCCCAGTTCGTCTTCGATGCAGTGGCACCATCAATCTGGCCGCAGTCTATCCTCAGAGGCTGCTATAAGCGTTTGTTGTCAAAGGAGTGTAAAACAGTCTTGCTGAGTAATCTCCCCTTCGTACAACCTGCAGGTAATCGTGAAGGCGGCTGTTCCAAAAACTGGCTCGCATACTAGAACGCCCAGCAGACAAGGTTTGAGACGCAGTCGGTCCCCCAGCCCAATAGAGCTCCTGTGATCAAAAGGAATTCTTTTCCTTTTCGTCCCAATTGTAGCCTTGACGAGTCTGAATATGGTTGCAATTCATTGCTGGATCGCGACAACCATCTGTGTCCCTCCATCATTCTAGATGAAAAGACTGCTGCGGTTAGAAAAGGCGACTCGCATGTCATCAGATACAGCGAAACTTTTGCTAAGGTAAGCAACTTCTCTGGCATGCGCTAAACTTCTTTAATTTAATATTTTGAAAACTTCATACTACGCTTCTTGCTGTAGTGCCACGTGCGGAGGTTTGCATCTGGTGAGCGTTCCAAATCGCTGGTTAACACCGTTATTACTACAAGAAGGCAAAGACAGCCATTTCGGCAGGCATCGAGATTGGATCCCGAGGTCGAGGCCAGGATTCGCGAGGTCATGAATGCTTTTGCTGATTCGCTGATAGACAACACTCCGGGCTTGTCTCCCCCTAGGGACGATCCGTCTCCCCCAGTGGCTGCTGCACCAAGAGCGAAGAGGCCCAGACTAAGAGGAATTACGATTTCTTCCCCTAGAAGCGCTCCAACTTCCCCTAGTAGAATATGAAATTTCAAATAAAGCCATATGAGAGTAGTGACTTTGAGAGCTTGTATGTGCCGGGTGGGTTTTGTTTCGGGTGGCCGCCGTGGCCGTTTTGTCCACGGCGTGCATTGTTATCGGGTACTCTTTTCAATAAAATATCGGGTTCTGCCCTTGGAGGTAGCTAGCGGGTTCGTTACGAATTCCTTAGTGAACCACGTTAAATATCTGTCTCGTTCTTGTTTTGCTTTTGTCGTTCTTGCTCAAATACCCCCAGGTTATAAAAACCTGGTAGCAGAGCTCTGAAATAGGAGTTCTGTTACAACAAACTGGTATCAGAGTGGGGGCTCCAAGATCCGGATAGAACTCAAAGCTAGGGTTTCGCAATTCAGGTGGAGCAGGCTATCGGGAAGTTGGGTTTCGAGATTCCGCCAAGAACGATGTCAGGTTTGGTGATCAAGATCGATCTGTTCGTGAGAGAGAAGCAAGTACACCCACCATCTAAAGCCACGCAGAGGGGGCTATCTGGGCTCCTGTCGGAGAAATATGGCGCGCATCTGATTAGGCATGCAAGGGATCTGGCAAATCCAGCACGCATTCGGTATTGGCGCAAATTTGGCGGTTCACGCGCATCTGGCGTACTGGTGATTGACGTTCTTTCGCAATCCGGCTCCCGGCGTGGAGCATCAGGCGTGTGAACTGATTCTTGTTCTGGCTCATGCGTTGCAGGAACTCGTTGGAGTTGGAGAATCGGCATGGAGCATCTGGCGCGTGAGATTTCAGGCACGTGCATCTGATCCTCGTTCTGGCGTGCATTATGCACGAGTTTTGGTTCTGGCATGCATCTGGTCTTTGGAGCGTGTACCATGACACGCATTGAGCTCGCATCTGGTGCGATCTGTTTCTGGCAAGCATCTAGCGCATTTGAGGCATACGGGGCACATCAGGCATGGCAAATGTTGGGGCACTCATCGCTAAGTGCATCGGGTCTGGTAGTGATATCTGGAAATTATGTCATGATGCATCTGTTCTGTACTCGATCAGACATAGCATTCACTGTTAGTGTGGTTAGTCATTTTATGGCTCATCCAGGTAGGGACCATTGGCAGGCGGTGAAGCGTATATTCAGGTACCTTAAGGGTACGTCAGACATTGGCCTATGCTATGGGTCACGTGAAAACATCTTGGTAGCTGGTTTCTTGGATGCGGACTATGCAGGGGATATTGATTGTCTCTTGTCTCCCGTGTCTGCCTTCTTCTTTGTCTTATTAGGGCTTCCAATCAGGATTCCCTTCTATTTCTCTTGAGTTGCTTCTACTGCCTTCTTCTTCTTGCTTGACACAGGGGTATGATCCTTCTTAGAATTCTTATTTGGAGGAGGAGGAGCCGTGTCTTCTACAGTAGAAGAAGCTAACAGTCCAGAATCAGGATCACTTCTCAAGGATCTCAAGAAGAAGAAGAAAGCTAAGAAGACAGCCATTCCCGAGACTCTGACTGATGCTAACTTGTTGGAAGGAGAAGGTGAAGCTGCTGAAAATTTGGTACCATATGGGTTTTTCTTTCTGGTTTTTTGCTTTTTATAATCTCTCTCCATAATCTTAGAGTGTTTTGTACACCTTCCTTTCAACCACCCATTTCTTATTGTTACCAATAATTCAATATTTTACATTTGACAAATCCATATGGAAAAAGCAATGGCTTTTTTCCCCTTCTGTCCGCGAAAGGCTATTACAATAGAGAATCAACAAACATCTAATTATCTTAGGCTTCATGACAGGCCAAAGAAGAACGATCCACTGACAGGTCCAATAAAGGACATCCTAAACGCCGGGCCCTGTTTAAATATCGTTGTCTCACTGCCACCTGAAAGCATAAAATCTAAAATCTCACATTAGCATACAGGGTTATCACTGCATGTTACTTACATAATCAATCAAAGCATTGACACATATGTTCATAAAATTTCAATTTTATCTAACTTTTCTTCAACACAACAAACAGAGGTTGTCAATGGTCTTTATAAGCTTCATACTCCTTAGCTTTTTCCTTTTTGACAGAACACATCAGATTCCTGGATTTCATATAGAACGTATCTCTGAAAGCAGGATTTTTATCTAGCTCAATGGTCTTTCTTCCACCTAGAAAATGGTTTTAGTTTCAGACAGTTCGGAACTATAGAACACCGACTTCTTATTAAGCATTCAAAGAGCATCATGCTTTTCCGAAAAAGCAATCTTATTTTTGCCAAATTAAGTTTGTATTGAACGGTTCGAGTGACAGCACTATGTTGTGTAAACTTTGTGTGATAGACAGCCCACCAAACAAAAAGAAACTCAAAGAAAAAATGACTTGTTTTACTTCACTCTTGCACAGTAGTCACATTTCCTCTGAGTCAACCCTCCTCCAACACTAATTTTTTCCCTTATTTATGTTCCCCTTTCCTTTCAAATAACACCTTTTGTGTATAATCTCCTAACACCAATCACACTGACCATTGAATAAAATAAGTGTTGTTTTCTCCGAACCCGTGAAGCCTACCTTATCTTTTTCAACAATGTATTTGAAAGGGAACAAATCCACATTCACTCTCAATTGTGATTTTTAAGAATCTCTTTAAGCTCGAGTAGTTTGACCTGTAACTTACCCAGAGACTTATAAATACCAAATCTTCCCACCCACCCATTCAAGCATTGCATTGCATTGCCTTCCATTCACTTTGTAAGATCTTACTATTATGAATCCAAAGTACAGTGTTTACCACAAAGTATAACGTAAAACATGACAAGAAGTTAGCAGCATTGGGCCTAGTCTCCTCTTCTATTCCTCAACGCCTTTTTTTACTGCATTATAGGTGAATTCTATAGTTATCGGCTATGGCTCCTAACTCTGATAGTGAAACTGAAATAAAATTGATGTACGCAAGCAGCATGGCCTCTCAGGGACAGGGTTAGTCATACATTCACAAAGGTGGAGTCCCACCAAAGCAAAATCTTGTCCGGGAGATCAAGAACACTGTGAAAGAAACATTCTTCTCAGAAGTACCTCTCCGTCACTTCAAGGATCAGTCCAAGTCCAGGAAACTCATCCTTGGACTGCAAGCTATGTTCTCCATCTTTGAATTGGCTTAGAGTTACAGTTTGGAAAAATTTAAAGGCGACTTAATCGCACGATTTGCCACAGATCAATCAGTCCAATATTAGTGACTGAGTTTGTTCTCTTTTTGAGGGACCAACTGTCACTGGAGGAGAGCTACTTCCCCTAAGGTACTTCATCCGGCATTAGGATATTGTTCATTAAACTACCAAAACACGTATACACTGTTTCTGTAGTCTTACATTCACTCATATTTGTATACTCTGTACTTGCAAGAACATTCTCATGGTGCTTCATGTAGTAACACAATGGTAATCTATCTTTGGATATAGAGTATGTTTTTTCCCTTCAGCGCTCCACTCATTGTGCTATTCTCTTCAGGTTCAAGATCCAATTTTTGGCTTCTCTTGCGCTGCGTCTTGGAATAACTCACCGGTCGAGGTTATTTCTGCTTTGGTAACCTGAAATAACAACCCTCTTGATTGCTTCCAGTTTTGAGTAAATTTTATCGCCTTTTTGTGCCATTTGTGTATTTAGTCTGTGATAATCTTTTGAATGGTAATCGAGTTCCCTAGATTTGTTTAAGAATCTAAACAATATACCAAACTATGTAAACTTAATGTACCAAGCTATGCTGATTTCTCTTTTTATCTACATCCTTCACTGAGAAAGTTTTGTATGTTGCCCGGTTTTCAATTTTAGGCAAATTCTTTTTTCTCAAATATTTGATACATGAGGTACTTCAAGTCTTCAACTGCTTGAGTATCTTCCACTTTCCAATCTAGAGGCAGGTTAATTCCATATGAACTTATGTCTCTGATCGAAATGATTTCTACCACTATCTTATGATTCTTTTTTTTCATCGTTTGCAGGCTTTAGCGTCGCTGGTATAGGTTTAGGGCATCGAAGGACCCAGATAAGTACTGGACGGTGATTCTGGACACTTGATTAGTAGCTGGTTTCTGGGCACTTGATTCCTCTAGATGTAATAGTTTTTGAACTTTGAAACGCAAGCTACTTGTTTTGTTAACTTAATACTGCTTTCATTTATACGACTCCATGTGTAACGACATCACGAGTAGCTTGTCTAAGTATAGTGTAGTAGTACTTTATGTCGTGTTTAAGAATTCAAGACTTATGTAATGTTTATTAGTATTGTTTTATGGATGTTTAAGCTTATGATCTCCACTAACACTGTAAGTTCACAGGTTTCACAGGCTTGAAATACATAGCTATTTCAAGGCCTTGAATCAGTTTTCAAATCCATGAACCAGAGATTTCACAGGCTTGAAATAGCAGGCCTTGAAACAATGTTAGCAGGCCTTCAAACTGTTAGACCTGTATGCACATTGTAAGGGAGAGTATTTCTGGATACTTCTGATCTTATTCTAACGCTCTCACCCCTATATGCGATCTGTTATTTCTTGATAATGACAAAACAAAAGGATTTTGATTCACATAGACCTCATCTGTTTAACCTCTTTGACTTAGTTTTGGAGGGAAATTTTATTTCCTATTTTGCAGGATTGGTTTCCTAACCTGGATTCTGCAGAATAGGAAACATTGAGAGAATGTGATTATGTGATCAATCAAACACTCTTGACAGCTTCCCAATCTTTTTAAAGACAAGATCAGAACAATATATCTGAATATTATGATCAACTATCCGTTGGAGAAGGCTGTATAAATAGAGATCATTTTGAAGCAACAAGATCAACACACAACGGGAAAAAAGAGAGAAACATTTCTGGATTGACAAACATCAAATTAGCACATCATTATCCCAATCCAACTCACAGAAGATCACTGCATTCTTCACTGCAGTTTTACACTTCCACCGTTCTTCTGACTTGTACTCAATTTGTATATCTCTTATATTACTACTATCTCTTATTCTCAAGGATTGTTCAAAGTGAACAATAGAGAATTCTTATTCAATCAGTTATCTAGAGAAGGTACTAGATAGGTTAGAGAGAACCACAAGCTGTAACAGAGTAAGGCATATCTCTGTTCTTGAGATCTAGGGCTTAGCTTTTGATTAATAAGAATTGTGTTGAAAATATTGCAGGGAGAAGATCCCTGAGGTAGAGATGTAGGTCCAAGTGGACTGAGCTCTATAAATCCTGTGTCTCTTGCATTTAAATTTTCATTCTCATACTTAGTTTTTACAGCATTCAAACTAGTCTGTTTTCAAGGTTTTGAAACTCTTTTCAAGGCCTTGAAAATGACTCGTCTGCTTCTTTACTTAAACTATTTCATTCCAAAGGCTTGAAACTGTTTTCAAGGCCTTGAACTTCATTGCTCTTCACAAAAACTCTTATCTTTGCAAGTTTTACAAAGAGTTGGCATACTCTATTCACCCCCCCCTAGAGTATATGTGTTGCATATCCATCTGCATACTCCACTTTCAATTGGTATCAAAGCTTGTATCACTGTATAGATTTAACCATCTAGTGATCTTGAGTACTGCAGGTGATGGTGGTTTCTCACAGGGAAGAGCTGCTAACACACCTCCTCTATTTTATGGTAATAATTTTGCTCACTATAAAAGCTCTAATGAAAATGTTCATCATTGATCAAGACATAGAGCTATGGACCATTATTCAGAATGGACCTCACACTTTCTATACAGAGAAAGATGGGATTAAAACTCCCAAATCTGAGTACTCTCTCTCTCTTCATGTGAAATAGAACAATTCTCTAAAAATTTCAAAGCTATTAACATCTTGTATTGTGCTTTGAGTACAGATGAATTCAACATGATTTCAGGCTGTATGACTGCCAAAGAGATCTGGGATAAGCTTGTGGTGACATTTGAAGGAACCAGTCATGTCAAGCAAACCAAGATCAACAACTACCTCATACAATATGATTTGTTGAAAATGAATGCAGATTCGTCAATCAGAGACATGTTCAAAAGGTTCACAGACATAGTCAATAACCTTAATTCACTTGGAAATCATATTTCCAATGAAGAAAAGGTGAGGAAGATTCTGAGAAGTCTTCCAAAGGCAAGACTACTGCAATAGAGACAGCTCAAGATCTCTCATCACTCCAACTTGATGACCTACAAGGGAAGCTTTTAACACATGAAATGTCCATTAATGAAGCTATTGGAGAGCTACCAGAAGGTGTCAAGAACTTAGCACTCAAGGCCAAAGAGAATGAGATAATTGAAAGCCTTGACACTGAGGATGATGAAGAAGATTCATTTTCCTTGATTTCCAAATCCGTGAACAAAATCCTCAAGATGAATAAAAAATTTGGAAACAAAGACTTCAACAGAGAAAGACACAGATCATCCAGTAGCAAGGACTACAAAGGAAAGTATTCTTCACAAAATAATAAATCAAAAGTCATGAATGTGAGTGTGGTGATGCACGACACTTGATTAGAGACTGTCCACACAAGAAAAGCAAGAACTTCCAGAAGAAATATCATTAGAAAAGAAAGAAAGCTATGTTAGCTTCATGGAGTGATTCAAATACCTTAAGTGACTCTGAATCTGAAGAAGAACATGCCAACCTATGCTTCATGGCTAAGCATGATGAAAGTTCTGAAAAGAACATTGAGGTAATGGTAACCAATTTGATTTCAAAGCCTGAAGAAGCCCTCTCAGATTATCTTAGAACAATGCTTTTAAATGAAGAGGAATATCTGAAGGAGATTAGATTTTCGAAAGAAAAAGTTCATGAGCAAGCAAAAGAGAATTTACAACTTGTGTCTCTGAATCAGAATCTTGAAATTTCTCCGAAGAAAACTGACAGTGATTTCAAGGCCTTGAAAACCAGTTTCAAAGCCTTCAAAACACAAGTCAAGGAAGTAGTCACTGAGAACTCTCTACTGAGTGATAGCCTTGTCTATTAAGACATAAAGTTGATGAATTTGATAAACAAAAGACTACTCTTACTGAGAAACTTCAAGAATCTGAATTAGTCAATGCCAAGCTTGCAGGGCTAGAACACAAGTTGAACTTGATTCTTGGAGAAAGTTCAAATCTTGTTCACAAAACTGTTATTGGATACAATCCAAATTTTCCAAGAAAGAACAATATTAGATTTGTGAAAGCGGGAAACAAAACCTCTCCTAAGTGTCATTTATGTAATAAAATTCGTCATGTTAAGATTACTTGTCCTTTCAGAAGAAGAGACCCTCACATAATGAGGAACACATTCCCATTTCATCTGAAAGGGAAACTAACACAGATTTGGGTTCCTTAAGAGGTCCGACCACCCAACATGGTTGATCCTGAGTATGAGTCCAAATTCCATACTTGGTATAACAGCTGGGTAAGGCAGTGATTGGTGTTTGTAGGTTGTCACCAATGTCAAAGAACATATGTGGTTTATGGACACTGGTTTCTCAAGACACATGAGTGGAAAGAGATCTCTATTCTCAGAACTGAAAAAGCAATCAGAATGTTCAATTATACTTGGTGTCAAAGGCAAATGCAACATTCTTGGTATCGGTAAAGTTGGTACATATTCTGAAAACTCAATTTCAAATGTATATCTAGTTGATGGCTTGAAAATTAACTTTCTTAGTGTATCTCAACTTTGTGACAATGGTAATAAGGTTATCTTTGGTAAAGAGAAGTGTGTGGTGCAGAATGAGAAATCAAGCAATTGCATTCTCACAACCTCTAGATCAAACAATGTTTATACTTTTCAAACTAAAAAAGTTGCAGGTAAAAGCTTGAAGTGCCTCAATGCCTTGAAAGAGGATTCAAAGCTTTGGCACAGAAAGCTTGGTCACATTAGCTTACATACCTTGAACAAGTTGATCTCCAAAGATCTGGTAAGAGGATTACCATCTATCAAGTTCAAATATGATGAAGTATGCAAAGCTTGTGCTCAGGGTAAGCAGACCAGAAGCTCATTCAAGCCAAAGAGATTGTAAGTTCTACTAGACCTATTGAATTACTTCACATGGATCTATGTGGTTCTATCAGGACTCCAACTCCAAAAGGTAAGAAATATATGCTAGTTATTGTAGATGACTATTTTAGATTTATCTGGGTTATGTTTCTTAAAGAAAAACATGAATTCCTCTCTGAATTTTCAAAGCTTTGCAGAGAACTTCAAACCATGAAAAACATACCTATTGCTTCAATCAGAAGTGATCATGGTAGAGAGTTTGATCAATTAGAATTTGATTTGTTCTGTGTTAAGCATGGTACGCCTCACAATTTCTCTGCTCCTAGAACTCCTGAACAAAATGGAGTTGTTGAAAGAAAGAACATGACTCTTGAATATATGTCAAGAACAATGCTTTTAGAAAACAAGCTGCCAAAACAATATTGGGCAGAAGCTGTGAATACAACAAATTTCATTTTGAACTGGTGCTTGATTAGAAATATCTTGAATAAGACCCCCTATGAAATCTTTAAAGGGAGAAAGCCAAACATTTCATACTTTAAACCCTTTGCTTTCACATGTTTTGTCCACAACAATGGAAAGGACAACTTGGGTAAGTTTGATGCAAGAAGTGATGAAGGTATCTTTCTTGGTTACTCTCTGACTAGCAAAGCTTATAGAGTTTATAATAAAATAACCAAGCTAGTTGAAGAAAGTATTCATGTTATTTTGATGAAATCTTTGATGGTTCTTTGAGTGAAAGTTTTGCAGACTTGAATTTGAACAAGCATGAATCAGAAGAAGAGGCTGAAAACTCACTTGGTTTCAAGAAAGGCTCAAAAGGAAACAAAAGACATTTTCAAGACCTTGAAAATAGGTCTCAAGGCCTTGAAAGTAAAGATCAAAGTCTTGATAAGGATGATCAGAAAGACATCAGTGATTAGGCCACTAATTCAAGACCAGAGAAGCTTGAATTTAAGTTTCGTGGAAAGTAAATTGATGAAGAGGATAAAATTCGGCGGAGTTGTGATTACCCTTTTCGCGTTCGTATTCAAGGATGACATCTTCAAAAACATAACCTCTTTTGTTTGCTTCCGCTAGGGCAATTGCAGTTTCGCCGTACTTATTCTGCATATTAACATCAGCCCCAGCATGAACAAGTAAATGGAAAGCCTCTAGATTGTCAGCTGCTGCAGCAACCATTGCTGATGTAAACCCATCAGCGTCCTGTGCGTTAAGATCAGTTGCTGAATGATTGACTAGTTTTCTCATTGCTTCAATGTCATTGGCTATTGTGACGAACAATAGGGGAGAAAATATTTTCGCATTGCTCGAGTGAACAACCTTCCCTTCCATTATTATGTCTAGAACTGCTTGTTGGAAGCCAAGACTCCATTGTACTGTTGTAGCAATAGACTCAGCAGACTGACCGGCTAAATTAACCATACCAAAATCAGCACCTGCCGCGGCTAGAATTTTAAAGCAACTTTTGTTCTTGTATCTCGCGCAAATCATGATTGCAGTATCGCCGGCATCTGTTTTGGAGTTGATGTTACAGCTGCCACAGATTAGGCTTTGGAGGACTTTTTCTGCACCTAATCTGGATGCCAAATGAACTGGGAAGATCTTTGATTTTGTTTCCCCGGTTATTTGAATTGGGAACTCTATATCAGCATGACAACTAAGAAGCACATCAACTGCGCTCGCGTTGTTGCATAAGATGGCATGGTGGAGAATGGTCCTCCCAAGATGAGGGACATTTGGGGGGAGGTTTTTAAGCAGCATTTGCAAGATAGAGCCACTGGATTCAAAATACTCCACGGCACACCACGTCGCAGAGTAAGGCTCGGCTAACCCTGCACCAACTCGAAACTCTTCCCCAGTAGCCGTATCCCACGACCAAGCTCCCAGCCTAACTTCAATGTCTGTCCTGATGCCAACCTTCAATTCATCATGATAAGGTATAATTGCATGTTAGGCCGTGGTAGACAAGTTACCTAAACAGGTGACTGATAATATAACTCCATTTTATACGTCAACATCAACTAGTTTTTTACAGGTTTTGCGAAGACAATACCTGGAGCAGCATTCTGACCGTTGAGATCTGTCTGCTTACGATTGCAGCAACAAGTGCATTGCAGTCAACGTTACTATGCAGAGATGGCTTGGAGGATCTAAGCAGGACTCGGGCATTCGCATTTGGATCCACTCCACACTACCAAAAATTAAAAGCAGTCGTGTTATCTTACTGTAAAACTTGGAAAACGAATCATAGTGAAGTATCGTATCTCCTCTCGAGGTCCTTCCTAGTGAAATATACAGTTGGTTACATATCAATATGCACTTTAGCTTTCATAAGAAACTTATTATTTGAAATCAAAGTACATTAAAGATGAAGTTTTTGATAGATTGCAGCATTTGGAGTGTAAAATGAAGCTAACATAATTGTTGGGACAAGAGGACAAACATCAGATGAAGTGGTCTCTAACAGACCTAAATGTAGATGGTACACATCCCAAATGGCCAAATAACTAAACCAGAGACAAGGGAACATAACAAGCTCCACCAAGAAAGTAATAACAAACAATGGTTCCAGAATCTATCAAATTCATGAGACAATACTATAGTATAATTGTTAGGCAGCCTTTAGACATGTGATACCCAGATTCATTTGATAAGTTTTCTCACTTATTGTATATTAAATTAAGCTTGTCAGTTAGAGGTTTGACCGTGCAGATTAGTTTAAAACCCATATAAGTTCAGCTGATAACTGTGCCAAATGCACTAAATTCAACAAAAACCTCTATTATTAGTCTTGTAAATCTTATAATAACCGAGTCCATTTATTATTTCTCAAATACAACCCATAATCTGCAGATTCGCTTGATTACTAAATTCAGTGCATGCTATTTGTATCATTGTTGTGCTATATTGACCACATGCATATGATAAAAACAAATAACAAGTTACCTTGATGAGTGTGTTGACCACATCAAGAAATCCTCTACAAGCTGCTACAACAAGGGCATGTACAGCTACATGTGGCCGGATCATGTTTGAGCCCATAAGAAGCTCGGCAGGCCTGGCCCGCCCCACATAGCTAGCTTCCAACAATGCATCCTCACAAGCTGCCTGGTTTGCCCCACCATTCACAAGTACCTCCAATATCTCAACATGACCCTCCCTCACAGCCGCTGTCGTCGCATAGCCTCTGAACAGTTTCTCATTCTGATCAGCTCCTAGACTCTGCCATCGCATAATTACAAAACCTTAGTAAGATCAGAATGATCTTAGGAATTTGAAGATGCTTCTAGGATCTACTGAGCTAAATTGTGATACGCAGAGTTGATTCACGAGGTCTCTTGATGCTTGTAAGATCTACTGAGCTAAATTGAGATACACAGAGTTGATTCATAAGGTCTCACAAGAATAACCACGAAATCATGTCTCGTATACCGTCTATTGTTAGTGTTTCGATAAATTTGATCGGTTTTAGTAATGCTGTTTCATATTGAACATTCAGTAGTACACCTTAGAAGAAAGCCATGGAAATGTAACCTCCAGACTTCAGTGCCAAAAGTGTACAATCGTGGCAATTAACTGTTTTGATTGCTTTTTTCTTGAGCGAAATTTGAATACAAGTCCCAAACTGTAGAATTGTAACACGGAGAAATTTATGATAGTTATTGTCATTGTCATGAGAATAGAGAGAATCAATTGCAGTTTGCAGGTCCATGGTTTCAAAATTTTCAAAAATCAGAACTGAAGATTTTATCTTAACAATGATAATTAAGGAAATGGTAATTAAGGTTTTTCAAATTTCGAACACTTCCCAACAGCCACAAACACACATTAAACACCTGAAAACTATTTTCAAAAAACCCACTCGGTCTTCCTGAAGGCATCAACTGAGGTTTCTAGTTCAAATTAGTGAGAAATGAGAATAAACCCTACACCCAACTTGACATTTTGATGTGTATCTCCAATCGAAAAGGGGAGATTTTAAGAAGACGAAATGTACTCATATCTGCTTGAAAATGTGAAAATAGGAATAGAGATACAGAAAACACACAAAAACAAGATAAAATCGAAATGAAAATTAGGGATTACCATAGGAAAAAATATAATGTAAAGGAAGCAAAATGTAATACCAATAAATTTCTGACGAGAGGCAGATTTCCGGCGTGGGCGGCGAGGAAGAGAGCGGTGACCTCCGTCTTGAACTCTTCGTAGTCGAACCGGACTTGAACCGGAGACTCGTCGTTCAACACGATATCGGTCTTGCGAGTCCTCAAGCACACTGTTCCGATGAAATTGACGTCAACGAATGGATCGGCGATGCATTCGAGAGCGGAGCTGAGGTCGTCGGAGTGTGAAGCGTCGACGAGTCGCTGAGAGACCTGAGCTTGGTAATCGACCGGGAAAACTTGCTTGCCGGCCAGAAACCCACCTCCGGCGGCGCTGTAGACCGTCATTTCCGTCTGAATCGGATTTCCGGCGAGTTGTTGGTCGTTCAGAGAGAGAGATATTCACTTTCTCCTTCACTACGGCTACATGTATGACTGCAATGCGTGTGATGGGAGTGAAGCGTAACAGAGACCGATTTATGCGCGGGGTTTTTATTGCTGGTTTCATAGTTGTAGGATCCGTTCCGTTCCGGCCGGAACGGGGCGGATCGTTCCGTTTTCACACCATAACGGAACGGAGAACACCTTGTACCGTACCGGGTTAAAATCCGGTCTGATGCGGTTAGATCCGCCCAGATCCGGCCGATTCGGGCGGATCCGGCCGAAATCCGGGCTGATCCGGATCAGTCCGCAAAAAATTAAATGCCACTGCCCAGCTTCGAACCTGGGACCTCTGTCTAGCAAGTAACTAGACTTACCACTGGGACAAGCAACTCTTTAACAATCAATATGATTTTAAATATTATTAGTATGTGCATTGGTTTTAATTAATAATATTATTACTTCTCCAATTGGTTTTAATTATTTTAGTATCATGGACAAGTTTGCGTGTTGTTTGTTGGAATTTAAATTTAAAATTATCAAAAAATCACATGTTTAAGGACTTTAAAATAACATATTTACATGGATCAAATAATATTATTTTTAATGTAACTCTATTAAGTGAATGAAGATTAGAATGTAAATTAGTAGGTATTTTAGATAAATTTGTGTTGTGATGTAGTTATAGGCATCACCAATAATGTGTATGCTTTTATGAAGTTTAGTGTTGTGTATGTCTTATATTTATATATATATATATATATATATATATATATATATATTATATATAGTAAAAAGTGCGGTAAATCCGGAACGGATCGCCGTTCCGTCCGGATCCGGGACCGTTCCGTTCCCAAGAGCAAAACGGAACGGGGACCGGAACGGTATTCACAGCTATGGCTGGTTTGGTTGAGTCCTCAGGGATTGGGAGAAGTGCTAGCATATGCGAGAGTAGGGATGGCAATATGGTCCGATCCGATCTGTGATCCGAGCGATCCGGGCCGAATGGATCGGATCCGAATCCGATGCAATTGAAAATGGATCGGATTTGGATCTGGAAAGCCAGATCCGATCGGATTTGGATCTGGATTTGGATCTAAGGGAAGATCCACCGGGTTCCGACCCGATCCGATCCGACGTATATGTGTGATTTACAAATATATTCATATTACCTCCCCACCTCTCTTCCATGAAGAATACATTAGTAATTCCAAGCTACAAAGCTATTTCTGTTGTGTTTTAGGCTTCATAACTTGCGAACATGCCTTAGCATATGAAATACTGTTTATTTCTGATGTTATTTTTTGTATTTTATTGCAAACCCAAGCCGGATCTGATCTGAATCCGATCCGACCACGTATTATATGGATCTACGGATCGGATTTGGATCAGCAGGATGAAACCCGATCCGATCTGATCCGAATCCGGTGATGATCCGAACGGATCTGGATCGGATCTGGATCCCATTTCTCCTAGTCGGATCTGGATCGGATCTAGCCTGATCCGATCCAGATCCGACCCGTTGCCATCCCTATGCGAGAGGCACCATCTAAATTCTAACGTGCCTTCTCGTTTTCATAGGGAGAGAAAATTACTATTCTATTCAAATTCTATAGAATGCTTGTGTCTGTTTTGTCAGAAAATTCCCGTGAACTTAAGGACATCATTTTAACCGACTAATTCAGCTACCAATATAGTATGAAAATCTGTTAACTCTTTTATAACATTGTAGTGTTAAAGAAGGATTTACAATATTTTGAAAAAATTTAGCACGTGTGTATCATATCGTTAGCTAGTTGGTCAAGGCGAAATGATATATAGCACACGGAGAAGATATTGACGGAATGGAGGTTGTAATCATCTAAAGCAGGTTCATGTCTAAGCAACACATATTCCAGTATTAAAATTCTCCGAGAATGATATTCACATCTTAATAAATGGATGGAAATCTTTAGAGGGGGTGTCACAGGGGCACGAGCTGACTGGGCCGCAAACTGCTCTAGTCCATTGCCTCTTTCTCATAACTTAGTTGCAGAAAATCTCATCAAAAAGTATATACATGGAAAATGTTTTGCCCAATTGCAACATGCCGAGAGTCCCTGCTTGAGTGACTCACGGGTGTACATACAATTGAAGTCCATAATTGACGTTGATATTTTGTGATAAATAGTCCAATAGCCTTGGCGAGTAGGGGTGCAACTTGGACGGGACGAACCTGACCAACCTCAGCTGGACTAAAATAGTGTTGGACACATGTTTTTAATAATTTGGACAGGATAGGACAAAAAATCTTCGTCCATAATTAGAGTTGGGCTTGGTATAAATATTAAACGTTAGGTTAGTCCGAATTGCCTTATTTGTATCATCACCACCTCTAAATTTTATTTTTGGAGAGAATTATGAATGTACTAATTTTTTATTTTATTATTAGCCATGTTTTATAATATTTATGTTCTTCAACTAGTTGATTTATCTTTGCCCACCAATATATATTATTCTTTTGTATTTTATTTTATTTTTGAAATGTTTATTCTCTTGTATTTTAAAAAATCATTTTGATAACAAATTTGAAATGCATACATTCAATGTCTTCTTTTTTTAAGTTATTAATTTAACTTCAAGGGCCGATTAAGTTAAGCTGAAATTGATAACTAAGTTAATTTACTAAGAGCATCTCCAATGGTTAGGTTAAAAAGTTAGTTTAGTTATAATTTACATAATTAGAAGAAATAACAAGCTCCAATGGACTAGTTAAATGACTCAATACTTTACATATTATGTATCCCGCTCTCTACTAGTAGCTAGCTAGAAAGTAGGAAGTTAAATTTTTTGTGTCTAACTGCCAAAAAGTCAATTTACTCCTATGATGTTGATCTCTTGGACAATAAAATTAGAGATTTGGGCTAATTTGAGAAGTAAAACAATCCAATTGCTTGCCCACACGAATTGGCTTCGTGTGAAGACAGGTTGGTCGCTTGGTGGTACCCTGTATTACCACACTCACATTAGATGGTGTGCCTTACACTGTTCATCACGCTTGTGGGTTGATCAGGTCAAGGTCTTGTTCTCTCACGTAGTCTTTAACTCGGCCAACCTGCAGGTCTGGAACGCCGGGTTTCTATGCCTTGAAAACCCTTGGTGGTACCCTGAAAACTATTTTTGGAAAGTGTGGAGTCTGATAAGTTCAAGGCCTTGAAAACAGTTTCAAGCCTTTGGAATGAAATAGTTTAAGTAAAGAAGCAGACGAGTCATTTTCAAGGCCTTGAAAAGAGTTTAAAAACCTTGAAAACAGACTAGTTTGAATGCTGTAAAAACTAAGTATGAGAATGAAAATTTAAATGCAAGAGACACAGGATAGTTGGCGCAGGATCTTCGTAGTCGAACCGGACTTGAACCGGAGACTCGTCGTTCAACACGATAGGATAGAGGTAACAGGTTGGTCGCTTGGTGGTACCCTGTATTACCACACTCACATTAGGATAGAATACTATGCATTTGGCACAGTTACCAACAAAGAGTTCATCAAACCTAAGGCAGCTGTTGCATCAAAGGCTTCAACTAACTTGGATTTCTCTCTAATCATTGACAAGCTTGAGGTCATGGAGGATGGGATAGAGGATCTGAGAAAAGTCAGTTTGATTTGTCTATTGAGCTTGGATTTATGAAGTCCTTGGTGAATAACATGAATGGGAAGTTGGACTTGATTGTCAAAGGCTTGAACTTGGAGAAGATTACATCTGCTACCAGTCAAGGTGCCAGTGTGGATATTGATGAATTGCTTGGGGATTTTCTGAACAACAACCCTTACAGTGCGAAGTTTTGTTAACCCCACAACTAAACTAACTTGTGGTTCGGAACAAACTACCCCAAGTGCGTATGGAGTCTGATATGCGATAATCGGGAAGAGTTTATAGCCAGGCCCTATACCATGCGTATTGAAAACGTGCGATGGTTTCCAAAACTGTATCCTTCTAAGGGTGTTATCTTCTGAGAAGAGCTCCTTTTCGAAGGTGGAGAGCATTTCCATGAGCGCTATCGCGAATTCTTTTGCTGGTGCCTGCGAGGTTCCCTTCCTGCTCTCGCGGAGCATGTACGTGAGCTCGCGCCGAGCTACGAAAGGATTACCGTGGATGTCGACCCCACTCGCGTTTCTCCCCAGTTCGTCTTCGATGCAGTGGCACCATCAATCTGGCCGCAGTCTATCCTCAGAGGCTGCTATAAGCGTTTGTTGTCAAAGGAGTGTAAAACAGTCTTGCTGAGTAATCTCCCCTTCGTACAACCTGCAGGTAATCGTGAAGGCGGCTGTTCCAAAAACTGGCTCGCATACTAGAACGCCCAGCAGACAAGGTTTGAGACGCAGTCGGTCCCCCAGCCCAATAGAGCTCCTGTGATCAAAAGGAATTCTTTTCCTTTTCGTCCCAATTGTAGCCTTGACGAGTCTGAATATGGTTGCAATTCATTGCTGGATCGCGACAACCATCTGTGTCCCTCCATCATTCTAGATGAAAAGACTGCTGCGGTTAGAAAAGGCGACTCGCATGTCATCAGATACAGCGAAACTTTTGCTAAGGTAAGCAACTTCTCTGGCATGCGCTAAACTTCTTTAATTCAATATTTTGAAAACTTCATACTACGCTTCTTGCTGTAGTGCCACGTGCGGAGGTTTGCATCTGGTGAGCGTTCCAAATCGCTGGTTAACACCGTTATTACTACAAGAAGGCAAAGACAGCCATTTCGGCAGGCATCGAGATTGGATCCCGAGGTCGAGGCCAGGATTCGCGAGGTCATGAATGCTTTTGCTGATTCGCTGATAGACAACACTCCGGGCTTGTCTCCCCCTAGGGACGATCCGTCTCCCCCAGTGGCTGCTGCACCAAGAGCGAAGAGGCCCAGACTAAGAGGAATTACGATTTCTTCCCCTAGAAGCGCTCCAACTTCCCCTCCTGCTATTTTTTGGACGAAATAATAACTGAATATTAGTGCATGTTTGTCAGAATTAACTGGTCTACTGTTCTCCTGCTTTTATTTATTTTTATTAAATTTTTGCATTAAGTAATATTTTTATTAAATTAATACTTTATTATATTTTTATTTCTAATTTGCATTTATTTATACGTAACATTACGAGAGCTGTGTAGTCATCAACATTACAATTTACAATTTACATTACTATTTGAGTTACAATTTACAATTGCATATATTACTATTTGAGATGCCCTAACCTGGATCCTCATCACTGTCTATACTGTGTACATGAGTTGTGTAGTCATCTACCAAAGGCTCCATGTTGAAGTTCTCAAGGTTTTACTTATGGTGCTTTTGTGATAACCTGTAGAAAGCATATTCTAATCCCCCCTCTGTTCCATTTAAGTCTGGTCAGTCTCTTCTTCATGGGTCTTGATGTTAAAATTCCCTTTTGGAGGGAAACCTTGTCTTATGTTGCAAGATCACTCTATACCTTTTAGTTTCTTCTGTAAATGCACTAGTTGTGACCTGTGAGAAAATTTAGAGATACTCAAAAGAAAAACATATGAAGCAATAGCAACTTCTTTGTGTGCATCACATGATAGTTGGGTTGGAAATCCAAAACCTATGGGATTAATGCACGCGATGGTGGATGAACCATATAATGCAGCGACCTATTTGGTTTCTGAATACTATGGTATATGAACCATCAAGCCCAGCATTGAATAGATTTTAAGACTAACAAGCCAGCTTTATTTTTGATGATTGTCTGTATGAATGAAAGGTGGAGTGAAATGGACATGGCTCTAGGCTGTGCTTTTATACAAATTTTGGAATCTGGGGGGTTAGGAGAAGATGTAGAGTTACAAGATGGATAGGTTGGGGGTTAGTGGAGGATAATAAATACTGGTTTAATGATGTGATTTCAGAGAAATATGTGCTGCATGGTTTCATGATTAGTGCAGCTTACTAGGTATAGGTTCATGAACCACCTCATAGATTAGGGGTCGCAATGTTATCTCTGTAACATGTTTAATTTAAATGATGAATCTAATTAATGAATCAACTGCTTGGAAAGTTATGAATGATGCATGTGGTAATTATTTTGACACGTTGAGGTCGTGATGATATTGATCTATCGAATTCACTCATTCAAGCTGTTAGAGTGTATAATGCATGGTAAGGCAAATTATTTTTGCAGCCTGCTGTGATCATCTCTTTCGGCTACAATTCACTCTTTCTAGCCGAAAGAGTGTCATGATATGCATGGCAAGGCAAAATTCTTTTGCATCCTCTGATCATCAATCTATTATCTGTTTTTCATGAGTACATATCTGAACCTCTTTCCATATTAAATATATGTGTGTGCCCCCCATCAATAACAAAATTAGTACTGTTGTCTTGTCGTTAAGAGTTTGATTTGTGAAACATAGGCCTAGGGTTCGATTCTTGGTAGTCAAATGTTTTTTGACAAATAAACACCGCATTTTTTAAGAAGAACAACCTTTTTAATATACACAATTACCAATTAAATTTATTTCATTAATAAGCCTAAATATTGCAAAAAGAAAATTACCCATTAATAAAGACAACCGGCCATACATATGTAGAAAACAAAATATTAGCAACAATAAGAGAAAGATAAGAGAAAAATTCCAGAAATAGAAGTCTGGTCCGCATTGTCCTATTTGAGTTCTCCATCTGTCGGGGCCTCTGTTGGTTCATGCTTGTGTGAAACCGTTCGCCCGATAGCCCCCTTGTATCTCTTTTTTATTGGGAAAACAAATTCAGTTGTTCCTTCATAGAATTCGATAGGCCCAATCAACCTATAATCGTCAATCTTTATCTGCTCAATTTGCTTGATTCTCCATTCAGTCTCTTTTATTTTCTGCCAGCTTTCCTCCAATGCAGTTTGCCTCTTATTATACAACATCACTGAAGGGGAGTCCTCGCTCCTTGAATCTGAATCCGATGAATCAGAGATGAATATTGGAGCATCCTTATTGGAACCCGGCAGCCCTGTGAAAGGACTGGTAACCTCCTCCTCTTTATGCAAGCGTGGTAATGAGATTTTGGGGACTGGAATTTGATGGAGTCTTGGAGAAGTGATTTAATTTTCTGTTACTATTTAGAAATGGATGTTTGAGATTAAATAGAGTTAATCAGCTGTAAGTTTCTCTTCTTTTTCCTCATCATTGAACGTGCAATTAATTGATTAATTGGCTTCCTGTACAATAATGTTGTTGAATGAGGAAGTTTGGGGAATTCGAACAGTTACTTCACAAATTGTTTGTGCATGGTCATGATGATTAGTGGTTTATAGGGTTTATTATGATGTCCTTCATTCTCGCTGCTTATTTCCATGTAGTACTCAACTGGGCCTCTTCATGATAATTATAATCTACTTCATTCTAATTGTTTGCACTCTAATGATTCCCATTTTGTCATTACTATTTACTATATGGATTTTACTATTGAAATCTCGTGTCTTATCAATGTCCTGGTCCAAATTACTTCATTTTCACTCTCACGCTCATTTTCGATAATGGTTGTGCTCTTTGTGGAATCTCGCAGAGGTAAACATTGTTTCTTTTATTTTGTTGATCCAAAATTTTCACATCAACGTAAAATGAATAAAGAAAACTAAATACTGTATTTCCCATCACCTGTTGCAGGTAACATCTCCTGGTTATAGAACATTAATCGATTGTATGAGTGGGCACTGTTAGGACTTTCGACAGAGGTAAACATCTTTTAGTGCCACCTTTAGTATCCTTCAAGTCCACTCTCTTCTTGATGTTGATGTTCTCGTTTGGAGAGAAACCTTATCTTATGATCGCGCAATATAGCTTTTAGAGTAACTACTGTTAGGATGCTTTAGTTGTGACATGTGAGAAAATTTAAAGCGAGTAAAAAGAAAAACATGTGAAGTAATAGCACTAAAATGCAGCGTCTTTTTGTGGTTATTCCATGCATTAAAAGAAAGCTGGGTTGGAAGTCCAAAACCTATGGGGTTACTGCATAGTATGGTTCATCGATCATCGAATACAACAACATATTGGGTTGGGGCGTACTATGGTAGATGAACCATAGACGCAGAAACCCAATAGATTTTAAACGCCCTGCCAGCTTCATCTGTGATGATTCTCCGTGCCCGGGTGGTGGTAGACGATATTCTAAGTATCTCATTGTGTTGCTAGAAACAATCACAAAAAAGCTAGTTGCCACCTCCAACAACTTCTTTATGATTGTTCGAGCATCACAATGCTACTTAACGGAATTGCCATCAACATGCTTACCCAAAATCTAAACTTTATCTGTATGGATGAAAGGTTGAATGAAATGGACAAGGTTGTAGGCTCTGCTTTTATACACAGCTTGGAATCTGGGGGGTTAGGAGAAGATGGTGAGTTATAAGATGGGTAGGTGGGTAGGAGGTTAATGGAGTTTAGTAAATGCTGGTTTAAAGATGTGGTTTCATATCAAAATTACCACTGGTTTAATGAGTAATGCAGGTCACTAGGTATAGGTTAAAGATGAACCTCATTGATTAGGTGTGGCAATGTTCTGAAAATAGTTTTAACATTGTTTCTTTTATCTTGTTGATCCACAATTTTCACATCAATGTAAAATGTATAAAGAAAACTAAATACCGTATTTTCTATCACCTGTTGAAGGTATTATTTCCAGGTTACAGAACATTAATCGATATTATGAGTACATATACGTACTATAGTGGGCACTGTTTGGACTTTCGCCAGAGGTAAACAACTTTCGGTTTCCCCTTTCATTTCCTCCAGTCTATTCTTGATGTTGATATTCCCTTTTGGAGGGAAACTTTGTGTAGTTCCATTCTGAATATCTCATTGTGATGTGTGGAACAAGCACAAAGGCACAGCCAGCTCCAAGAGTGACACGTTCCAACTGCAAGTGTACAGCTGTCGTGTGTAGTAATAAACCGGAAATCCGGGTTGTCGAACCCAAAAGACTTTGTTTAAATTAATTATTATTCTAAACCTTATGTGGGTACGTCGCAATTTGTGTTTGATCTAATTCTACTAAAATAAACGCAATATTCTCAATTAACCAAGAGAAATAGTTCACGATTAATAAAGAATGAATTTTAGGGTTTTTGTAATTGTGCACAAGAGATTCCGGCAGGGAGAACTCTGTGTACACCGTACGTAGAGGATCGGAAATGGCACAGGAAGAGTTAGGTTGTGTGTTGGGAGAGAGTAAGGCAGTAGTAATGTTTGAGAGAGAGACAGGGGTTTGGCAGAGCTTCCGCGTATGTCTGGTGTGTCCTCCTTTGTATGGAAAGGCTAACGTCCTATATATAACGGAGAATGTGACCGTTGCAGTGTGGATAATGCGCCCATCAATGGAGGCTTAATTAGCTTAACCACAACGTCACGTTCGTCCGCGTATATAGGGACCGTTAGAGCATGTTATGCGCGAATACCGGAACCGTTATGGGGTTGACCAGGTTTGACCGGATTGACCGGGTTTATGGAGCTCGTGCCATAAATCTCTCAAAAGCAGTTACTAAAGGTCGCGCGCGGGCTTGGCTCGCACGCGACAGGACTTACTCTAGCCTCCAAACCACTAAGTCCCTACAAGTCCCGTGCGGTGGTATGCGAGGGCTCTGTCTCGCAGCCCCCACATGGATCAGCGCGGCTGGTGATCCAGTGTGTGTGGAGCAAAATATGGTGTGCTGGATGGTTGCCACGTGGCCAAGATCTGTCAGCTCAGAAAGCACTATCTACATTAGCCCCCTTTGTGCGCGTGAAGACTCATAACCGGATAGACTTCCATGCGCAGAAACCAACGCACGCGTCGCCGCCACGCACCAATTCAAATATGAGTAAGTTCAGCCCCCGTGCGTGCCATTATGACCTAAAACCCCTAGAGTCGTGCCGTCTGGCCTTTAGGGTTTTAGGCGTGACGTCAGGTTGTCCTGTGATTGAGCGATTCGACAGTGACGGTTGCGATTCGACTACTGAAAGGACGCAACCCTTCCTTATTTTTGGATAAATACTCTGTACTCTCCATTGTTGCAAAGCATCACTTCTTTCTCTTAAAGTGAATGATACCCGGAAGTCTTCAAGAGCAGATTCAGATAATCAATCACCAGTTCAAAATTGCAAATCGTCTTCTTCAATTGTCTTCATCCAAGCAAGCTTTACAGAAACAAGGTTGGCCTTGTTCAATTTTGATTTAATATGCTAGTATATGCTTTGAACTGTGTTGGATCTGCAAACCCGCGACATATTATCTGCTGAAAACTTATGAAGAAGCTCCAATCCTTGAATCCAATTTCGATTTAATCCCCCAATGATAAGGGCCTTGAATGTAGGGTTTTTGAAATCCCTGACAATGCAAACAATTCCAATCTCTAATTTCTGAAATTGGTACCAGACTGTTCATCTTTCTTCCAATAGATCTTGAATCTCGAAATCCAAACTGAAGTGTGCATATTTCTCCCCCCTTTTTTCTTGCTTTTCCGCAGGAATGGCAAAGACAAAAGGAACTAGACCCACTAAGGAGGACGAAGAAATACCTGATCTTCCGCAAGCTCTATGGAGAAAAGCCCCCTATCTGGGTGGCAAAGACTTCTACCATGCTAGGGTTAAAGCAAAGAAACTGCCTACCCCTGTCCCTGGGGAAGGATTGCAAACATTAACCCCTCCAGTTAACTCGGCCTTGCTCGAATTGATTGGCTCCGAAGACGTGGTTCGATTGGGAGTCGAAAATGGGTACTTCCCGTATACTGCCATTTCCACCCAAGCTTTTGTTCAGAAATTGGACTACATGGATGAGTGGATCGACCATGTATTAACTCATCACACCATGACTCTAAATGATGCTGGCGTATACTTCGCAGTTGGTGCTATGAAGGGTGCTGCCGTGAAGCTGGACCAGTCCATGCTTCTAAACCTTCTTTCCCGCTACTCGCCTGCGACTCACACATTTCACTTTGCTGAGTTCGAGGCTGCCCCCACGCTCGAGGACGTGCACATGCTGTATGATCTGTCTCCCATGGGTGAAGTGGATCCTTTGAGTCCCTTGAGAACGGATGCGGAGATTGCTTTGTACACGCAGATGGAGGAGTGCTTGTCAGAAGTAAAGAAAATTTCCACCTGGTGGACCACTACAGAAATCCTTCCTGAGTGGCAGTTGGTTGACACATCTGCGAAAAACACTTGGAACAAGTGGGTGCAGTACTTTTTCCGTGATTATGCAAATAGCAGCATCACCAAGAAGCTTCTGAGTCAAAACCCAAAGGCTAAGAACTATGTGGATGGCAAGGGTTATCACTTGAACCTATGCGCCTTCCTCTGCGCCTGGTTGTCGAGGTACTTAATCGATGGCCAACCGCACGATGGGGTCTTCTATCACGTTCTGCCTCTTGTTGTGAAATTGGCTCTCGGCCAGAAAGTCGCAGTCGGTCCCTTGGTCTTGGGCACACTGTACTACAGACTGGATCAGCTGGTCCTGGCCATGAAGGAATCGCGTGGCCGCCTCGACATACTGACTTACATCAACATTGCCTTCTTGACAATGTGGGTCTTTGAGCGATGGCCTTCCTATGCCCCGGTTTCTTCTAAGCCCAACAAGTGGTGTCCCCCAGGCGCGGTGGAGGAACGTAACAGCGGCAGAGCTGCGAGGTGGTTCGGAACAAACTACCCCAAGTGCGTATGGAGTCTGATATGCGATAATCGGGAAGAGTTTATAGCCAGGCCCTATACCATGCGTATTGAAAACGTGCGATGGTTTCCAAAACTGTATCCTTCTAAGGGTGTTATCTTCTGAGAAGAGCTCCTTTTCGAAGGTGGAGAGCATTTCCATGAGCGCTATCGCGAATTCTTTTGCTGGTGCCTGCGAGGTTCCCTTCCTGCTCTCGCGGAGCATGTACGTGAGCTCGCGCCGAGCTACGAAAGGATTACCGTGGATGTCGACCCCACTCGCGTTTCTCCCCAGTTCGTCTTCGATGCAGTGGCACCATCAATCTGGCCGCAGTCTATCCTCAGAGGCTGCTATAAGCGTTTGTTGTCAAAGGAGTGTAAAACAGTCTTGCTGAGTAATCTCCCCTTCGTACAACCTGCAGGTAATCGTGAAGGCGGCTGTTCCAAAAACTGGCTCGCATACTAGAACGCCCAGCAGACAAGGTTTGAGACGCAGTCGGTCCCCCAGCCCAATAGAGCTCCTGTGATCAAAAGGAATTCTTTTCCTTTTCGTCCCAATTGTAGCCTTGACGAGTCTGAATATGGTTGCAATTCATTGCTGGATCGCGACAACCATCTGTGTCCCTCCATCATTCTAGATGAAAAGACTGCTGCGGTTAGAAAAGGCGACTCGCATGTCATCAGATACAGCGAAACTTTTGCTAAGGTAAGCAACTTCTCTGGCATGCGCTAAACTTCTTTAATTCAATATTTTGAAAACTTCATACTACGCTTCTTGCTGTAGTGCCACGTGCGGAGGTTTGCATCTGGTGAGCGTTCCAAATCGCTGGTTAACACCGTTATTACTACAAGAAGGCAAAGACAGCCATTTCGGCAGGCATCGAGATTGGATCCCGAGGTCGAGGCCAGGATTCGCGAGGTCATGAATGCTTTTGCTGATTCGCTGATAGACAACACTCCGGGCTTGTCTCCCCCTAGGGACGATCCGTCTCCCCCAGTGGCTGCTGCACCAAGAGCGAAGAGGCCCAGACTAAGAGGAATTACGATTTCTTCCCCTAGAAGCGCTCCAACTTCCCCTAGTAGAATATGAAATTTCAAATAAAGCCATATGAGAGTAGTGACTTTGAGAGCTTGTATGTGCCGGGTGGGTTTTGTTTCGGGTGGCCGCCGTGGCCGTTTTGTCCACGGCGTGCATTGTTATCGGGTACTCTTTTCAATAAAATATCGGGTTCTGCCCTTGGAGGTAGCTAGCGGGTTCGTTACGAATTCCTTAGTGAACCACGTTAAATATCTGTCTCGTTCTTGTTTTGCTTTTGTCGTTCTTGCTCAAATACCCCCAGGTTATAAAAACCTGGTAGCAGAGCTCTGAAATAGGAGTTCTGTTACAACAAACTGGTATCAGAGTGGGGGCTCCAAGATCCGGATAGAACTCAAAGCTAGGGTTTCGCAATTCAGGTGGAGCAGGCTATCGGGAAGTTGGGTTTCGAGATTCCGCCAAGAACGATGTCAGGTTTGGTGATCAAGATCGATCTGTTCGTGAGAGAGAAGCAAGTACACCCACCATCTAAAGCCACGCAGAGGGGGCTATCTGGGCTCCTGTCGGAGAAATATGGCGCGCATCTGATTAGGCATGCAAGGGATCTGGCAAATCCAGCACGCATTCGGTATTGGCGCAAATTTGGCGGTTCACGCGCATCTGGCGTACTGGTGATTGACGTTCTTTCGCAATCCGGCTCCCGGCGTGGAGCATCAGGCGTGTGAACTGATTCTTGTTCTGGCTCATGCGTTGCAGGAACTCGTTGGAGTTGGAGAATCGGCATGGAGCATCTGGCGCGTGAGATTTCAGGCACGTGCATCTGATCCTCGTTCTGGCGTGCATTATGCACGAGTTTTGGTTCTGGCATGCATCTGGTCTTTGGAGCGTGTACCATGACACGCATTGAGCTCGCATCTGGTGCGATCTGTTTCTGGCAAGCATCTAGCGCATTTGAGGCATACGGGGCACATCAGGCATGGCAAATGTTGGGGCACTCATCGCTAAGTGCATCGGGTCTGGTAGTGATATCTGGAAATTATGTCATGATGCATCTGTTCTGTACTCGATCAGACATAGCATTCACTGTTAGTGTGGTTAGTCATTTTATGGCTCATCCAGGTAGGGACCATTGGCAGGCGGTGAAGCGTATATTCAGGTACCTTAAGGGTACGTCAGACATTGGCCTATGCTATGGGTCACGTGAAAACATCTTGGTAGCTGGTTTCTTGGATGCGGACTATGCAGGGGATATTGATTGTCTCTTGTCTCCCGTGTCTGCCTTCTTCTTTGTCTTATTAGGGCTTCCAATCAGGATTCCCTTCTATTTCTCTTGAGTTGCTTCTACTGCCTTCTTCTTCTTGCTTGACACAGGGGTATGATCCTTCTTAGAATTCTTATTTGGAGGAGGAGGAGCCGTGTCTTCTACAGTAGAAGAAGCTAACAGTCCAGAATCAGGATCACTTCTCAAGGATCTCAAGAAGAAGAAGAAAGCTAAGAAGACAGCCATTCCCGAGACTCTGACTGATGCTAACTTGTTGGAAGGAGAAGGTGAAGCTGCTGAAAATTTGGTACCATATGGGTTTTTCTTTCTGGTTTTTTGCTTTTTATAATCTCTCTCCATAATCTTAGAGTGTTTTGTACACCTTCCTTTCAACCACCCATTTCTTATTGTTACCAATAATTCAATATTTTACATTTGACAAATCCATATGGAAAAAGCAATGGCTTTTTTCCCCTTCTGTCCGCGAAAGGCTATTACAATAGAGAATCAACAAACATCTAATTATCTTAGGCTTCATGACAGGCCAAAGAAGAACGATCCACTGACAGGTCCAATAAAGGACATCCTAAACGCCGGGCCCTGTTTAAATATCGTTGTCTCACTGCCACCTGAAAGCATAAAATCTAAAATCTCACATTAGCATACAGGGTTATCACTGCATGTTACTTACATAATCAATCAAAGCATTGACACATATGTTCAAAAATTTCAATTTTATCTAACTTTTCTTCAACACAACAAACAGAGGTTGTCAATGGTCTTTATAAGCTTCATACTCCTTAGCTTTTTCCTTTTTGACAGAACACATCAGATTCCTGGATTTCATATAGAACGTATCTCTGAAAGCAGGATTTTTATCTAGCTCAATGGTCTTTCTTCCACCTAGAAAATGGTTTTAGTTTCAGACAGTTCGGAACTATAGAACACCGACTTCTTATTAAGCATTCAAAGAGCATCATGCTTTTCCGAAAAAGCAATCTTATTTTTGCCAAATTAAGTTTGTATTGAACGGTTCGAGTGACAGCACTATGTTGTGTAAACTTTGTGTGATAGACAGCCCACCAAACAAAAAGAAACTCAAAGAAAAAATGACTTGTTTTACTTCACTCTTGCACAGTAGTCACATTTCCTCTGAGTCAACCCTCCTCCAACACTAATTTTTTCCCTTATTTATGTTCCCCTTTCCTTTCAAATAACACCTTTTGTGTATAATCTCCTAACACCAATCACACTGACCATTGAATAAAATAAGTGTTGTTTTCTCCGAACCCGTGAAGCCTACCTTATCTTTTTCAACAATGTATTTGAAAGGGAACAAATCCACATTCACTCTCAATTGTGATTTTTAAGAATCTCTTTAAGCTCGAGTAGTTTGACCTGTAACTTACCCAGAGACTTATAAATACCAAATCTTCCCACCCACCCATTCAAGCATTGCATTGCATTGCCTTCCATTCACTTTGTAAGATCTTACTATTCTGAATCCAAAGTACAGTGTTTACCACAAAGTATAACGTAAAACATGACAAGAAGTTAGCAGCATTGGGCCTAGTCTCCTCTTCTATTCCTCAACGCCTTTTTTTACTGCATTATAGGTGAATTCTATAGTTATCGGCTATGGCTCCTAACTCTGATAGTGAAACTGAAATAAAATTGATGTACGCAAGCAGCATGGCCTCTCAGGGACAGGGTTAGTCATACATTCACAAAGGTGGAGTCCCACCAAAGCAAAATCTTGTCCGGGAGATCAAGAACACTGTGAAAGAAACATTCTTCTCAGAAGTACCTCTCCGTCACTTCAAGGATCAGTCCAAGTCCAGGAAACTCATCCTTGGACTGAAAGCTATGTTCTCCATCTTTGAATTGGCTTAGAGTTACAGTTTGGAAAAATTTAAAGGCGACTTAATCGCACGATTTGCCACAGATCAATCAGTCCAATATTAGTGACTGAGTTTGTTCTCTTTTTGAGGGACCAACTGTCACTGGAGGAGAGCTACTTCCCCTAAGGTACTTCATCCGGCATTAGGATATTGTTCATTAAACTACCAAAACACGTATACACTGTTTCTGTAGTCTTACATTCACTCATATTTGTATACTCTGTACTTGCAAGAACATTCTCATGGTGCTTCATGTAGTAACACAATGGTAATCTATCTTTGGATATAGAGTATGTTTTTTCCCTTCAGCGCTCCACTCATTGTGCTATTCTCTTCAGGTTCAAGATCCAATTTTTGGCTTCTCTTGCGCTGCGTCTTGGAATAACTCACCGGTCGAGGTTATTTCTGCTTTGGTAACCTGAAATAACAACCCTCTTGATTGCTTCCAGTTTTGAGTAAATTTTATCGCCTTTTTGTGCCATTTGTGTATTTAGTCTGTGATAATCTTTTGAATGGTAATCGAGTTCCCTAGATTTGTTTAAGAATCTAAACAATATACCAAACTATGTAAACTTAATGTACCAAGCTATGCTGATTTCTCTTTTTATCTACATCCTTCACTGAGAAAGTTTTGTATGTTGCCCGGTTTTCAATTTTAGGCAAATTCTTTTTTCTCAAATATTTGATACATGAGGTACTTCAAGTCTTCAACTGCTTGAGTATCTTCCACTTTCCAATCTAGAGGCAGGTTAATTCCATATGAACTTATGTCTCTGATCGAAATGATTTCTACCACTATCTTATGATTCTTTTTTTTCATCGTTTGCAGGCTTTAGCGTCGCTGGTATAGGTTTAGGGCATCGAAGGACCCAGATAAGTACTGGACGCTGATTCTGGACACTTGATTAGTAGCTGGTTTCTGGGCACTTGATTCCTCTAGATGTAATAGTTTTTGAACTTTGAAACGCAAGCTACTTGTTTTGTTAACTTAATACTGCTTTCATTTATACGACTCTTTAATTAGAGTGAATTGCTGGACGGTTGTTAACTCGACTAAGGATGCAAAATAGTTATTATGCAGTATAATTTTTGTTTGTGATGTAAAAATCCCACTTTTGGAGGGTTGATCTTGGATTTGAGCACAGTTGTGCATATATGTTTCTGGGTAGTGTTTGAATTTTAAATGCATGTCTGCATATATGTAAAAGTTCCATTATTTTTTTTATTTGGTCGTGATACTATCGACAAACATGTGTGTCGCCATGAAGATGTAATCATCTCTACTGGTGACAACTATTTTTGTCACTTATCTACATAAACTACTAAATTTACTTGTCGGTAGTTGTACTAGCGACTAGGTTTGTTGTTAGATTTAAACTGTCGACAAAAAATGATGTCGCCTTTTTTTTTCTGCCGACGTAATTGAGGTTTGTCGGCTTTAATACTAACGACAGAGTTGTAGTGACCATTTTCCGTCAAAAAATTATTTGTCGATAGAATTTCTACCGTCATATTTGGCCTTTCTAGCGACAATTTTTGCTGTCAACGGAGGCAGAATTTGTTGTAGTGATATGTGGTAGCCCCAAAGAAGATAAGAAAAGAGGCTCGTAGCTCGGGCTCCAATGTGGAGTCCCAACTTGCAACGATCAATCATATGCTGGAGCAGTAGAGAGATCAGGCAGACAGAGATAGAGCTAGGTCTCGGAGAAAACTTAACCACACTAGGAGTTGTGTGCGCCTTATCGGTCCAAGCTTAGAGCATTGAGCTTTGCGAACGCCGAACATGCTGGGTGGATCCACGACTTAGCCAATGCAGCTGATGTTACTTAACAGCACCCTCACACTTTTTATGGTATATTCTGTTACCAGTCAAATGCATATCTCGATTCGAGTCCTGATGTGGAGACTCACTCCGACTAGACCCCCAAGCGCTACGCTTAGGCTGCCGAGCCCTCTTGATTTCACTTTATATTTCATTGCGCTAAAGTGTGGGGGAGTTTTATCTATCATCTAGTTATCCATTGCATTGCCTTATTACATTTTGTGTAGCAAGTCAGCCTTGCATGTAGGGTCATTCTGTTAGGTTTGCATTTGTACGTTTAAATATATTGCATAGTACGTATTGTTTGCACTTTTATGTCATTAAGTCCACCTGTCCGAAATAGTTGGTTAATCGAGTTGGCCCAAGCATATAGAGAGTTAGGTAAAAATGAAAACAAAAGAAAAGATTGAAAATTAAAAAATCCTAAATTGAGTTTTTTTAAAAAGGGCATTCGAAGAGAGTGAATGTGAGAGGGCTCAATGATAGAATTCCTTACGAGTATAGCGAGAATCTGGAGTAGGAAGACTTATAGGGCTAATGCACTCTAGAAATGCGAGTAGCTGTCTCTCAAAATAATTATCCTACTAGTGCTACACCACCGTCACTTAGGTAGTCGTCTACCCTCCTCGTAGTGGCAATGGAACAGCTGTGCGAGTGATGTTGTATTGGGGCCTCAATTCCCGTGTCCAGTTTATAGTTTCACTAGTTACCCCCGTTGATCCTTTTACCCCTTTTATTCATAGCCTCTAGCCTAGGAAGTCGTTCATTTTTGACTTTCATCACTAGTTGGAATGGTCCTTTCCTATGTGTCATGATAGAGGGAGTCGAGTTAGGGAGGTTCGATGAGGGTGAGCTGATATTGTACATCTTTTGTGTATTCCCTTACATGTCATCTTTGGAGGGGATGTGAGGGTGAGTTAGAGACGGTAGCACACTTCGGTGTGGCGGTGAGTCGTGTCTTTACACCACGATCACATGTGGAGTTCCATAGTGCCTGACATTCTTTCCACACAGTATGGGTGGGGTTGATCGAACTTATAGGAGGTCTTGCTTGTCATACATTATATTCTTTATATCTTAGGTCATGAGCAGGATCCGTTGGAAAAGCACGTATAACATTTGCTATCGGGTTGGGTGAGTTGGTTTACATTGAGTGTGGGGGTGTCGACTATAATCGGATTACATACATGATTTGGCACATTCCACCCCCACATTATTTTCTTGATATTGGTTCTCCTCGGGTTGTTATTATTATAGTAGTATAGCTCCATGTGTTGATTATTGTTAAGGAAAAAAATTTAAAAAAAAAAAGATATTTAGTAGATACAGAAAGTGAGTAGAATAAAGGAGCTTGTTTTAAAATTTGTGAAGAACCAAGTAGGTTAGCTATGGATCTTGAAAACTCTTTCACATTCATAGACGCGAGAACGGCGTTGCACCAAGATTGAATGAATGAGGGCGGGAGTAGTTAGATTCGGTGGGGTTCGTTTGATTTTGGTGACGGAGTGTGAGAATCGGGTTTAGTGAGTATATCATGACGTCGAGAACTACGCTTCTAAATATCTTATCCTACCCGTCCTAAGTCGTAAGTAGTTTTAACCCGTGGATAAATAGCTCGGATGGTAAGTGCTAGGGATTCATTTGGTGAGTGTGCGAAAGTAAAATATTAAGTGCTCGTGCGTGTTTTGTCTAACGAAAGTGGCCGCAAGTTCTACTTATCACCAAAGTTATAGAATTTCCGAAGGAATATGAGAGCCTTATGACATGCGGTTTGCTTTTCAAGATTATCCAATTTCGAACTAAAAAGAAATAAATATATATGTTCTTCACTTTGTTTCATTTGTTAACTCAACTCTTGTTTCAAAGCCTTGAAATTGGTTTCAAATCCTTGAAAACTCTCAGAAGAATTGTGTTCAACTGAGGGGGATTTTTTCTCCTCTATATCATATGACTTGTGTTAAACTGTGTGTGATGAAAGACAAATTATCTGTGTTACCTGAAGAACTGTTTTGCAGGATATTTGGATAACTATCTGATTGCAGGATTACCAAATAGTTTTGAATATGTTTATTCTATTCTGCTCCAACTATGTTCTGCAGGATCAAAAGCTTTGAAACGATTTTCAAACCTTTGAAAATACTCTGAGTATTTAGTCTAAGGTTCTAAATTCAAGCTTGCCAAACCGGTCACTATTTCTTAGCTAATTTTATGGTCCAGTTGAGTACTACATGCTCCAAAGTTTTTACTCCTAGTTTACTCCTAGTTTTTATACTTGTAAGGGTCGCTACGGCAGAGGGGTGTCGACACGAAGTTGTTAGGGTTTTGGATCAGAGGGGTATGGAGGAAAGTGTTTGGCTCTCATCAGGCGTTGGGAGGGCACAGGGCGACGCACAAGAACGTCAAGGGCTGCTTTTATCAATAAAAGTCACTTTATAAGTCCCTTGGTGGTACCCTGTATTACCACACTCACATTGTCACAGTCTTCATACGTTGATATTTTGTGATAAATAGTCCAATAGCCGTGGCGAGTAGGGGTTTGGATAAGCTTACCAACCTGTTTGGTTGGACTTAAAGCTAAGTCCATTGGAGTCTGATATGCGATAATCGATAATCGGGAAGAGTCTGATACGCACTTGGGGTAGTGATCAAGCACCAGACCCCTACTCTTTACTGCCAAAAAGTCAATTTACTCCTATGATGTTGATCTCTTGGACAATAAAATTAGAGATTTGGGCTAATTTGAGAAGTAAAACAATCCAATTGCTTGCCCACACGAATTGGCTTCGTGTGAAGACAGGTTGGTCGCTTGGTGGTACCCTGTATTACCACACTCACATTAGATGGTGTGCCTTACACTGTTCATCACGCTTGTGGGTTGATCAGGTCAAGGTCTTGTTCTCTCACGTAGTCTTTAACTCGGCCAACCTGCAGGTCTGGAACACCTGATCTCTCAAGTCTTGCACAAACAGCGACCTATAGATTTTTCCTTTGGCGAGAACTTGGTAACCCACAAGAGTGCTCGAGTTGTAAGAAAGTGTAGCTTCATTCAATATAATTAGCATGAAGATGAACTAGACCATCTAGCACAGGTTGGTGTATTGTGATAACAACAAGCTCGAGCAAGAACATCAAGACAAATTCATTTTGCTATCTTATAGCGCACCAAACCATAAGATAATATATGATGAATCTGCAATTGGTGAGATCATAAAGCTTGAAACCTTTAATTCCATGCACATATCCCACAAAAACACATCTCACAACCCTAGTATCAAACTTGGATCTGTCATGAGCAAGAGTGGATGCATAAGCTAAACATCCAAAGACCTTAAACTATGTACAATCTGGTTGTTGATGATGTAATAGTTCAAATGGAGATTTGTGTTGAAGCCTTGCAGAAGGAATTCTGTTAATAATATATGCTGCAGTGAGGACACAATCACCCCAGAATTGTGTAGGAATATTGCTCTGAAACTTGAGAGCCCTTGCAACTTCCAATAGATGTTGGTCTTTCCTCTCTACAACAGAGTTTTGTTCTGGAGTAGCCACACAAATAAATTCATGTAATATCCCTTTCTGGCCAAAAAAATGTTTGAGATCAAGGTCTGGTGCTTGATCACTTCTTATTCTTTTTATGCAAGCATTGTACTGAGTTTGTACATAGGCATAAAATTGAGGTATCACTGTAAATGCCCCTGATTTGGTCTTCAAGAGATAAATCCAGGTAGTTCTAGTGGCACCATCCACCAGAGTTAGGAAATACATGTGTCCTCCATGTGTGAGCACTCATAGGGTCCCCAAGTATTAATGTGAACCAGACTGAAAGGTGACGTGCATATATGATTCAAATTGGAGAATTTGAGCCTTTTTTGTTTAGCCAAAGGAAAAATCTGACAACAAGAGCTTGGAGAAATAGCTGAGAATTTAAGTTTTGAACTCAAAGTATTCAGTTTCTTGTATGAGATGTGTCCAAGTCTCATATGTCATATATCTGCTTTGCTCAACTTTGGTGGTATGAGCATTTCTGTATTTGCAGTCACAGCTGCAAATATGTTTCCTTGAATAAAATACAGACCACCATTCTTGATTCCTTCTCCAAGAAGTATGTTCTTCTTAGTATCTATGATACTGCATGTATCAACATTGCAGACAAAAACAAAACCATGTGTTTTTGTTAATTGAGACGTTGACATGAGGTTAAACTTGAAATCTGGAACACAAAGAACTCCTTGGGGAAGAATTTTGTCACTAAGTTGTACTGAACCAATATGTGTTACCTGAACTTTTCTCCCATTTGGAAAATGACCATAAGTGTCTTGAATTGGTTCAGCTATGTGAAATAAAGAAAGCTGGGAGCACATATGGTCAGTAGCTCCACTGTCTATTATTCAGGACTCTTGAGCACAATGATGTCCTTCAAAAGTGGATTGACGTGAATATGTGCTAGTAAATCCTCCCGTAAAGTGTGACATAGAATCTGTCTTGTGATACTGCTGCATTGGCACTTCATAGCTCACATTAACTCCTTGTAGTTGTGAGCTGATAAGAGAAGCTATCTGCTGACATTGTGCAGGGCTCAATTCAATATTGGAGTGTGACCACAGTGTGCACAGGTAAGTGTGGATTTGCTCTGCTTCTTGTAGTTGCTAGAATATGCAGCAGTGTGGTGATTAGGCATTGCAGCAGAAGTGGTCCATAAACAGCATTGTTATTACCAGAATAATTACCAGCCAGCATTGCAACATTATGAACTATATTAGGAGAAGAATTACTAATTTCTAACTGGCATTCATGTTGTAGTATCTTGGCAAAAACATGATTCATATGAGGAAGTGGATCCATCAACAGAATTTGTTCTCTAACTTGAGAGTATTAGTCATTTAAACCCATGAGAAACTGCATTATCTTGTCTTCTTCCATCATAAGAGTGTATGCATTCAAAGCATTACATTGACATGCTAGCAGGCATCTATAATTGGAAAGCTCATCCCAGAGTGTTCTCATTTTTGTGTAGTAATTGGTTACATTCATATTACCTTTCTTAAGAGCAGAAATTTTGCTAGAGAGCTGAAATATTCTAGGTTTGTTTCTTTGAGCAAACCTCTCCTGAAGATCTATCCATATATCATGAGAAGTAGACCTATAAACTACACTTCCAACAATCTCCTTAGAAACAGAGTTTAAGAGCCAAGAAATTACCATGCTGTCACACCTGGTCCATAAATGAAAATTAGTAGCACCAGGTTCTGGGCAAGGCAAGGATCCATCAACAAAAACAAGCTTATGTTTCGCCATTAGAGCAACCTTCATGGCTCGTACCCATGGATAGTAATTCTCTCCAGTGAGTATCTAGCTTACTAATAAGTGTTTAGGGTTATCACCGGTTGATAAGAAATATGGGGATGATTGATCCAAACCCCTGAAATCCTGATTATGCAGAACTCCATCGAGTGCCATTGAATACCAAATAGCTCAAATAAAGAGCAAATAGAAAATCGGAAATAAACCGAGAATTCTCCGAAGAACACGAGATGAATAGCTCAAATAAAGAGCGAAAATGGGAAATAAACCCAGAAATATGCGAAGAGCTGCAGACAATTTGTTCAAATAGAGAACGAAAGATGGGAATTAGACCCAGAAACAATCGAAACAACAGATCGTCCAGAGAACAATCAGATCGATGATCAGAAGCCGGAGAACCTGGCTCTGATACCATATTGACTTATTGAAGAAGAAGATGAAGATTAAGAACAAAATGAAGAAGAAGATAATTCTTCTCTCTTAGATTTGATCCAAGTCCTGCACCGAGTATTTGTGCTTGCTTACAGTTGAGGCAAGAGGAGACAGCCAATCATAGATTGACAAGTGTCTTTTCTGCATTGGTTCAAAACAAATGAAATAAATAAAATAATATACATCTAAAACTTATTTCTATTTATATAGATAAGTCCTCCAAGTATGCTGATATTCCAGTACACGTCCTCCTCCCTCCGATGAAGTCAACCCAGAAAAAATCAACCCATCTACTTGTCCTCATGCACCCACAAAAAACAAAAGATTCGGATTCCTAAATCTACCCAAACCCGTTGACTGATGTCAATATCTCCACTATTAGGCCGTTGCCGCCATTTTCGTACTCCTCATGTGACCAACCTGATCCAAAACAAATGGCGTGATTTTTTTACAGAACACAGAGAATATAGAACCCTCATTGGGGATCCTTTTTTGACAGAATCGTGGACATCTTTGTAAGGGTCATTGTTGTGGGTTTTGGTGAGGTTTGGTGGCGTTGAAAGAAGCCACGGGTAGGGATGGACTAGAATGCTAGTTAGTTCCGCGTGGTAGTGGTTTGGCTCTGGACGAGGGGTCTGAAACAAGCCACGGAGGTGGTTGGTTCACCGGAATCAATGTTGGTGGTGGTAGTGGCAGTGGTTGTACTGGCAATGACCTGATGTGAGGTCGCTTGTGTGATTTCTCAAAAATTGAGGGGTGCTATGTGCTTCAAACCAAAACATTAGAGTAGTTAATGTAGTTCGCCCATGGATTTATGTTTGGAAAAGACAAAAATACTCTTAACTTTAATGAATTCCGTCAACTATATGTAACGGCCATTAACGGAGGGTATCTAATTGCAACACAAAGGAAGTACGGGTATCACGAATGCTACAATTGAAACAGTGGGTACTAAATTGACACAAATTTCGAACTACGGGTACCCCCTACGCAATTTTTGTCTAAACAAAATAGAAAGATGTAGGCAACTAAATACATACATCTTTCTATATATATATATATATATATATATATATATATATATATATATATATACACGGAGCAGTTAGGTCCTACAGTTTGGTTGTCAGGTCTGTATGTTTGCTCTTCTCCGAACTTTAAGTTAATGAAATTATGCACGTTTTACCAAAAAAGATGTATAACAGCTACAGCGGCAAAGAAAAAACTGAAGGGAAGAAAGAGGATAGAGAGTACAATTTCGATACTGCTTATAACCAGCGAAACCTTGTGACACAGATTCACTATACCATACACCAAGTTCGTCATTAGCAGAACGAACAAGACAACTAGCCCAATCGTATCAATGATTGCGATTATCCTTTGCAGTCTCCCCGCCTGCAAATCTCTCTCCACTGCGGCCTCCAAATGAATCTCCGCCGTTGTTGCCGCCTCCAATTCTTTGTCTGCGTGATTATTATCTATGATGAGCCGTTGCTAGTGAAACATGCATGGAAGCTATATATATAATAAAAATCCCGTCTTAATTAGATTGCAAAACTTATATATTCTAAAATTTCAACAGGACAAGAATTTCCCCCGCCTGGTAAAAGTTGTCCACAACAGAACGTAGATGTTTTATTACTAATGGAATATATAGTAATAATATTTGTTCAGTCCTTTTTAAAATGAAATAAAAAAAGCTCGCACCCATTTGATATTCCAACCTATTATGTTGGAGGTACGAGGAACTGTAAGAAAATATCACCGTATTAAGTGTCTGTTATCTTTTATAGTGTTTCTAAGACATGAAGGTGGCTTTTGTTGCTGCTTTTGCATGCAGCTTTGGCCCCATCTCCTGAGGCGGAAGCTAACGCCCTTCTCGCGAGGCAAATGTTTTGCAGGGCGGACTTATTATGTTGTGCCTTATGGGGTCAAATGCCCCCACCCAATTTCTTTATACTAGTAATATTTCCTAAAATTTCAAAAAATTAACTATTTCAAAATTTCAAAGAATGACATTAGCATATCTAGTATATAACTAAATAGTTCTGTTGTCAACCAAAAATATACATGGAAGTCTCAAGAATGTCATCATACCACACTTCATTCACCGTATCTTGAGAGATGAATCTACCAAAGTTATATTTTAAATTAATGTGGCATTTCAGTTAAGTTTGAAGAATGTTCCACAATCACTAGGTAAATTTTAGTTTCAAATCAAGATTAGATGACAAGAATGTATATGAAAATTCCTCCAAAAATCCCCAAAAGTCCAGAAATGGCCCATAGGGCCCGCGCTATAGTAAGGCAGCCCAGGCGGCCGCTTCAGATTCCCGGCCCGACAAGGCCCCTTTTTCATTAACTGGATTTTTTAAAAAGAGAACTGTAGTAACTTTAATTACATATTTTGAGGCAACATTAACATAAATTTAATACTAGTTTGGTGATAGCTTAAATTTTTGCCACAAACTTGACCCAAATTCCAATCTTATTGATGACATATCTTATCATTTTAGTTTTTACTTATCGAAAAGTTGTGACGTCATTGAACATTAACTAAATTTAACCTAGTATATTCTTTTAAAAACCAACTTAATATATCACACACAAGTATTAGAGGTCAAAAAATACTTTCTTCCTTCTTTCAATAAAAATATTTCCGCAGTTAGGGTGGTAGCTCATGTGGTAGAGCGTTGGAAGCCCGTGCATTAGGTCGCGGGTTCAAGTCCCGTTGACGACAAAACAATTTCTCATAAAAAATATTTCCGCACCTCCCAAGGTGTTGTTACATGAAAACAATTATGTACGACATTGCCGCATTGTAGTAATTTCCAGTTCTGAATTTCTAATATGTTCCCTGGAAAAAAATCTTTGTAAAATTAACTATTTGTGTAATTTAGGCCGGCAGTTGTTTTTTGGTCATGATTAAATCGCATTACCAAAGTGACTGATTTTGACATACATACTACTACTACTACTACTACAGATAGTGCTAGCTGAGAGTTGTGGAGTTACCTGGTTCTGGTAGAAGAGGGAGATTCGCGGAGTAGGGAGAATTCGGAGCCCCGTTTCTTCCGTTCTCTTTCATCGGCGGTGTAGACATTCATTCACCGGCTTCGATTAGGGTTCTGCAGACAGATCGACGATGGAGTACAAAAGTGTTATATACTCATGGAGGTTTGTTATTGAATTTTGACCACTTAAGTTTTCAAAATTTCTAAAAAAGACCCGTGCACTTAACTGACGACTTCACAGGTATTGTCACATAAAGGTCCCCAAATTTGACAATATTTGAAGTTGCCACTTAACAATCAAACTAAGTGTCACTCTAGACCTAATATCTTGTAGTATGGGTTAGAGACAAGTTAATTAATCAATTTTAACTTTTCAATATTTTCTTTTCTCTGATTTTGTGATCATGATAGTATAATCAAACCCGAACATCCTCGGGCATTTCTTATCTTAGAAATAATTCTTCTTAAGTTATCTCTTACCGACGTGTTGCATTGGATCATCAAAAGATTGGTTACTGTTTGTGGAGGATAAAGAAATAATTTGGGGAAAAAATGTTCATCTACAATCCGTTTTTGAACGTTGGATGGCGATAACTACGGGGTTGTCATCATCTACTGGGTCCAAAATTGGATTGCTTACGCTAAGTGCGGCGGCCATGGTTGGAGTTCTGTCATAGAGTCATCTTGTTTTTACTCTGATATTGTATCTAGCAAAAATTATATTGACACGATAACAAAGACTGGTCGCTTTCAAGCTTGGGATTCAGTAGTCTGAGTCCTGACTCATTGTTCGACATTGAGCCACATCTTGATGAGCTTCTTTGGCAAGGGGAACAAAGAAGGGTACCATTCACAATTTTATTTTGTGGAAGCAAAGGGTGTGCTAATTATAGAGATTCTGATGCACGGAAAATATGATCTCCTCGCGACTCTCGAGTTTAAAGAGGAGACAGACCTTTATAGTGCTATGCCCCGTGCGATGACTGTCATGGCAGTGACCCGGTGTTTCATTCTTGATTGTCTACAATGATTAACTAATATTTTCGTTTTGATCTATCGCACTAATGTTAAAAAGAACATGGACAAATGACACTAAACATATATGCACTTTAATGACACTAAACTTCCGCCACTTTCAATTTACATAGAAAATCCTCTGAAGTTTAAATTTTGGTATAAATAGCCGCAATCAACTGACGATGTTATAAAATCCTGACGGAATGAAGGCCAAAAATATATTTTTACTAAAAAAAAATTTTTCTTATAAACAAAATTAAAAATTGAACAAGAAAAACAACACATCAGTCATCATTGTCTTCTTCCTGTCATATCCGAAGTCGACGGAAGCATCCATGAAAACCGCTAGGGAGCTCTTACAACTCCCAAGCTGACCCCCAATTCTTACCAATTCGTCTAACTACATACACCCTTGTTACACCATTCGTCAACCGAATCAGCTTGAATACACTGCTGCTTGCACAGGAAGGTAAACTGAATAGAGCCTGCTTATGCTACTTCAGCAGCGCTTTTTGGCCTTCTCTTCGCTCTGGACTAGTGGACACTTGGAAAAGACCTGCCAAACCTGTCGTTCAATGTTTCGAATGGCATTTTAGTATCAAGGTTCAATTTCGTCGTCACACTAGTAACCCAAATTCGCTTGTGATGAAGGACGAACATGATCTATCACATACAGATCTACAACATGAATTAGAGCGGAAGATTCATGTGTTTACCTTGTCTTCCTTAGCTCCTATGCACAGCGGATGATCGTAGGATGCTTGCTTTCACGTGCCCTTCTTGCTCCCACAGTCTGGCTCGAATCACTAGGACGAAAGCTCTAATCCACACCAAGTTCCACCCAATGGAGGCTAGTTAGAGAGAGAGTCTAGGGTTTACTGTATTATGATCAGCACATGATCTCTACAGTAGTGTGTATATTATTATGACTCTCATAGATTATGTGTAGGAGGCTGTCTCCTTATATAGACAGACTTATACCTAATTGCAACGTTACCCCCTAGGGTTGATGTCCTTGCTACTAACTCCATAAGGTTTTAGCTTGTCTCACCTAAACCCATAAGTTTAGGATAATTGCATTGGGCACCCCACATGGGCGCACCAAATGCTAACATCTCCCACTCGCACAGTGGGGTTGCACAAATACAGTAGTTCTAGTCTCCCTCAATCTCCAACTATTATCATCTGCCAAAGTGTTATGTGGCCTTGGTGTGTGACTGTGAGAGAGCCTGCATTTCGGGAGTTCCATACTCTAAACTCATACGAGACGAGCTAGCAGCAGGCGCACTCAACCTCAAGTAATAATGCAATACGTATATATATATCTCTCGTATCCCCCAGATTCTGTCAATTGTCATCTCATAGACCATGAGCACCTACCTTGTCCCGAAGGTCGTGCATCAATGAGTCTATATCTCCTTTATTACATTCATATCCTGCATGATCCCATAAGATCTTGTAGGTGGGCCCAATGAAAGTGATAAAGAGCGATGCAATTAGAATCTTCCTTTCCATCCATTGTCGCTTTGATCCGGAGTCAGCTGCTTTCCTAGCAATGTCCTGGTAGGCCGAATCATTCATAGCCGTGAGGTGTCACGCTAAAGTAGCACCACCGAACCGTCTCTCCCCGACATGGATAAAAGTACTAAGGGTATACAGTGTCAATCATTCTTATATGATCGACGAGGCTCACACGGCGAGGAAACTCAGGGACTTTTTCTACTCGCCACCTATGTCACTCATCAGCACGCGTTATCTCATAAGATGTGCGCCATAGTGTTTGGACTCTATCAGAGCACATGTCCTATCCCATAGGGACCACTATACAGATGTAAGTCCAACAACCCATATGACTATTAACCCGAGTACTGAGTTTTGCACATATGCAATCGAAATCAGTTCTCTCATCTGGCTTTCTCTAAGCAGACTATACATGGTTCGGGGTAGTAACCATGCTCGAATGGCCATAATCCAATCTCACCTTGGAACTTATTCCAATGCGACAAATGAATCCGTCTGACAGGGTCTTGCACTATTGATTGATGTCCAGCTCTTGTCATAGGCCATGCGCTTCATATGAAAGGAGTCATCATATCATAGGCTTCTAGCGCTTATCGGGATTCTGTCTCATCTCCTACTCACCTAGACAATCCAGGATGTTGTAAAGGCGGTTGCTCGTGTGAGAGAGTCAACCTAGTGTCCGCGCGACATGTTCTATGCTAGTACAGGATATGTAAACGTATCATACACGTATCGAAACAACATGTAGCATAATAAATCCAATTAAAATCCAATTATCAATGTCTCATATGCTCATCAATCATATCGCTAGTGATCGACTACCAAGTCCCAATTTTCTAAAGCAATCCACAAAGACGACTCTTGTGTGGTTTAGGAATGGGAGGTGCCTACATTATTGGCCCGTAGTCGATCTACTCCAAGATTACTCTACAGGTAGTTATTTCACCTTTTGTGAAATCAGTACCTCTTTCTATATGTTTGGCCTTATCAAAGTATTGTAGCCGTACGCTAGCACTACAGGTTGGTTGACAGCCCATAAGCTTATCAGAAACCTTCTTCTCCAAACATATTTCTGTCCGGTAACAGAACAGGCAATCGTGCTTCGCTCCCATGATCGATGGAGCGTTCTAATACGATTGTGCAACACTTATGCTGCTGTTCCATGCGATGTCATCTAGCATGGACTATAGCCTGAGTCGGATCTACGTGTATCTAGGTCCCCACCCTAGTCAGCATGCATAGCTGGATAGTCGAAGCATCATCTCCGATAGTTATAACACGTGATCCTTCGTACAGAGTATCCTTTTGGTTGCAATCTAGTGTCTTAAGTTAGATTTCCTGAAATCCACTCTTCCGATTGCATAAGGTTTGTGGGGTCTCAGTATATACCATAGTATATAGCAGACTCACACTGCATCGGGCACTTTGGTCATTTGGTCGATCTTGTATGGTGTCTTCTAGGGCACATATTCAGGCTCGTAAAATCCTGCAGCGAGTTATAGGAGTATCACATGGCATTGGGTCCATTACATGGAATCGTTCAGAGTATTTTCTTGTTGTCCGCCTTATGCGTCAATATAATAAGTCCTTTTGAACGAACGAGAGTGCATCTCTCCCTACTAATATGCTTCGTCACAAATCGAAAGGATAACCACCCTATAGTGGATGTGAAATAGTCCTTAGACTCTCCTGGAAATAGTGCGTCATCGATAATAAGTGACGTATTCATCTACTCTCTACGACCGAGAGTGATATGCAGCGGTTTTCATCCATTGATAAAATACTGCTGACTTAGAGGACTAATTAAGATCACACACAGGCTTAATTAGCTTGCACCTATTTGTGCATCCGATCTTACATCTTGAAAACCCTGTGGCCGAGTCATACAGATCACCTCTCTGATTTCTCTATTGAGAAATTCAGTAGTCACGTTTATCGAGAATGGAGCCTTATTTCCATAATCACAACTATTATCGATATCTCTGCAAGTCGTATGCCTTACTATGCTTCTGTCTGTGTCACTCTGTATGACCTTGGAGATCCATCTATTTCCAATAGTCTAACATCCAGTCGGAAAAGTCAACCTAGCCTTAAACTTGGTTGGTCTTTTACAGACTCTAACTTTTCCTGTAAAGGCTACTTTTCATTCTCCATAATTAGGGAACGATAAGGCATAGTATTCTATCCTATCGTTTATGCAAGGTGATCCTTAAGATCATCCCTTCGATCTTCAAGCAGTCGATGGGGTATGCTCCTATGAGCAATTCCTTTGCATTGGAGGATCATAATTTTCTCTCACCCCTATGGATGGGCACCTCGCTTAGAAAGTCACTCCCACTGTCCAAAGGATCCTTGAGGGACTAATTCCTCATAATGGACTAAGGAACAGGGTATTTTCTAGCGGTTCCTCCATGCTCGCCGAGATCATCATCTCTACGAACATTCCCTTAACTATGGGCATCTCCTAAGAGAAAACATATATCTTGTTAATCCATTTGCGTTACACTACTAATCGGCTGTTGCGTTTGGAATACGCAACCCCCTAGAGTACTCCGAATAGTATGGGAAGATATGTTTCTCCATGAAGATACATTTCTTCCATGTAGGGTCTAAATTCCTTCTTGTCAGGCGATGAAATATCCTGGGGAAATATCCTAGGTTCATCATCATCTTGCGTGGTGACTATTATGTCTTCCCCTTCGATGTCAAATCGTCGACGGGGTACGCTCCAACGAGCGCTCCTACGCAAAGAGGGTTCTTCTTCAGCATTATCGTCATATACGATATGCCACTCACTAGGTAAGGCACTCCCACTGTTCTCAAGGTCCATAGGAACATATTCCTCTTGAGTAGTGGTGAGTTGAGTGTCATCTAGTGGTTCCTCTTCCTCGTAGAGAATGTCATCTCCACGAGGTTCTCCCTGACTAGGAAAACTTAGTTAGCTCATAAGCTGCCGATCCCCATGGCCTAAGGTGATGAGAGATTCTCAGCTCTTGGAACATTCGCAATCTCTATGAAGACACGATCACAAAGTCGGCTGGAAAAACAAATGCGCCCACTTTCACAAGCAAGTTCTCAATCACCCCCTTTGTTCATACGAGGATCGGTAAGTAAATTCCAGGAATTGAAGACGTGGTAATTTCTTGGCAGTCTCCTCTTTGTGCCATGGTCAAGAACGATATCCTCAATCTCAGCTTTAGGTTTCGAGATTGACCTCGTGAGATGGAACGATGAATTTCAAAGACTACGTGAGAGAACAAGACCTTGACCTGATCAACCCACAAGCGTGATGAACAGTGTAAGGCACACCATCGCTCCGACCAATCAGACCCGGCGTTCCAGACCTGCAGGTTGGCCTGATCAACTGGGCTGATGATTCGTTTCCGGGTTGATGATTCGTTTCCGGGTCGAAGTACCGGGGGTGATATTTTGTAAAGATCTTTCTGTGTGTAACCCAACTTGTTATAACCGCCGGCTTGTTTAACCATCAAAAGAAAGCTTTGGCAATACTTGATCCCCACCTCCTTCAAAGATCTGACCAGTTCAACATCAGCCTCAGAGACCTTTCGGTGTGACCGGTGGTTGCTCGCGCATTGTGGTTCCGAAAGTTCGTGTGAATGACCGGGTTCGAATTGAACCACCTTAAAAGGCTCGGTAGGTGAAGTTCTTGATATTTTTACACGAGCTTTGCATACACACCTAGTGTTTCTGGTATGCTCCCGTTTCCTATTTTCTTTGTACAGGACCTTCTCGGAGCGCAAGCCTTGTCGGGCACACACGTATATCCTTGACTTTATGCATTCTTTCGTTTCCGGGTCGAAGTACCGGCGGTTGCACCTTCTAATCCCAAAGCCAAGAATCAGTGCGTAGAGGTCCATTAAAACTGCCAAAAAGTCAATTTACTCCTATGATGTTGATCTCTGTTTGTGCAAGACTTGAGAGATCAGGTGGTACCCTGAAAACTATTTTTGGGAGTCGAGTTAGAGATTACCCTTGAGAGAGTACTCAGAGTTCTGGTTATTGACTCAATACTTTACAACTCGAGTTGTAAAGAGTAGGGGTCTGGTGTTCAAGACTTGAGAGATCAGGTGTTCCAGACCTGCAGGTTGGCCGAGTTAAAGACTACGTGAGAGAACAAGACCTTGACCTGATCAACCCACAAGCGTGATGAACAGTGTAAGGCACACCATCTAATGTGAGTGTGGTAATACAGGGTACCACCAAGCGACCAACCTGTCTTCACACGAAGCCAATTCGTGTGGGCAAGCAATTGGATTGTTTTACTTCTCAAATTAGCCCAAATCTCTAATTTTATTGTCCAAGAGATCAACATCATAGGAGTAAATTGACTTTTTGGCAGTAAAGAGTAGGGGTCTGGTGCTTGATCACTTTTTAAATTCGCAATCTCTATGAAGACACGATCACAAAGTCGGCTGGAAAAACAAATGCGCCCACTTTCACAAGCAAGTTCTCAATCACCCCCTTTGTTCATACGAGGATCGGTAAGTAAATTCCAGGAATTGAAGACGTGGTAATTTCTTGGCAGTCTCCTCTTTGTGCCATGGTCAAGAACGATATCCTCAATCTCAGCTTTAGGTTTCGAGATTGACCTCGTGAGATGGAACGATGAATTTCAAAGACTACGTGAGAGAACAAGACCTTGACCTGATCAACCCACAAGCGTGATGAACAGTGTAAGGCACACCATCGCTCCGACCAATCAGACCCGGCGTTCCAGACCTGCAGGTTGGCCTGATCAACTGGGCTGATGATTCGTTTCCGGGTTGATGATTCGTTTCCGGGTCGAAGTACCGGGGGTGATATTTTGTAAAGATCTTTCTGTGTGTAACCCAACTTGTTATAACCGCCGGCTTGTTTAACCATCAAAAGAAAGCTTTGGCAATACTTGATCCCCACCTCCTTCAAAGATCTGACCAGTTCAACATCAGCCTCAGAGACCTTTCGGTGTGACCGGTGGTTGCTCGCGCATTGTGGTTCCGAAAGTTCGTGTGAATGACCGGGTTCGAATTGAACCACCTTAAAAGGCTCGGTAGGTGAAGTTCTTGATATTTTTACACGAGCTTTGCATACACACCTAGTGTTTCTGGTATGCTCCCGTTTCCTATTTTCTTTGTACAGGACCTTCTCGGAGCGCAAGCCTTGTCGGGCACACACGTATATCCTTGACTTTATGCATTCTTTCGTTTCCGGGTCGAAGTACCGGCGGTTGCACCTTCTAATCCCAAAGCCAAGAATCAGTGCGTAGAGGTCCATTAAAACTGCCAAAAGGTCAATTTACTCCTATGATGTTGATCTCTGTTTGTGCAAGACTTGAGAGATCAGGTGGTACCCTGAAAACTATTTTTGGGAGTCGAGTTAGAGATTACCCTTGAGAGAGTACTCAGAGTTCTGGTTATTGACTCAATACTTTACAACTCGAGTTGTAAAGAGTAGGGGTCTGTTTGTGCAAGACTTGAGAGATCAGGTGTTCCAGACCTGCAGGTTGGCCGAGTTAAAGACTACGTGAGAGAACAAGACCTTGACCTGATCAACCCACAAGCGTGATGAACAGTGTAAGGCACACCATCTAATGTGAGTGTGGTAATACAGGGTACCACCAAGCGACCAACCTGTCTTCACACGAAGCCAATTCGTGTGGGCAAGCAATTGGATTGTTTTACTTCTCAAATTAGCCCAAATCTCTAATTTTATTGTCCAAGAGATCAACATCATAGGAGTAAATTGACTTTTTGGCAGTAAAGAGTAGGGGTCTGGTGCTTGATCACTTTTTAAATCAAACTGACTTTAATCCTGCAGAACAGGATTAAAGTCAGTATTGAGTCAATAACCAGAACTCTGAGTACTCTCTCAAGGGTAATCTCTAACTCGACTCCCAAAAATAGTTTTCAGGGTACCACCTGATCTCTCAAGTCTTGCACAAACAGCGACCTGTTTGGTTGGACACATTAAAATATCAGACTCCATACGCACTTGGGGTAGTTTGTTCCGAACCACAAGTTAGTTTAGTTGTGGGGTTAACAAAACTTCGCACTGTAAGGGTTGTTGTTCAGAAAATCCCCAAGCAATTCATCAATATCCACACTGGCACCTTGACTGGTAGCAGATGTAATCTTCTCCAAGTTCAAGCCTTTGACAATCAAGTCCAACTTCCCATTCATGTTATTCACCAAGGACTTCATAAATCCAAGCTCAATAGACAAATCAAACTGACTTTTCTCAGATCCTCTATCCCATCCTCCATGACCTCAAGCTTGTCAATGATTAGAGAGAAATCCAAGTTAGTTGAAGCCTTTGATGCAACAGCTGCCTTAGGTTTGATGAACTCTTTGTTGGTAACTGTGCCAAATGCATAGTATTCTATCCTAATGTGAGTGTGGTAATACAGGGTACCACCAAGCGACCAACCTGTTTGGTTGGTCCCTAAAGCGACCAACCAAACATGAATCAAAATCATAATTCACCAAACACGGCTTCAAACCCTAGCTACCGTATGTCATTCAAACTCATAAGAATCTTGAACGACAAAGTCGTCCAGTTGATATTGAGAACCACAAGTCAATTTACTCCTAGTTTTTATAGAAATTATGATTTAGCATGCACAAAAGTTTAAGATAAATTCATGGGGTACAAGTCTCACGTAGAGTAACGACATCACGAGTAGCTTGTCTAAGTATAGTGTAGTAGTACTTTATGTCGTGTTTAAGAATTCAAGACTTATGTAATGTTTATTAGTATTGTTTTATGGATGTTTAAGCTTATGATCTCCACTAACACTGTAAGTTCACAGGTTTCACAGGCTTGAAATACATAGCTATTTCAAGGCCTTGAATCAGTTTTCAAATCCATGAACCAGAGATTTCACAGGCTTGAAATAGCAGGCCTTGAAACAATGTTAGCAGGCCTTCAAACTGTTAGACCTGTATGCACATTGTAAGGGAGAGTATTTCTGGATACTTCTGATCTTATTCTAACGCTCTCACCCCTATATGCGATCTGTTATTTCTTGATAATGACAAAACAAAAGGATTTTGATTCACATAGACCTCATCTGTTTAACCTCTTTGACTTAGTTTTGGAGGGAAATTTTATTTCCTATTTTGCAGGATTGGTTTCCTAACCTGGATTCTGCAGAATACGAAACATTGAGAGAATGTGATTATGTGATCAATCAAACACTCTTGACAGCTTCCCAATCTTTTTAAAGACAAGATCAGAACAATATATCTGAATATTATGATCAACTATCCGTTGGAGAAGGCTGTATAAATAGAGATCATTTTGAAGCAACAAGATCAACACACAACGGGAAAAAAGAGAGAAACATTTCTGGATTGACAAACATCAAATTAGCACATCATTATCCCAATCCAACTCACAGAAGATCACTGCATTCTTCACTGCAGTTTTACACTTCCACCGTTCTTCTGACTTGTACTCAATTTGTATATCTCTTATATTACTACTATCTCTTATTCTCAAGGATTGTTCAAAGTGAACAATAGAGAATTCTTATTCAATCAGTTATCTAGAGAAGGTACTAGATAGGTTAGAGAGAACCACAAGCTGTAACAGAGTAAGGCATATCTCTGTTCTTGAGATCTAGGGCTTAGCTTTTGATTAATAAGAATTGTGTTGAAAATATTGCAGGGAGAAGATCCCTGAGGTAGAGATGTAGGTCCAAGTGGACTGAGCTCTATAAATCCTGTGTCTCTTGCATTTAAATTTTCATTCTCATACTTAGTTTTTACAGCATTCAAACTAGTCTGTTTTCAAGGTTTTGAAACTCTTTTCAAGGCCTTGAAAATGACTCGTCTGCTTCTTTACTTAAACTATTTCATTCCAAAGGCTTGAAACTGTTTTCAAGGCCTTGAACTTCATTGCTCTTCACAAAAACTCTTATCTTTGCAAGTTTTACAAAGAGTTGGCATACTCTATTCACCCCCCCCCCCTAGAGTATATGTGTTGCATATCCATCTGCATACTCCACTTTCAATTGGTATCAAAGCTTGTATCACTGTATAGATTTAACCATCTAGTGATCTTGAGTACTGCAGGTGATGGTGGTTTCTCACAGGGAAGAGCTGCTAACACACCTCCTCTATTTTATGGTAATAATTTTGCTCACTATAAAAGCTCTAATGAAAATGTTCATCATTGATCAAGACATAGAGCTATGGACCATTATTCAGAATGGACCTCACACTTTCTATACAGAGAAAGATGGGATTAAAACTCCCAAATCTGAGTACTCTCTCTCTCTTCATGTGAAATAGAACAATTCTCTAAAAATTTCAAAGCTATTAACATCTTGTATTGTGCTTTGAGTACAGATGAATTCAACATGATTTCAGGCTGTATGACTGCCAAAGAGATCTGGGATAAGCTTGTGGTGACATTTGAAGGAACCAGTCATGTCAAGCAAACCAAGATCAACAACTACCTCATACAATATGATTTGTTGAAAATGAATGCAGATTCGTCAATCAGAGACATGTTCAAAAGGTTCACAGACATAGTCAATAACCTTAATTCACTTGGAAATCATATTTCCAATGAAGAAAAGGTGAGGAAGATTCTGAGAAGTCTTCCAAAGGCAAGACTACTGCAATAGAGACAGCTCAAGATCTCTCATCACTCCAACTTGATGACCTACAAGGGAAGCTTTTAACACATGAAATGTCCATTAATGAAGCTATTGGAGAGCTACCAGAAGGTGTCAAGAACTTAGCACTCAAGGCCAAAGAGAATGAGATAATTGAAAGCCTTGACACTGAGGATGATGAAGAAGATTCATTTTCCTTGATTTCCAAATCCGTGAACAAAATCCTCAAGATGAATAAAAAATTTGGAAACAAAGACTTCAACAGAGAAAGACACAGATCATCCAGTAGCAAGGACTACAAAGGAAAGTATTCTTCACAAAATAATAAATCAAAAGTCATGAATGTGAGTGTGGTGATGCACGACACTTGATTAGAGACTGTCCACACAAGAAAAGCAAGAACTTCCAGAAGAAATATCATTAGAAAAGAAAGAAAGCTATGTTAGCTTCATGGAGTGATTCAAATACCTTAAGTGACTCTGAATCTGAAGAAGAACATGCCAACCTATGCTTCATGGCTACGCATGATGAAAGTTCTGAAAAGAACATTGAGGTAATGGTAACCAATTTGATTTCAAAGCCTGAAGAAGCCCTCTCAGATTATCTTAGAACAATGCTTTTAAATGAAGAGGAATATCTGAAGGAGATTAGATTTTCGAAAGAAAAAGTTCATGAGCAAGCAAAAGAGAATTTACAACTTGTGTCTCTGAATCAGAATCTTGAAATTTCTCCGAAGAAAACTGACAGTGATTTCAAGGCCTTGAAAACCAGTTTCAAAGCCTTCAAAACACAAGTCAAGGAAGTAGTCACTGAGAACTCTCTACTGAGTGATAGCCTTGTCTATTAAGACATAAAGTTGATGAATTTGATAAACAAAAGACTACTCTTACTGAGAAACTTCAAGAATCTGAATTAGTCAATGCCAAGCTTGCAGGGCTAGAACACAAGTTGAACTTGATTCTTGGAGAAAGTTCAAATCTTGTTCACAAAACTGTTATTGGATACAATCCAAATTTTCCAAGAAAGAACAATATTAGATTTGTGAAAGCGGGAAACAAAACCTCTCCTAAGTGTCATTTATGTAATAAAATTCGTCATGTTAAGATTACTTGTCCTTTCAGAAGAAGAGACCCTCACATAATGAGGAACACATTCCCATTTCATCTGAAAGGGAAACTAACACAGATTTGGGTTCCTTAAGAGGTCCGACCACCCAACATGGTTGATCCTGAGTATGAGTCCAAATTCCATACTTGGTATAACAGCTGGGTAAGGCAGTGATTGGTGTTTGTAGGTTGTCACCAATGTCAAAGAACATATGTGGTTTATGGACACTGGTTTCTCAAGACACATGAGTGGAAAGAGATCTCTATTCTCAGAACTGAAAAAGCAATCAGAATGTTCAATTATACTTGGTGTCAAAGGCAAATGCAACATTCTTGGTATCGGTAAAGTTGGTACATATTCTGAAAACTCAATTTCAAATGTATATCTAGTTGATGGCTTGAAAATTAACTTTCTTAGTGTATCTCAACTTTGTGACAATGGTAATAAGGTTATCTTTGGTAAAGAGAAGTGTGTGGTGCAGAATGAGAAATCAAGCAATTGCATTCTCACAACCTCTAGATCAAACAATGTTTATACTTTTCAAACTAAAAAAGTTGCAGGTAAAAGCTTGAAGTGCCTCAATGCCTTGAAAGAGGATTCAAAGCTTTGGCACAGAAAGCTTGGTCACATTAGCTTACATACCTTGAACAAGTTGATCTCCAAAGATCTGGTAAGAGGATTACCATCTATCAAGTTCAAATATGATGAAGTATGCAAAGCTTGTGCTCAGGGTAAGCAGACCAGAAGCTCATTCAAGCCAAAGAGATTGTAAGTTCTACTAGACCTATTGAATTACTTCACATGGATCTATGTGGTTCTATCAGGACTCCAACTCCAAAAGGTAAGAAATATATGCTAGTTATTGTAGATGACTATTTTAGATTTATCTGGGTTATGTTTCTTAAAGAAAAACATGAATTCCTCTCTGAATTTTCAAAGCTTTGCAGAGAACTTCAAACCATGAAAAACATACCTATTGCTTCAATCAGAAGTGATCATGGTAGAGAGTTTGATCAATTAGAATTTGATTTGTTCTGTGTTAAGCATGGTACGCCTCACAATTTCTCTGCTCCTAGAACTCCTGAACAAAATGGAGTTGTTGAAAGAAAGAACATGACTCTTGAATATATGTCAAGAACAATGCTTTTAGAAAACAAGCTGCCAAAACAATATTGGGCAGAAGCTGTGAATACAACAAATTTCATTTTGAACTGGTGCTTGATTAGAAATATCTTGAATAAGACCCCCTATGAAATCTTTAAAGGGAGAAAGCCAAACATTTCATACTTTAAACCCTTTGCTTTCACATGTTTTGTCCACAACAATGGAAAGGACAACTTGGGTAAGTTTGATGCAAGAAGTGATGAAGGTATCTTTCTTGGTTACTCTCTGACTAGCAAAGCTTATAGAGTTTATAATAAAATAACCAAGCTAGTTGAAGAAAGTATTCATGTTATTTTGATGAAATCTTTGATGGTTCTTTGAGTGAAAGTTTTGCAGACTTGAATTTGAACAAGCATGAATCAGAAGAAGAGGCTGAAAACTCACTTGGTTTCAAGAAAGGCTCAAAAGGAAACAAAAGACATTTTCAAGACCTTGAAAATAGGTCTCAAGGCCTTGAAAGTAAAGATCAAAGCCTTGATAAGGATGATCAGAAAGACATCAGTGATTAGGCCACTAATTCAAGACCAGAGAAGCAATATGGAGAACATGAACCCTGGTCTCCAAGAAAGAGATTCAAATATATTTCATCCCATCCAGCTGACAACATCATATCTGACCCGACAACTGGTACACAAACAAGATCATAGTAAAAGAAGCTTCGTGCTTTTAATGCTTTTATTTCTCTTGTAGAACCTAAAACTGTGAAGGAAGCATTACAATAAGCAGACTGGATTACAGCTATGCAAAGTTAACTCAATGAATTTGAAAGAAATAAGGTGTGGAACCTAGTTCCCCCACCAAAAAACCAGCCTGTCATTGGTACCAGATGGGTGTTCAGAAACAAACTGGATGAAAGTGGCAAAGTGATCGGGAACAAAGCAAGGTTAGTTTATCAAGGTTACAACCAAGAAGAAGGTATTGATTATGGGAAAACTTTTGCTCCTGTGGCCAGGTTAGAAGCAATTTGAATTTTACTTGCCTTTGCATCCTACAAAAACATGAAACTTTTTCGGATGGATGTTAAATGTGCATTTCTGAATGGTTACTTTCAAGAAGAAGTTTATGTTGCACAAACTCCTGGTTTTGAAAATGAAAAGTTTCCATGTTATTTTTACAAACTCAAAAAAGCTCTTTATGGTTTGAAACAAGCTCCAAGAGCTTGGTATGAAAGATTGTCAAAGTTTTTGCTTGAAAATGATTTCAAAAGAGGATTAGTAGACAAGACCCCTTTCACAAAGACTCATGAGAAAGATTTACTTGTAGTTCAGATTTATGTTGAAGATATTTTATTTGGAGCTACCGATGATATATTATGCAAAGAATTGTCAAGTCTTATGAGCAGGGAATTTAAAATGAGCATCGTGGGAGAGTTGAACTTCTTCCTTGGACTTCAAATACATTACTTGAAGAAGGGCATCTTTCTACATCAATGCAAGTACACTAGGGACTTGTTGAACAAGTACAGTATGTCTCAATCCAAATAAATCAAGACTCCTATGATTTCTACACTGTCCTTAGATAATGATGAATCTGGTAAGAGTGTCAATGTGAAAGAGTATAGAGGTATGATTGGATCATTGCTATACCTTACTGCCAGTAGACCAGATATCATGATCAGTGTATGTATGTGTGCAAGATTTCAAGATGATCCAAAGGAATCACACTTAACTGTTGTGAAAAGAATCTTCAGATATCTCAATGGTAAAGATTTAGGGCTTTGGTATCCAAGACACTCTAATTTTTCTTTTCATGGATTTTCAGATGCTGTCTTTGCAGGCTACGAAGTTGATAGGAAAATCACTTCAGAAACTTGAAAATTCATTGGATCCTCCTTGATCAGTTGGCACTCCAAGAAACAAAACTCATTTGCTTTATCAACAGCTGAAGCTGAATATAAAGCTGCTGCAGCCTGTTTCTCACAAGTCTTATGGATTGCTCAAGAGTTGAGAGATCTTAGATTTGACTTCAAAAATATACCTATCAAATGTGAAAACACTAGTGCAATATCAATTACAAAGAATCCAGTCAACATTCAAGAACCAAGCATATTGATGCCAGACACCATTTCATCAGAGATCAAGCTGGGAATGGTGATATTGTTCTTGAATTTGTTTCTACTAACATGCAACTTGCAGATATCTTCACTAAACCATTTCCAGATGAAATATTTTCAGCTCTAAGTCTGGAATTAGGCATTCTAAATAAAGATGCATTGGTTTAGGGGGAGAATCAGGTACGAAAGGTACACTTCTATGTGTTTCAAAGGTTTGAACTGATTTTCAAAGCCATGAAAATCTTTTCAAATATTTGATTTTATTTTTTTCAGTATAACAGTGTTTCAAACCTTGAAATTATTTTCAAAGCCTTGAAAGTAAGACTGATTAACTAATTAGTCAACAATTCTTGGATCATTGTGCTATCTTTGTAGATATTTGCTCAATATTGCCCCTACCTTTTTCAAAATCTATTTTCTGCCTAGTATGGTATTAAAATATTTATTTCCAACGGCTTCAAATATTTGAATCATCTCTGATCATTACAAATCTTTTGAGATCTGAAAGATCTTGCAGTTTCCTTTTTAAACTCAAACTCCTTTAGTATTTATCTTCCTCTCTTCTCCTTCTGTCTGTATCATTCCTGCCTCTCTCTATTCTTCTCCAAAACCCTAATGAGAACTACAAGAGCCTTTGACATAACCAAGATGGTCGGTGGTTCAAAGCCTAGTGCAGAGAAGAAAATAAAGACCCCCGTAGAAGAGATTCAAGATATCAGTGAAAACTCATAATCAAAGGGCTCTACTGATGAAGAACTGGAGTACTTTCCTCCCAAGAATATGGTGAAGAAGGACCAGTTTCCAGTGACAAGCAAGAAGAAAAAGACCACGGGTTACACAATAGAAGCAGGAGGGAATCCATATTGGAAGGCCTAATAAAGACAAGAAAAAGGCAAACACAGGGATCAAGGGAAAAGGAAAAGAAATCTTCATTCCAGATTCAGACTCAGATGGTGTATTTTCCTCCCAAGAATATGGTGAAGAAGGACCAGCTTCCAGTTACAAGCAAGAAGAAAAAGACCACGGGGTTACACAAGAGAAGCATAAGGGAATCCATATTGGAAGCCCTAAGAAAGATAAGAAAAAGGTAAACACAGGGATCAAGGGAAAAGGAAAAGAAATCTTCATTCCAGATTCAGACTCAGATACTACTTCTGATTCCTATGGTGTGTATTCTGTATCCAAAAAGGGAAGAAATGAGAAAGATCTTCCAGAAACTGAGTCTATATCAAAAACTCGAAGGAGTGATCTTCACAAAATTTCCTCTGCACAACAGAAGAAGGTGTATGTGAAGAAGAAATTAAAGCATGGAATAAAGGCTTTTGAAGGACTCACCTTCTTGTTTAACAGTGTTATCGAGAAAATTAGTTCTATCATTGAAGAAATTGATGTGGTTCAAGAAGAAGAAAAGGATAATGATGAAGAAAGTGAAGAAGAAGACCCAACCCCATAAACTCTTGCCTACTCTTTCTTATCCTTTTCTTAAGTTTATTTTCAAAATTTTCCAAAGACTCTAATCCAACATTTTCTCATTCTTTTTTATCAAATTTAAAAAGGGGGAAATCTCAGGTCTTAGGTTATTTTTATTTTTGTTTGATTAGTGACCTGTCTTTTAGTCAGTGGGAATTATCGGAGACTTATGTGTTTTTTTTTTCTTAAGTTTGTTATTGAATAAGTTAGATATTCTTGGAACTTATGTGTTACTACTATTTATGTTGTGCGCTAATCAGTATTTTTTTGCAGAAACTAAGGCTTGAAATTGTAAGTTCACTGGTTTCACAGGCTTGAAATACAGAGCATTTCAAGGCCTTGAACTAGTTTTCAAAGCCTTGAATCACAGGTTTCACAGGCTTCAAGGCCTTAAAACAATGTTCAAAGCCTTGAAATCGTCAGACCTGTATGCACATTCTAAGGGGGAGTTTTTCTGAATACTTCTGATCTTATTCTAACTCTCTCACCCCTATATGTGATCTGTTATTTCTTGATGATGAAAGAAAAAGCTTTTGATTCACATAGAGCTCATCTGTTTAACCTGTTTGACTTACTTTTGCAGGGAAATTTTATTTCCTATTTTGCAGGATTGGTTTCCTAACCTGGATTTTGCAGGAAAGGAAACATTGAGATAATGCGATTCTGTGATCAATCAGACACTATTGACAGTTTCTCAATCTATTTAAAAACAAGATCAGAACATTAATATCTCTGAAGATTATGATCAACTTTCCGTTGGAGAAGGCTGTTAAAAGAGTAGAAGTTGTTGCCTACAAAACAGGAAGTTTGTTGCTGAAAATCAGGGAAGATTTGCAGAGCATCTGAGCTGTATCAATAGAGTTCATTTCGAAGCAACAAGAACAACACTCAACTGGGCAAAAATAAAGACACATTTCTGGATTGACAAACATCAATGAAGCACATCATTTTCCCAATCCAACTCACAGAAGATCACTGCATTATTCACTGGAGTTTTACACTTCCAGTATTTTTCTGACTTGTACTCAATTTGTATATCTTTATTATATTACTACTATCTCTCACTCTCAAGGATTTTTCAAAGTGAACAATAGATAATTCTTAGTTAATCAGTTAGCTAGAGCAGGTACTAGATTGGTTAGAGAGAACCACAAGCTGTAACAGAGTAAGGCATATCTCTGTGCTTGAGATCTAGGGCTTAGCTTTTGATTAATAAGAATTGTGTTGAAAATCCTGCAGGGAGAAGATCCCTGAGGTGGAGACGTAGGTCCAAGTGGACTGAACTCTATAAATCCTATGTCTCTTGCATTTAAATTTTCATTCTCATACATAGTCTTTACATCATTCAAACTAGTCTGTTTTCAAGGGTTTGAAACTCTTTTCAAGGCCTTGAAAAAGACTTGCCTGTTTCTTAACTTAAACTATTTCATTCCAAAGTCTTGAAAATGTTTTCTAGGCCTTGAACTTAATTGCTCTTCACAGAAACTCTTATCTTTGCATGTTTTACAAAAAAGTTGGCATGCTCTATTCAACTCCCCCAACCCTTCTAGAGAACCTGTACTGCATTTCTACCGGCTTACTCCCCTTTTAGACACTTTTAGCATCCCACTCCTTGGTTTTCCGGTCCGGAACAGAAGACTTGGGGATCACGGGGTGTTGCAAGAAGTCCATAGCAACTACCCACTCAAGTATACCCAGGCCCTATGACTAAATTTAAACTAGGACATGACTTGATCCCAAAGCAAATCAAGTAAGTTAACAATACCAATAAGAAAACAATTTCCTATGCTATGTATTTGAATCACCAAAACAGAACAGGTTGGTGTGCACTCAGCAGACCCAAAACATACAGTCGTTCATGGCTAACTCAAGAGCAAGGAAGAAAATGAAATATGATTGTGGAAATTGAGTGAATATTATGCTAGACGGTATGGGTGTATATTGTGGTAGGAAAGAGTTCAATTTATAAAAGATTAATCTGAAGTCTATGAATAAATTAAGGGGATCAACTTTCAGTCAAATCTGTATTAATGGCTGTAACATTCCTTTTTTCTAGAAGAGTTTGAAATATTTCAAAAATATTAGAATTGGAATAATTCCATCTGATTAGCCACAACATGTCGTTCCCCAATACCGAATCCAAGTACGGGTACGGTTATCATGCAGACTTTGTCAAGTCGGCTGAAGGAAGCATAAGGAAGCATAGTTTTAAACTTATTTGGTCAAACACCCATCGTAATTCTTTAGTTATAAAGGGAAGTACCAAAACTAAAAGAGAATATCTGGGAGAAAAACCAATAGTGCTTTTAGATATCAGGGTCATGAACCTTTTCCCTTGGTTGGATGAGAGTTCCTGCACACAAACCTCTACATGTGTTATGACGAGTTCTCCATTTGGTGCCTACAAGGCATGCACCCTACCTAGACATTAATGAGTGATATAGAGAGTTAGACCTAACTCTCTTAGGGGGCGGCACCACCCAACAGTCATATAGGTGAACCCATCAAATGTGGCTGCTATAAACCACCCATAAGGTCTATGATCTCATTAAGAGAATAATGTTCATCCTCAGTTATTCTATAGCTAGCACTCATTTGCACCATAGGGAGGGATGTAAAAATTTGTGCTTATTTGAGTTTCACATGACTTGTTGTTACCCATTGAACCTATTTCCTAGGAACTCCATTCATGCCGGTTGGAATTTCATCATGGTAACCTCACTCATTGGGCTTAAGTCCCTTCCCTCTCCATGCATAAGCAATTATCTTCCTTTGTTGTCCATTTTGTTAGAGAATCTGCCAAAATTTTCTCTAACCTCGCAAAGTCTAGAGAAATCATGTCGGGTTTAATGCAGGTTACGCAGCGGAAGTACACAACTTTTCTGCTCAAAACCCTCCATGAATCGCAGGTGAAGCATTCATAACATCATAAAGGAAGTAATGCTACCTTGTGAATCTGACTGATCACAACGTATAAGTAGCATCCACATCTCTGCCGGTATCCACACCTTAGGATTGAGAACTAAAACCTTCTCTATGATTTGTGCTAGCAGTGTAGGGAAGGAATGAATCAGGAGCTTGATCAAATCAATAAGTGCACGCAACCAAGGAGGAGGGAGGTCGAGCCTCTTCTTTCCGTCGGGTAGGGAGTTGACCGAGCCTCTCTTGCTCTCTTCTCCTTGCTCTAATTATTTAATCTTATGAAATAATAGGCTTGGCCTAGCCTTTTACAATTAATAACTCCTTATTAATGACAAACTTTCCCCAATACTAATCATGTCCATACACGGGTTGGTCTAATTGCTATTTAGTCCAACTAAATATGCATGTTGTTGCATGTTGATCCCTGGTTCTTTTAACTGTTAATTAATCCAACTAATTACCAAATACTTCCAGTCTAATCCTTTTGGTGTGTGACCCCTGTAGGTTCCTATCACGTTGGTAGTAACAATTTACAAACATTAAGCGGTGTCTAGCAACACATCAATGCTACCCAACTAATAGAAATAGTCAGTGATCTGACAAACCTTTGTGACCAATGTTACAGTGATGTGTTGTCCCTTTGTCATAATATCCAGATTGGACACGAGACACAGATTTCACACTCTTATATCCAATCAATAGTTTCTCGATCATGGAAATAGACTTAACTGGGCAGATAACAACAATATCATGTATTGATTTACCTGAGTCTGGTCAGACATTTAAGAAGTACTACTCATCGAGTGTTCGTGGATACATACTCCCGTTATGTGGGAGGGAAAAATCCTCTATACATCACTACAAAGTTGCTTCCTAACATGTCCGATTATCATCTTTATAGTTACCCAGTTACAGTGTAATGTTTGATGATATCGAAACATGATAATCCACAACTGGAGTATCTAGCGAATTCAAGTCAAAGGAATACAACACCATTGTCACTAAGAGAAGCCCTTGTGACACACACATACCTCTCATGTAGCCTTCTCGTGGTGGGTCAATCCAGTATGCTATTACTCCTAATTCATACCCATGTGTTAGACTTGATATCTCCATATCAATCTACCCACATACTAGTCTCCATGCATAACGATAGTCCTACTAACCAATATAATTTACTAGGGATCATTTAAGATAAACAAAAATTGCAATCTAAGGACTTAATTATATTAATATCTTCATATAATAAAATGAATATGCTAGCCAAAACAATGTTCAGACTAAAATAGATTGCCTCTAGGGCATCTACACCAACAAATCACACCATTGCTCACCTTGTACAATATTTTTCCTCGAGCGAATATGTATTTTTTTTCATTGTAGAGCTTGTTCTTCGATCGAGCTATGGACACCTATGAAACACAATGCGAGAAAATAGATGGAACCGACTTTTCCCATAACAGAATGTTTGACAACAGGTTCCTTAGTGACTCGGCGTCATTACCAATCAATTCTAAAGCAATAAATTATGATTCAATAGTAGGGGGAGCTTTACAAGATTAGTTAGAGGATTGTCATGATATTGCACCCCCAACTTGTAAACGCATAACCAGTAGTATAGTTGATTTCATCAAATTCTGAAAACCAGTTAGCATCACAATAGCCTTCTAGCACAACTGGATAACCGCCACAGTTGTGAGCAAGATTGATTATCTCATTTAGGTATCTCAATAGTATGTTCAATGCGATCCAGTGCTCCCTACTCGGATTATGTGGGTACTTGTTCAATCTGCTTACAGCATATGAAATATCACATCGAGTGCAGTTCCTTAAATACATAATACTTTCAATAACTTTAGCATATTCAGGTGGAAACGCACTAGATCCTCTATTTCTTATTAGATTCAAGCTTGGATCATAAGGATCTTTTAACGCATCAGAATCATAGATATAAAATTTCTTGAGAAATTTTTCAACATGGTTTGATTGAGATAGAACAAATTTATTTGAATAAGGAGTTACCTTAACTAAAGAATAACATCTACCTCCCTATGATCTTTCATATTACGAGTAGAGCATAGGAAAATTTTGGTTTCACTCAAATTATGTAAGCCAGTGCCCATGATCAACATATCATCAACATATACGAATATAATCACCATGTGAAAGACATACTATCATAGTCATTCACAATGAATTCATTTGACATCAGAGTGCGATCAAACTTCTCATGCCATTTTTTTTGGAACTTGCTTCAAATCGTGCAGTGATTTAACGAGTCTACACGCTTTATTTCTTGAAATTTGATTATGAAGCCCTCAAGTTGGTCCATGTAAATTTCATCCTCTAAGTTTCAATTCAATAAGGAAGTTTTAAGATTCACTTGATTTACTACAACAATAGAAGCAATATCTTATAGTATTCTGATTGTGGAAATCTTAGTCACATGAGAATAAGTAACAAATTAGTATATTCCTTCCTTCTTTCTTTGTGTAAACCTTTGCAACTAGTCTGAACTTGAACTTATCAATGGTATCGCCGTCCTTAAGCTTCTTATTAAATACCCATTTTCAGCCTATGGGTTTGGTCTCTTTGTGTAGGTCAACGAGTTCCCAAGTGTGATTAGAAAATACGGATTCTAATTCACTGTTCACTGCATCTGTCCAAAAGTTCGCATCCATAAATTATGTGGCCTCGCTATAGATATTTGGGTCGTCTTTAGTCATAAATGCAGTAACAAAGTCGGGTACAAAATTAGTCTCTACCCTTCCCCTCTTATTGTGTCTACCTCAATTTCATTTTCATAATTTTCACAATCTAAATTATAATTTTCTATAGGAACACCATGAGAGGCAATGGGGGCCCTCTCTTACATAGGAAAAATGTATTCAAAGAATTTTGCATCTTTAACATCTATTATATGGTTTAATTAGATCACTAGAAATCTAAAGGGGGAACTATTTTTTGCATAACAAATTAACACCGATTCAATGGTTTTGGGTCCAATTTTTTGTCTCATTTGAAACTAGCCAGTCCCACTTTTTCTAGGCACCCGAACCTTTCAAGTATTCCAAATTTGGGGTGTACTTCTTCCATAGCTCATATGCGCTCTTGTCATTGTTATTAAAGGGAACTCTATCCATAATATGACACGAAGATAAAGTAACTTCCCCCCACATGGTTGGTGGTAACCAGAACTAATAAGCATGGCATTCATCATGTTCTTTAGGGCTATAACCTTTCGCCTATACTATTTTGTTCAGGGGTATAGGGGCGGTGGTCTCATGTATTATACCATTGTGCTCATAAAGGGATTTCAAGATATCACTATCATACTCTCCTCCCCTATCGGATCTTAACCTCTTGATTTTCCTATCAAGTTGGTTTTCTACTTAAGCTTTATATTTTATGAAACGTTCAGCGGGATCAATATGGTCTCTTAAAAAGTAAACAATGTAGGTTTTTGATGTAGGTTACGTAGCGGAAATATAAAAAAATATTCTTCTCAAACCCTCCATGAATCGCAGGTGAAGCATCATAACATGATGAAAAAAGAAGATTACCTCAGTCATCCTGAATGGAACGATCAGTATGTGTAGAAATAATGTATACGCCACACGAATAGACCTCAGCTGGACTTCATCTCCAATAGTGCTACAAATCGTGAGACGAAGGAGGATATGGTCATATAAGATGTTGAATTGGACGCGCACGGAGACTGGGTCACATACAAGAAGGGGCAAGGAGAGAGCCACGACATCACCATGTCGTGAGTAGCAAGAGAGGGGTGGCATCACATGCCGTGGGAAGCCAAGGAGGCTGACGACTCCAAAAGGGAGGGGCGGCTAGTGTTGGCCGAACCCCTAAGGGAAGAAAACTTATTTTCTTATTTTTTTTCTCTAGTTCTCTAGTGTACTTTTTAGATCTAGAATTAATCTAGAATTAATTTTCACAGCCTATAAATCCTATTTATATCTGGAGAAATTCATCTTTGCCCATAAATCCAACAATGTGGGACTAGTTAGCATTCTAGTCCACAATTGCTCTTTAGTCCAACTAATGAGCACAACTTACACTTAAGTCTAATTAATTCATTATTGCTATTTAGCAATAATTCCAGCTTGATCAATTATTGTGTGTGACCCTGTAGGTTCCTAATTACGTTGGCAGTAATAATAATTATTACAAACATTGAGCGGCATCTAGCAATACATCAATGCTCCCAAGTAATAGGAATGTCAGTGATATGACTAACCCCTATGACCAATGTTACTGTGTTGTATAATCCATTTGAAACGTCTATCCGGATTGGACACTAGCATGGAGTGTCACACTTGTATATCATATCCATAGTTTCTCGATCTGTGAGTAGACATAGAAATATAAATAACACCAATATTTCATATTGATTTATTTGAGCATGGCCATGCGTTTCCCTAAGTCTCACACATCGAGTGGCAGTGGATATTCACTCCTGTTATGTGGGAGGGATAAATCCTCTCTGCATCACTACCATCTCTCAGCTTGCTTCATATCATGTCCAATTATCGCCTTTATAATTACCCACTTACGGTGTAACGTTTGACAATATGAAAACATGACAATTCACAACTAGAGTATCCGGTGACTTCAATTCGAAGGATCACAACGCCATTGTCACTTTGAGAAGCGCTTGTGATATTAACATAACTTCCATGTAGCCTTCTCATGGCGGATCAATCCAGTACGCCATTACTCCTACTGCGTACCCATGTGTTAGACTTGATATCTTTATATCCATCTACCCACATACTAGTCTCGATTTAATACAGTCGTCCTTAATAACTGTAGTTCTCGACCAGGGATATTTAAGAATATAACATTTATATTCTAAGGACTTCATTCATGCTCACATATCTCCATATCGATAACATAATGAATAGCAAGTCCATATAATTGTCACGGTAAATTCATTGCCTCTAGGGCACAATTTCAAAAGTCTCCCACTTGAACTAGAGTCAATCTGGTGCATCATATGCCTATTGATCTAGCGCGGCCTTCATGCTTTTGCTTCGCAAGGTAAGTGAGATATCTGATGGTACTTTGAATATGTTCACATCTCCTCTATTGACAATTGAATGAAATAGAATATTCTGAGTATGTGCATCGATACATCAATATACTCAGTCCTATGTGATAGAATCGACAAGTGGATCTTGTCGGGAACCCCTTCAAGCTCACAGTTGTAACATTAAGACAAGACACAAAACTTGACTATAATCTTAAATCATCCTTGTCAGATTGGAAGTTCGCATCACTGTAACCCCTTACAGTGAATTCTTCCTCTCGTCCATGTATCGAGAATTCATCCTTAGTTCTTCTCAAGTACATAAGAAAATTCTTAATAATTACCCAAAGACCCTCATTTGGATATGAATGGTATCTCCATGTCATGCTCATATGACATGTCTGGCCTAAGTACATAACATGGCGTATCTCTTGAATCTTATTCATATGGTCCTTTTCAATCTTATTCAAAGAATAATTAGCCTTCCAAAGACCAATTCCATGTGACATAGCTAAGAATATATATTCTTGCATGTTGAACCATTTCAACACCTTGTCGGTGTATGTACATTGACTTAAGCCGAACAACCTCTTGATCTATCTCCATAGATCTTTATCGGTTGCATCGTGTAAGTCCTTCATTGAAAATCAACTCCCTACCCAATCTACAATAGATTACAAAGTAGGGACATCTTTCCAATGATAAGTATGTCATCCACATACAAGACCAGAAATATAACTGTACTCCCACTAACCTTCTTGTAGACACAAGCTTCATCTTCATTCATGATGAAACCAAACTCTTTGATTGCACCATTGAATCAAAGATTCTAATTCCAAAAGCTTTCTTCAATCTTTAGATAGATTGCTGCAACATACACATCTTTTGAGCACGCTCCATGAAACCATTTGTGTGTGTCACACACATACTCAAGGAAGTTTATATCCATCTGTCAAATTGTGTAGGCTACAATTGCGAGCAAGATGCGCATAGATTTAAGCATTGCAATCATGGAAAAAGTTTCGTCATAGTCCATACTATGAACTTATTGAAACTTTTAGCAACCAATTTTCCCTTAAAAGTAATCAAATTACCATCCATTTTAGTTTTCTCAAAACCCGATTGCACCCTATGGTTATTACCCTTCAGGTGGTTCCAGCAAAGTTTATGCTTTGTTCGGATTCCATTTCGTATCCTCTCAGTACAAGCCATTTCTGAGATTCTGACCCACTTGTGGCCTCGTTATAGGTTTTAGGTTCATCTCCATGAGCAATACATCACTGGGTTATGCTATGATAAATCCATATTTCTCTATCTCTTTGACATATCCTACCTGACCTACAAGGTTCTTGTGTTACATGAGCAGGTTGCTCCACAACATCTTGTGATCCTGCTCATAGTCCATCAAATGATTAATGTTTTGTAGTGGTTCTTGAACTCATTCAAGTTCTACTCCCATCCCCCTGTATATTTTAGAGACAGTCTCTTTCTAGAAGCACAGCGGTTCGAGAAACAAACAATTTGATTGTAGAAATAATATCCTTGTGTTTCCTCAGGATATTCCACAAAACACATTTATCCTACTTGTGTCTAAGTTTATTTGACCGTAACACTTTACATAAACTACACAACCCCAAATCATTATGAATGACATACTAGGACACCTCCTAGTCCATATCTCATATGGTGTTTTCATAACAGATTTTAATGGAGAAGGGTTAAGGGAAAAATTTGATGTAATTAGAGCATGGCCCTCAAAAGTAAACTGGAAGTTTTGTTTGACGCATCCTTACCGAATCGTGTCCAACAAGGTTTGAACTCTCCTCTTAGACACGCCAGTTCTATAATGGTGTTCTTGGTGGAGTGAATTTGGATCATATCCAACACTCCTTAGACGATTGTCAAGCTCTTAAGTACTCTCCTCCACGATCGTATCGTAGAGCCTAGATACTTTTGCCAAGATGGTTCCCTACTTCATTCTTAAATTCTTTGAACTTTTCAAAGGATTCTGATTTGTTCTTCATAAGACCCAAATCCATATCTACTGAATCAGTAAATGCAATGAAGTATCAAAACCATCTGTAGCATTTGTGCTTAGTGGTCTACGCACATCGATATGTGAGTCCCAAGAGATCACATCGTGCCCATTGGACAAGTCTCACATGTCTCATATGATTCAAAATCAATTTAGTCCAGAAATACACCCATATGGAATTTAGAAACGCTTTTCTCATTCATGTGGCCTAAACCACAATGCCAAAGTTAAGCGAGGTTCATATAATTTAAACATCTTGGTATTAATGTTATAGATGGAATTATCAAGATTAAGTATACGTTGTCCATTAGACGAAGTTGCATTACAATAATGCATATCACCAAAATAAATGGAAGAACATTTGTCCATTATTTTGATAGAAAAACTTTTCTTGTCCATACAAGAAACTGAGATAATGTCCCTACTCAAAGAAGGGACATAATCGTATTAGTCTAATTCATAGATAATTTTAGAAGGTAGACATAATTTCCTACGGCTAATTCAACATCTCTTGCTTCATTTCCCCACGTGTACATGTTCTCTTCCTTATCCAATTGTCTACATCGCTTGAGATCCGCCACATTTCAATAAATGTGAGATCCTCATCTAGTATCATATACCCATGATGATGATATATACATATTGAATTATACAACAAAATATACCTTAAGTGGAATTCATAATTCCTTTCTTATTTCCTTCCAGGTAATTTGGGCAGTTTCTCTTCCACTACACAACCCTTTTGGCTTTAAGGAAAATTTCTTGGATTTAGCAACAACTTGATTATACCCTCGGGGTCCCTGGAAAACCATTTTCCTCTTCCCCTCTAACCATGAATATGGATTCGCATTTGCCTTTGTTAATGCTTTGTTCAGCGGTGCTCAAACATATTCAATGAATCAAAGCATATGCCACTGCAAGCCTTTCTTGTCTAGCTCGCTCTTGAAAGTGCTTATTTAAATGCGTGATCATATCATATGCCTTCACGTTCTCATCTTGCTTCCAAAGCTCAGACTTCATGATAGCTAACATGGGGAAAATCACATCGACATAACCATTCTTTGATGTTCCTTCTATTAGTTTTTAGTGTTATTGGTATTTGTGTTGGAAATATTCCCTAGATGCAATCTATTTCTTGTGACATTTATATGGACTTATGATTCATTATGTTATCGATATGGAGATATGATAACATGAATGAAGTCCTTGGAATATAAATGTGATATTCTTAAATATCGCCAGTCAACTATACTTATTAACAGGACGGTCATCTACAGACTAGTATGGGGTTGGATTGATATGGAGATATCATGATCCAACACACGGGTTTGCCATAGGGGTAATGGCATACTGGATTGACCCATCTCCGAGAAGGCTACATACGAGTTATGTAAGGTCACAAGTGCTTCTCGCGGTGACAACGGTATTGTCATCCTTATACTTGAAGTCACATCGAGGAACTAGTTGTGGAATATTGTGTTTTGGTAGCGTCAAACGCTACACCATGACTAAGTAGTCATAAAGGCGCGTATCAGACACAATAGGAAGCAAGCTTAGATATTGTAGTGATGTAGATAGAATTTTTCCCTCCCACATAACAGGAGAAAATATCCACGACCACTAGAGGGATAGTGCTTATAGAATATCTGGCCAGAATCAAACAAATCAATATAAGATATTAATGTTATTTGCACGAATAAGGCTATTCCCAGGATCGAGGAACTATGGATTGGATATACGAGTGTGACTTGTATGTCTCGTGTCCAATCCGGATATTGTGACAAAGGTATGAGACAATAGTTGCACAAGGTTAGTCGGATGACTATTTCTATTAGTTGGGTAGTATGGATGCCTTGCTAGAGACCGCTCCATATTAGTAAATAGTTACTACCAACTAAGTAGAAACTTATGGGGTCACACGCCATATAGGATTGAACTAGACTTGGGAATTAATTAATATGATTAATAATTAAAGGATCAAATCGCAACAAATTGGTAACTTAGTAGGCCTAATATGCTAGTTGGACTAATCCAAACTTGAGTAGGATTAGGAGAGGGCCTTTGTGTAGTAACAAGGTGTTTTTGGACTATATAAAGGATGCTCCGAGCTTCCTTCCCTACACACTAATGCTCATAACATAAGTTGAGTAGGAGAGAATCAAGGAGAGAAGAGCAAGACAAGGATTCGACCGCCCCAAGTCCGCCCCTCTACCCGTCGGCCACAACAAGGAAGCCGAGCCTCTTTTTGGTGCTCCGTTGCGCGATTTCTTCTTCCTCTTCCATTCTTCCTAGGTATCACAAGGTGTTTGGAGGATCTATATCTCAATTCTAGGCGTGGATCTACCGTCGAGACATGATATTATTCGCATTTGAAGTCATCAAAGGAGACCCACAAGGTACATAACACGAATCCTTTACTATCGTTATGAATTCTCTTTCCTGTGATCCTTGTAGGGTCTTGATCAGATAAATTATTGTTTTTTCCAGTGCGTATCCATGATCAAAATCCTACAAGTTGGTGGAAGGAACTTTACGCCCTAGGATAAAAAACATTTTTCCTTTTATTTGAGAGCAATTTTCAATTTTATACCAGTCTAAAAAACACTGATTCCAGACAACTTGTCCTTCTCAAGAACATTTCGTAGGGATAAAGTTGAGTTTGTTTGTTAGTGCCATAGGTATTCAATACATTATGCAAGTATTGTGATGTTGTATTATATTTAATAATGACTTATTAATAAACATAGCCCCCACTATTTTTCTCGTATTAATAACCCTCACTATTAATGCGGAAAATATTATATATTTTTCTAGTGCGTCAAGATACAGATTTCACCTCATCTTGAACTTGCTTTAGCAAGTCACCCAAAAGTCAGAACACCTTCCAATTGCATCATATGCAACTCTTGGTTAAGTTGGGAAAATAAATATTTATTTATATATCTCATAGTTAATCCCACTTGCCTTGCCTCTAAGCTTTCAATACTATTGAAGTAGCTTAGTTAAGTTAGACCTTTTGGGTAGCAATTGCATATTACTTTCTTATGCCATCGCACCACACTTTCTAGAAATAAAGGTGCCTTGCTTTGGCAAGCCCAAACTTAATTAGTCGATCGTCATGACGAGTGCCAGGTAAAAAAAGGCAATAAGTTAATATTTACTTGAGGGATTTTCTTGTCATTTTATTTGTTGATTATATTAACTGTTGATCATATCAACTGATCTACTTATTTGGGCAAGTCAAAATAAGAGATCCAAACTGTTTACTAAGTATCTTGTTATCGTTTGGAATGGATGTGGCCCCTAACACTAAGATATTCCCAAGCCAATGAGAATATCTATAGGCTCTAAAACAGCAAGCAGATCTCCATGTGCCTCATTCTTTAGTCCATGCATCCTAGCTTGTGGGTCTTCACCGTCTTTTCGTCCTTTTTCTTTTAATCTTCTTCTCCGGGCCTTGACTATATTCTATCTATCTAATTCTATCTAGCATCTAAACTAAATAGAAGAACCTCACCGGCGAGGGAGAAGACGACACGCATGCCGTAAAATTAATTACATAAAGAAAAAATCAAACAACAAAATTCAAACAATCACACAACTAGGGCCACATCGAACCACCATGCAATAAATCATATAAAACAATTAAAATCCAATTTTAACGCGCTTGGTCAATTTCTAATTAAATTGGGACACTACGGGAAAACAATCAAAATGGTCGCTAATAACTCTCAGATAGAGTTATTCTGGGACATCGTTTACCATTGGTTCTGACCCTATTGAGCTTGAGTTCGCCTGTTTTTAGTCAGTCTTTGCCTTGATACAGGAAAGAGAACGATGATCTCACAATTTCGGTATTTGAGTAATTTCATGCATAAAATGTCTATTTGGATATGCTCACGGGAACTTCGTGTTGTGCACAGGAAACAGGTACCACAAATGCATCAAAGAGGCTCGGAATGGAGGAAAAATATCAAGCAGTCAAGGCAGAACAAGTGCTGAAAACGGGATGTGCTTTCAGACGCACAACTCCTGCGTTCAAACGCAGACTCCAGCAACAACAGGAGGAGACAAGAGAGCTGACCAAAAAGACCAAGTGTGATGCGTCTAGACACAGGCTACTTGTGTTCAAACGCATGGAACTTCAACACTAGAGGAAGTTCAAACTCAGGAAAAATTCAACCATAATACCAAAGGGATGTGCGTCTAAACGCGGACATCTGCGTTCAGACACAGAGAAGAAAAGTCAACAGATGTCCGAGAGAAAAGTCAACGATCAACAGCGCGTGCGTTGTAACGCACGTGATGTGCGTTCAGACGCAGCCAAGGTGCGTTCAGACGCAGGACAGGATTCCATAAGCTTCCCAGAGGCAATCTAGATAGGGGCAGAACAGGAATTTCAGGTGTCAGTTTTGGAAAGTGTGGCAGTATAAATAAGAGGCATCCGTGGCACAGAACTGGCATTCAATTCGTCATCAGAATCGAATTCTTGGAGCAGAGCAGAGCAAGGAGCAGTTCGCATTTTCAGCAATAATCTTGTTTGATCTATCTTCTCTTTAGTTTATGAAATTCTGTTTTTCAATTATGTACGCTAGCTAAACCCTTTACCTAGGTTCTCGGTGAACCTAGGGTTTATGCATTCAGCAACGTAGTTTGTTTTGATTATCGGATTCGTGACTGCTTTGAAGTCTTAATTCAAGTATTGGGTTGTTTATTATTCTGTCTTCAGTTTTAAGTTTATGCATGAATGGCCTGTTCACCCAGGAGTGCTACAGACATGATCTGGTGTGCGAGAGTGGCCAGTGAGAGTTAGGAAGAGAAGACTGGATTTAGTACCATGCCTTGATGGGCAAGAAGGTGAAAAGAATCAGAGGACTAGCCCAGAAGCATTAGACCGAGAGGACAACCTGTAACCCTAGCAGACTTAGAACAAACCTCCAGACCTAGGTGGACCGAGAGGACCCGACAATATGCAGGGGAGTGATAGATGCATGAGACCGAGAGGAATTTGTATCACTGGTATGCTGGCATAAGCAAAACCGCTATGTGTTTCTGAAATCCAAATAAGCTGTAAAAGCTCAATAGTAACCCTAGGGGATCCTGGAGCCTAGATCTTTAATCCATCAGTTTCAGATTCAAAAAGACTCTCAGAATTTTTTTATAAAAAAATTGTTATTTTATTTACTGCTTTTATTCACTGCAATTTAGCTTGTTACATCAAACACACAACCATTCCTTTTTTCTTTTTTACATATTTGCAATTAATTCTGATTCTCAAAAGTAAAACTCGCACTGTTCTCGTGGGTTCAATATTTGAGTCACAATTACGTTACTCTACACTACTTGATCGTACACTTGCGAAAAAACACACCTAGATTTGCGTGTCAAGTTTTTGGCGCCGTTGTCGGGGATCATAACGATTTTTCTTAGAAATCATAATTAGTTTTGATTTTTTTATCTTATTTTTATTTTATTTTATTTTATTTTTTATCTTTTTGCTATTGAACTCTGATTTTCAGACCATTCTAGTGTAAGCCCAGATTGCCTCGCAAACTGGTGCCACCACTCGAAGATCCAGAAAAAAAATTCAGACAGAAAAACTACAGACACCGAGAAGCGAAGATGTCTCCAAACGGAGAGGATGTTCCCACATAACCTGAGACACGCACCCCAGCCCAGATGGCTCGTTATATTGAGGATCTGATTGCAGCAGGCTTTGCTGCCCGGAACAACTAAAGAACATACAAAAGATCTGGGAGGGATTTGGTTGAGAATTTTGAAGTCCCTACTGGAGGGCATGATCCATCCATCGTAGTTCCTTCAATAACTGCGAAGCACTTCGATCAGAAATCATCCACCATCCAAACTGCCCAGACCCATTGCCCGTTCAATGGAAAATCTGATGAAGACCCGAATGACTTCATCGGGAAGTTTGAAGATTATTGAAACAACATCAAATACTGGGGAGTTGAACCCGACACACTTAAATTGATCTTGTTCCAGTACTGCTTATTTGGGACAGCAAAGGACTGGCTCAAAGCTAGACAACCGAGATCCATCACAACTTGGGAAGGTTGCGTTTCTGAACTTTTGGCAAAATCTACCCCGCTTCTCGGGTTATTAAAATCCAAATCGAAATCTTACCTTTCAAACAAAAGATGGGCGAGACGGTGGTAGACGCATGGGACAGGGTGATGAGACTTGTGAAATGATGCCCTAATCACGGTTTCGGGAACCCTAAAATTATGGAAGTATTCTACCATGCTCAGGATAGGGAGAATGCTGACAGGATTGACAGGGAAGTTGGGGGTAATTTTTTGTACCATGTTGATAAGATGGAGCATTTGAGCTGATGAAGCAACTAGCTAAACAGGATACTCGCCTATTTGACGACTGCAGGCTCACGGCATTAGCAACACCAGTGGCTGATGATCGACTTGAAAATCTGACCAAAGTAGTGCAAGACCTGGTCAAAAAGGTCTAACTGTAGCAGCAGTGGAAGAACCAGACTTGGATGCAGGCATCAAGGAACTCCAATTGAGGATGCCAACTACGTTCAGCAACAGTGGGATCCAAGTCGCTAGAGACCAAGCACATGGGACCATCGCGGGTTCCGGTACGGAAACCCTAATGCTGCAGTATATGCACCAGGTTTTCAGCAAAGGCCACAGGCACAGCAGGCAGCACTTGCGTAGCAAGCACCAGCACCTCCACCACAGACAGGGCTATCAATGCAGCAGTTTGAGAACTACTTGAGTAAATTTGATGATCGGTTAGAATCCCGATATGCACAGCTGGATGCATTCACTGCTGACATGAAAACAATGAAAACTGCAATACGCACCTTGGAGATACAATATTGTCAGCTAGCACAACAGCAAGGAGAACGAACTCCAGGAAACCTACCATTAAATACAGTGAATAATCCACGTAATCAGATCAATTCCATCACCACTTGGAGTGGAGCAGCACTACAAGATTCGCCGTATCCTAGTCATGCACGTGCAGAAAAATTGAAGAAACTGGAACACAAAGTTTTAGACAGGGAAGAAAGCCCGACCGTCAGCCCCCAGCCGAAGGGCCCGGTCGGACAGGATGCAGTGCAGACTGATAAGGGTAAACCAGAAACAGTACCAATTTCCAAATTGGTACCATATCCTTTGAACACACACAAGAGGGATGATAGCAAAGACTACACCTGATTTCTCGAATTATTCAAACAGTTGCAGATCAACATACCGTTTTTCGAGGCGTTAGCTAAAATGCCCACTTATGTTAAATTCCTCAAATACATACTGTATGGAAGGAGGCAGATGAGTGATTTCGAGACTGTAAATCTGACGGTAGAAGCGAGCAGCTGTGTGAAAAACGGGCTACCATTGAAAAAAAAGGACCCTGGAAGTTTTGTGATCCCGGTAACCCTAGGTAGTACTTACACAGGAAAGGCTCTGTGTGACCTAGGGGCCAGCATTAATCTAATGTCACTGACAATTCTCAAAAGTTTGGGGGTCGGACACCCCAGGCCCCACCAGAATTATGCTTCAGATGGCTGACAGATCCGTAAAATCAGCTTATGGAGTCATTGAAGATATTTTGGTGGAAGTTGGAGACCTGATTTTTCCAGCAGATTTTGTGACTCTTGATATGGAGGCAGGGGAGGTCCCGCTCATTCTAGACAGACCATTCCTGGCAAGTGGATAAGCCATCATAAACTGCAAAAGTAGAGAGTTTTCCATGCAAATTAATGAAGACAAAGTAAAATTCAATGTTTTCAAGTCTCTCCATCTCCAAGATTACTATGGTCATGAAAAATGTTTTTTTGTGGACGTAATTAATGAGGGCCTCAAAAACGAAGAGATGGATGAACTTTGGGCAGAAATTGAGGACATGTACCCAGACAAGGAGGAGCACCAGGACGAGCAGCTCATGAGAACCGAAGAATGGACCACCTTATATAAATACGAAGAATGCGAGCAGGAAATGGATTTGGTCCCATTACTCAAGGAGCCACCAGTCCTGGAGCTGAAGCCGCTCCCAGACCACCTCAGGTATGCATATATTGGTGAAAATAATACTCTGCCATTAATTCTCTCATCACTTCTATCTCGGGAACAGGAACAGAAACAAAAACTACTGGACGTGCTGAAGGAACATAAGGAGTCCATCGGATGGACAATTGTCGATCTCAAGGGGATCAGTCCCTCCTACTGCATGCACAAGATCACGATTGAAGAAGGAAAGAAGCCAGTAATTCAGCCTCAGTAGAGATTGAATCCGAACATATTAGACAACACCATATCAGACAGCACATGGGTTAGTCTTGTCCAGTGTGTGCCTAAAAAAGGGGGTATGACGGTGGTACAGAATGCTGATCAGGAACAGATCGCGCAGCGCACTGTATAGGCGAGCGAATCTGTGTGGATTACCGGAGGCTTAATGATGCAAAAGTGAAGGACGACTTTCCACTTCCATTCATGGACCAGATGCTGGACACACTGGCACACCATACCTACTACTGTTTCCTTGACAGATACTCCGGGTATAACCAGATCTACATTAATCCGAAAGATCAAGAAAAGACGACATCCAATTGCCATATGGTACGTTCGCCTTTAGAAGCATGCCGTTTGGTCTGTGCAAGGCTCCAGCAACATTTCAGCGATGCATGATTGCCATATTTTCATATATGATCGAGAAAAATCTCGAAGTTTTCATGGATGACTTTTCACTATTTGGAGACAGTTTTGAAGACTGTTTTCACCATCTAACGAGAGTTCTGATCCAATGCAGGAAAACTAATCTCGTACTAAATTGGGGAAAATGCCATGGTTACTGAAGGCATTGTGTTCGGACACAGGATTTCCATAAAAGGCTTAGAAGTGGACAGAGCAAACATTGAGGTGATAAAAAAACTTCCATACCCAACCAAAGTAAGGACGATCAAGAGTTTTTTGGGCCATGGAGGATTTTATAGAAGATTCATTAAAGACTTTTACAAAATTACAAAACCATTATGTAATCTGTTGGGAAATGATGTGCCATCCGTATTTGATGAATCTTGCAAACAAGCCTTTGATGTACTCAAATATCAACATACCACTTCCCAAATAATAACAACTCCAGATTGGTCACTCCCATTCGAACTTATGTGTGACGCCAGTGACTATGCAGTTGGAGCAGTGTTGGAATAGCGAAAAGATAAAGTCTGCCATGTATTTTAATATGCCATCAGAGTTTTGAACGATGCACAAATTAACTATGGGACCACAAAAAAAGGACTGTTGTTTGCAGTCTTTGACTTGGAAAAATTTAGACCATATCTCGTGGGGTCAAAAGTTATCATCTTCACAGATCACAGTGCCTTAAAGTACCTGCTGAAAAAAGAAAGATGCAAAACCACGGCTGTTGCGTTAGATTCTGCTGATTCAGGAATTTGATGTTGAAATCAGGGACAAGAGAGGATTCGAGAATGTGATGGCTAATCATTTATCTCGCCTAGAGAACCCAACTGAGGAGTCAGTCCCGATTCAAGAAAACTTCCCTGACGAACATATTATGATGGTCAAAGCCAACAGACAACCCTGGTACTATGCCATATCCAATTATTTGGTCAATGGAGCACTCGCTGAAGATATCACCCCACCCCCCTGCAGAAAGAGAAGTTTATCTCATAATGCATGCAATATTTCTGGGATGACCTTTTCCTGTTCAAACAGGGTGCTGACAAAATCCTACGACGTTGTATTCCATGTTACGAGATCCTGGAGGTAACTCAGAACTGTCACTCGGCACAGTGTGGGAGTCACTTTAGTGGACCCAATACATCCCACAAATTTCTGCAATCATGTTTTTTTTGGCCGACAGTTTTCAAAGATTACCACGATTATGCACAGAGTTGTGATCGCTGCCAGCGCACAGGAAATATTTCCCAACGGAATGAGATGCCCATGACACTTTGGCAAGAGGTCGAACCTTTCGATGTTTGGGGTATTGATTTCATGGGCCCTTTTACGTCATCCTTGGGTAATTTGTATATCCTTCTGGCAGTTGATTATGTGTTCAAATGGATAGAACCTATGACCTGTCAGAAAAACGACGCAGAAACAGTGGAGCGATTTCTCAAGCGCAATATTTTCACCAGGTTCGGAACACCAAGAGCCATGGTTAGTGATGAAGGCTCTCACTTGATCAACAAAGTCTATGCCAAATTTTTAAAGCAGTATGGGGTGTCTATCCATAAGGTATCACTGCCTTACCACCCTCAGGAAAATGGGCAAGCAGAGGTATCGAATCGGGAAATTGAGAGCATATTGGAAAAATCTTTGAATTCAGAACGAAATGATTCGTCCTTGAAGCTGGATGATGCACTTTGGGCATACTGGACAGCCTACAAAACCCCCCTGGGAATGTCACCATACCAGCTGGTGTTTGGTAAGGCTTGTCACTTACCAGTGGAATTAGAGCACAGAGCGTATTGGAAAATCAAGCAGCTAAATATGGATCACAGTTATCTGGAGATAAGAGAAAGATGGCACTGCTCGAATCGGAGGAATTCCGAAAAACAGCTTATGAGAGTTCCAAGATATATAAGGAAACAATGAAGAAATTGCATGACAACTGCATTCTACCGAAGAAGATAGAAATTGGGCAGAAGGTTCTCCTTTACAATTCAAGGATGAAATTCTATCTAGGGAAACTGCGCTCACGATCGTCAGGACCATTTTTGTGAAAGACATTACATCCTGGGGAGTAGTGGAGCTGGAAAATCATGGGACAACGCAATTTCAAGGTGAATGGGAACAGAGTCAAGCCATACAGATATCAGCAGGAAGCTATAGAGATAGAGGCCATCTACCTCGACGATCCTTGAACACCAACGAATTACAAAACGTGAATTACAAAACGCTATAGAGTCGTCGACCGTGAATTACAAAGTGCTGGTTGGGAGGCAACCCAACACGTAGTAGTAGTAGTAGTAGTAGTAGTAGTAGTAGTAGTAGTAGTAGTAGTAGTAGTAGTAGTAGTAGTAGTAGTAGTAGTAGTAGTAGTAGTAGTAGTAGTAGTAGTAGTAGTAGTAGTAGTAGTAGTAGTAGTAGTAGTAGTAGTAGTAGTAGTAGTAGTAGTAGTAGTAGTAGTAGTAGTAGTAGTAGTAGTAGTAGTAGTAGTAGTAGTAGTAGTAGTAGTTTTTAAATACAGGACTTTAAATAAAAATTTCATAAAAAGAGAGATGTGAGAAGAGGGGTTCTAATGCTGAATTTAGTGTTTCTGTGAGACATGAATAATTTTGGCATGAATTGGAAGGCTGCGTTCAACCGTAGGGAAGTGCGTTCAAATGCAGATATGCATTCAAACACAGATATGTATGTTTAAAAAGAGGAACTCCAGGACAAAAATTTTGAACCAACACATCTGCGTTCGAATGCAGAGAATGTGCGTTCAAACGCACACCAAGCCAGATAAATTCCCATACTACCAGACCTGCGTTCAAATGCAGAAAGGTTGCGTCTAAACGCAGAATAATTGGCATGAAATTTTGAAGAAAAGAATCTGCGTTCAAACGCAGGGTGTACATTCACACGTAGAAGACTTCAAATAAATTTTATAGAGAGAAGATGTGCGTTAATACGCGGAATGTGCGTTCAAACGCATATCATCAGAAGTTACAGAAACTCAGAAACTAAAGAACTGCGTTCGAACGCAGGATGTGCGTTCAAACGCACATCATGACAAGCCCATAAATTCCAGAAACCCAAGCTATGTGTTCAAACGCATAATGTGCGTTCAAACGCATATCATCAAGATTCAAATATTTTCCAAAAAAATCAAGCTGTGCGTTCATACGCAGAACGTGCGTCCAAACGAGCAAGGAGCGGGCCTATCTGCAATTTCTGAAAGTTTGCCTATATATAGTGTACGGCTGAAAGTGACTCATTTTCACTTACAACTCTCCCTCTCTCTCTAGATAAACTCTCTCTGCCTTACTCAGCCGCCAGAAGTCTTCAGCCGCCAGTCAAACTCTGGCGACCACCACAGGACCGACAGACTGCCCAGAAATAGTGTGGGGGTTCCCACACCAAAAGAATTAGACAGTTCTAGATCTGCTACAGAGACAGCATTTTCGGATCTGTACCCGTAAGATTTACTCCGGGTACCCAGGTTCTGTTTTTTCTCTCTCTCTACAGATTCATTTTTTTTTTGCCTTTTCATTTTCTGTGATGGATGTGGATAAACCCTTCATGCGACCAGATTGGGCTATTGCTCCATTGAATATCATAGACTGTATGTTGATGGGAGGACCATTTCTGTGACTATTGATTTGTCAACAAAGAGGCCCACATGTTCTTTCTGCATGATAAAAAGATCAAGTATGAGATTCCGACAGAGAGGACCTTCCCCCGTGGCCCTGTGTCTATGGGGCAGAGCCTGTTTGATTACACCAAAATATATCAGTTTGGGGATTTGTTCACCGTGTTTCCCAATTTTCAGGTCGGTCCTATACTCGCTAAAGAGATTTACAGTAATCTTCAGCATTGTATGAACAACGAGGCACAGTCCGTTGAGTGGATTAACTGTAGGAAGACTTGGATTAGGATCACCCCAGAGTCCATCCGAGAAAGTCTAGGTATCGATTTGGTGTTATATGATTGCCAGTTTCAGGAATTTTGGACTCACCCTTCTGAAGCGCTTAGTGACCAGATTCTTCAGACTTTGTGCGCGGGTGTACCAGGGGGTGCGTGGTACTACCCCGAACGGAGTCTGGCTAATAGGAAACTACCTTCTACCTACCTGATTCGAGAGGCGAGATGGTGGACTGAGTGGGTCAACAACCGGATTGTGGGCATTAAACACATGACTCGGTTGGACTATGATGTGGCGTTATTGGTTTTCTGTTTGATAACCCAAGAGCCAGTCAGCCTACCGGATATTATTTGTTAATTTTTTCGGGAGAGGATGGAGGCTACTAGTAGGAAAGGGTTGGGTCTTTTGGGGATCTTGACCAAAATGATCCAGGATTATCGGGTGCCATTTCCAGGTGAGCTGAGAGATATCAGACTGGTTCAGGTACGAAATTAACAAAAAAATAGAGGTGAATTGGAGGAGGCTCTTCTAGGGCCTCCAGATTATGTTAATGTGGATAATGATGATGATGATGACGGTGCGCCTCCATAGGGTGGGGGTGATGAGATGTCGCCACCACCTCCGCCGGAAGGAGGTGGTCTGCCTTCCTTACTAGGACCCCACAGTCTGCCCTGTTCAACAAGTTTAAGTGAACCAGGCAGGCCAAGTACGACCACAGGCAGTCCAGCAGGGGCGCCAAACGCAATGTGTTTGGGCGCCTAGAGAGACCAAGCATGAGGAGTGGGTCCGAAAGAAAATTAAGGCCCAGGAAAAAAAATATGAATTATCTTGTGAGGACAGTCAAGAAAATGGCCAGGGGTCTTGGGAAACTGTTTAAGACCCAGAAGAATATCTACAATGCTAACACTTCCGCTCTTCGAACTCATGAGGCAGCCCTCAATGAGATTTAGAGTAATATGCGTGGCAAGAAATTTAACTTCCCGGCCTGGTACTCCAGTGACAACTTTCTCAGTTGGATGACGGAGGATAGCCGGCCATATGACAGCTTCTCTGGCCATGACCCTGCCCCGAGCCCAGAACACGCAAATTCTTTAGGAGACCCTGGCAGACCCGGTAACCAGTACTCGCCCAGACAGCAAGCAGACCCAGGGGCCAGCAGTGCACACCCTGGTGCCAGTCATACTGGTACAGCAGCAACGGCTAGACAGACTGCTAAGAAGAGACCCAGGGGGAGGCAGACTCCCGAGCCGTCTCCTGATCCCACAGACACGTCCACCCAGGAGAATACAGATTCAAGTTAAAGACCAGATCGTTCGAGTCGCGAGGACGCACCATCTCTAGTGTGGGGGTGGGGAATCGTGTCCTCCTGCATCGCCAGGTCTGCATATTTTGTTCATTTTATTTTTCATTTTATCTTAAATTTTTTAGTCAGCTTTTTTTTATGTTGAGTCTATCCACCTATTTTTCTGACCTTGCATATTTATTAGAAACAAAAAACAAACTAAAATTCAGAAAATTTTTGAGAAAGGGCAATTAAAAGGACTAGAAACTAGGGAGAGTTCAGTGATAAAGTCTCCAACGGGAAGGAAAATTGGCACCGAATTGTAGTAGTTTGATTTTCCGCGGATGGTTAGATCCAGTGTGACCCAGAATTCTCCGGTAGTTCTACCCTGAGTTAGGAATCCGACTAGTTGCCACACCGCCGTCACTTAGGTAGACGAAAACCTGTCTACGGGCGCCAGCGCGGTCCCTGCATTTTTCAGTGGAGTGTTTTGGCTTATAACGGACCTCACGTCCCGTTTCTCAGCCTTAGGTCCAAATAGTCAACCCATTTGGATTCGTTTACCCCTTTGTTCACAGCCACTGTAGCCTAGGAAGCCTTCTCTGTGACTTTATCAGTTGCTTAGTTGTCTAGTATTACGTGTTCTGACAAAGGGATTGAGTCTGGGATGGTTTCAGATGGACGAGAACTTCATATCAGATCAGTTTTGGACAGTTTGAGGGTGGGACAGGGTGAGTTAGAGGCAACAGTATTAATTTGTAGGAGGTTATCCACTACATTACACAGTGATCACAGGAGGAGTAGTCGCGTGTGTGATATCTTTTCCGCACAGATTGGGGGTCTGGGGTTGTCAGGTTTAACTGGTGGTCATGCCTATTTCTACATCTTTGGTGATGCAGAGGTTTGGTGGGACTGCACGTTATTTTCTGGACTACAGGGATCTGCGCATAACGACTAATGTGGGAGTGCTGCGAAAGTTGACATTTTTCGCATCCCACAACTTGTATTACTACATTACTAAGCTCAGCTAGTTCGTATTTGCGTTTCTATATTTATCTTGTTTATGTTTATTAATTATTTGTTTATTAAAAAAATAAATAAATATAAATAAATAAATAAATAAATAAATAAATAAATAAATAAATAAATAAATAAATAAATAAATAAATAAATAAATAAATAAATAAATAAATAAATAAATAAATAAATAAATAAATAAATAAATAAATAAATAAATAAATAAATAAAAGTGCTTGTTTTTAGTTAGTTTCAGTTTTAGTGAATAAAGTAGAGCTGAGTAGGTGACACTGTTTGGACTGCACACTGCTTCACAATTGTGGTCGCGAGAACGGCAAATCGGCACCAGCAGTTCAGGGAAATTGAGATAAAGGGACTTAGTTGTTCTGGACAATTTTTTCAGGGACCTGGTGAGGGGTGTGAGTTGTGAACAGTGAGATGTCATAACAAGTAGGATTGGCTTTACCTGACATATATGAGAATCTTACCTGTTTAGACTTAGGATCCCTTGATTGATAAATAGTTCGGACGGTAGCTAACTAGATATTTGCTCAGGATACAGACGAAAGTAACAGTAGAGGGAGCCAGTGCTTATTTTCCACCCAAAAAAATAAACAGGCTAACCGATCGCTTGTTGACCGGTAATTCCTGGAGGATGAGTGAGAACTAAAGGACACATCAGTTTTTGTCCTAGAGATTGCCCGATCTCGACCAAAAATCTTTGTTTTGTCATATTATAGTTTTTGTACATTCTTTTTCTGAGTCAGTCGAATGGTTTGAGTCTTTTGGGCTATGTTTGAATCTATTGGACAGAGAAGTATGCAGTTGAAACTATGCCAAATTGGGTATGCAAGGCCGAGTATACAAGGGTCTGCTTGGGACAAGCAGAGTTTAATGTGGGGGTATTTTGATAATTTTCATATAGAGTTTGAAGGGGTGTACAGTAGGTAGAAATACAGGATCAATACTCTAGCAAGGGGGTTGAATAGAGTATGCAGACTTTTGATAAATTTTGCAAGAACAGTGGTTTCAAAAGATTTTTGAAGAGATTCAAGGCCTTGAAATGAGTTTCTAGCCCTTGGAATAAAACAGTTAGAGTAAACAGAAGAATAAGTCTATATTTAGGCCTTGAAATGAGTTTCAAACCCTTGAAATTAAACTATTTTAAAGCTGCAAGATTTCTATGTTTGTGACTAAAAAGTAAATGCAAGAGACACAAGATATATAGAGTTCAGTCCACTTGGACCTACGTCTCTACCTCAGGGATCTTCTCCCTATAGTATTTTCAACTCAATTCTTAATAAGCAACAGCTAAGCCCTAGATCTCAAGCACAGAGAGATGCCTTACTCTATTACAGCTTGTGGTTCTCACTAACCTATGTAGTACATGCTCTAGCTATCTGATTAACTAAGAATTCTCTATTGTTCACCTTGAAAAATTCTTGAGAATGTAAACAGAAGCAGTATAAGAATGATATACAAATAGAGTTCAGAAATGAAGAACACAGTGAGTGAAACTGCAATGAGAATGTAGTGTTCTTCAAATGCTTGGATTGGGAAAGAATGATCTGCTTTTTTGTTGCTTGACAATCCTTGAATTTCTTTTCAGTGTCTCTAGATATTGCCCGTTGTGTTCTCTGTCAAATGCTTCAAACTGAGCTTCTTATATATAGCTCATTTGATCTGCAAATCTACAAGATTTTTAGCAACGAACTTTCCTATTTTGTAGGCAATAACTTTTTTCTTCTCTAACAGTCTTCTCCAATGGATAGTTGCTCAGCCTCTTCTGGGATACAGATTTGATCTTGTTCATAATCAAGTTGAGAAGCTGTTACAATCATTAGATTGATTACAGAATCAAATCATCTCAGAATTTTCTTCCCTACAAAACTCAGGTTAGGATATAAAACCTGTAAAATATGAAATAAACTTTCCCTGCAAAAATAAGTAAAACAAATGGATTAGATGCTGTTAAACATGTAAAAATACTTTTTCTTTCATCATCAAGTAATGATAGATCAAGCACAGTGGTTTAGGAGTTCAAACAAAATCAGAAACTCCCCATAAGTTCATGTATATAAGACTCAGTCAGTTTCAAGGCTTTGAAAGTTGTTTCTAGGTCTTGAAATAGACTAGCTATTCCAAGTCTTGAACTTGCATTTGAAATTACAATCTCTCCCTTGATGAAAGACAAAACCATAGTCTTCCAGTCTGTTTGATACTGTAATTCTGCAACAAATACTCATTAGCACATAGCAGAATTAATCATATAATATCAACACATAATGTCCAAAAGATCCAAATTATTAAACTAAAAAAGCAAGTAACATAAAAGTCATCAGATAATCCTAACTGACCAAAACCAGGTCACCTAAACAGCAAAAAAAAGCGAATAATAAAAACCTAAATTTCTCCCCCTTTTTGACTTTCATAAAAAAATAATGAGAATATGTTGGATCGGTGTTTGGAAAGATTATAAAAAAAATATAATTTTGAAAGATAAAATTTTCAAGTCTTTGGAAAGGAGTTCAAGGCCTTGAAAATGAGAAGATAGAGTTGGCAAGAATTAAGGGGTAGGGTCTTCATCTCCTTGCTTCTCTGCATCCTCTTCCTGACTATCTTCTTCATCATCATGTTCTTCTTCTTTTTGAGCCACATCATCAATGATTTTACTTAATGTCTTGATCACACTGTTGAACAGGAAAGTTAACCCTTCCAGGGCTTTTCTTCCATGTTTCAGTTTCTTTTTAACAGAGGTTCTTTTCTTTGTCAAAGAGGAGCTTTTATTTTGACTCTTTCTTTCGGATTCCATGTTGGATTCTGACCAGCTACTTGGAGATCTTTCTTCTTTTCATCCCTTCTTGAAACTGAATAGACTCCATAGGAACTTGAGGTTGCATCTGAGTCTAAGTCTTGAATGTAAATCTTCTCTTTTCATTTTCCCTTATAAGTTATTTCAGCTTTTCTTCTTTGACTTCTTTGGGCTACCAATCCAAATAACCTTCTATTTTTCTTGTGCAGAATCCACTTCCTTCTTCTTCTTCTTGCTGGACACTGGAGTCTCATCTTTCTTGGCCTTCTTCTTGGGAGAAGGAGGAGCTATGTATTCTGCAGTAGGGGTTTTTGAACCGGAAACCCCACTAATGATCTGAACCTCTTCTACACTGGTCTTTCTTTTCTTCTCTGTTGCAGCCTTTGAACCACCATCCATCTTGATTCTGACTGAGGCTCTTCTGGTGCTCATTAGGGTTTGGAGAAGAAGAGATAGGTAGGATAGATACGGAGGAGAGAAAGAAAGAATGAGATAAATAGAAGAAGAGAGTTTCAGTTTGAAAAGGAAACTAAATATTTTCTCTGATCTTTAAAGATCTGATAGATCAAAATGATCCAAAAATGTGTGTGACGTTGGAAATAAAAGATATAATTCTATTTTGGCTGAAAGGGGTTTTTCAAAATTAAGGGGCAACATTGAGCAGTTATCTACAAAGATAAAACCCAACATTGAAAGATCCAGAATTATTGACTAATTAACATTCAGTCTTATTTTCAAGGCTTTGGAAAGGGTTTCAAGGCCTTGAAAATATGTGTAATGTAACGCACATATACTCAAAGCTTTGAAAGGACTTTCAAGGCTTTGAAAATCAGTTCAAATCTATGAAACACATAATACTTACCTGATTCTCCCCCTAAACCAAAGCTTCCTCATTTAGCATGCCTAATTTCAAATCTTAAGGCTGAGAATCTTTCATCTGGAAATTTTAGTGAAGATATCTGCAAATTGCAAATTAGTAGACACAAATTCAAGAACAACAGTACCTTTTTCTGCATGATCTCTGATGAAGTGATGTCTAACATCATTATGCTTTGTTCTTGAATGCTGAACTGGATTCTTTGTAATTGATATTGAACTTGTGTTATCACATTTGATAGCTATATCTCTGAAATAAAATCCAAGTTCTCTCATTTTTTGTGCTATCCATAACACTTGAAAACAACAGGCTCCAGCTGCTATGTATTCAGCTTCAGCTATTGATAGTGCAAATGAGTTTGGCTTCTTTCAATGCCAGCTAATTAAGATGATCCAAGAAATTTACAGCACCTTTATATACTCTTTCTATCAACTTTATATCCTGCAAAATCAGCATCTGAATAGCCACACAAAGAGAAGTTAGAATGTTTAGGATACCAAAGCCCTAAGTCATTGGTACCATGGAGATATCTAAAAATTCTCTTAACTGCAGTCAAGTGTGATTCTTTAGGATAAGCTTGAAATCTAGCACACATGCACACACTGAACATGATAACTGGTCTACTAATTGTGAGGTATAGTAATGATCCAATCATACCTCTATACTCTTTCAAATTCAGACCTTTACCAGATTCATCATTGTCTAAAGACAGTGTAGAACTCATAGGGGTCTTAATCTCTTTGGACTGAGACATATTATACTTTCTTAGCAAGTCCTTTGTGTACTTGCTTTGATGTGGGAATATGGCTTTCTTCATCTAATGAATTTGAAGTCCAAGGAAGAATTTCAATTAATCCATCAAGCTCATTTCGAATTCCCTGCTCATAAGACCTGAGAATTCTTTGCACATAAGATCATTAGTAGCTCCAAACATAATATCATCAACATAAAATTTGAACTACAAGCATATCTTTCTCATGAGTATTTATGAAAAGGGTCTTGTCTAACAATCCTCTTTGAAATCATTTTCAAGTAGAAACTTTGACAATCTTTCATACCATGCTTTTGGAGCTTGTTTTAAACCATAAAGGGCTTTGTCAAGTTTGTAAACATGATCTGAAAACTTGTCATTTTAAAAACCTGGAGTTTGAGAAACATAAACTTCTTCTTGCAGGTAGCCATTTAGAAAATCACACTTTACATCCATTTGAAATAGTTTCATGTTTTTGTGAGATGCAAAGGCAAGTAGAATTCTAATTGCTTCTAACCTGGCAACAGGAGCAAAAGTTTCTTCATAGTCAATACCTTCTTCTTGATTACCTTTCCATTCTCATCTAACTTTTTTTTTAATACCCATCTGGTGCCAATGACAGACCGATTTCTTGGTGGAGGAACTAGATTCCAGACCTTGTTCCTTTCAAACTCATAGAGTTCAATTTAAATTGGTATAATACAGTCTGCTTCTTGTAATGATTCCTTCATAGTTTTAGGCTCTACAAGAGAAATAAAAGCATTAAAATCACAGAGGTTTTTCAACTGTGATCTGGTTTGTGTACCAGTGGTTTGATCAGAAATAATTTTATCAATAGGATGAGATGAGAGATATTTGAATCTATTTCTTGGTGTCCATGGTTCAGGCTCTCTAGTTTTCTTTTCAAGTCTCTGAGAACTTGAAGTAGTAGCTTGTTCTCTTGTTTTCTCTGGAGATTTTGTTTCAAGGCTTTGAACCTTAGTTTCAAGGCCTTGAAAATGCCACTCTTGTTCCTGTGAAATTTCCTTGGATAATTTTGAGTATTTTTCTTCAGTATCTGAATCATGCTTGTTCAAATTGAGATCTGCAAAACCATCACTCAAAGAACGATCATAGCTTTCATCAAAAATAACATGAATGCTTTCTTCAACAAGCTTTGTTATCTTATTATAAACTCTATAGGCTTTGATTGTCTGTGAATAGCCAAGAAAAATACCTTCATCACTTCTCGCACCAAACTTACCAAGGTTTTCCTTACCATTATTGTGGACAAAACAAGTACAGCCAAATGGTTTGAAGTAAGAAATGTTTGGCTTTCTTCCTTTGAGCAACTCATAGGGGGGTCTTCTTCAGAATAGGTCTAATCAAACACCTGTTAAGAATATAGTTTGATGTATTCACAGCTTCTTCCCAATAGTAATTTGGTAACTTGTTTTCCTTAACAATTGTTCTTGACATATCTTCAAGATTCCTGTTCTTTCTTTCAACTACGCCATTCTGTTGAGGAGTTCTAGGAGCAGAAAAGTTGTGAGAGATGCAATGCCTAAAAGAGAATACATCAAACTCAAGTTGAACAAACTTTCTACCATGATCACTTCTGATTGAAGCAATAGGTAGGTTTTTCAAAGTTGGAAGTTCTCTACAAAACGTTAAAAATTCACATTTTTCTTTAAGAAACATTACCCAAGTATATCTAGAGAAATCATCATTAATAACAAGCATGTACTTCTTACCCTTTGGAGTTAGAATTCTCATAGGACCACAGAGATCCGTATGCAATAGTTCAATGGGCCTAGTAGTACTTACAAAGTTCTTTGGCTTGAAAGAACTTCTGGTTTGCTTGCCTTATGCACATGCCTTGCATACTTCTTCATCTTTAAACTTGATAGAGGGTAAGACTCTTACTAAGTTCTTGGAAACTAACTTGTTCAAGGTATGCAAGCTAAATTGTCCAAACTTTCTGTGCCAACGCTTTGAATCTTCTTTCAAGGCCTTGAGACACTTCAAGTTTTCACCTGCCACTTTGTTAGTTAGAAAAGTATAAACATTGTTTGATCTAGAGGCTGTGAGGATGCAATTGCCAGATTTCTCATTCTGCACCACACATTTCTCTTTATCAAAGATAACCTTGTTGCCATTGTCACAAATTTCAGATATACTTAGCAGATTAAATTTCATGACATCAACTAGATATACATCAAAAATAAAGTTCTCAGAATTTGTACCAAATTTACCAATACCAAGAATGTTGCATTTGCCTTTGTCACCAAGTGTAATTGATCCTTCTGATTGCTCTTTCAGTTCTGAGAATAGAGATCTCTTTCCACTCATGTGTCTTGAGCAACCACTATCCATAAACAATTTATGCTCTTTGATCTTGGTGACACCCTACAAATACCATTCAATGCCTTACCCAGCTGTTAGACCAAGTGCTGAATTTAAATTCATATTCAGGGTCAACCATGTTAGGTGGTCTAACCTCTTTAGGAACCCAAACCTGTCTAACTTGTCCTTTGAGTTGGAAGGGAAAAGTGTTCCTCATAATGTGAGGGTCTCTTCTTCTAGAAGGACAAGTCATCTTAACATGACCAATCTTATTACAATAATGGCACTTAGGAGATGTTTTGCTTCCATCTTTTACAAATCTGGTATTGTTTTTCTTTGGAAAATATGGATTGTATCCAATACCAGTTTTGTGAACCTTTAAGCTACCTCCAAGAATCAAGTTCAAGTTGTGTTCTGAGACTGCATGTTTTGCTTTGACTAACTCAGATTCTTGAAGTTTCTCAGTCATAGTAGTCTTTTGTTTATCCAATTCATCAACTTGATGTCTTAGATTAACAATGTTGTCACTCAGGAGAGAATTTTCAGTGACTACTTCCTTGACTTGTGTTTCCAAGGCTTTGAAACTGGTTTTCAAGGCCTTGAAATCACTGTCATCTTTCTTCTAAGAGATTTCAAGCTTCTAATTTACACAAGCAAGATGTAAATTTTCTTTTGCTTGCTCATGAACTTTTTCTTACAAAACTCTAATTTCTTTCAGATAGTCCTCTTCATTTAAAAGCATTGTTCTAAGATAATCAGAGAGGGATTCTGTTGGTTTTGAAATCAAGCAGTTTACCATTACCTCAACGTTCTTTTTCGAACTTTCATCATGCTTGTCCATAAAGCATAGGTTGGCATGTTCTTCTTCAGATTCAGAGTCACTTGATGTATCTGAATCACTCCATGAAGCTATCATAGCTTTCTTCCTTCTATCATGATCTTCTGAAATTTCTTGCTTTTCTCGTGTGGAAAGTCTATGATCAAGTGTCCTGCATCACCATACTCAAAGAAATTCAGGACTTTAGGCATATTACTATGTGAAGAAGATTTACCTTTGTAGTCTTTTCTACATGAGGATCTATGTTTATCTCTGTTGAAGTCCTTTTTTCCAAAGCTTTTCTTCATTTTAAAAATTCTGGTCAGGGCTTTGGAAATCAAAGCAATTGGATCTTCATGATCTTCCTCAGTTTCGAGGCTTTGAAATGTCTCATTTTCCTAAGCCTTGAGAGCCAAGTTCTTGACACCTTCTGGTAGTTCTCCATCAACTTCATTCATGGATATTTCATGTGTACGGAGCATCCCTTGTAGGTCATCAAGTTGGAGTGATGAGAGAGCTTAAGCTTCCTCAATAGCAGTAGTCTTTGGTTCCCATTTTTCCCTTGGAATACCTCTTACAATCTTCCTCACCTTTTCTTCATTGGAAATATGCTTTCCCAATGAATCAAGGTTGTTGACAATGTCAGTGAACCTTTTGAACATGTATCTGATTGACTCATCCCCATTCATCTTGAATAGCTCATAATGCCTGAGATATATGTTGAACTTGGTTTGCTTGACTTGGCTGGTTCCTTCAAAAGTCACCACAAGTTTATCCCATATCTCCTTGGGAGTTTTGCAGCTTGAGATCCTGTTAAATTCATCTACACTCAAAGCACAATATAAGAGATTCATAGCTTTATAATTCTTTGAAAATTCTCTAAATCGGATAAGGAAAGAGTGTCTTCAGATTTGGGAGTTTTAATCCCATCCTTCTCTGTGTATAAAGTATGACGACCGTTATGGATGATATTCCAGAGTTCCATATCTTGATCAATAATGAACATTTTCATCAAAGCTTTCCAGTGGATAAAATTGTCTTCACAGAAGAGAGGAGGTCTGTTAGCAGCTCTTCCCTGTGAGAAACCACCATCACCTACAGTACTCATAATCACAAGATGGTTAAATTTATACAATGATACAAGATCTGATACCAATTAAAGGGGTGTACAGTAGGTAGAAATACAGGATCAATACTCGAGAAGGTGGGGTTGAATAGAGTATGCAGACTTTTGATAAATTTCGCAAGAATAGTGGTTTGAAAAGATTTGTAACGAGATTCAAGGCCTTGAAATGAGTTTCAAGCCCTTGGAATAAAACAGTTAGAATAAACAGAAGAATAAGTATATTTCAAGTCCTTGAAATGAGTTTCAAACCCTTGAAATTAAACTGTTTTGAATGCTGCAAGAGTTCTAAGTTTGTGACTAAAAAGTAAATGCAAGAGACACAAGATATATAGAGTTCAGTCCACTTGGACCTACGTCTCTACCTCAGCGATCTTCTCCCTGTAGGATTTTCAACTCAATTCTTATTAATCAACAGCTAAGCCCTAGATCTCAAGCACAGAGAAATGACTTAATCTGTTATAGCTTGTGAATCTCACTAACCTATCTAGTACCTGCTCTAGATATCTCGTTAACTAAGAATTATCTATTTTTCACCTTGAACAATCCTTGATAATGTAAACAGATGCAGTATAAGAATGATATACAAATAGAGTTTAGAAATGAAGAACATAGTGAGTGAAACTGCAATGAGAATGCAGTGTTCTTGAAATGCTTGGATTGGGAAAGAATGATCTGCTTCATTTTTTCCTGACATACCTTGAATGTATTTTCAGAGTCTCTAGCTTTTGCCCGTTGTGCTCTCTGTCAAATACTTCAAACTGAGCTCTTTATATACAGCTCATTTGATCTGCAAATCTTCAAGATTTTCAGCAACAAACTTTCCTATTTTGTAGGCAACAACTTTGACTTCTCTTACAGTCTTCTACAATGGATAGTTGCTCTGCCTCTTCGAGAATACTGATTTGATCATGCTCATAATCATGTTTAGAAGATGTTACAATCATTTGATTGATTACAGAATCAAATCATCTCAGAATTTCCTTCCCTGCAAAACTCAAGTTAGGAAATAAATCCGGTAAAATAGGAAATAAACTTTCCCGGCAAAACTTAGTCAAACAGATGGATTAGATGGTGTTAAACATGTCAAAGTACTTTCTCTTTCATCATCAAGTAATGATAGATTAAGAAAAGGGGTTTAGGAGTTCAAACAGAATTAGAAACTCCCCCTATGTTTATCTGTATAAGACTTAGTCAGTTTCAAGGCTTTGAAAGTTGTTACTAGGCCTTGAAATAGACTAGCTATTTCAAGTCTTGAACCTGCATTTGAACTTACAGAGTTATTCAGGGACATCGTTTACCATTGGTTCTGACCCTGTTGAGCTTGAGTTCTCCTGTTTTTAGTCAGTCTTCGCCTTGGTACAGGAAAGAGAACGCTGAGCTCACACTTTCAGTGAAGGGAATTTGAGATGAGCTTGATGGGGGAACTGAATTTCTTTCTTGGACTCCATGTGCATCAAATGAAGAAATGAATTTTTGTGCATCAAGAGAAATACACCAAGGACTTGTTAAATAAATGCAGCACGTCACAGTCCAAGGTAGTTAAGACCCCTATGAGTTCATAATTATCTTTGGACAAGGATACAACTGGTAAGAGTGTGAATCAAAAGGATTATAGAGGTATGATTGGTTAACTTTTGTATCTAACTTATAGTAGACCAGATATTATGTTTAGTGTATGTATGTTGTCAGTTTCTTGGTTGATCACTGATTAGTTGGCATTCAAAGAAGCAAATTCCAGTAGCTCTGTCAACTGCAGAGGCTGAATACATTGCAGCTTGAGCTTGTTACTCTTAGGTTTTATGGATTGCTAAGCAGCTAAGAGATCTTGGATATGAATTTATAAATGTGCCTATGAGTTGTGACAATACAAGTGTCATTTATATCAAAGAATCCAGTTCAGCATTCAAGGACAATGCACGTAGATGTGAGACATCATTTTCTTAGAGATCATGCTGAAAAAGGTGAAATTTTTCTATCTTTTATTTCTACTTCTATGCAAATAGCTGATATTTTCACTAAACCATTGCCAGATGAGAGGTTGCATCCCTAAGGCTTGAATTGGGTATGTTGAACAAGGATGCATTGGTTTAGGGGGAGTGTAGTCTCTATGTGCAGTATATTTTAAATCTCAAAGCCTTGAGATCATACTTTCTTAAGCCTTGAAAGTATGCCTCAAAGCTTTGAAGGTTTCTATGTTGACCTGAAACTTCTCAAAGTTGTGAACCACTGTTACACTGCTTTGATTAAGTGGATATGCATTCTTTTAAAAATTGGATTGTTGATTATTTTGTAATATCTTTTTAGATAATTAAAAAATATTTCAAAAGTTCAGAGATTTTGACAAAATATTTAAAATATCTCAGGAAATCTTTTACAATTTTCTTTGCATGCAAATCCCTTTTCAAATCAAACTCTTCTACCTACTTAAGCCAAATTCAGGGATTATTTCTCTCATCTCTCCTTCTTCTATCTCAAACCGTCTCAAACCCTAATCACAATGGAGCGCAAGTCTTAGAGGATTAAGCAGCAAGGTCAGACTTCCAACAAGAGGATAAATAGGAAGGCTAACATGAAGATCACCATTCATGGATCAGATTCAGAAGATACAGCCAGAGTCCATGAGACTTCACCTCCCTCAAAGAAGGTCAAAAGAGAAAGGAAGTTCAAGAAGAACCAGCGGCTGAGTCACAATCTGAGTCTGCAGAAGAAGAGATGGTAAAGAACAAAAAACAGGGGGAGTAAGGATCAGGGAGAAGAATCAAGCAAGAAGAAGAAGGAAGTGGCTGTTGAGAAGGTGAAAAGAAGAGTGTGCCATCTTCAAAGGAGAAGAAAGCTGATGATAAGAAGGGTGAAGCAACTCCATATAATAAAAGAGTGAAACACAGTGCAGTAAAGACCGAGGAAGACTACAAATTTCGGTAAGAACTTGTTGCCTGATTCTTGTGTTTTTTAATTTAGAGGTTAAGACTATATGGATGGATGGGTATGCATCCTCCAAAGTATATTTCTGTAGTCTAATTAGTACTGAATCATTGGATTTATTGGACTTAGACTACATTAAGGAGTTTATCAAACCTAGAGCTGCTACAACCCCCAAAGTGTTTGATAATTTGGATTTCTCTCAAATACTAGACAGGGTGAAGTTTTGGAAGGTGGAGTGGAGGATCAAAGACAAGGGTTGTTTGACCTGTGTAGTGATTTCACCAAGTTCAAAGGTTTGGTAAACAATAAGCTAGACATCATTATCAAAGGATTGAACTTAGATAAGATACCCTCTTCAGAAAGCATAGAAACTAGCATTGAAGAAGAAGAAGAAGAAGAAGAAGAAGAAGAAGAAGAAGAAGAAGAAGAAGAAGAAGAAGAAGAAGAAGAAGAAGAAGAAGAAGAAGAAGAAGAAGAAGAAGAAGAAGAAGAAGAAGAAGAAGAAGAAGAAGAAGAAGAAGAAGAAGAAGAAGAAGAAGAAGAAGAAGAAGAAGAAGAAGAAGAAGAAGAAGAAGAAGAAGAAGAAGAAGAAGAAGAAGAAGAAGAAGAAGAAGAAGAAGAAGAAGAAACCAGTACCTATTGTTCTTACTTCTAAGGATCTTTTTGATCAATCTGAGGATGTGGATGGTGATGAGGAAAGAGTTGCAGAGACTGCTGAAAAGGAAGTTGCTGATTTGGATAAGCTTGTTGATGAAGTAGTTGAAAAACTGCAAGCGGAACTGAGGAAGCACAGGGTAAAGAATGTGCTGAACAAGGTGAGAAAAGAGAAGAAACCAGCTGAAGGCGATTCAGAGGCTGAAACAGTTGAAGAGTAACAGGAAGAAGCTCAGAAGCCTGGAAAGAAGTCTGCAAACAAGGATCCTGAAGCTGAATCTTCAAAGCCTTGTAGCCTACCTTTCTTATTCTTTTTGTCTTTCTTTTTCTTTCAAGTCCTGAAGTTTGTTTAAATTTTCTTTTTATCTTCAAAACATTTTGTACTGGATCCTACATTTCTTCTACTCTTTTCATGAAAGTTAAAAGGGGGAGGAGATTATATGTTTTTTGTGTTAAGTCTTGTAATAATCTAAGTAGGATGCTGAATAATTTTATAAGAAGCTAGTTGGTTAATTTTTATGCGGATTTTTGTTAAGGTGATATATTATGTTTAAATATGATCATTAGTTTAATACTGTTATTGGAATTGGTGGATCACTTGTGTTTTTGAGTTGCTAGAAATTTATTCATAATCTGGATTTCAGTAATGTGTTTTGTCTTTCATCAAGGGGGAGATTGATGTTGGGCGTTCAACGTCCATAAACCAATCAAATAGCTATCCAAGCATAGCTGTTGAAAGAAGCATATCTGGGAAGATGATTTTTAGGCATTCAGTTCCTAAAATCACTCTGGTTGTTGCAGGCTGTTATTTGAAGATATCAGTGCTTTGAATTTGAACAGAGAGATACATGAGCTGAGACTGATCATCGTGATATTTGAAGATTACTACAAGAAGGGGAGATCGGATCATTCAAATATTCAGGACTCATCAGGCCATTGACTCTGAAGAAACAAGATCATTCATCACAGATTGAAGAACACTTCCAAGCTTTATTGATTATCTCTATTCTGTTTTCTTCACACTTTTACTAAACTTGTATTATCATTATGTGTTCTTAAACCTCACAAACTTAGAAGTTTAGTTTTTCAAGTGAACAACAAAGAGGTTCTTATTGTTTCAATAGGTGTAGCTG